>CM042389.1:13801784-14401784 GCA_023634145.1 Thymallus thymallus | reverse complement strand
AATAGGCAGGGTTTAACCATAATTATGACTTTGTGACTGTGGTAACTAGTGACGACCGGTCGAAGGCGCTACAACCCAGGTCTGCTACTGCGGGATGTGAAGCCTCCCCGGCTGTAGGAGCGTGCTGGGACTGGCACAGGCACCAGTAGAGCTGAGAAGAGAGGAGGACAATGAGCATTGATAGTTAATTTTCAAATCCTCGGTCTGTCGATAATGACTTTCCTCGTTAGATAACCGGAGGCTACGACCGAACTCTCTCATAAACATAATTACAGAACACAACCCAGCGACATGTTTTATAAATGAGGACCAAAGGAGGCTCCTACTGACCTGGGGGAGGGGCTTGTGTGTCAGACTCCTCCTCATCCTTAATGGCTGAGTGGCCCAGAGGTTGGTGGATGAAGGAGTCCAGGAAGGAGGAGCTGCTGATGCCCAGACTGATGCCCATCACTCCGATGCCCAAAGAGTCTGCCAGGGTACCAGACAGAGACTCAATGAGTCAGCCACAAAAATTAATGCGTAGAAATTGTGTACAGTTTTCAATGTAAAATGAGCTGCACACCTGTAGCCACAGATTCCCTGCCAGGACGTCCCTGTCCAATGTTGTCCAGCACCGTGAAGGAGCGGCGGTAAGGGGTGTCTGACTGCAACAGAACCCAGAGTTATATCTCACTGACTGAGACTCAGGCAAACATATTCCACATTCATCCATCACAATATAAACCTACAAAATATGCCTAAATCGTTCTGTAGTGGTATAATAACTTTTACCGTGTGTGACTATAGCCGTACCCTGTAGGTGTGGGTGGTGTTGGGACGGGAGAATACGTCCAATTGATGAAGCCGATCCCGAGGAAGCAAACTACCTGCTTCATCTGTAACAGCACTGTGGGCACGATTGGACGAGCCTCTATGCCGCTACACACACACACACAAAATAAAATAGTGTTGTTTTATTAGCAGGTGATAGTATTAAGTGTTGTCAAGTCAGTGCAAAATGTACAACTAGTATGCAGAGTTCTACTCGTCCAATACCTGAGTAGGTCTGAAGTGCTGTCCAGAGTGCGTGGGCTCAGCTTCTCCTGTGCCGATGGGAGGAAGGAGTGTGTTCCTGCTCAGAGGCATTAGAGGAGAGGCCAGGCGGTCACTGGCTGTGGGTCTGGAGGGAGTAACAGCCCTGTTCACTTTCCATAAAGTTACACAAGTCCCTTTAAACATGGAGCAGACTGAAATCATTCCACACGAGTGCAAATTATACTGTATGCTTCACGCAGATATTCTTTTACTCAGGGTTCATTAAAAGTTAATTCGTTGGAGTACTTAGTCACAACTCCTCATATCTCTTCCCCTTCCATTCTGCTGAACAGAAAGCCACAAGGCAAGAGTTAAACGGCAAACAGCTTTCAAAGTAATCTCTCTGCACAGACGGTTCTCCAGCTTCAAAGTAAAAAAAGAAGAGGAGAGAAGAGGGTGTACATGGAAGAGGACAGGGACCAGATGGAGAATGGGTAAACCCCTTTAAGTTAACTCACAGGCGGGTCCCACGGATTACCTCCTCCATGGAGCCGGCGGCGCTGGACTGTGTCAAGCAGGGAACCAAGGGCAGGAGGGTGCGTGGGGGCGGGTTACGGCGCAGCGCCGACTGGGGCGGACGGGACAGGGAGGAGGAGCTCTGCTCTAGCGCCCGGCGAGGACGGGGCTTGCTGGACGGGATCACGCTGGACCCTGGCCGATGGGTCACCACCACCCTCTCCTCAGGGTCTCTGAGGAGAAGGAAGCAGTGAACCTTTACTCAAAGTAACATATGCATAAACCTACATATCCATAGCTAATAACCATCTCCTGCTCTCTTATTTAATGAGATGATAAGAGGTGAGTGGTTCACTGCTACATTTAGCTCCTTATGCTACACTCTACTAATAAAGATTCTAGTTAGCTCCTTAGGCTACACTCTACTAATAAAGATTCTAGTTAGTGCCTTGTGCTACACTCTACTAATAAAGATTCTAGTTAGCGCCTTATGCTACACTCTACTAATAAAGATTCTAGTTAGCGCCTTATGCTACACTCTACTAATAAAGATTCTAGTTAGCGCCTTATGCTACACTCTACTAATAAAGATTCTAGTTAGTGCCTTATGCTACACTCTACTAATAAAATATTCTAGTTAGCTCCTTATGCTACACTCTACTAATAAAGATTCTAGTTAGCTCCTTATGCTACACTCTACTAATAAAGATTCTAGTTAGCTCCTTATGCTACACTCTACTAATAAAGATTCTTATAGTATCAGCATGAGTATGATCAGTCTCCATACTGGGCTCTCTCCATCACGCTCAGGTTCCTCTGCTGCAGGGGGATGCCGTGGATCACTATGAGGTCGTTGAGGTTGTGATGCGTCACCACTGCCCCTACTGGGACACGACTGGACTGTAGGAGGGAGGCGGAAGAAAATACAGAGTTAGACTAGGCAAAAGTGGTCATTCACCCAAGAAAATACAGCCACATCATCACTACGAACACTTGCACGTCACCATAGTCAGCTCCAAACTCTGCTTTTCTACATGCAACCAAGTGGAGAGTACATACCACCACCCACTTGAGACCAAACAGACGATTAGACCAAATAGTAAATTAAAGCGGGAAGTAAATAAAAGCATTCCAAAATGGTAATTATTCAATTAAATAAGAGAGACGTGTGCAAAAAAAAAAACTCAACAGTTGGTTAAGTAAGAAAGTGGTATGGTTTGTGTTATTCAACAGGCACAAGCACATTCAGTCGCCGCCATTTTGGCTCTAGGTGAGAGTTACATACAGTGGATGGCTTTTTCTGCTTTTTGGATTTCCGTCTGGACTTGTGCTTTGAGACCCTTGATTTTGTGGTCTTTGAGGGAAAAATGGATGACCAAATGAGAGAGAGAAAAGGAGAGAGTGAGGTGGATAGATACAAGGTTGTTGGTTTGAAAGGTGTGAAACAGACCAAGGAACAAGACAGTGAGGTGGACAGATACAAGGTTGTTGGTTTGAAAGGTGTGATACAGACCAAGGAACAAGACAGAGTAGGGGACAAAAAGAAGGAAGGAAAGAAAGAAAGAAAGAAAGAAAGAAAGAAAGAAAGAAAGAAAGAAAAAAGGATTAAAGTTCATTGAAACAGAGTGAGAACTACTGACAGCAGGGAAAACAATTCAGCATCAGTGTGACTGTTTTCAGTTTGGCGAATTTGTCCTAAACTCTCAAACACATCTGCAGGTTATTATGGAGTCCAATCACAGTGCTAAGTAACATTTCTTATTGACATAAAACCTACATCCTAGGAGTAGGATGTTCCACTCTCCAAGGAGGTGGTCCTTCACCCCCCTCTCATGGCACTGACCTGGGGTTGCAGGCTGCCTGTTAGCTGGGGCACCCTGCTCTGGCCTAGCCTGGGGAGAAGGGTGGGAAGTGTGGACAGAAGCAGGAAAGGATTCTCAGCATCTGATTGTGATGGGCTGAAGTTCACTGCCGTCTTCTCATCATCTGTCAACAAGAGGGGGCAGAATACTGTCAATTTGGCAATGATCGATTTGTTGGTTTAAAAGTCAATAACAAGTCAAAAGTGCCTAAAATACATTGCCCATTGGTCCTACCTGAGACATAGCCCTCCCAATGCCTGCGAACCAACTCCTCCATCCAACCAACCAGTTCTCGCCACACGTCGTCAAACAGCAAGTCCAGGGACGCCTGTCTGCGACAGCGGTAGGGAGACACCGGAGGCAGGCAGTACTGCCGCCGACCAGGCCCCGCCCACCCCCGCTCCCACTCGTCATCCCTGTAAAGGTCAAACCACAAACTAAATCATCAACACAACAGACCTTTGGTAAAATAATGTCAAAGCCTTTTAAATACTACGCTTCGTTTTAGGTTACTTGGTACAATGGAACAATGGAACCCAAAAGTAGGCTACAAGCTCAATCAAGTGCACGACACTTTCAAGTATTTGAAATGCCCCTATAGTTAAAGGGTCCTAAATAGGAGAGTCGGGTGGTGACTCACAGGTCCCTGCTGTCGAAGGCCAGGTACTCCTCCATCAGACCTTCAGCCTCGATCACCCTGGGCCTGTCATGACCTCTGGATCCACTGGGAGTACCAGGGGGGTGGTCAACTGCCGCACAGGGCCTGGACAGCACAGCCCTTCTCCCCTGCACACACATACTGGACACACAAACAACACGGTTCACCCTGACATCGGTTTCTCATCAGCATCAATCCTAACTTTTTAGCTAGACAAAGTAGCCTAGCCAGTGCCAGTATGCCTTGTGTTACTTAGTTGACTTGCTGTTTGACAAGCCACACAGTATGTAGGTCACAAAACCACAAAACTAACAGTCATCTATAATTGATGGGTTAACAGCATCAGTAGCCAGTGCTCACTCTGTGCTGGGGCCGGGCTTGTCCTTATCCTGGGGCTTGCTGCTGCTGCTGTCCTTCTGTCCAGCTGCAGTGGTGCTGGCGGGTGTCCCGGTCCCCCTCCCTGAGGTGGCGTACCACTGAAAGCCCTCATCACTGGGACACACCAGCTGACTACCCAGAATCCTGTGGGTTCACATAGTAGGGGGGAGAGGGGGTGAAACGTTGATTACAATTTAAATTAATCCAACGACAAGAACATTTATTTAACAACTGAATTCTGTAATGCTGAGCCAATGGTATGGGGCCCAAGGGTTTTGGGCCAATCATTATATGATAAGTAGTTTCTTCTCGGATTTGCAGACATATCTAAATAAGATTTATCTTAGGTACTTTTAAGTTAGACTGCTCTTTTAAGAGGTATCACTTTACTGCAGCCAAATTACCTTCAGTGACACATTTGCAGGTGAGGAGTGGAAGGAGCAGGCTAGAGTGTCCGTAATGTGTGAGAAGTGAGGGGGAGTAGGGGGAGGACCTACCGCAGGTGAGGGAACCTGAATGCCCACTGATGACACTCATCTTGCAGCCCCAGCAGATGCGACGCACCCCGCCCCTCGTAAAGCTCCTCGTCAATCTCCTCAAACATCTGCTGCACCTGTCGCGACGCCGCCTTGTCGAACTCCTGAGGGATGGAGAGAGGGAGAGTGAGAAGAGCCCCTACAGAGGCACACTATGACAGAAGGTTGTTGCTTTTCAAGCTACTTATCAATTATTAGCAGCATGTCGCTGAGCGCTGTTCATTTCACAGCAAGCTACATGGCTACCCTAGGGCTCCCAGGTGAGTGATTGTGCTGGAACAAGTAGTACCATTTGCATGTATTTGTGAGAGACAGTGTGTGCGTGCACAGGCGAATGTGTGTGTGTACTGTACAATATTAAGTTAGTAACTTAGGACTGTAGGGGTATGAGTTCTATGAGGCATTCTGAGGACATGGCTGTGAATAAATCATAAATCATAGCGTTTCTGAAAGCAAGCTCTAGAAAGCTCAGCATCACAACGAAGCGAAACCATGAGGGAACTGACCTCTGCAGACAGAGCAGACTGTACTCATTACTAAGTCATTACAATACAAACACGATTAGGCTAATTTAATGGTAATCTGTATACAAGACTGTTGTAGCATTCAGCATGGCTTTGCCTAGCTATATATATACACACTTCAAAATACTCAGAACATAGGGCATTTGAACTGAAAGATTCTGGCAGCCAGCTGAGGATGCAAGGTGAGACTCACATCATAGCCCCAGGAGAAAACAGAGCTCCTCTCTGTAGAGATGCCTGTCCCTGTGTAGCTGTGGATCCCAGACCAGGACCGCGTTGTGTCTCCAGTGGTGACCGTTGGACAGTCTGACCGGCTCGAGGCTGCAGACGTCGTCTCCGAGCTGCAGAGGACAGACATTGTTTGCATGTTGCTGTACGTTACAGTGTTGTGTTGTTGAGTGTACCAGGGAAAAATTGAGACCAGTGAGGTATATTACTGTGCTGTTCAGATTATGTAACTGGATACCTCCCTCTATTTTGTCTCCTTGCCTTCACACATCTAAACAGGATATATGAAAGAAATATGGCTGCTCCCTACAAGTGTACTTGGTTTCACCTGTCTGGTTCTTTGAGAACAGGTCATACCTGTTGTAAGTGGAGACAGCTTCCTGAAGGTCATGGAGGAGGCACTGGGGGAGGAAGTCATCGTCTACCTCCTCTGGGAGAGGGTGATGGTCAAGGCTGCTTCGGGATAAGCCACGACTGCAGAAAAGTGAAAATATAGCTTAATAAAACATGAATAAACAATAGCATTAATATATAGATCTTTCATTGTAATACTTTGGTGGGTTGATATTTATTGTTGTAAAAATACATTGATCCCAACCAAACAAGGAGTGAAATATGAGGTAGGAGTGGGACCCTTACACCATCAGTTTACAGCATTGAACAACATAATCCTATTGCATCCCTTTGTGTAGTGGAGGCGAATTACCTTGACTTGGAGTGACAGATGGGCTGTCACATGTGACCGGATCAATACATTAACCTTTACGTTGTAACCCGATCATTAGCTAACCAATAATCTAACTTTAGTCAATCAGGTTACCATATCTCAATGTCGAATGATAGAAATTACTGTTAGCAAAGATGGATAACACGTGTCCACTAGCTAGCGAGCATTACTTACATCTCAAGATTGTGCGTTACGGGCCGCCTGGTGTATCGCGAAATCATCCTTTTCTCCGTTTTTATCTGCTCATGACCCCCTGAGTGTCCTCTCTCACCGTGCTTCCCTCTGATTCCTGGCCACACTTGCTCTTTTGGCAGAGGTTTGTCATTTTCTCCCGCCGCGGATCAATAACACTTGTGCACCCTAGCAAGTAGCTTAGTTGTCTTTGATGTGAAACTTAATTTCACCTAACTTGCTAACGTTAACAAACCTTAGCTAGAAATCTAACTACTAGATACGCTAACGTTAGCTAACTGAGAGGGAGAACCAATCCGCGCCTTTGTGCAGTAGCCTATTGAGCTACAATGCAATGGAATACTTCAAATAAACCGCGGCCTAAAAGTAAAACAGATTATGTTTCAGGCAGCGCCAGTAAAATAACCAATATAACCATTGCAACATCCATCACCATTAGAGAGGATTAGCACTACAACAACAATAACAAGGCTGTCATGGATACCCAAATTTCGTATCCCTATACCTCACGGGAAATGTATTTCGATGTCTTCTAAAATGACCTTTTGCACAAAAATAAAAGACAACAACTCCCTGCGTTCTGTGCGACGTTCCTATTGCGCTACAACATTATGTCCGTCTCTCACCGGGAAACTTTGGCTGCGCATAGAATTAAAAAAATGTGTAATTCCATATTTTATGTAAATTGTACAACTTTTCTATTGATTTATTATATTTTTTGTGAATCGTAATTTTGAAGCACATTTTCATCCCAGTATATTATTATTTCTGGGATAAATGCGTATCATATAGGAACCTTTTTCAAAAACTGTAGTTTTATAGCCGAGATCTATTAATGGTAGGAGAGAAAACAGTGCCTCAAACGGCATGAGAACGACAGCACTTGATAACACATTTTTTTTATAGGACTCCTTCTTGAAGAATAACGTTAAAACATATACATAATAAACAAGGCAAGGTAAGACCTCTCTCAGAACTGTGACTAAGTTAACGTTAATTGATCATGCAATTAGATAGTAAAGACACTGACTAGAATGCTAGCTTCATTTTATTGACATGACTTCGTTTGCAAATGTCATGTAATGTTCAATTTAAAAGAGTATGCATATCATTGAACACTTATAGATCAAAATATAATGTGATCAATGGCAGTTACATATAGTTAAACAATAAGCTTATCGATAAAATACTAGCTGCCTGATAACAAAGTAAAGGAACATTACTTACCTTGTTATTGCTCATATCATAGGTTAATTGAGCCACCCCTACTATGGACCCACTTAGGAGAACAGCTGTGCAAGAGGACATGGTCCAGTACTATCTTTTCTTGGTTCAGCCTAACCTCTCAGACACACAGGCTGACGAACTACATCTGCAACAGCTAGTTGAGGAGATTTTGGCCAATTTTGCCCCTCTCCTTATGCAGTATATCTGGCAACAGCAGCCATTCAACCTCAAGTACCACACTGAGAAAGGTACAGTACTGGTTCTGACCTGGATACAAATGTTCTTTGAGGATTGAAGTATTTGTTATATGAATAATTGTTATGTTTTGACTGAATGAATGGTGATCATGTCTTGATTGTACCTGCAGGGGGAGTTCCTGCACACATTGAAGGCAGCGCTGTGTTTGGGGACAGTGTGGAGGATGAGTGGTTCATCGTATACCTCCTGCTTCAGATCACACAAGCCTTCCCAGAACTTGCTGCCAGGTAGAGTGGAGCACACAGTCTGAAAAGCTCTATTACTTCCAGTTAGTTTCAACTTCCCAGTGATATTTGGGCTCCCGAGTGGTGCAGCGGTCTAAGGCACTGCATGTCATTGCAAGAGGTGTCACTACAGTCCCTGGTTCGGATCCAGACTGTATCACATCTGGCTGTGATTGGGAGTCCCATAGGGCGGCGCACAATTGGCCCAGCGTCATCCAGGTTTTGCGGGGGTAGGCCGTCATTGTAAATAAGAATTTGTTCTTAACTGACTTGCCTAGTTAAAATAAATACATTTACTTGAACTTACAGGTTAGAGGACAATGATGGGGAGTTCCTTCTGATCGAAGCAGCAGACTATCTTCCCAAGTGGTTGAACCCAGAGAGCAGTGAAAACCGAGTAAGATGTCTACGTGTGATGTTGCCAATTTAGCTCCTATTGACGATAGTATATTCTGTCTGGGAGTTTTGTTAAGAGCCCCGACGCTTGCGCTTAACACGCATACGGTATGGTTTTGGAAACATAAGAAACATTTATTTTCATATCAACGATAATTTTCAAAAAACTAAAGGTTACATTTCTACACCTTTTTATAGGGTTAGGGTTCCGACATGGCCATATTTCCATGTTACAGAAGTTGTTTACGTAAAACGGATGGAAGACAGTCGCCTAATTAGCTATCTGCGTCTCTGAACACCTGTGTGTAAATGGAAGAAGGACGTCGTAAACGTGTTGTCACTGAAAAATACTGTCGGCCGCAACTGTGTTAAAACAGTGTACTACAGTGTGTATTTTGCATTAGTGAAATTATTTTTTTTGTGTTATGATAGTAGATGGCTTTATGTTTCTAGAACTGTACTGCAATTGACAATCGATTCGTGTTTAGATGGTGTGTTTGGCTGTTTGTGCTACCAGAGCTAATTTGCCTCTAAACAGAACATGTAAGGTCCTTGGACTATTAGAAGTAACGTTAGGATCCTTCAGTCCATTATTGGGCTATGTGTGATGATGACTACAAACTGTTTATCACTGTCTGTACATCTCTTCACATAGCTGATTATCCCTTCGTTTGTTGTCTCTGTAGGCCTTTATCAGTCTGCCCATCTGTCTCTATCTCCCTGGTTCTGGTCTGCTAGGTGTTCCTCCACAGGGGTGAGCTGTACATCCTGCCCTGTCCCTCCCACTCTAGTGGAGTTGGCCTGCCCAGGGATGCAGTGCCCAGCGTGACCCAGGCTCTGGCCCTGCTCTCCTCCCACACACAGGCCTGTCTGGCCAGCCTCGAGATCCGCACTGCTCTGGGGAAAAGACTGGATGGGTGAGTGACGCAGCAGAAACAACGCTATGAAGTGTTGAAGTGATTGTAAGATATCTGTTTGAGGGTAGATTTGGGCCAGGCCTTTGGTTGTTTTCTTTCTAGCCCGCATTTCGATCATCCGACCTCAAGAGGCTGATTTATAGCACCTTCTCACACCACGTGTGAATTAATTGTCACGTGTGCATACCGTGACCATCTAAAGTTGTTTTGACTGCTACAGTGTATTTACAGGCAGTGAACTATTAATGTGTTGGCATATCATTCCAAGTAGGCTACCTGCGCTTTTATGTGCGCTTTGTGGAGGCGGAGAAGCATATCTCTCCAAATACTGTGGTCTTAACAGAGTTGGAGAAGTTGTTGAGTTATTTTTATAGCAAATGAAAATAGGCTAGCCATTTTATGTTTTGAAAATAATATCAATTTCCCCAACACTTTCTGATATAAAAAGGTCCTTGCTATCCAGGGTTCTTGAGACGTCCCAACTCAGACATTACAATGTAAAAAGATTAAGGGTTCCTATATGTTAAAGGCCCAATGCAGCCATTTTATCGCAATATCAAATCATTTCCTGCTATTAAGTACCTTACTGGTCTGTTTTCAATCAAAATGGTAAAAAATAAACAACTTCTTAGCAAGAGCATTATCTCCAGAAAGACTGTCTGGGAGGGGAAAAAGAGGTTTGGAACTCTTTATTGGTCTATTAACTGCCAAAACTCCATCCCACCAAAACATACTGAAATTTCAGGCTGTCTTTTTTTCAAGCAGCTCTTATACTAAAAGGTCATTATCATATTTCAATCTCCATAGTGTGGAAATATACAGTATACTACCGTTCAAAAGTTTGGGGTCACTTAGAAATGTCCTTGTTTTTGAAAGAAAAGCACATTTTATGTCCATTAAAATAACATCAAATTGATCACAAATACAGTGCAGTCATTGTTAATGTTGTAAATGACTATTGTAGCTGTAAACTGAAGATTTTTTTATGGAATATCTACATAGGTGTACAGAGGCCCATTATCAGCAACCATCACTCCTGTGTTCCAATGCCACGTTGTGTTAGCTAATCCAAGTTTATAATTTTAAAAGGCTTATTGATCATTAGAAAACCCTTTTGCAATTCTGTTAGCACAGCTGAAAACTGTTGTGCTGATTAAAGAAGAAATAAAATTGGCCTTCTTTAGACTAGTTGAGTATCTGGAGCATCAGCATTTGTGGGTTCGATTACAGGCTTAAACTGGCCAGAAACAAATAACTTTCTTCTGAAACTCGTCAGTCTATTCTAGTTCTGAGAAATGAAGGCTATTCCATGCGAGAAATTGCCAAGAAACTGAAGAACTCGTACAACGCTGTGTACTACTCCCTTCACAGAACAGGCAAACTGGCTCTAACCAGAATAGAAAGAGGAGTGGGAGGCCCCAGCGCATAACTGAGCAAGAGGACAAGTACATTAGAGTGTCTAGTTTGAGAAACAGACGCCTCACAAGTCCTCAACTGGCAGCTTCATTAAATAGTACCGCAAAACATCATTCATATATGATTCAAATCGTTTCTAATTCCAGCAGCCTGAACAGCCTATATTTCAAGCCACATTTCAAACCACCTTCAAGGTGGTTCAAAGTCCGATACAAATCAGATTCCTGGCCATGCGACTTGTCTGAACAATCAAATCTGATTTATTTGTTTTTGTTTTTGTTTTAGACTGTTATTTGGCATATCTTGTTGCTTACTAGCTAATCTGTTGACAGTTTGACAAGAACATGTGCTATCTTATTAATTGATTACAGACAAATGAGTGAATGGGCTAGAAAGCTAAACCGCTAAGTGATCATCTTATCCTTTTGTTACACTATGATCTGGAACATTCAAAGCAACTAGGAAAGGTCCGTGGCCGATATTGTTGTCACCTTAGCTTGGTACATAACTTCTGAGTCATAGGAAGCACGAGTACCACTGTCTGAACACCCACACATCTGATTTGGTCAATTGTAACTTTCTGTTTGGACAGTCAATAGTCCAAAATGGATTTGAAAAACTTTTCTACTTCATATTCATAATCTCCGGCATCACCCCAACGTCACCGTATGTGAAAATATTGCATTTCTATGTATTCTACGTAAAAAAAAAATAGAGGAAGATAAGTGTTTCAAATGACATCATCAGTGTGCATTGTGTGATTTTTTGACCAGTTGTGAGTAGGCGTTGTCTACTAATTGGTTTATGATGTCATCACAAGCTGGAAACGGCTTGTGTCACTTAAATAACATTTCCTAGAATTTTCTACCTGGCCATACTTATGATTGCTCAGAAATACATACAGTACTTAAGGGTATATAGACTTGTTTAGGTCAAGCCACACATTCAAGCCTACTGTCACAATGACCATGAGTTGGTGTGTCTGTGTCTTCACAGATATCCAGAGAAGATCCAGGCAAACCTTCATCATGCTCACTGTTTCCTACCCGCGGGCATCGCTACAGTGTTGGCACAGCGACCAGACTTGGTTGCCCCGGCAGTGTCAGCTTTCTACCTGAGGGATCCAGTAGATCTCCAGGCCTGTCGGACATTCCAGACCTTTCCACCGGACACACAAGTCCTAACCTCGGTACACACAAGTTGACTTTCTGACTGGTTGACGCATGTATGTATTGTATGAACTTGTATGTGTAGTTTTGTTTCGGTATGTTAGTGCCGTATTTACGTGTTGTCTATATGTATTTCCAGGTGACGTTCACCCGTTGCTTGTACGCCCAGATGCAGCGGCAGCATTTCACCCCTGACCGGAGGAGTGGGTTCACCCTGCCTGCCCGCTCCCACCCCCACTACCGTGCCCACGAGCTAGGCATGAAACTCGTGAGTTCCCCCCCACCCACTTATCTATATTGACAATGCTTGGGATAATTCTATAGTTCTGTTATACTTGTCTCTCACACTCCCAGGCCCATGGCTTTGAGATCCTGTGCTCCAAGTGCAGACAGCCATCGTCAGAGCCTGATGCTCCCATCAGCTGTAACCCCTTGTGGAAAGGATTCCTGAACAGTCTGAAGAATAATGGTTATTTCAAAGTGAGTGAGCCATGCATTACTCTGCCTATGCCAGAAAAGATGAATGGCTTAA
Organism: Thymallus thymallus; assembly: GCA_023634145.1. Taxonomy (NCBI): domain Eukaryota; kingdom Metazoa; phylum Chordata; class Actinopteri; order Salmoniformes; family Salmonidae; genus Thymallus; species Thymallus thymallus. The sequence goes on along the minus strand of CM042389.1, from coordinate 14,389,010 downwards.
GACATGCAGTGTCTACTTTGCTTACACATATTTGTTTGATTTAACATGTATAAATATTTGTATTTGTTGCATGATAGATATTATATGATATATATGATATACAATTGAGCAGACACTGTAGCTCATTGGTTTTGTACCAATGTACATCAGGAGCACTTGCTGTAGCCTAATGGTTATTAAACAGCTTTAATCGTGACAGCATGGACATTTGCTGCTATTGATGGTTAACCCAGAGAACCGATTAAACATGTTGGAGTATAATTGTTCTATTACTTGTTTGCAACAGAAACAAAATATATGTTCAATCTTGCAAACAAAAGTAAATAATTATTTCATAATTGTTCAGTTTGCGAGACTGCTAATCTCTGTTGCTAACTAACCAGTAAGATATATATTTTTTAATAAACTCCTGAACAGTAATATATCTTAGATTACTCATAACAGCCCTCTATTTCATGTTTCAATGAGTATGGCGGTGTCGGGCTGTTAGCATTCCAATTGTCAGTGATTCATAATGTTATCCCCTTTGGTGACGTAGTGTTATTGTGGTTGTTGTCTGTGGCAGGGGGAGCTGCAGGGCTCTGCGCATTACAGAGAACTGATGACCTCAGCTGAGAACTTCTTCAAGCAGTCAGTCACCCCAACACACAGGTGAGTGCTCTCGGCTTGACTGTAGGAACACTGGTGTCTGTCTGTGTACATGTGTCCCTGCATATGTGTGCGTGAATACGCTCTATCCTGTGTGTGTGTGTTTGTAGCTCTGGTGGCAGGGCCCCAGGTGAGGAGATCCTTCAACTTCTACAAAGCTGTGCTCCCTACAATGTGGATGAACTGAGGAAACGGGATGCCCATCTACCCCCAGAGGACAGTGAGTAAAACACCTCTTATTACTACAGTGTAGTACCAGCTTGGGTGTATTGAGTATAGTACCTGTTGTTATATGTCACTTACCGCACTGATATGTTCACACCACAAAGTAGCATGCTGGCTTTCATGTTAAAAATCAAATCATTATTGGTCACATACACGTTATTAGCAAATGTTATTGCGGGTGTAGCGAAATGCTTGTGCTTCTAGCTCCGACAATGCAGTAATATCTAACAAATTACACAACATATACCCAATACACACAAATCTAAGTAGGAATTAATTAAGACTATATACATATATGGACGAGCGATGTCAGAGCGGAACGGACTAAGATACAGTAGAATAGTATATAATACAGTATATACATATGAGATGAGTAATGTAAGATATGTAAACATTATTAAAGTGGCCAGTGTTCCATTCCTTAAAGTGGCCAGTGATTTCTAATCTACAGTCGGAAGTTTACATACACAGCCAAATACATTTAAACTCAGTTTTTCACAATTCCTGACATTTAATCCTAGTAAAAATTCCGTCTTAGGTCAGTTAGGATCACCACTTTATTTTAAGAATGTGAAATGTCAGAATAATAGTAGAGATTTATTTCAGCTTTTATTTCTTTCATCACATTCCCAGTGGGTCAGAAGTGTACATACAGTCAATTAGTATTTGGTAGCATTGCCTTTAAATTGTTTAACTTGGGTCAAACATTTCGGGTAGCCTTCCACAAGCTTCCCACAATAAGTTGGGTGAATTTTGACCCATTCCTCCTGACAGAACTGGTGTAACTGTGTCAGGATTGTAGACCTCCTTGCTCGCACACGCTTTTTCAGTTCTGCCCATACATTTTCTATAGGATTGAGGTCAGGGCTTTGTGATGGCCACTCCAATACCTTGACTTTGTTGTCCTTAAGCCATTTTGCCACAACTTTGGAAGTATGCATTGTCCATTTGGAAGACACATTTGCGACCAAGCTTTAACTTCCTGACTGATGTCTTGAGATGTTGCTTCAATATATCCACATCATTTTCCTTCCACATGATGCCATCTATTTTGTGAAGTGCACTAGTCCCTCCTGCAGCAAAGCACCCCCACAACATGATGCTGCCACCCCCGTGCTTCACGGTTGGGATGGTGTTCTTCGGCTTGCAAGCCTCCCCCTTTTTGCTCCAAACATAACGATGGTCATTATGGCCAAACAGTTCTATTTTTGTTTAATCAGACCAGAGGACATTTCTCCAAAAAGTACGATCTTTGTCCCCATGTGCAGTTGCAAACCGTAGTCTGGCTTTTTTATGGCGGTTTTGGAGCAGTGGCTTCTTCCTTGCTGAGCGACCTTTCAGGTTATGTCGATATAGGACTCGTTTTACTGTGGATATATATACTTTTGTACCTGTTTCCTCCAGCATCTTCACAAGGTTCTTTGCTGTTGTTCTGGGATTGATTTGCACTTTTTGCACCAAAGTACGTTCATCTCTGAGAGGTATGACGGCTGCGTGGTCCCATGGTGTTTATACTTGCGTACTATTGTTTGTACAGATGAATGTGGTACCTTCAGGCATTTGGTCTTGGCTGATTTCTTTTGATTTTCCCATGATGTCAAGCAAAGAGGCACAAAGTTTGAAGGTATGCCTTGAAATGCATCCACAGGTACACCTCCAATTGACTCAAATGATGTCAATTAGCCTATCAGAAGCTTCTAAAGCCATGACATCATTTTCTGGAATTTTCTAAGCTGTTTAAAGGCACAGTCAACTTAGTGTATGTGAACTTCTGACCCACTGGAATTGTGATATAGTACATTTATAAGTGAAATAATCTGTCTGTAAACAATTGTTGGAAGAATTACTTGTCATGCACAAAGTAGATGTCCTAACTGACTTGCCAAAACTATAGTTTGTTAACATAAAATCTTTGGAGTAATTCCTCCAATGACCTATCGTAAACTGGGTGAATAAGCCGTTTCCATAAAGATAAGCTCATTCTAGCTTATCAAGGTTGGTGGAAACACATATTTTCTCTCATCTCTCCCCCATCTCCAGGTGAGAGTTGGCTGTATATTTCAGCCCAGGAGCTGGAGCGTCTGCTAGAGGAAAGGGGGCTAGGAGGAGTGGGGGTGGGCGGCTCAAAGCCCAGTCAGACCAAACAGATGCAGGGGGGAAGGGGTGAGGAGGAGGAGGAGGGGGGCAGCTGTAGCCTGGTGGCTGTGACCCAGGGCATGAAAAACTTCATCAACGCCATGTCTTCACATGAGGGGGCCGAACTACCCTGGTGAGACTGACTGTCTGTCCACACTGTTCTACTTAGCCCTTTATGCAGTATACTAACTGCTATGATATTACTGTGTAGAATGCTAATGTAGCTAGCTGATTGACTGTAATGGATATCAATATAATTTGCCTTTGTTTATGTTACAGGTCCCTTTCAAATGAGCCTTTCGGGTTTGATCCAGACTCCATGACCAGTGCACTGGACAGACTACTGGGTATGTGGTTGCTAGTAGTAAGTGCTATTCGAAGGCCATATGTCACATTAGAACTAGCTAGCAGTGGTGGTCAGCGTACCTTTCACCTATGTGCTATGTAAATATCTCAGGGGCTAAGGGTGAGGAATTGGACTCAGATGACCTAGATGACGTCGATGATGAGGGAGTGGAGGGTCCTACCGGACTGCAAGGGGATGAAGGGGCAGAGGCTTTGGAAGGTCTTAGGAAGTACATGGATGAGATGGACCAAGAGCTTATGGGCACCAGCATGGGACAGAGTTTCAACCAGCAGGTAAGAGATGTGGTCGATATTTACCGCTTCTTGTTGCAGTGCACATTCTGATCCAGCCCCTTGTTACATTCTGTAAAGACTTCTTGGGAAGGATTAGGGATGCATAAGTTGCATATAAATATGTCAAATAACGATTGTATTCTATGATACCAGCAGGGCACCAATAAAGCAGGCCCAGCAGCCAATGGCTGCCCTCGTTCCCCCAGCGGGGAGGGTCTGCTGGGTGTGGATGAGGAGGAGATCCAGCCCCTGGACATAGACCTTAACCTGGTCACTAACCTCCTGGAGTCTCTGAGCTCCCAGGCTGGGCTGGCCGGGCCAGCCTCTAACCTGCTGCAGAGTCTGGGCTTCCACCTGCCACCAAATACTGACAGTTCATGACTAGCACCTGCCCTCCAATAATGACCGCTCACGATGAACACCTGTCCTCCAATAATGACCGCTCACGATGAACACCTGTCCTCCAATAATGACCGCTCACGATGAACACCTGTCCTCCAATAATGACCGCTCACGATGAACACCTGTCCTCCAATAATGACCGCTCACGATGAACACCTGTCCTCCAATAATGACCGCTCACGATGAACACCTGTCCTCCAATAATGACCGCTCACGATGAACACCTGTCCTCCAATAATGACCGCTCACGATGAACACCTGTCCTCCAATAATGACCGCTCACGATGAACACCTGCCCTCCAGCTGACCATTCATGATGAACACCTGACTGCCCATGATAAGCACTGACCGCTCATTTTGCCCAAGCAAAGAACATCACCCTAGCCTAGATACCCTGCTCTTTCAACTTTTTGCTGACTTAGATCACACCATAGACCAAACCAGAATCAATAATGAACATCAGGACAGTGGTTGGCAAACATGATCCATTTGTCAATTCTGATTCTGAATGCAGGATCTAAAAGGTAACTGTAACCATAAAATGTTGTGATCCTAATGTAGGCACTTGCATCCCTGTTGGATATTTGAATCTGATTGTCCTAAATATAACATGTTTTAAATGTGTGTTTTTTTGTACAGCACTTAGAATACATTACTTAATCAAATAATAAAGACCATTTTTTGGGACAACATGTGTAACCATTTTCTAAATATATGAGGTTAAGGCAGTGAAAATCAGAACATATTATTTTCTTCACTTTCCCTGTGTTCACATTGTGAATCCAATCTTTTTATTTTTATTTTATTTTTTTAATAGTAACTTTTATTTAATGAGGCAATGCAGTTAAGAACAAATTCTTATTTACAATATTAACCAAAGCCCAGCCAATTTCATTAATACATTTGAGATAAACATGTGGACTTGCTCACTGTTAACTTTTATTGTTGCATGTGGGGATTTGAAAAACCTTAAAGACACTGTATCTCTATAGGTTACTAGTACTTGGAGCAGAGATCACTGAGTCAAGATGCAAACTGAGATCTACCGCTCAGATTTTTAAAAAAATATGAGTTTTTCCATTTAACATTCATTTAACTAGGCAAGTCAGTTAAGAACAAATTCTCTTATCTACAATGACCGCCTACCTACAGGGTCAGCCCCTAGAGCAAATTAGGATTAAGTACCTTGCTCAAGGACACCGACAGTTTTTTAGCTTGTCAACTCGGGTTACTGGCCCAACGCTCTCACCACTAGGCTACCTGCCGCTATAGGCCCAGTACATTACCACTGCATATTGGCTATGCTTGAATTGCTCTGCCAATGTTGGTCTATTCAAACCATTTTTAAATTTATATACAATTTTATTTATATATATATATATATAATTTATATGCTTTCGGAAAGTAGTCAGACCCCTTCACTTTTTCTACATTTTGTTACGTTACAGCCTTATTCTATAATGTTTGGCGCCGCCCTGAGTGGTCGCCTGTTAAGCAGCTCCCGTTGTTGTTGTAGCTGCTTGACAATGAAATTTCCCCCCCCGGGGGATCAATAAAGTACCTATCTATCTATCTATCTAATTTATTAATTATAATTATCCTCATCAATCTACACAGAATACCCTGTAATGACAAATCGAAAACAGGTTTTTAGACATTTTTGCAAAAATGTCTATAAACCTGTTTTTTCTTTGTCGTTGGGGCGTTGTGTGTAGATTGATGAGAGAAAAAAAACACATTTTAGAATAAGGCTGTAACGTGGAAAAAGTGAAGGGGTCTGAATACTTTCCGAATGCACTGTGTGTATGTATGTATATAAGTGTGTGTGTGTGTGTGTGTGTGTGTATGTATGTGTGTATATATATATATATATACACACACATATATATCTAGATAGATAGATTAGAGAGATATATATATATATATATATATGTATATGGCGTGTGGTCCTCCCACTACGACCCAGGAAATCATGCAGTTTAGAAGGCTACAGATGAAAACTTATCAACTTCACAGGGTGGTGTAAGTGCACGCTGATCTTGCGCCTTTCCAATAAATATCAAGGGTAACATGATGATCAATGCTTGACAAATACAATTATTCTCGCTTTTATCCATAATGATCTCACTATGTAGAGCCTACCCTATCTGTGAGCTGTACATGTGCCAAGACCAGAGTAGGCTCATTTGCTATTTAACGCAACAGTTTGTGGCAAAACTATAGTTGAAAAAGCGATGGAAACACATTTTTATTTGGTACATTAAACTTAAGCGAAAAAGTAAATTTTGTGCACTACGTAATCACGCACTGATTTTTATCTGCAACTAGTCAGTTTGGTGGAAACACTGGTCGGAAAATGTGCATATTTTCTTCATGAATATTTTTGAATATGCCAATTGGATGAAAACCTAGCTAATGACACCACTCTTAAGTAGCAGCTGTTAAGGTTGCGTCAATTCAAATCTGGTATTGGAACAAAATGATTACTACACAGTTTAAATCATCCATGTATTTTATTCTAGTAAACCCTTAAATGGTAAGTACGAAGTTCGTATATACAGGCTCACTGTGACACCACGCAGGGCAAACAGCTAGCAGGGCTCGAGAAGAGAAAGAGCGCGAGAGAGAGTCAGCGAGCAGCGCTATAGAAGAGCGCCTAGAGAAGAGCAGAATCCGACTCGTTTCCGCTCCTTGCTGACCTGTCGGAGTAGAGGCTGAGTGTGGTTTAAACTTACTCAGCCTATCGTTGGCGTGCAGGCTGGTCCCAGCCTCGTGACGCAATCCAGTTGACGGAAGCAGTTGTCCTCTCAGTAGATGTCCTAGTTTCATGTTACAACAAAATACAGTTCTATCGTGAAACCCTTAAGCTAGCACATTCTTTCCACATGGCTCCCCCACACACAAGCCTACAGCAGTTCTACAGTTCTATGATCACACAATACATTCAGTTAATAACTCGTTGTAGATTAACATATTAATTAGCTAAACATGTATCAGCCCTTACACAGCCTTATGTCTTATGCATCATGAAAACAGGCTAACGCTAGCAGTGCTAGCCCACAGCATAGTAGATCTGGGAGGCAGTCTGGCCACCCTTTATCTATCCAAGAAGATCTGATCCAGCTATCAAACAGCTTTGCCCCGCTTGAGCCTACCAGCCCCGGGAGTCAGCACGGATCCTAGGTGTATACCAATAGCCAGAGGCCACCCAGTGGCACCCTCCCCCACAGCCACCACAGTTCAGCAGGTTGCTTCCCCATAGGATTCCATCACGACCACCATCATTGTGGGCAGCTCGATGATCGGTGATCAGTGGACCAACCAAGGTCCACTGTCACCCATGACATCAACTCCCTCCTGCCCGCGGTTCTGGCCAACTACTCCAATATTGACCCCATCTTCACTCACATAGGTTTTAACAACCTTTGTTTTAGGCAATCTGAGGGAGGACTACAAACATTTTAACACCCTTGCTAGCCCAGGGAATAGAATAATTATCTTTGGCCTCTCCTGTGCTACCGAAGGGGTACGGAACGTTTCAGCCGACTCTTTGCCCTGAACGAGTACCGGAAGAAACTTAGCAATGACAGGAATGTCTCTTTTTGTGACAACTTTGATTTGCTGTGGGAGCAACCAGCACTATTTAAAAGACACTGGATTCACCCTAATTGCAGAGGTTACAGGATTATTTCCATCAACATCGCAAACTGTTTTAGAGACTGACGGACAGGGTCTGGTAGTGCTCCAGTTCTCCTGTCAGAATAAGCAACTGAGGCTTTGGAAACCACATAAACTCCTGTAGAACTGGCACTATAGTTATTGTGAGTAACCTAATGTATGTTCCTTTAACTCTGCCTTCTAGTGAGTTGATACAAACTTTCATCTCCTACAATTCTGATAGATTGGAGACTGTCATAAAACATGGTTGTAACATTAATAATTTGGTTGCTATTCCGTTGTTTACCTCGAGGCAGATTCCCCAGGGGCAGAAATCTAAGGGTGCTTCTCTTATTGAAGCCCCCCCCTGGACTACAGCTTTTCATCCTCTATCAGAAAAGGGTTTTGAGCATCATACTATACTGTATAAATATCAGCCACAAGTGCTGGCCGTAACCCTGTATAGGCCACCAAAGCACTGCTACACTTTCTTTACTGATTTATCTGAACTATTGTCTATTTTCCTTGAGAACTATGATACAATCATTGTGTCGGGAAATATCAATATTCATGTTGACAGAGAGACTGACTCCAAGGAATTTATGATTTTTTTTAGCTCTATTGACTTTATCCAACATGTTACTGGGCCCACCCATAACCGCGGCCATACTCTGGAACTGGTTATTTCCAAAGGGCTTTCTATTGACATATTCTTTGGGGTTGATATTGCTTTATCTGGTCACTACTGTGTAATTTTTACTACCTTGTTGTAATACTGAACTCATTATTAAGAAATGCTATCTTACCTCTGAAGTTGCTACAGATTTTATTGAGTGTATGAACAATATTCCAATATGCAGTGGTAATGTACTGGGCCTATTCTGCCTTCCTCTTGTGATGATTTAGTTTATAACTTTAATAGCAAATTAAGGGCAACCATTGATGCCGTAGCTCCAGTAAAGTTGAAAAAGGCCACATCCAAACGGAGAGCCCCTTGGTGGAGTAAGGAAACTAGTTAATTAAAGAGAGGCAGGTCCATTTTGATATTCTGAGTGAGAAACTTCGCATATATAACAAGGCAATTAGAAATGCCAGACGGGCTCATTTTTTCTAACTTGATCACTATTAATCAGAATTATTAGAGAGTGCTCTTCTCAACCATTGATTGGCCTGATAAATCCTACCCCCGCAAAACTGTGTGAACTTTCCTACACATTAAATGTGATGAGTTTGCTGCATGTTTCAGAGATAAGATGACAAACATTAGGCTGGGTATCAGTCAAGCAAGACCTGATGAGAAGTTTGATATGTGCCCAAGCCTACCACCAAAAGGTACTATGCATTTCATTTCCCTGCTTGACACAGGCATGCTCAGGAAAGTGATATCACAACTTATGCCTTCTACCTGCTTTCTCGATCCTATCCCCACCACCTTCTTTGAATCAGTTTTTATTTGCATATCTGAAGAAGTGCAAGCTATTGTTAATCCCTCCCTGTTCACAGGCACTTTCCCCACTGCACTAAAAACTGCTATGGTGAAACCCCTTCTGAAGAAAAGTCATCTAGATTCTTCAGCTTTTAGCAATTGTCGGCCAATCTCCAACCTTCCGTTCTTAAGCAAAATTCTGGATAAATTGGTGTTCAAACGGCTAAATTATTTATTAAGTGCCAACTGACTATATTAAAAAAAGAAAAATCCAATCTGGTTTTCGGGCCCAGCACAGAGACAGCCTTAGTTAAAGTGGTAAATGATCTTGGATCCAACACAGATGCCAAATAGCTGTCTGTCCTTGTACTCTTGGATTTAAATACTGCATTCGACACTGTTGACCATGATGTCCTTCTGGACAGACTGGAGAGGTGGGTTGTCCTCTCCAGTCTAGTTCTACTGTAAATTGGTTTAGGACCTATTTAACCGGTCAAGAGTTTTTTTGTCACCCTTGGTGAACATAAATCAGAGAAAATGCATATCACATGGCGTTCCACAAGATTTGATTTTGGGTCCGGCACTGTTCAGTTTACATATGTTACCCCTTGGCAGTGGTGTTATCAGAAAGCACAGCATTGATTTTCACTGCTACGCAGATGATACACAACTTTACATTTCTGTGTTACCAGAGGATATTAGCTCCACGGATAAATTATTAGGCTGTATTAGTGATTTAAATACTGGCTCACAACTTCCTCCAGCTAAATCAAGACAAAACCGAGGTACTTGTTGTTGGAGCCAAAGCACAGAGAGAGAATCTAGATTTTAAAGATAAAACAGCAAGTAAAAATCCTAGGTGTTATTTTCGATTCAGAACTAAATTTCGAATCACACACTAGGAATGTGACCAAATTAGCTTTTTACCACCTGAGGAACATTTGCCAAGGTGCCGCAGTTTCTCTCTTAGGCTGATACAGAGAGACTTGTATTACAAGCAGGCTTGACTACTGTAATGCTCTCCTGTCTGGTCTACCAAAGAAAGCCATTGGTCAACAGCAAAACATACAGAATGATGCAGCACGGGTACTGACCAAGACCAGACGGAGAGCATGCATTACAGTTTTAAGGTCTCTGCACTGGCAGCCTGTGAGTTTCAGAACTCATTTTAAGATTATTTTATTGGTTTTTAAATCAATATACGATTGCGCACGCCAATATATGTCATACATGCTTTTAAGTTATGTACCCAGTAGGTCCCTCAGGTCCTCTGGCACTGGCCTTTTAACTATCACAAAGCCTAGGACCAAGAGGAATGGAGAGGCAGCCTTTAGTTTTATGCCCCCAGCCTCTGGAATAGCTTGTCAGTGAACCTGAGGATCTGAAAACACATCTTTTTAGCTTTGCTTTTCCTTAGGGTGCTTTTTAGACGTTCAATTTGTGTTGTTCTTTCGTTTTTTTATCTTGTGTTTGATGTATAGTAAATATTTCAGCTTTTATTTTGATTGTTTTTTATTTGTTTTTTCCTGTAAAGCACATTGCATTGCATTCCATTTATGAAATGTGCTGTATAAATAAAGCTAGATTTTTATTTGATTCAAGTCACCTGAGAATTCCTGTATGGTTGAAGTTAACAATCAAATCAATCCAGACCAAAGGTTAGGAACAAAATGCAATTGTAATAAAAGTCCCAAATGCTGCACCACGGCAGTTGAAGTCTTTGCTCCTTGAGTGAGTATCACTGCTCTGTAGTAAAACTATGTATCATGCTCCTGGCACAGATCTAGGATCAGATTCTTCTTGACAAATCCTCCCTTTAATCATTAGGAGGGATGCAAAACTGACTTCAGACTGACTAGTCTCTAGGGCCAACTTTATCCTCCTCTATGTTGGATCTCTACAACAGGCTGTACAAAGGTCTTGTTAATCTGCGTGCCGTGTGGAGTAGTGCTGCAACCAGCGGTGAGAAGGCCAGAGCGGCCATGTCGACCAAGAGATTCTGTAGAGCTCCCAGCAGCAGTATGGCCAGCAGGTACCCCATGAATAGCAGGCTATGCCAGCTACCCTCGCCCAGTGCCCGGGGGCCCTCCGGGTGCAGCAGGCACAGGAAGCCCAGCACCAGGCTCTGGTTGACCATTAGGGTGAAGTACAGGTCAAAGGGCGAGGTGTGGGAGCTGCTGTGGCGCTGGCGCTCATTCTCAGCCACCTTGGCCAGCCAGGTCAGAGAGAGGCTGTGGAGAAAGAGGGCCAGTGGGGCGTAGAGACACTCCAGAACCTCCACTGACGGGAGACCCTGTGACACTGCAGGGAGAAGGTGTAAGTTAGTGTACTGAAACAACAGATGATTGACACGCAAACACATCAGTCTGTTATTAACTGGTCAATGCTGGTTAGAGAGCCGACTTTCCCCTCAAGCTAAACACTGTAAACGCATTTACCTGTAATAGTAACCGAGGTGAAAGTGATGACTGTGATAAGGCCCGTTAGGTGGACAGACGGGAGTAGTGCCAGTTGCAGGCTGTGGCTCCAGCCCACACAGAGCAAGGGTAGCAGGCCCATGGTGAGTGGGTACACGCCAGAGTGGGCACTGGCCTCTGCCCACACACCCAGCACAGCCTGGGCACTGCCACAGATAGAGGGCACCAGCAGGCGCTCGCCCAGAGACAGAGAGTAGGGCTTCAGTGGTGCCAGGCCCACGGCATGGAGGACCAGCAAGTATAGCAGAGTCACCAGCACCTGGGATAGACATGCCATAAACACAGGCAAACATTAGCCATCATTAGCCATTTTAAACATTAGCCATCCTGGAGATTGCATGACGTAGCCAATTATGTCCTACAGTATCAAGAAAAAAAAAACTCATTTGATTTAGGGTGTTTTTTGGCCTGTGTCTTCCAATCATGCATGTGCACACACATGTACTGTATCAATTCACCCAGGGTCTCACTCACAGATATACTGTAGTTCAACTTCACATGCACAAGTACAGTGAAATTCTTCACTTGCAAGCTCAACCCAACAGTGCAGTAATCAATATCAAAATAGTATAACTAATACAAATAAAATGTATATATAATTTTAAAAAACACTAGAAATAAGAGTGGAAGCTATATACAGGGTCAGTGCCAGTACCACATTTACAATAGTAGTTATGTGTTTTTTGTCACTAGATGTGGTTTTGGTCAGTAGTTGTGGTCAAAAGATGAGTGGCAGGAAGTTGTGTGGTTGTGGTCAGTAGTTGTGTGGTTGTGATCAGTAGTTGTGTAGTTGTGGTCAGTAGTTGTGTGGTTGTGGTCACTAGATGTGGTCAGTAGTTGTGTGATTGTAGTCAGTAGTTGTGGTCAGTAGATGAGAAGTCAGTAGTTGTGTGGTCAGAAGTTGTGTGGTTGTAGTAAGTGGTTGTAGTCACTAGATGTGGTAAGCAGTTGTGTGGTTGTTGTCAGTAGTTGTGTGGTTGTGGTCAGTAGTTGTCAGAAGTTGAGTGGCCCGGAGTTGTGTGGTTATGGTCACTAGAGGTGTTCAGTAGTTTTGTGGTAGTGTTCAAAAGTTGTGTGGTTGTGGTCAGTTGTTGTAGTCAGTAAATGAGTGGTCAGTAGTTGTGTGGTCAGAAGTTGTGTGGTTCTGGTCTGTGGTTGTGAAAATACATTGTGTGGTTGTGGTCACTAGATATGGTAAGCAGTTGTGGTATTGCAGTCAAAAGTTGTGTGGTTCTTGTCAGTAGTTGTGTGGTTGTGGTCAGGAAGTTGTGTGTTTGTGGTCAGTTTTTGTGGTCATACATTGTGTAGTTGTGGTCAGTAGTTGTGTGGTTGTGGTCAGAAGTTGTGTGGTTGTGGTCAGACGTTGTGTGTTTGTGGTCAGTAGATGAGGTCAGTAGTTGTGTGGTCAGAAGTTGTGTTGTTGTGGTCAGTAGTTGTGTGGTTGTGGTCAGTAGTTGTGTGGTTCAGTTGTTGTGTGGTTAATATTTGTGTAGTTGTGGTCAGTAAATGTGGTCACTCTTCACCCTCGTCATCATTTTTGCCCTCTGTATCTGTGAGTATCCATAGCAACAACTCTGTTTAGGCTGCTCAAAGATGACATAGAGACCTATTAGTAGACGTGAGCTAGCAACTTTTTGTCACTCTCAACTCAGACAAACAGCTGTAACTTTTTATTGGTAGAAACTATTCCTAGTCCGCCCTATCCAGTGAGAGGGGTACACCCGACCCTTCTCTTTATGGACAATCAAACTAGCCAGTTTAGCTATTTAGAGCACGGAGCATGATCCTGGAAAAGGAGGACAAAGCTAGTAAGCATTAGAAATCTTCTCATTATCATTGCAGGTCGTCCAGACCTGTGTTAACGCTTTCTGTTTGGTCTGAAACCGATTGACAAATCATGGGAATTTGACGAGCTATGAAGACATTCATTCCAGCGAGTCACTAGGCAACAGTAGCCTTGGCAACACTAATGCCTTTTGGCTGAAGCAAGTGTGAGAAACATGCTAACATACAGTGCATGTGGAAAGTATTCAGAGCCCTTCCCTTTTTACCACATTTGGTTTTGTTACAGCCTTATTCTAAAATGAATTAAATTATTCTCATTGATCTACACACAATACTCAATAATGAATAAGTGAAAACATGTTTTGCAAATGTATAAAAAAATAAAAAATAAAAAATTATTCAGACCCTTTGCTATGAGTTGTGTTGAGTCACAGATCTGGGGAAGGGCACCAAAAAATGGCCGCAGCATTGAAGGTCCCCAAGAACACTGTGGCCTCCATCATTCTTAAATGGAAGTAGTTTGGAACCACCAATACTCTTCCTAGAGCTGGCCGCACGGCCAAACTGAGCAATCGAGGGAGAAGGGCCTTGGTCAGTGAGGTGACCAAGAACCCAATGGTCACTCTGACAGAGCTCCAGATTTCCTCTGTGGAGATGGGAGGACCTTCCAGGAGGACAACCATCTCTGCAGCACTCCACCAATCAGGCCTTTACGGTAGTGGTCAGACAGATTCAACTCTTCAATACATTCAATCAATGTGTAGATTGATGAGAAAAAAAACAACAATTTAATCCATTTTAGAATAAGGCTGTAACGTAACAAAATAAGGAATATGTCAAGTGGTCTGAACACTATCCAAAAATCAAGTGCACCTATAGGGCTACTGCTGGCCAATCAGATACAGTAGCTCAGATCATCGTGTCTGCACATTTTCCTCAAGCCGTAGGCTGTAAAAAGAAACTCGAACACACAGCAAAGTTGATGCTGTAAGATTTCAAAACCTTCAAAACCATGACTAGAGAGAGACTCACTGAATACAGCAAAGTCCTTGACACTTTTATAAGCCAAAAAATGTACATTCTTCTTACTTCACCCACACTACAAATAGCAAGGCAGCTGCAATGAATGAGTGTAGCAAAGTGTTCCGATAAGCTTGCTTTGTTATTATTATAGGCTTCTTATTTATTATCAAGGAATATTTAACTTTCTCTGTTCATAGAAGTAATAACATGAATTTGTGGATGAGGCAGTAATAATGCAGTGTGATTTGAGTTTCCCCATCAGCTGGAAGATTGTGTCCCTTTTCTCAGCGGAGGGAGGGAGAGCGGAGGGATGGTGAGTCGGATGAGAGGCAGCCTCACCACTGCTCCTTACCTCGCCTCAGACTGGCAGGCCATCAGTCCAGTAAAAAAAAAAAAAAAAAGATTCTGTTCACTCAGCTGTGCCTCACAAGATATACAACAAATGATTTATTACTAGTGTGATCATACACACCTATTATCGGTGTCCCTATACCGGGATTGTTGCTGCTCAATATGCGATATGTGGCTAGAATGGTGTTGTAAACAACAGCCAACTTTCCGGGACATAGACATGTCTTATATGGACAGAAAGCTTAAATTCTTTATTATTTTTCTTCAGTTAATCTAACTGTCCAATTTACAGTAGCTATTACAGCTAAAAAATATTATGCTATTGTTTGAGGATAGTGCACAACAACAAACCACTTTTATCACGGCAACTGGTTTAGTACATTCACCTCTGAAGTTAAAGAATGTACTTACATTCAGTAATCTTGCTCTGAGATAACATTTAGTGTAGTTTTGTTTGAAACCTATATTTTTTAATTCAAATGTAGGATTTTTACAGTTTGACCCCACTGCTGTCTCTGGCTAGATGTGTGAAGGTTAGTGTATTTTCTGTAGGGATGCTAATTATCCATTATGTATAACATTTACACATTGACCAATTTGCAACATTTGAGAAAACACCCGGCAGACTTGATACAAAATATTGTGTAGTGATGTAATTCTTCACTGGATCAGTCTGAAACTGTGCACAGGCACTGCTGCCATCTGGTGGACAACATCTAAATTACCTAGAATCTTATCTCAATGTATGGCCTTTCTTGCATTTCAAAGATGATGGAACAAAAACAAAAAAATAAAAAGCATGTTTTTTTGTTTGTATTATCTTTTACCAGATTTAATGTGTTATATTCTCCTACGTTAATTTCCACAAACTTCAAAATGTTTCCTTTCAAATGTTACCAAGAATATGCATACCCTTGCTTCAGGTCCTGAGCTACAGGCAGTTAGATTTGGGTATGTCATTTTAGGCTCATAAAAGGTTGGTGACCACTGCTGTAAGTGTACATATACATGGACACATAGTCACTCATAACCACACTCTATAAGCACATAAATCAAATAACATTTTATTGGTCACATACACATACTTAGCGGGTGTAGCGAAATGCTTGTGTCCCTACTTCCAACAGTACTAGCATCAGGGGAGTACCCATACTAATCTATGGGAACTGATTGAGAATGCATTTCATTACCAAGATTATTATTTTACCACATAGCAACATGCCTAATGATGATAAGAAACATTATGTTGGCTCATGCAAAATCCACAACACCACAACTCAAAACCCGACACAGATTATTCCTATAATAACCCTGAGCAAATGGTGACCTACCTGGACAAAGGTGATTGGTACAGCAAATGGGTAGTGGTACTGGGGAATGAAGATGTCAGCTACAAAGATGCGGAGACAATCTGCTAGGGCATATAACACCACGACCACTAGGGCGGCGCTAAAGCAGAGTAATGGCACCAGACGCTTCCATACATAAGACGAAAGCCTCCTCAGTGTAGAAGCACTCCTCCTCCATCTCATCCACCAAGGACTGCTCTGGGAACACAATGGTACAGAGAGTGTTACAGATGGAGTGTACTTCAGGAGATTATTGATTAACACAGAAACAAATTGGAATGCACTGCAATTAACCTCTTATCAAACAAGTGTCTACAATTAAGTACTATTAAACTATTGTCTACTATTATAGAAAACAGGTGAATACCATTCTGTGAGGAGACAGCCCCTGGTAGTGTGGTGGGTACACCTGAGGTCCATTGTCATAGTCCAACTGCCTCTCAGCAAGGGGAGGAGGGCCTGGAGTCAAACGATCAACCCTTCTACTGCAGCAGGTAATGGAGGTAGAGTGTAATTGTTCCTCCACTCCCTAAACATTGGGCAATCACGATCACTTCCATGGCACAAATAACATTGAAATCTTTATTTCTTCATTATTTGAACTTACCATTGCTGTGAGGCACTGTAGTTGTAAATGCTAAAAACAATTTGACAGAACAATAAATTGAATATATCCTATATTTACTCAGACACTACTCTTTAAACCCTGAACACTATCACTAGCCACCTACCACCTGGTACGCTACCCTGCACCTTAGAGACTGCTGCACCACACTCTTACAAAATAAGGTGCTATCTCAAAAAGGGTTCTTCGGCTGTCCTCATAGAAGAACCCTTTGAAGAACCCCTTTTGGTTCCAGGTAAAATTGTATGTACGTAGAGTCATTGAACACTGGTCACTTTAATAATGTTTACATACTGTTTTACCCACTTTATATGTATATTCTGTATTCTAGTCATGTCTTATCTTATATACTGTACCTACTGCCTTACACACCTTTTCTATTCACACACTGTTCATACACACTGTTTCTATACACATAGCTCATTTCCTGCAATTCTATCCATTTTGCATGGGGTTTTGTACTGTGTATTTAAATACTGTATTCTCGACATAGCTCATTCTAATATTTCTACTACTGTAAATTTTAGTTACAGTGTTTATATACACTGCATATTCATTTCTATACTGGATCCTTTACATAGCTCACTCTAATATATCTACAGTACATATCATTCTTAGTATATCTTGTGTAAATTCATCCGGAATATACGTATAGATTGTATTTGGATTACTGTTACAGTGCTGTTTGGATTACTGTTACAGTGCTGTTTGGATTACTGTTACAGTGCTGTTTGGATTACTGTTACAGTGCTATTTCGTTCTACATTTCTTAATTTCTTATTTTTTATAATTTTTTATTTGTGTACTTGTTTGACATTTTACTGCATTGTTAAGAGCTAGTAACATAAGCATTTCACTGCACCAGCTGTAACACCTGCTAAACTGTCTACGCAACCAATAAACTTTGATTTCCTAGACATTTCATATCCACCTGTGTTTTTACAAAAAGGCATTATGTCATTATGTAAATTAACCATGCATATTGTACTTATTTTACATCTTGGTAAGCTGAATTTACTGAAGGGACGATGATACTGTACAATGGTAGTGTACATAGCAAGTCTGCATGTAACCTCACACACAAGAATCATAAAAACATGACTTAGGCACCATATAAAACTCAAATAGAACCAAGCATAAGAACAGCAAATAAAACATTGTTACACTTAATATGAAAAATGTCAAACTGATGGACTTACCATTGAGTCTCAATTGTTCCATCATGGTGTTTTTACAGTAGGTGTTTAGTCCATTTATTCAACATTCCACGATCTCCTCCACTGTCCCTATTCTTCCTCTCCTCTCCAAACAATATCTACCGATGAAACAAGTTGGTGTGGGTATATTAACCACAGAAGCACGTTCCTTATCAACCAGCGTTAAAACGGTGCCCTTCCACTGTTCTGTGTGGCAGCGGTGGAGTGTGTGATGGCCAATGGCCCGAGAGGAATGCATTTTCCATGAGAACCTACGCGAACACTAAGCACTCAGTTAGGTATTGACATCTAGATGGACTTTAGCCTCACCCACCAGTCTGTCAGATTAGATAATCTATAAAGGGTCAATAAAGTGTCTCTGTTGGTGGTAAAAAAAAAACATTAACAAATACAGTATGTATCTATATATTCTTAAATGGAAAAATAATATTACATTTTCATTGCATCAAACTCCATCTGTATTTTGTTTAACAGAAAAGGATCAAGAAACAGTAGCCCTCTGAAATGAGTGATGAATAGTTGTTCAACGCAACATTTGTAAATAGATCACTCAGAGGTTGCTGATATGACCCCTAAAAGGAGAGGTCGGTTGTGTTTTCAATCTGTCAGGTTTTAACCCATGCATGTCAGCTGGTTATCTACCCAGGATGAAATTGTAGGCATTGTATATCCTGAAGCTATTTGGAAAATACCTGTGAGCCACATTGTAAATGGTTGTAAACTTTGACACGTACAAATAGCATGGCTTGGTCATGGTTTTATGCTATTTGCTTATAGAGCTTTTACTGTATGTATCCTAGTGTTAAAAGCACATATACAGTACCTGTGTGTGTCATGAATGCTTTACATACTGTATGGAAGTTCTGTTAGACCTACTGTACCAGTCATCATTTTGGACACAGCTACTCATTCAAGGGTTTTTCTTAATTTTTAAAAATTTCTACATTGTAGAATAATAGTGAAGACATCACAACTATCAAATCACACATATGGAATCATGTAGTAACCAAAAAAGTTTTAAACAAATATTTTATATTTGAGATTCTTCAAAGTAGCCACCCTTTGCCTTGATTAGAGCTTTGCACACTCTTGGCATTCTCTCAACCAGCTTCATGAGATAGTCACCTGGAATGCATTTCAATTAACAGGTGTGCCTTGTTAAAAGTACATTTGTTTGCTTAATGTTTTTAAGCCAATCAGTTGTGATGTGACAAAGTAGGGGTGGTATACAGAAGATAGCCGTATTTGGTAAAAGACCAAGTCCATATTATGGCATGAACAGCTCAAATAAGCAAAGATAAATGACAGTCTATGATTACTTTAAGGCATGAAGGTCAGTCAATCTGGACATATTCAAAAACTTTTTCAAGAAGTTTCTTCAAGTGCAGTCGCAAAAACCATCAAGCACTATGATGTAACTGGCGCTCATGAGGACCGCCACAAGAAAGGAAGACCCAGAGTTACCTCTGCTGCAGAGAATACGTTCATTAGAGTTACCAGCCTCAGAAATTGCAGCCCAAATAAATCATTCACAGAGTTCAAGTAACAGACACATCTCAACATCAACTGTTTAGAGGAGACTGCGTAAATCAGGCCTTCATGGTCGAATTGCTGCATAACCCCTAATAAGAAGAAGACTTGCTTGGGCCAATAAACACGAGCAATGGACATTAGACCGGTGGAAATCTGTCCTTTGGTCTGATGAGTCCAAATTTGAGATTTCTGGTTGCAACCGCTGTGTCTTTGTAAGACGCAGAATAAGTGAATGGATGATCTCTGCACGGTGGTTCCCACCGTGAAGCATGGAGGAGGAGGTGTTATGGTATGGGGGTGCTTTGCTGTTGACACTGTCAGTGATTTATTTAGAATTCAAGGCACACTTAACCACCATGGCTACTACAGTATTCTGCAGAGATTCGCCATCCCATCTGGTTTGCGCTTAGTGGGACTATCATTTGTTTTTCAACAGGACAATGACCCAACACACCTCCAGGCTGTGTAAAGGCTATTTCACCAAGAAGGAGAGTGATGGAGTGCTGCATCAGATGACTTGGCCTCCACAATCACCCAAACCTCAACCCAATTGAGATGGTTTGGGATGTGTTGGACTGTAGAGTGAAGGAAAGCGTAGCCAACAAGTACTCAGCATATATGAGAACTCCTTCAAGACTGTTGGAAAAGCATTCCTCATGAAGCTGGTTGAGAGAATGCCAAGAGTGTGCAAAGCTCTCATCAAGGCAAAGGGTGGCTACTTTGAAGAATTTGTTTTTTTTAACACTTTTTTAGTTACTACATGATTCCATATGTGTTATTACATAGTTTTGATGTCTTAACTATTATTCTACAATGTACAAAATAGTAAAACCCTTGAATGAGTAGGTTTGTCCAAACTTTTGACTGGTACTGTATGTCTTATCTTTGACTTTCCTTTCTTAAATTCCTAAATAAACAATGTATTTGTCTGCTCTATGCTCAGCATTTGTAACGTACAGATTTACCTTATAATTCAACTAGGATACTAGAACACAAATGTGACATGCCATACTGCTTAGTATGGCTTTAAAAGTGCTTGGAGGTGTGTCTAATCCTACAGTAACCCTGGTGGGAATCTCATCACTGATCATTCATAGGGTGGTACAGACATCTGCTTGTGACATTGTTGCCCCCCCCCCCCGCCCTTCTCAATTCAAAGGGCTTTATTGGCATGGAAAACATATGTTTACATTGCCAAAGCAAGGGAAATAGATAATAAACAAAAGTGAAATAAGCAATAAAAAATTAACAGTTTCAAAGGAATAGAGACATTTAAAATGTCATATCTCTCTCTCCTCTCTCTCTTCTATCTCTCCTCACCAATGACACTCTTGTGCTATTCCAGCAGAGGCGAACAGCCTGTACAAATGACTAAAAATACATGTGTTAGTGAACACAGAACATGCATGTGAGTGTGTTTACTAGCTGGCCTCGGAATCTCCCAACCAAACTTCACAACACCTCAGAAATGTGTAGTAGCCTAAGCCATGCAGCCATCTGGGCAAAGCGCTCAAAGTAAACAGACTCATGCGACTTGAGAAGAGAAGGGGTCTCTCTGGTCTCTGTACTCAAACAGCAGAGAGGGCCTAATGCATAGCCAGTGTACTATAGCAACACGCCTGATCAAACTAGCACACAACACAATGGAGATACAGTACTTTGATACAACCTGGTGAGACGGATTCATCAAGATTGGTTGATGCTTTATCAGTAACATCATGGAACAATTCTACTTATTAAAATAATTAAACAAGCTTATACCCCTACTATATTTCAGTGTCTATGACTGCAATGGTTATTTATAAAAAAAAATAATAATTGAAATATCTGTTGAACATGTTGGAGGTCTTTAATGACTCTGTCGATTGTAGTATAATATAGAATAATTCTTGATAGAATCATTTGATTTGGGAGGGATGGAGTCAGACAACAGGGGTCCATGAGGAAGACCTGCTTTGGGGTGGTGTTCATGGTCTGACTATATGGCAGAGAGTCATCGTTCTATCACTCTCCTCCCTCACCTGTCACAGCCAGCACCCATGTGGCATTCTAGAGCACTTATCACCGCTAAGTCGTCAAGGCAACCCGCTAAAATAAGGCCCTGACAAGGAGGTGTGAGAGTGACTGAGAAAAAAGGCAAGGAAAACAACTCTTTTACACCGGAGCCAAGCAAACCAGTTTTGTGGCAATTTGACAGACATTTAACCTTATATATATATTTGGTTGGCTGGTCAAGAATTTGCCTGAAATTTGGACTATTCTCACCATGGAAGGATATCTCCCTGATAAGGGAACATAGGGTGCAGCTGTGCCTCCCAAATGTCTGGCACTGGGAAACATGGGCATAGTGGTGTCCAGGTGAGTGTGCTGTCTAACTGCTATCTATAGGCATCTCAGCTTGTGTCAGTAGTCTAATATGGGTTGCCTTGCATGCATCCCTGAAGAATATCCTTCTGTTGGTCAAATATATTTCTGAATAAATAATACAACCAATGTCGTTTGTTAAGGCTGGGTAATGCAGCTCTGTCTTTGTGTATTTGTCTCAGAGTGACTAACTGTCGTATAGAACCGTCCAGAAAACGCAGCAACGCCTTGCAACCAAAAAACAGCGTCCCCTACAGGAAGGTCAATGGTACTATCAAATCATCCCAATGTCAAACACTGACTCCAGTGCAGAGACAAACCCAAGGTAGGTTAGCAGACCATATTAGATCAAGTGATTAGTTAGATAGGTACTTTATTGATCCCCAAGGGGAAATTTCTTCAAGTGGATATAAGATTAAGTATAAATGTGTATTTAAAGTTGACATGACTGGAGTTATCATGAGGGGATTTATGATCAAAGGTCCACAATCTGGGCCTCCCGAGTAGCACAGCGGTCTAAGGCACTGCATCGCAGTGCTAGAGGTGTTACTACAGACCCGGGTTCATTTCCAGGCTGTGCCACAACCGGCCGTGGCCTGGAGTACCATAGGACGGCGCACAATTGGCCCAGTGTCGTCTGGGTTAGGGGAGGGTTTGGCCGCTGGGGCTTTACTTGGCTCATCGCGCTCTAGTGACTCCTTGTGGTGGGCGAGGTTGGTCGCCAGTTGAATGGTGTTTCCTCCGACACATTGGTGCGGCTGGCTTCTGGGTTAAGCTGGCGGGTGTTATTTGCATGCATTATCGTCAACGATCACCCTACCGATCACAATCATTATTTGCATGCACAATATGCATTTCAGCTCTGTGTGTATGATTTTCTCTGATGTGTGTGTGTGAGCGCAAGTACATGTGTGTGTGTGTGTGTACTGTTGTCCCGTAGTGTGTGAGCCTGAGGTGCAGGAGGTGTTAAATCCTGCCTTCCCAGAGAGGGCGAGTGTGCAGCGAGGCTACATCACCCCCCAGCAAGTATATAACCTGTTGAATGCAGAGGCTGGACATCCCGCTCTACATGACCCAAATTACATCCTCATCCTGGACTGTCGCAGTGCAGAGAGGTTGGTCACGCAACACACCTTCAGAACACAAACCCAGTGTAGCCACTTGATCACTACAACTCATAGACTTGTTGTAGATATGTGGTAGTAGAGTAGGGGCCTGAGGGCACACACTTAATGTGTTGTGAAATCTGTTAAAATTGTATAACTGCCATAATTTTGCTGGACCCCAGGAAGAGTATCTGCTGCCTTGGTAGCAGCTAATGGGTATTCATAATATATACAAATACAAATACTTACTGTAAAAGCAGTGTGTTGATATATGTGTGTGTTCTTTGATTGTCAGGTACAAGCAGAGTCATCTGGTTACAGCCAGGGCCAGTGTGACAGTGATCCACCCAGATCTGGGCTGTCTGATCAGCTGTGTGCAGCTCCAGGAATTCTCTATCATATTGCTTTACGCTGAGGAAGGCCATAGCCCAGGTAATACACTGCACAATACAACATACTGTAGGGAGCAGAAGACACAACCAACACAGACACTGTACAACTTCAGCAGCGCAAAAGCACCCTTCTAACCTTCCCTGAGTGGTTGTTTTATGTCTGTCTGTGTGTATCAGTGGGCAGTACGGAGGCCAGGGCAGCCTCCCCGTTCCTACAGCGCTGCTTCTTCCAGCTCAGTGACCTGGGTATGGACCCTGTCATCCTCCAGGGGGGCTTTGCCACCTTCCACAGCCTCTACCCCTTCCTCTGCACCTCCCGCATGGTTGTCCTAGAGCCTGAGAGGTACGCCCTCACCATCTACCCCTCTGAGATCCTGGAGGGGGAGCTCTACCAGGGTTCAGCCGCCCAGGCCTCTGACTACCACATCCTCGAGAACCTTAATATCACCCATGTGGTCAATGCTACGGCTGAATACCCTGATGCATTTCCCAGCACCCTCAGCTACCTGAGGCTGCGGCTGAGCGATGACGCCCAGCAGGACTTGGTGGTGGCGCTGCCCCAGGCGGCGAGGTTCATCGCTGGGGCCCTGAGCAGCAAGGTTGGGGGTCGGGTGCTGGTGCACTGCAGCATGGGGCGGAGCCGTAGCTCGGCGCTAACGCTAGCCTTCCTAATGCAGCACCAACGCTGGACACTGCTGCACGCCATCCGCTGGCTGAAAGAGAGGAGAGCATGCACGGCGCCCAACGTGAACTTCCTGCGGCAGCTGTTGACCTACGAAGAGCAGCTGTTCGGACGAAGGCTTACCTCGCTGGACGACATCCGCCTGTGAAGTTATGTGGTTTGCCCAGTGCGGTTTCTGTGCATACTTAATGGAGAGGGAGGTGGACTGTGGACAGAGCCCACTGTAATTCAAAGAATGGCGTTTTTAAAGACTCTTTGGGAGAGTTGTCTTACCTTGATGGTCTTAATAACTTTAAGCTGTTTGGTTGTCTTTGTCATTGTTGCCCTAGATCTAGGACCGTGTTTTATTAAGGGTTATTTGAGGGATGATGTTTTACAGAACACTGAAACACTGATGTTGCAGTATTACATTGGATAAGGGGAGAGAGGAAGTGAATGTCTTGTATCAGTGCTGATACCAGCTGGTACAGAGGCCATCTGTGTATTCAAATCAAATAAAAAAAATGTTTTGGTTACATACATGTTTAGCTAATGTTATTGCGGGTGTAGCGAAATGCTTGTGAAAGATTGGTTAGAAGCATCTCTAATATTTTGTCTGGGACCAGGTAGAGCTACAAATAATATAAACATATTTCCCTGATGTTTATCCAATCACTGAGCACAATACTACTGAACAGTTATGTTTAGAAGAAAGCAGAGTCCTCTGGTGGTTACTATAGAGATATTGCAGTCAATGTAAGGATGCTCTGTATATAAAACACATGGACATAAATTCCAGTTGAAAGGGCCTCAAGAGGTAAAAGTTGGGTTATTATTGTTGCCATATTGTTTACACCTGTGTCCAGGCCTTTGAAGGGAGCAAAGAAAGTCTGAGGAAATGGAGCCTCTAACCTGCTGATGTGACTGGTTTACCCCCATTTGACCCTTCATCCATATGCATGAGGGTTCCTGTACTAATTTTCTCAATCTGTCTTCTGAAATATGTATGATTCACCACTGACTGTGGAGGTTTATCGTTAGTTTAGTAGGTTATCCCGGGCTGTATCACATCTGACCGTGATCGGGAGTCACATAGGGCGGTGCACAATTGGCCCATTGTCGTCCGGGGTAGGCTGTCATTGTAAATAAGAATTTGTTCTTAACTGACTTGCCTAGTTGAATAAATGTTAAATAACTAAAATAAATATAACAACTGTTATAACATGGTAATTAACATGGTAAACCAATAAATTTGTACAATATTGTGTTTAAAAAACTGTGAACAGGTCACTGCAAGGATAGAGGAGAAGGGGTATTGAGTTGTACCATGCAGAAAGGTACTTTCTCCAAACTAATAGATTATTGTTTCTGCACACAGGGCTAACAGTGGAGAATACCATTTAATTCAGAAGTCTGAATGTGGCTGTATGTTGAAAGAGAATGCTGAGCTCATGATGAAGTGAAGATTTACAACTATTTACTGCTGACAATTTCACACACACACACACACACACACACACACACACACATACACACATACACACACACATATACACTAAGCTCCCCCTCAACAAAAAAAACAAAAAACAAACTGTGAAGCAGATCGAGAAACTTCTGGAATGTGGAAGGACCACATGATAAATGACTCCGCCTCCTACTAGTGGGGTGAAAATGGGGTCGATAGAGACTGTAAAGTTCTTAGTACCTGTGCCTGTTAAAGAAATAGCCATCAAACCTGCAGTAAACAAATCCAAATAGATAAATAAAGTTTGGTGTGACTATTGCAGCCTGGCCTTTAGGCTAAGGGCCTATAAGGGCTTACATTGCTTAAATTCTTTGCAAACAAATATTTTATTTTTAGAGGCAAACTGTCAAAGTAAGCCAAAAGAACAAAAACATTTATCAGTGGGGCTTGAGTCTAGGCTAATTGAATGTAAATGTGTTCAGAAACACCAGTAGTCTTTTACAAAACACACTGTAAACATTAGTGGATTCTGGAATGCCTAACATACTAATTGTTCATCATATATAGGAGTAACAATTTTTATCATGTGCTTGAGCCATATCAAGTCTGGAGCTAAATGTCCATGGGAATTTTTCTAGCCCAATAATGAAAGGATAGTGAGGGAACACTTCCGAATTGGTGTGGACGCATGCAAAAAACGTATCCCCTGAAATTCCCCAGTACTAAACTAGGGTCGAGTGCGTGTGTGAGCCTCTGCACGTAGCAGTTTCTGGGGATAGAACCTGCCGCCAGATGGCGAGCCGAGAGCCGGGGACCGATGACACGCAGAGGATAAGAGCGACTGGAGGTTGGGTCTGTCATAAACCGTACCAAAGCACCGAGCAGGGACACCTTTGGAGAGCTTGCGAGCGGGTGCCGGGAATACATTTTGGCCACCGTTGCAAGACAAGTCTCTCTTATCATTTCGGTAATAATTCATGTTTGTTTGCATGTTGACAATTATCTGTTTGTCTAAACCTAGCCTAGTGTTAAGTTTGATCACCATATCGGGTGAGACCGTGCATCTGTATTATCAATAGATCAATAACTTTCTCTACAAACACCTCGCATGTCCAATATGTGATATCAATTGCTTATAGTAAGTCTTGTCTCTATTCTATCATTCAAACTGGTCTTGTCATTGATTTATTGGTAGCAAATTTTACGCACAAAACCTAACGTCAGGCATCTATTCCAAACCCATTCACTGCGTAAAATTCCGATGCAACGTGGGTATGAGTTTATTTACACATGACTGTGCCTGCGATATCTCTCTCTGCTCAAGAGACTAGAATGCGAAGTGTATTGCTATATTGGGCTGTATTTTAACATGGATATAGTTATGAATATGCCATGGCATTAGTTGGCTATCAAAAGGAAATGTTACAAGCCTTCCTTGGCTAAAATTAATAAACCTGACTCTAAACGAAATCGACAACCGTTGTAAACATTATATCGTGTCTGTTCCATTGTTGTTAGTAATTGTTACATAGCGGAAGGTCATTTAATGCACACGTTGTTTCAAAGTAAACGTGTGTTTACTGCCCTACAAAGGCTAATAGTGTTAATTGACTGAAGGGGCTAACGTTGAGTTACTTACTGAATTAACAAGTTTTCAAATTATCCAGGGGAGTATTTGTGCCTTCCAACTGGGCGCACAATTGATACTTCTATCTGTTTTTTTTCTTCTTCACATTCGTTTCTTGCGGGTTGCAGGTAGTAGAGGAATCACTTCATTCACATACTCACATCCCGAGAAACGTCCTTGCTGGGGAGGGGCGAAGACGTGGCAGTGCTCTCCACCTCCTCTGACTGATTCTGGAACTTTCACTCATAACTAAGTATTTATTCTTACCCTGGTCTCGTAGACTAGATTCAACTTAAATCCGGAACACTAAAATTAGTATATGTTAAGCTTGGTATGGTTACATAAGACAGAAGGTTACTTAACGCAAATACGAAAAGTGGGGTGGATGGGTATGACGAGAATGTCTAGCAACTTAAATATTGCGTGTTAGTCAGAACAAATGTGTTTTATTTAATTTAACTTAATTAGCCCTCAAAATATAGGGAGTATAGTAATAGACTGAATTGATGTCACATTTCAAGTTTGTTTTCGGTATCAGGTTGTGTGACCCTACCCTTTCACTGACATTTCTCACCAGACCAAGATATTACCAAACTGGGCCAATGATGTCCTGGCAAATGGTGCATTTTGCACTCTTGTGTGTTGGTGCCCTTGTATGGCACAGTTAATCTAGTGGGGTCTTTTTGGGAAAACCATGGCCACTGGTAAAGATTTACGTCTGAGGATAACGAGAAATTAAATTATAAGATTATGACAATGTGCACCAGTTTTCTTTTATATTACCTTTAAAACGACTACTATTACTTTGATAGTTGTAGATATCAATTGTCCTATTCACAGTCACCCATAAACTTATTTAATTTCAAACTTCACATTTCTCTAGTAGGGCCCTATACGTTATTTATCGTAATTAACAATATCAGCAAAATGTCCATGATAAGTGGTCGGTTTGGTCGGTGTTGATAATTTCAGTTTTAACAACCCAGCTATATTTATTTTCTTTTATTTAACCTTTATTTAACTAGGCAAGTCAGTTAAGAACAAATTCTTATTTACAATGACGGCCTACCAAAAGGTAAATGGCCTACTATAGTGTGGAGTCATTGTATGGTTTATGTTGTATGAAATCATAAAGATAAGACCCTTATTAAATGACTTGGGAGGTTAACACTTCTCTTCTATAATATTAGTACTTTTGTATGTTTAGGATATTGCAGGTTTTACAGAATACTGCACCTGTACAGATGGGGTGCTCCATGACTCACCTTGAAAACCACAGGAATGGAGCCTTCATATGTACATTTCAAGTGCCAAGTCATGCAGTCTGAAATTTCTCCATGGACTACACTCTTAGAAAAATAGGTGCTATCTAAAATCTAAAAGGGCTCTTTGGCTGTCCCCATAGGAGAACCCTTTGAAGAACCCTTTTTGGTTCCAGGTAGAACTCTTTTTGGTTCCAGGTAGAACCCTTTCGGTTCCAGGTAGAACCCAGAGAGGGTTCTACATGGAACCCAAAAGAGTTCTACCTGGAACCCTTTTTGGAACCCTTTTTTGTGTAGTGTAGTCTGTGTGGTCGTAACAGATCAGTTAGCATCTATCATATTGGGTGATGTGCTTGGAAGATATTCCAGTTGAAGGTTAAACAAAGCTCAAACAGTAGTCTGAATTCAACATAATACAATATGGATAAGTATTAAAATATGTGTGTGTGTGTGTGTGTGTGTGTGTGTGTTTGAAGTACCAGAATGCTCACTTTGGATAGACACAGGAAGGTATAATTCTAATAGTGTAGGATGTTGACACTTAGTCTGGCAATCCAAAGGTTAGTCATGACTGTGTGTGTTTCAACCAGCCTTTGAAATATACTAACAGCCCTTATAATACCCTTTTAAAGCAAATTTAATACAGTCATTAGTTAGATTACAACTTCACTTAAAAATAAATGGTGAAACTGTAACAATGATCTGAAAACTTAAAGCAATGTAATTAACAGACTGGGTAGGTTTTTTCACTCCCATGTGATTTTCTGTCCGTGGCACTGGCACGATACCTCTATCACCTAATACATCTACCAGCGTCTTTGCCAATCTTTCATTCTCCCATTGACTATTGCCCTCTATTTGCCATGCATTAGTAACTGGAGGGTAATGACAGACTTCTGTAAGTGTAGCTTGGACATAATAAGCCTCAAACTGTGAATGAGTGATTGAACCCCATTGAGGTGCATGTGTTTCCCAGGTAACACAGAGTAATGAGAGAGTTGACATAAGGACTTAACTCTACAGTAGCAGTGGGTAGCACTAACCTCAGGCTCGTTTGAAACCAGTAGGCCCTACAGGCATATGACAAGTGCTAACGGATTATAGGCCCAAGTAGGTAAAACCTCAGGAAAAGAACCCAGTCTAATTTCTCCTGGGACTGGTTACCGCTAGTTGTTACCCAGTTACACATGGGGGTCTGTAGAGCAGCCATTTGAGGTTGGTGGCTGTCCTAGTGGCTTGGTAATTAACAGTAACACTTTACATGCTCTGACATAACACTTTGAGGCCATTATCATAACAGTGACACTGCCACAACTGTCACTCTGCAATAACAAGGTTGATATTCTTATGAAGTTTTATAGCAGATTGGCAGCATAAGGGAAGTGCTACTGTCATTTGAGCACCAGTGAGTAACATTACTGTAGTTGTGTAGTACTGTGGAAGACAACTCTGTGTCTCTCTGTGATTAATAGAATTGAACACGTAAACATAAAAAGCATTTAACACGTACATGCCGGTCTGCTCTGACAGGTCTTGGCTTCTGGCTCTCTCCACTCCCTGTTGACCGTCATAGACATATATCACCTGGATGTGTTTTCCTTTGTTTTCATTCAAATCCTTATGGACAGGCTTAGGACTTGCCTAAGCCTGTCCATTGACTAAACCCCCAGTAGATAGAGTCTCGGTTGGCTGAGTGGGTGCCAGAGGGTGGAGGTGCGTTTAATGACCTTTACATTGGCAGCAGGTTAGTATTTTTTTATACATTCTTCATACTTGGCACTGCTTTCAATCCTCTCTCTATCTGACCTCCTTATTCATATCATGGTGAGTTGTGCGTAAAGGTAATACAGATGTCCTATAGGCCATATAGATATAAAAAAATATATAAATTGTACTTGTGCCCATAGTTTTTGTGTCCTTCCTCCTTACTCAACCTTCATCTCATGTACACAGTAGAATACAGATGTGTCACCAGCTAGTAAGTTTGAGATGTTATTGATTGTCATTCCTGATGTCAAGTGTCTTCCAAACCATCTGCGAGGTTGCCAGATTGGTATTTCCGTATCAGTGCAGCAGGGATTTAGAGTCTTACACTACAGATGTATGCACCTGTTTTAACTGCAGTATTTAAACAATATAAACAACTCTTGGATGAATTGGGTGAGTGTCAGCTACAGGACAAAGAGTGCTGCTGCTTTCAGCCAGATCAGCTACTGTTAACACAGAGAGGTTATGCTGCAGTCTTTTTCCAATGTTGCCATTCGATCTTACATGCTTAATGAGTGGTAGTAATGCTAGATATGCTAATGTGTATAGGGGTGATATATTTTAGGTGACAATAGAGAAATCTGCTGGATAGTATTCTAGCATTCACAGAACTTCCAGTGTTAAAGTTTCTCGCAATGTGGACCTGTCTCTATTGATGGGGTATTGTCTGTATGTTTTAAAGCCCCTAGGCTAACAGGGATGTGTTTGTGGAATAGAGGTAATGTCTGTGTGAAGTTCTCTTCTCCCCTCTTCCCCTCCTCCCATTTCTGGCCCCTTTCGTCCCCCTTTATGTCCACCCCTGAGGGCAATATAGGCAGGCATGTTTGTTCAAACAAGGCCCATGCTACTTCCCTGACACACAAACACACACACACACACACACACACACACACTGGACGACTAGTGGAGGCTCGCTATGGGGGTAGGAAGAGCACAGTACCACTCCCGCAGGGCTGAGGCATGCCTAGTTAGGGGCAGCCCAGCACAAGCCATGACAGTGCCAACTCCAGAGCTCATGTGCTAGTCACTCAATGGCCACAAGCAAGGGGTTATATTCATTTCTGTGTGGTAGGTCTGAGGTAGAGAGGAAGTCCTTTAATGTAATATTGTTTTAGAGGACTGCTCTCCTTAAAACACACTAGCACACATGCACGCACACACCCACCCACACACTCACTCACTCGCATACACTCCCTTTCTCTCTCTTTTCTGTTTGCTATCTCCCTATGGCTTATCCTTCCACGGCCTCACGCTGATCAAACCGCTCTTTTTGGGGGTTGAGGATTGAGGCCTTGCTGTGTCAGACTGCAGACAGCGAGGGTTAGGGTTAGCCCTGCCCTCAAGGAATGTCCATTCCCACTTCTATTTTAAGGATTTATACGAGACGAAGCACAGGTATAGCTAATTGTGTGTGTTTTCTGACCTGTTTATCAGGATAGTCTAAACTCCGGCGAAAAAAGATGAGGGGACTATGATGCTATACGTTTCAGATGTATGAAAGAAATTCTGGTCTCAATGATCTTCTTCATCAGGAAATTATCTCCTGTAGATCATTGGACCATTCTGTCAAAAGGGAACGACCCTGTTGATTATGACTATTTCTAGTGCATTAGCTGACAGAGTGTTCGAGTGAGCAAACAACATACATTCACTGTCCTCCTTTCACTCCCGTTCATCCTCTCTCTTCCTCTCTCTGCCCCCCCCCCCCTCTCTCTATCTCTCTCTTTCTCTCTGCCCAGTATGTCCAGGATGGAGCAACAGTGCTGGTGGTATTTACTGGTGTTGAGCTGCATGCTCCAGACTCTTTCAGCCCACAATGACTTTTACACATCCATCGGTGAGACTCCTCCCTTTCCTATGAGATAGATAGTCAAGTGATTGTGAGACAGGTGTTGGGTCTGCCCTCAATGCCTGTCTGTCAAGCACATACTGTGCATTTTACCTACCCGGAAGTACGGGTTTCTACCCGGAAGTATGGGTTCTTATTTTTTCTCATCTACCCGGAGGTTGAAAGATGTAGTACACATTGTATTCCTTATCATCGTAGTGTATGATTTGGTTTAAAAAAACGTAAAATAAAGTTTGATAATGTGTGTATTTTCCTCCCTTAGGTCACATGACAGATCTGTTGTACAAAGAGAAAGACTTAGTCACTTCACTGAAGAATTATATCACGGCAGAGGAGAACAAACTGAAGCAGGTTAAACAGTGAGTGTCCACACACGCACACGCAAACACACACACACAAAACACACATACACACAAACACACAAACAGAGTAGCTGAATTGTGTCTCTTCTCCCAACCCTCTCTTAGGTGGGCAGAGAAGCTGGATGTGTTGTCAGCCATAGCCATGCAGGACCCCGAGGGCTTCCTGGGAAACCCGGTCAACGCCTTCAAACTGATGAAGAGGCTGAACACAGAATGGGGAGACCTGAAGAGCCTGGTGCTGAAGGACACCAAGGACGGTTAGACATGATGATACAATGAGAGTCACATTAGAAGAGATGAAAAGGAAATTGAAAAGTAGTCACAAAGCAGCAACGACAGATCATTGTTTTTTTACATAAAATATTTGCTACAATGTTTGTTTGTCTTTTGTATGCTCACAGCGTGCATCCTCACTAATGAAGATCTCTGTCCTTCTCTCAGGCTTCATCTCTAACCTCACCCTCCAGAGGCAACACTTCCCTACTGACGAGGACCAGACAGGCGCAGCCAAGGCCCTGCTCAGACTGCAGGACACCTACAGGCTGGACACCAACACTATCTCTACAGGAGACCTGCCAGGTAAAGGGTTAGGGAGTGCTAGAGAGAGAACCTTAGACCTTTCATAATTTGCAAGTTTGTAACCACTGACTCATCCACAGGAGTGATGCACAAGAGCCCTATGACAGTGGAGGACTGCTTTGAGTTGGGGAAAATTGCCTACAGTGAGGTGGACTACTACCACACTGAACTATGGATGGAACAGGCCCTGAAGCAACTGGACGAAGGAGAGGAGTCTACCGTGGACAAGGTCACCGTGCTGGACTACCTCAGCTATTCCATCTACCAACAGGGGGAGCTAGGCAGGGCCCTGGAGCTCACCAAGAGGCTGCTTGTGCTGGGTGAGTTACCCTAATGCGGCTCAGAAGGAAAGGAGTTAAACTAGGCACACTGGGAGCAAGGATTCAAGGCTGTCAAGGACACACTGACAGAGTGAAACTTAGAGCACACTAAAGGAGCTAAATGTCCCAGGTGGCAGTATGGTCTGAAGTTAGTAATGCAGATAGATCCAGATTAATATTAAAAATGAATCTTCCTTGTTTGGTTACTGTATGAGAATCAGTATTCCATCTCACTGTCCCCTCTCTCTCTGTTTTCTAAATCCAGACCCGGAACATCAGCGTGCCAACGGCAACCTGAAGTACTTTGAGTTTCAACTTATAAATAAGAGGAAGGCCCAGGCCGAGGAGGCCCAGAAGGCCCGGGAGGAGGGCAAGGAGCAAAGGAAGAGACTGACGAGTGATGCCTCCAAGAAGAAGAAGCGCTTCAGGGCTCCTGTCCCAGAGAGGAAGATGTATGAGATGCTGTGTCGAGGGGAGGGCATCAAGTTGGTGAGGAGGAGTTACTCACTCACTCACTCACTCACACACACACACACACACACACACACACACACACACACACACACACACACACACACACACACACACACACACACACACACACACACACACACACAGTGAGTTGTTAAATGGGTTAGGAGTGTGTGTGATTGTGTTTGTGCCATGTGTTATTTGAACACAAAGATTTACAGAAGAGAGCTCCCACCGTTCAATTATAGGTCTTTATCTCTTTATCGCTACAGATGTAGGATCTTAATTTGATTACTCTTTTATTTCTGAAAACTTGTAGTGTATTTGAGTTTTAAAAAGGCTATTGTAATTTCCACTTTGACATTTCAGACTTGATTTGCCCTAACAAAAAATGTATACACCCCTACAAAAATGCACATTTCCGGTTATTGCAGGATTATTTTCCTGCTATAACAAACTGGCTCAAATTAAGATCATACGTCTGTACGTGTCGATCTGTCTGTCTTCTTACCTCCCTCCATCCGCCCCATCTTTGCCTTGTAGACCCCCCGCAGACAGAGGCGGCTTTTCTGCCGTTACTACGACAACCACGGTCACCCCAAGTATCTCTTGAGCCCGGTGAAGCAGGAGGATGAGTGGGACAGGCCCTACATCGTCCGTTACCATGACATCATCTCTCACGGCGAGATCGAGAAGGTCAAAGAGCTGGCCATGCCCAGAGTGAGTTCCACTTTCTGTCAGTGTGTGTGTGTGTATCTATGTGTGTGTGTGTATCTATGTGTGTGTGTGTGTGTGTGTTATATTGAGAAAATAAGGGTTCAGAAGGGTGTCATGGTCACACAGCTGTGTCTGATGGAAGGGTTTCATGGTCCTACAGAAGTCGATTTGCTGTGTCTTTGCTCTGGGGTAATCAGAGATGCTCATACTAGTAACAGTCTGACCAGCTGTAGCTATGTCTGCAGGGTCAAGGCCAGTAGTAGGCAGAATTAATAGGACATGCTAAACATAAACACTCTTCCCACTGACATCATTTCAGCGTCTAGTTTGGATTTACATTTGGTTGAGTTGTCAACTAATTTGAATTCAACATGAAATCAACAAAAAATGTCACCATGTCATTGGATTCAGGTTAAAAGTTAGGTGAAAGAAATACGAAATGTCCTTACATTGATGACTTTTTTCAAATCCAATCAGTTTTCCACATTGATTCAATGTCATCACATTGATTTTTGATGTTGTTGAAATGACGTTTAAGAAACATTGATTCAACCAGTTTTTGCACAGTGGGATGACACAGTATGTATTGATCAAGTCAATGAGTGTTGACTTACTGATATCGAGACACAAATTCAGACTGTTAGTAGAGGCCTTTGAACTTGATGTTGACCAAATAGTAGTTGCCCAGAGTCCATGAAAAAAGTATTTTTCAAACAAAGGCCTATTGCTATAAATGGTTAGACAGGACATATTCCCAGAAGGAACAGCAAGGTTTTAGTGTGGGTGGTGAGGTATGTATATCAAAGAGCCATGGAAGTGGAGGTAGGTTGAGCCTTGTTAGCCCACCCAAAGCAGGGTCTGGGTGGTGGAGGTGGGTGATGAAGGTGGTGTCAGGGTACCCTGTAAACTCCCTCTTCCTGGCTTACAGCTCCGCCGGGCCACAATCTCCAACCCCATCACTGGTGTGCTCGAGACAGCGCCCTACAGGATCAGCAAGAGGTAAGGCACAGCCAGGTGCAGGCAGGGGGGAGGAGGGGGTCGAGGGGAGGGGTGGAGCAGGAGGTATGAACACAGTTGCTTTTGGCCAACTAAGGGAGCAGTACTTTTCACAAATCCTCTGTTCCTTTCATCACTAATGTAATCACTAGTTTAGCATTTTCCTAAACTAGAGAATAAACCATTAAGTTATACTAACCTTGAGTTAAAGGACTGGTCCTGAAACAACCCCTGGCATACTGCTGGAATAACATTAACCGCTTGTGACCGAATCTGCTTCTCTCTCTCTGTTTCTTTCACTTCCCGTTTCCCTCTACTTCATCTATAGTTTTGTTGTGTTACCTCTCTCTCTCTCTTGCACGCTCTCTCTCTCTCTGTTTTTTCTTATGCCTGGGAAATTACATGACCCCCTAACTGGGAAACTCATCACAGCCATGTACAGTCTCCAAGAGGTAAGGGGCCAAAGGTTATAATACATTAGGACCCCCCATCCCCTCTGGTCTCCCATCCCATACCACCCTGACCTGCCCTGCATACCCAGGATGTGCTCTCCAGGTTTTGGCAGGTCTTTGGGTCAGTAGGTCCACCTCACCACCTTTTTCTGCAGTGAATCTATGCTGCTCTCTTACAATCAGATGAATGAGATGATTCTCTCCTCGGTGCTACTGTGCAGACAGGGCCAATTACACCTCAAGAACACACACAACACATACACTTATATATCTGTGACTCTCTCTCAGTGCCCATTTGTGGAGATCTAATACACCAGACAGGCCCAATCTCTGGTCAGACTGCTGATGTTAGAGGAACATGCCAGTCTTAAGTCATAGTTACTTAAAAAAACTTTAATCTTCTTAAAAATAGAACCCCTCATGCCACACCCATACCACCCCACGTCACTTTGGTTTTACTGCCCCTGCTTATTACTGTGTATATTGGAGTATGTATTTTTGTGTGTGTGTGTTTGCTAGGGTGTGCACGTGTCTGCATGCGAGTGTAGGTGTGTGTGCCTGTCTGTCTGTGTCTGTTTCTTCGGGTTGAAGTATGTGCAACTATGTGTGTGTGTGGTGAAAGGTTAACTGAACTGAGCGTGAGCGTCATTTGAACTGACAACGAGGTCAAAGTGGGAGAGTAGTCACAGCAGGGGAAAGAATTTGTAGGAAGAGAAACTTTTTGACCTAAACAGCACTCTATCATGTCCAATTTATGTTTTACTGTCTTCACTCCCCCAAAAGCAACTTCCAATAAATCACTTTACTCACACACACATAGACTAACACACATCTTAGTTTTGAATATGGCTAACCTTACAAGGAATTTCAGTATTAAGTAATACACACAGTGTATTGTACTGGGAAAGAGGAGTCATCTCATTGGCTGAGAGATTCAACAATGTATCCAATAAGAAGGGATGGTGTGTGGAGAGCAGATGGCTGAACCGCTGCCTTTGGCCTGGACCTCATCTCAGTGTCGTACACCCAAACTTTAGCCCTCTGGCATTGAAATCATTGCGGCCACAACTGCTACAACTCTCACTTTATGCAGTGTATGGCAAATCTATTGGTTTGACACTTTTTTATTTTCACACTGTGCCTCGTGGTTTCATAAAATGACAGATAAGATATTGTGACGTATTTATATGATATGTGGAAGAAGCCATGACTCCCAGTCAGAATGGAACGCACACTGTTGGGGGCGGTGTAGACCACTGGGCCTGGGTGGATAGTGAAAGGCTGGTAGTGTTCACTGAAAGCATAAAAAAAAATACTCCCCTCTGGGGCCCCTAAAGTAATCAACCACCAAAGCCTTTGTGACCTCCAGAACTCTCCCAAGTCACGTGATGACTGCAAACTCAGAGCTTCAACCTATAGAAGGCTTACATTATTGAAAAGTACATTTAAAAACACACAACTTTATTTAGTTACTCCTAAACTTCACTCTGACCAGCTGATTAGAGACTCTGTCGGGACGCTTTCTAAAGTCCTTCCTCTTCCTCTCTCAACGCTCCTCCCACTTCTCATGTATCATCTGCACGGAACGCATTAACCTACTGTAGTTTATATAGTTAATCTTCAGCAGTAGCTTGCAGCATGCTTTGTCTGTTCTCTCTCTCTCTCCCCTATACTGTTCATCCGTAATAACTGTACTATAGTGACTCTACTGCCCCCCTGTGACGATTTACACACCTGCACCCCTGTATCCTTCCCCTGTCCCAGTGCATGGCTGACAGCGTATGAACACCCAATGATTGATCAGATAAACCAGCGGATTGAGGACCTCACAGGACTGGAGATGGACACTGCAGAAGAGTTGCAGGTAATGTGTGTGTGTTTGTTTGTGTGTGTGTGTCATTGTTTGAGATGGCAGTTACATTTCCAATATTAATGATCTCACCGTTGCTTTGCAGGTTGCAAACTATGGCGTGGGTGGGCAGTATGAGCCCCACTTTGACTTTGGACGGGTTAGTATTGCCCTGCAGCCCTGATTTTATGACTCCACACATTATTGCTGTAAGACGTTTTTGGATTACATATAGCAGGGATCGTCAACTAGATTCAGCAGCTGGACAATTTTTTTTTTCTGGAGCGGATGGTCAGGGGCCTGGAACATAATTACAAATAATGTGTAGACTGCAAATTGACCGCAAGAAGCCCAAACAGATATACTGTTTGTGATTGTATACAAATGTTTGCAAGGTTTGAAATGATTATGTTTTAGTCAAATGTTATATCTCTCTATTATGTGCAGGAATACTTTGGAACAGATTTTATGTATCATTTTTTGCTCAGAAAACTTTTTTTTGGGGGGGGTGACATTTAGGGTGTGGCATTTTTGCTCATAATGATCATGTGATGTCATGATAACTTGTTTTTCTCGCTCTACAGAAAGATGAGCCTGATGCCTTCAAAGAGCTGGGCACTGGAAACCGCATAGCAACCTGGCTCTTCTATGTGAGTGCTCTATATTCATGGACTACTTCCTTCTTCACCCTCTGCTCTAGAATGTTCTCTTGATTAGGGAAGAGTCCAAGGTGATAATAGTGGATGACTAGCTCTTGTTTTCTTTGTTCTAGATGAGTGACGTGGCAGCAGGAGGTGCTACAGTATTCCCAGATGTGGGTGCTGCAGTTTGGCCCAAAAAGGTGACTAAATGCTTGTGAGCAATGAGCATGTCTATTTGCAGCCTATGTGTATGAGTGTAGGTACATAGTTCCATGTAACCTGTCTCTACTGTGTGTGATGTGTTACAGGGGACTGCAGTGTTCTGGTACAACCTGTTTCCCAGTGGGGAGGGAGACTACAGTACAAGGCACGCAGCTTGCCCAGTATTGGTAGGCAACAAGTGGGGTGAGTTTGTGTATTGAAAACACACTGTTATAACCATAGGGATCCTATTAAATTACTATTATTACTAGTATTCTGATTGATAATTCTATGGTTATTCCTTTCCTTTTCTTAAGTAATCATTGTTGTGGTCTTCACCAAGTTCTCTCATATAAACTAGGTATACAAAACATTAAGAACACCTTCCTAATATTCAGTTGCCCTCAGAACAGCCTCAAATTGTCGGGGCATGGACTCTACAAGGT
Organism: Thymallus thymallus; assembly: GCA_023634145.1. Taxonomy (NCBI): domain Eukaryota; kingdom Metazoa; phylum Chordata; class Actinopteri; order Salmoniformes; family Salmonidae; genus Thymallus; species Thymallus thymallus. The sequence continues at coordinate 14,349,990 of CM042389.1, read as the reverse complement.
GTCGAAAGCGTTCCACTGGGATGCTGGCCCATGTTGACTCCAATGCTTCCCACATTTGTGTCAAGTTGACTGGATGTCCTTTGGGTGGTGGACCATTCTTAATACACAGGGGAAACTGTTGAGACTGAAAAACCCAGCAGCATTGCAGTTCTTGGCACCTACTACCATACCCCGTTCAAAGACACTTAAATATTTTGTCTTTTCCATTCCCCCTCTGAATGGCACACATACATAATCCATGTCGCAATTGTCTCAAGGCTTAAAAATCCTTCTTTAACCTGTCTCCTCCCCTTTCTCTACACTGATTGAAGTGGATTTAACAACTGACATCAATAAGGGATCATAGCTTTCACCTGGATGCACCTGGTCAGTCTGTCATGGAAAGAGCAGATGTTCCAAATGTTTTGTACACTCAGTGTATATTGTAGACAAGAGTACTGTAGATGTTTTACCAGACTAGGCTATGGCAACTAACGTCTTCCTCCGTCCTCCTTGTCACCCTCAGTATCAAACAAATGGATCCACGAAAGAGGGCAGGAGTTCCGACGACCCTGTGGCCTGAATGAGACTGCATGATGAAGGGGGAAGGCTTTTCCCTTCCACACCCCTCCTCCTCTATCCCTCTCATCCTCTACCCTTTGCTTCCTCTTCAACCCCAGGACCCCGAGAACACTGCTGTGGATGACAGGCCATGAAAAGGGGGCCATTGGTATCCCTCCTTCTCCTCCTCTTCCTCCCTCCTTTACTTCATCCATTCCTTATCCCCCACTCTGTACCTCTCTGAGCCCAGGATGTTTTGGGGCTTTCAGCTTGGACAGTATTAGTGGCGTTCTGACTGACATGGTGCTCTCAAGGCTGTTGGATATGTCTCAAATGAACACGTTGTATGTTCACACTTATGTCGTTATTTGCACTCTTCATGGGCTCTGTACACAGAAAAAATTGTCATTTCAGAGCACAGGTTCTGCGTCTTGCTCTGTTCTAATGTAAATAATATCTCCTCTCTAAGTGCATCAGTCCTTAGTATGACATGGACTGTTTTCTCAATTCAGGTCAAGTGTTCACTCTATCTCTTATTTCAACGCTGATGTCGCTCCAGTTTAAACTAACATATCTCTCTCACAAACACACCCCACACACACAGACATACACTCCAACACTCCCACGTACAGCACAGATAATCTTATCTGATGTTTAACTGTTTATAGCTGGGGTATAATCTGTTTATTGTTTTTAAGATCTGGTTTGGTATTTGACTGACTTTGTATTTGAATACTCACTCACATTTTAGACAGAAAATGTGATTCTTTGGACATACGAATGACGGAAACAAGGGAGGGAGAAACATTCCCTCAGATTCATGCAACCTTAAATTATATTGATGTGGGCCCATAAAAAAAAAAGTGTTTTTTTAGAAGGCAAGACAAAGATTTTCTGGTGTTTTTCCCCTGACAAGTTTTGTGAGGCCTGTTTCTCTATCTGGGGACCTCAAGGAAGACAAGAATCTGACAAGATTCAACCATTGTATGGTTTGTACGTCCTTTCAAATATATATTTTTGGAAGTGTGAAATTAATGTTTTCTATAGAAATAAAGTCTATATGTCATTGCTACCCACCTGAGTGATGTTATTTTTTTCCTTCTCATCAACTACATGTTTAAAGCCCATAGCTATGACCCCTGAATGCTCAGCTGGGTATTGTGTAGGCCATCTTCACTCAGATAAAAGCTACTCTGGATGTGAGAGATGCTATGCACTGTTTATGTGTGTGTTTGTGTGTTTGTGTGTGTGTGTGGTCAGCTGTTGGAACACAGGGCCGCACCAGAACACTGGCCTGGCTCTAGGTTGGTTGGAAGAGGAACAGTCTGTGTCGGTGAATGAAAGAGTGTGTTTTGTATCATCAGAAATACAATATTGTGGATGGGTGGGTGGATGGGTGCGGATGCGTGTGTTAAATCACTGCTAGGACCTGGTTGCTGTCACGTCCCCTTGCCTTATTAGAGTCCAGAATCACATTCATACGGTCTGCACTGTTGGAGTGGACAGTGTCCAGACCTGGGAATCAAATTCCAAGAGCTATCTAGGTCTTCTTTCCCTAATCACTTCAATTATCCTATGCTGTCCTACAGCGCCTCTATGTGTACACAGATGGGAATGCACTTATTATCTCCAAAGTTATTTTCTCTTTTTTTTACCTGGTATTTCCAGCATTATATTGAAGTTATTTAATTGACACAAGCTGTCTCTAATCAATGAATCCGACCGTAACTCAAACCCGGGTCTAGCACCTGTCAAGCCAAAACCTTAACCATAGAGTACGACAGTATGAGTCCTAAGTACTAAGTGCAGTTGATCATTCTATCTTATTGAGTAAGTTGTCTGTGTTAAGCCTTGGCACTGAAGCCTGTTTGTGGTTTTAGAATTATCTTAGTGACAAAACCCAGGCTATTGTGGTAGACGGGGTTCAATCCGAATTTCTTGAAGTGCTTAAAGGGGTACCCCAGGGTTCGATTTTGGGGCCATTGTTGTTCAAATTACATTTGAAATACTGTTAACACCTGTAACATTCATCTCTATGCAGATGACATAGTTATTTATTCCTGTGCGGCAGGCCATTCATGACCTTCAGCATGATTTTGACTCAATCCAAAAATCACTGATCTTAAATTAGTGTTAAATGCAAATACTGTAAAAGCAAGTTTCTGCTGTTCTCTAGGTCTCGTAATGTTGACCCTGAGGACTGGAGCCCAAATTGAGCAAGTTTCTCACTATAAGTACTTGGGTATCTGGATTGATGACAAAGTGTCTTTTGAAACACACATTGAAAACTTGACAAAGAAGCTGAGAACTATGATTGTTTTTTTTATATAGAAATAAATCCTGCCTCAGTTCTGAAATAGAAGGAAGATTGTTCAAACAACGCTTCTCCCTGTAATAGACTATGGTGATATTATTTATATGCACACGGCAGCCTGTTTTGAAAGCATTGGACTCCATTTAGCAATACGTGTTATCACTGGGGGCAGTTGTAGGACTCATCATTGTATTCTTTACAAACATGTACAATGGACCTCTCTGTCTGTTAGAAGAGAGCTGCACTCAATTTTATTTATTTACAAAGCAGTCTTGCAGAAACTTCCTCTGCATATAACTTAATTGAACAAATTACCAAACCGTTCTCAAGGACGGATAACTCTGGAGATCCCTTTGGTCTCCACAGAATTGGGAAAATCTACTTTTCGTTTTGTTGCCCCTTATGTGTGGAACAATAGTCAGAATTTCTTGCAATTAGATATTCTGGTGCCTTTCAGTCATTTTAAATTGATTGGAGATTTTCTGTTACAGAATGCGATTGCTTTTATTAAATATGTTTAATGTTGTGTATTATGTGTTTTATTATAGTGTGTTTTATTTGTAATGTATAAAGTGCATTCGGAAAGTATTCAGACCCCTTGACTTTTTCCACATGTTACGTTACAGCCCTATTCTATCATCAATCTACACACAATACCCCTAAATGACAAAACAAAAACGGGATTTTAGAATGTTTTGCAAATGTATAAAAAATTCAAAACTGAAATATCTCCTTTACATAAGTATCATTTATTCAAACCCTTTACTCAGTACATTGTTGAAGCACCTTTGGCAGCGATTAAAGACACACGTCTTCTTGGGTATAACGCTACAAGCTTGGCACACCTGTATTTGGGGAGTTTCTCCTATTCTTCTCTGCAGATGGGGAGTGTCGCTGCACAGCTATTTTGAGGTCTTTTGCAGAGATGTTCGATCGGGTTTAAGTCCGGGCTCTGGCTGGGCCACTCAAGGACATTCAGAGACTTGTCCCGTCAAAAATTATTTGGTTTTAAATATACTTAAGTATCAAAAGTAAATTGAATTGTTATATACTTAAGTATCAAAAGTAAAAGTATATATAATTTCACATTCCTTATGTTAAGCAAACCAGACGACACAATTGTATTTCTCATTTACGGATATACAGGGGCATACAAGACATAATTTACAAATGGAGCATTAGTGTTTAGTGAGTCCGCCAGATCAGACTCAGTAGGGATGACCAGGGATGTTCCCTTGATAAGTGTGTGAATTGGACGAGTTTCCTATCCTGCTTTCGAAATGTAACAAGTACTTTTGGATGTCAAGGGAAATGTGTGGAGTAAAAAGTACATTATTTTCTTTAGGAATGTAGTGAAGTAAAAGTAAAAGTTGTCAAAAATAAACAGTCATGTGAAAAAGTAAGTACACCCCCTGGAAAGTTGTCTTTTTTAAAAAGATGGATGGATACGTAATCTTCACTTCAACACTATTGACAGATCAAGGTTCTCCAATTTAACAAATCACACACACAAAAAAAAACATTGAAAATGTTATGCAATTAAAATAAACAAAAATGACTTTTCCTTATGGGGAAAAAGTTAGTACACCCTACCTTTACATCACATAAAATGGCTAAAATTTGAATTAGGTGTACAAACAAGTGCAAATGATTATAAAACATTAGAGAGAAACTTAGGAGGGTCAATAAGATAAGAAAATTGGTCTGGTTTGGTCTTAACCATATGGGTGTGTGGTAACACATCATTCAAAGATCAAAATACCTACCCGAGGCTCTCAGAAGAAAAATGATTGATGCCCATGAGTCTGGGAGGGGTTACAAATCCATTTCCAAACAATTCAAAGTACATAATTCCATTTCCAAGCAATTTGAAGTACATCATTCTACTGTCTGACGAAAATTCCAGACCCCTGGCAAACTACCTAGGACAGGTCGTCCCACCAAAGTCAGCCCAAGAGCTGACTGAAAGATGCTCATAGAAGTCTCTAAGAACCCCAGGGTAACATCAAGGGATCTACAGACCTCTCTTGCCACAATCAATGTCGAATTGCATGTGTACACTGTCAGAAAGAGACTGCACAAACTTGGCCAACATGAGAGGTCAGGAAGAAAGAAGCCTCTGCTCTCAAAAAAGAATATCAAGACACAACTGACTTTTGCCAGGCAACACCTGGGTAAAGTCAGTTGTGTCTTGATATTATTTTTTGAGAGCAGAGGCTTCTTCAAAAACTTTCCAGCGGGTGTACTTACTTTTTCACATGACTGTAAATAGTAAAGTAAAGTACAGATACCCCAAACGTATGTTTACTTAAGTACTTTACACCACTGGTCCTGAGCACTCTGGAGTAGGTTTTCATCAAGGATCTCTTGGTACTTTGCTCCGTTCATCTTTCCCTCGATCCTGACTAATCTCCTAGTCCCTGCTGCTGAAAAGCATCCCCACAGCATGATGCTGCCACCCCCATGCTTCACCGTAGGGATGGTGCCAGGTTTCCTCCAGATGTGAAACTTGGCCAAAGAGTTCAATCTTGGTTTCATCAGACCAGAGAGTCTTGTTTCTCATGGTCTGAGAGTTCTTTAGGTGCCTTTTGGCAAACTCCAAGCGGGCTGTCATATATTTTACTAAGGAGTGGCTTCCGTCTGGCCACTTTACCATAAAGTCCTGATTGGTGGAGTGCTGCAGAGATGGTTGTCCTTCTGGAAGGTTCTCCCATCACCACAGAGGAACTTTTCTCTGTCAGAGTGATCATCGGGTTCACCTCCCTGACCAAGGCCCTTCTCTCCTGATTGCTCAGTTAAGAGTCTTGTTGGTACCCTTCCCCAAATCTGTGACTCGACACAATCCTGTCTTGGAGCTTAACGGACAATTACTTTCGACCTCATGGCTAGGTTTTTGCTCTGACATGCACTGTCAACTGTGGGTCCTTATATAGGCAGGTGTGTGCCTTTCCAAATCATGTCCAATCAATTGAATTTACCACAAGTGGATTCCAATCAAGTTGTAGAAACATCTCAAGGATGATCAATGGAAACAGGATGTACCTGACCTCATTTTGAGTCTCATAGCAAACCTGTTTTCGCTTTGTCATTATGGGGTATTGTGTGTAGATTGATGAGGAAATGTTTTTATTTAATCCATTTAGAATAAGTCTGTAACGTAAGAACATTTCAAAAAAGGGAAGGGGTCTGAATATATTCTGAATGCACTATTGTGTTTTATTTATGCATAGGGTTTTATTTGTAAACATATACAGGAATCTCTTGTAAAATAGTTTTATCTCAATGTGACTACGTGTTTAAATAAAGGTTAATAAAAAATAAATAATACCAATAAAACCTAGCGGTCACACAGGGAAATGGTTCCGATCGTTTATCCACCGTTCATTTTTCCTGTAAGGGATTTTAGAATCACTTAAAATAAGGGCTGTGTTTTGTGTAAGTTTACACTGGCGTGATCTTTTGATAACCGTGTAAATCTCTCTAAGACAAGGTAACACAAAAATGAAATGCTAATTAACTGCTAATGTAGCTATCATAAAGAACTACAAATGCCATGATGATCTGGACAAAACTGCCAAATCGAGGCAAAGGTTAGAATCTCTGGATCAACTATCTAATGATAGCTAAATGTAGTTATGAATAAATGGGAAAATGTATTTAATTGGACAATTTTGTGAAATGTGCACGTTTTAAATTGACACAATACCTTTTAGCAAAGGTCTCGTGCAGGAGCTTGCAGGGATTTGTAGTTTTGCTTGATGTCTATTTTGATGCTAAATAGCATTCTCGAATCTGAGAGCAAATAGAGCTGAATATATTGATAAAATTTACCTTGTCCGAGAGAGATTTAACTGGTTATCAAAACCTCACGCCAGGGTAAGCCTACAATGTTTCCAAAATCCCCTATGGGAAAACGTAATGGTGGAAAAACGATTGGAACCATTTCCCTGTTTGGCCGCTAGGTTTTATGGATATTATGGTGCCTCAATGGGGACAAACAACAGTAATATTGCTGCTTTTTTTCTCGTTTTTCAAGCGAAGGTCTTTAGGGAGTATGCGTTGCCTAGCCGAGTTGAGTATTTGTATTCTCCCAAATACAACCTGCTACATCGAAGTGGCGTGAAAATAGTGTTTCCATTGGGTGTATAGCGCCCTGCGCGCCTGTCATGTGACCTGCCAGTACTAATTGCTATCAGCGTTTGTTCCGCTGTGGCAACTGCGGCCAGACCGAACACCGGCAAGCGTGTGAGAGAGGGAGACAGTGGAAGTTACCCAGCCCAGGTCAATCATTAAATTATAAGCCTAAATACATAAGAATATTGGAAGACAAAAACGCATTCCATTTGGGGTAATACAAAGACTTAAGACGCAACGATGACCCAAATAGAGACGACAGTGTATTATAATAACGGATTTGGAGATGAGGAGGTCTACATGACACAGGAGGATGAGTGGGACAGAGACATGTTGCTGGACCCTGCCTGGGAAAAACAGCAAAGAAAGGTAAGTCAATAGAAGATGACCCGCAGATAACCAATTAAACAAATTAACTTTACGTAGTACATTAGGACTACTTTACGCACGGGTAGGGAGCATATATGCGAGCAAATTAACATTTGTCTGCATTTCTATTGTTTTATTAATTTAATATTGAGTTATTCACGTAGGCTCCAAACTCTGTCTCTGGTTCCTGGTATTTGGTTGGGGGGGTGTAGGGGGTCTGTCTTGGCTCCAGTTGACGGACGGATGCAGTGGGTACCAGCTAACAATAGCTCAATGAGCGGCTCTTGAGACTGTTGCCATTCCACTGATACGCGAGGAATGAGAACTGTCAACAGATGCCTCTAACACATGATGACGTCCTTGGGATTAGAATGGATGCTATATCTAATTTTAACTTCGAGACCAAAAGGCATTATAGTAGGTTAATCCAGTATCCTTGGTGTGTAATTATTTTGTTTATAGAAACCACAAAATACTGTACCAAGCATCTGAATATAGGCTCCCAACTCAGTATCTGTCAACTGGTCTCAAACAGAAGGTTATTGTGTCTTCCTTACGAAATGCTCATAGCAGCAGGAAGTAGGGGTGCGAGAGTGCTGCAGCACCCCCTGATAAATCACAATAATACAAAAAAATATATATATACAAAAATAATAATAATTGTGCACTAGGCCTTTATTACTCCTGTATGAATGGAGAAACATAATTGTCAGCAGAGCATTTCCCCACACTTTATTGCTATGGAAGAGGTTGAACTGTTCCTCAAATATCTTGGTTTGACTATTGATTGATAGTCATTACACTTAGAGGCAAAACAAATATTTATTTTATGTACATGCTAAAGAAGACCTATATGCCTACTGAGGGCCTTCTGCCTGGTATAGTTGGATAGCAGTGTTGACCACGTGGGATTTGTTTGCAGTTCTCAGTAACTTCTCTGGCGTCTCAAGTAGGGCTCTATATTAGGTCTCCCTAATCATTTCCCTCAACTTGAATCCTATTACCCAGTAAGAGCCACTGGGGAAGACAGGGCTGCCCTTGAATAAGACCTGCTGGCACCCTGATCTGACCTTACAATGTTGTAGCACATGCTAGGTGTTCCACCTGACACAACCAGATATGCCACCCACTGATTTAGCCTGGTATAGTGAAAATAACCTTGGCACATAAGACATTCTTTGAACCAAGACTAAACACAATGAAGAAACAGCCTCCAATCAGCTCAGGTATTTGAACAAGTTTGAAATTCTATAGTAAAATCCTCTATTTTCCTTTTTTTTATCTAAAAATATATGTAGGATTCTTAGATGCCTTACAAAACATTATTAAACGTATATATTTTACCTACGGAACACACCCCATAATGCCACAAAGGCTCAGCTACTTCAATGACGGGTGGACATGATTCATGAATATTTAGTTCTGATCGTCAGGGCTGTTGGAGGGGGGGAAAGGGGTGGGGGGTCGGCAACTCTGGCGGGGTCGGGTCTGGAGAGCCAGCCATTCAATGTTACATACACTTTGGTCTCTTTTGTCACGTGGAATGCAGCCTTTGTTTCAAAGCCTCTACCTAATTTAGACAGCCGTCCCACCGAGCAGCCTCTCCAGACGGGTGGCATTAACCCACAGCCCTCTGGGGGACCAGGCTATGTGCTATAAGAACTTAAGGGCCAGAGGATCACTCTCCCAGTCATGCTGTGTGGACTGGAATGGCTTGAAAACACAACATGTCACAGAAGCACACAAACATTTCCTGTCAACTGTAGATAAATGTTGGAGGCAGATTGAGAGATCACATTCCTGGTCTAATTGAGGCTGATCGACTGAGGCCTTTTGAGAAGATATGTTCAAAGCATCCCATTCAATATACTGTAGATCACTCCCAGTTTGTGACATATCCAAGAAATTACACATTTAGGTGTTTCATTTTAGGCCCATAGCCCTCCGCCCGTTTTAGCCTCCGCCCTTTCGGGGACTGGTTAGATAGTGAAAGCAATATGGCTAAAGCTCCACTTAGCATTTTTTATTTATCAGACAGTAGTTAACATTTTAGTAAAAGTGTGTCTCTTTTATTTGCAAAGAGAAACACGTGAGAGAAGAATGCACTGTATACATGTGACATTTTCCTCTCATCTTGATATTCAGTTAAAATGGTTTGTCCCTGTCTCTTATCACTAGGACCTCCAGAGCAGGCTAAATTGAACACCTTATATCATCTGGAATGTGAGCTGCGGTCTGCTCAGGGCTTTCAACTGTACAGTGTTGATTGCCTGGGTGTTCTGTTTGCCATTGTGAGATAGAGTAACTTAATATAAACATAGCAGGGGAGAGTTCTAGTGTTGAAGTCTAGCATAAGGATACAGTACAAAAACATGAACACATCATTAAAATCAAAGTATTTTATCCTTTACAATAGCCACTAGGTTGGTTGGAGGGAAGATGTCATTTGAAATCAAGTGGTTTGCTGACCCTCCAAAAATAGGTTAATCGCAATATGTGGCACTTGCCATAAGGACCAGAGTCATCACAATTTATGACCTCTGGCTAAATCCTGCTAAGCTGTTGTCTTGTATGTTTACAACCAGGCTATTTTCATAACATACAGTATGTTTGGCAAACACTTTCAAATGGGAAAGGTATATGTGCCTTCCAATTGAAAAAGTTTTAAAACATTGTGGAAGTTTTAAAACATTGTGGAACATTCTACCCTTTATGAATAAGACCCTTGATGGAAAACTCACTCAAGGTTCTCTGATGAGCTCACAGGAAGTCGTTATCATCAATGCTCAAACCCATCCTAATTTGAAGTCACTGCATCAAAATTATGTGTTCATTAAATTGTACTATTTGTATTTTACTCACCAAAATATAATTTCCTTTGAAGACCTTCACAGCTTGGTGTAACTCCCACCTGAGGAAAGCAGGAACACAGATTGAGAACATTGAGGACGACTTCAGGAATGGCCTCAAACTCATGCTTCTCTTGGAAGTTATTTCAGGTACTGTTTGTTGAATATATAGTTGAATACATTGATTGATTGATAGTCATTACACTTAGAGTTAAATGTTGTTTGTTTTCCCCAGGTGAGAGGTTACCCAAGCCTGACAGAGGGAAGATGCGTTTTCACAAGATTGCCAATGTCAACAAAGCCCTAGATTTCATCACCAGCAAAGGAGTGAAACTTGTCTCTATTGGAGCTGAAGGTGATGTTATACTTCATGTTCAGGCAGCTCAGTATCTTTTGATTTATTTGATTAATCCATTCATTATTTTACATTTTAGTCATTTAGCAGACGCTTTTATCCAGAGTGATTTACAGGAGCAATTAGGGTTAAGTGCCTTGCTCAAGGACACATCGGAAGATTTTTCACCTAGTTGGCTCAGGAATTCCTTTCAGTTACTGGCCCACTGTTTTTAACCACTAGGTTACCTGCCGCCCCATTATCCTTTTGATAACTCTCTGAAGCAGTTCCTACTCTAATTATGTGATGGATCTGATGGTAATTGGATGTTGTCTCCTCAGAAATTGTGGATGGTAACATTAAGATGACTCTTGGAATGATATGGACCATCATCCTCCGCTTTGCCATCCAGGACATCTCTGTAGAAGGTACGATAGAACAATTCAAACAAAATAGCATACTTAAAAAAAGAAACTGCCTTTATTACGATTGTATAATAGGTTATGTCCTGCATATGGATTCACCGTGTTTTTATACTGCAGATACCTTCTTGCCAGGTCTTCGTTGAAAATATATGATATGTATTGACTTCCTGGTTCAATGAAATAGAGATCTCACTGGGGAATAGTACTGTTGAAGAAATATTTCTCTCTCCTCTCAGAAACCTCAGCAAAGGAAGGCCTTCTCTTGTGGTGCCAGAGAAAGACTGCCCCCTACAGGAACGTCAATGTCCAGAACTTCCACGTTAGGTGAGAACACTTTTAGGCTTAGCCTTATATGTATTGTTTTATATTTTATTATATTATGTACTAATGTGTTAGTACTAAGTGATAAGACAGGCAAAGCTTCTGACCTTCTGACCTCTGACCTGGTTATCTCTGCTTCCCTGCTGGTGAAGCTGGAAGGACGGGCTGGCCTTCTGTGCCCTGATTCACAGACACAGGCCTGACCTCATCGACTACGCTAAGCTCAACAAGGTCTCTCGTGTGTCCCAAACACTAACCATGATGGTGTCAAGTGCCTCCTACATACTAACAGAGAGGGGTTCCCAGAACAATAACTCCACAGCCTTTTCCCACAGTGTGGATTAACAGAAAGTTATTGACTTCTCTCCTTACTTATTCTCTGCATTCACTGTCTTAATGACATGCTTACCTGGCCCACCGTTGTATAAAGCTGGAAGGACGGGTTAGCCTTCTGTGGCCTGATACACAAACACAGGCCAGATCTAATCAACTATCACAATCTGAAGGTATCGTATGTGTAAATTAAAAGTAGTCTATGTTGTGTGTAGAATTCTGTGCGCAGTGTGTAGATGTATGCTGTTCTAGGCTTATCCTTCGTAGACTGGGTCACTGTAGTGCGTTCATTAGAGTTCAAGAGTATATTAGTGTATTGGTGTTCAGGTGTTGTGTATAGACACAAAATGTGTACGTGTAAAGAGTAGGCTCCACTGTGGAATATACACTTTTCTCCTTACACCTTTTAAGCTCTGGCCTTTTTAATAGTGAGTGACATTTACATCTCCATCCTGAACAGACTTAGTCCTGACTGTGAATAGACAGAGAAATGTGACTCACATCCCAGGAGAGCCCAGGGTTTACCTCAGCTGTGGCTGGCAGATACCTCTGCCTGGTACTGCTCTTTACTGGTACTGCATACAGCATGCAGACAGACCCTGTCAGCTGTTGTGTCTGGCTCCAGGTGAGCGGACTCAGTAAGCCTTGAGTGTTAGCTTGCTGAAATGGCTCTGTGTGGGGAATAGGCCCATGGGTATCTGCCCGCCCTGGATCTCTGCAGCTGCCCCTGTCCTGTAACAGGCTTTTTCCCCTCGGCCGGCGTCAGTGGAACAGACAATACCAGCAGCATGAGCCCTCTCCTCCGATAAACACACTGACTCACCTTACCACATTAGTGACGAAAAAAGTATGAACATGTATGCACTAACTAACTGTAAGTCGCTCTGGAAAAGAGCGTCTGCTAAATGACTAAAATGTAAATGTAAAAATGTAGTGAGGAGGAACTTACTGACTGTCTGTCACCTGTTTGGTTAATACCATCACTGGATGCAGGACAGTTTGTAAACTGGTTTCAAATACTGTACACATGCACGTTTTCTCATATAAAAAGTAAATTAAAATATTACTTTATTTATTAGTTTAATTGGAAAGTATGTTTCTATAATATTGATCATTTTCTAGGATGATCCTATGGGGAACCTGAACCTGGCGTTTGAAATCGCAGAGAAGCACCTGGATATTCCCAAGATGCTGGACGCAGAAGGTAATGTCTTCTAAGGAAACAAATGTTTTGAAAATCGGCATTAGCTATAGGCATGTCGTTCTGCTCATTATGAAAGCATAAACCATCTTATCTGGTACTGCAATGGTGGGAGTCAGACTGTGGGTTTTGTTACAGGATTGCCTGGAGGAGATTGCTAGGAGGATTGTCTGTACTGGGATGCACATTGTAATGATAAAGTTCTATGTCCCTGGTCTCCCCACACAGATTTTATAAGCGCAGCCAGGCCAGACGACAGGACTGTTATGACCTATATATCCAGTTTGTATCACACATTTGCAGTGGTACAGAAGGTGAGGGTACATTGATACTGTGCAGTCCTAGTGTCAATGTGACCAGGTCCTTGTTTAGAAGGTGAGGGTACATTGATACTGTGCAGTCCTAGTGTCAATGTGACCAGGTCCTTGTTTAGAAGGTGAGGGTACATTGATACTGTGCAGTCCTAGTGTCAATGTGACCAGGTCCTTGTTTAGAAGGTGAGTGTACATTGATACTGTGCAGTCCTAGTGTCAATGTGACCAGGTCCTTGTTTAGAAGGTGAGGGTACATTGATACTGTGCAGTCCTAGTGTCAATGTGACCAGGTCCTTGTTTAGATCCTTTTGCCATAGACCACCCCACCTTCCCTCCAGGATAGCCCTGGGCTAAGACGTTCAGGTGTGGAGTCGATCTGTGGTCCTTCTCCTCTGTCAGTGTTCTTGTGTTTCTCCTATGTCAGTGTTCTTGTGTTTCCCGTCTCCACTTTCCCTATCTTCCTCCTCCTCTACTTGTCGTCTATCACCCTCTTCTGTTCCTCCCTCCCTCTGTAGACATAATCAACACCCCCAAGCCTGATGAGAGAGCTATCATGACCTATGTGTCCTGCTTCTATCATGCATTTGCTGGAGCCGAGCAGGTATACAGCTTGCACCATGAACAATTTATATCGAGTTTGTGAATGCAATGTGTTGTGGGTACAATACCTCCTAAACCAATTGATGATGATTACCATATGTCAAGTCACTCTTCTCTAGCCTACGAGTTGTTTTAGATAAAAATTCTACTAAGATGGTAAATTGTAGTTTCACATTGAAATTAATGTTTTTGAAATGATGCACACAGATTGCATTAAAAGTATGACTTAAATGGTGTGCGTGTTTGGGGGGGATGTACTGTATGAGGAATTGTACTGTATGAGGAATTGTACTGTATGAGGAATTGTACTGTATGGGGAATTGCATTAGATATGCGATAAGAACCACCTCATCTCTCTTTCCCCCCTCCCCTCGTCTTTCTTTCCCTCCTCCCCTCATCTCTCTTTATCCCCCCTCCCCTCCCCTCTCTTTCCACCCTTCCCTTGGTAGGCTGAGACGGCTGCCAACAGGATCTGTAAAGTGCTGGGTGTGAACCAGGAGAATGAGAAACTGATGGAGGAATATGAGAGGCTGGCCAGCGAGGTAAAGCAACACAGAAGCATACATTTGGACGTATGCTTTCATATTGGTGAACTCTCTCAGGAGAGATACTTCTACCCCAACCTGAATACTCAAAAAATTGTCTCACACAAATTCGTAGGAATTACATTTCCCAGTATTCAAATCAAAGTCCAATTCAACTTAACTGAACGGGGAGGAATGACAACACATGAACCCCATAGCTCCAACCCATCACCACCCTCTGTGTTCCATAGCTACTGGAGTGGATCCGCCGGACCACCCCATGGCTGGAGAACAGGACTGCAGAGAAGACCATGGTTGAGATGCAGAGGAAGCTGGAGGATTTCAGAGACTACCGCCGCATGCACAAGCCCCCCAAGGTGCAGGAGAAGTGCCAGCTGGAGATCAGCTTCAACACCCTGCAGACCAAGCTGCGCATCAGCAACCGTCCCGCCTTCATGCCCTCTGAGGGAAAGATGGTGTCTGTAAGTGTAAACACCCAGCATTCAATAATAAATCGTATCAAAATGATGAAACACAAGCCACCAGTCAAAGTACAGTAGCTCTAGATAGCTATGGATATAGGTAATCAAAATACCAAGGTAAACATCAAGCCACTCTTACCAAAATGCTATATTTTTAATAGCATATCTACTGAGGGTGGTGCTTTGCTGGTTTTGATCTGTGTCTTTGTGTCTCTGTGTCGCTGTAGGACATAGCCAGTGCATGGCAGGGGCTAGAGGGGGCAGAGAAAGGTTACGAGGAGTGGCTTCTGACAGAGATCCGCAGGCTCGAGAGACTGGACCACCTGGCTGAAAAGTTCCGCCAGAAAGCCACCACCCATGAGACCTGGGCTAATGGTCTGTCTGGGATATGATTGTCTGTCTGTCTGTGGAGGGTTTGCTTATGTTTCTGGTTTGTCTGGAGTTTGAAGTTTGAATGTAATTGATTAGCTTCAAATCCTTTGAGATTTGTCAATGGGAAAATGTCAGTAAATCTTCAGCATTTGTTTTGGCTAATGAGAGGTTCATGACCCTGTCTGTCTGTCTGTCTGTCTGTCTGTCTGTCTGTCTGTCTGTCTGTCTGTCTGTCTGTCTGTCTGTCTGTCTGTCTGTCTGTCTGTCTGTCTGTCTGTCTGTCTGTCTGTCTGTCTGTCTGTCTGTCTGTCTGTCTGTCTGTCTGTCTGTCTGTCTGTCTGTCTGTCTGTCTGTCTGTCTGTCTGTCTGTCTGTCTGTCTGTCTGTCTGTCTGTCTGTCTGTCTGTCTGTCTGTCTGTCTGTCTGTCTGTCTGTCTGTCTGTCTGTCTGTCTGTCTGTCTGTCTGTCTGTCTGTCTGTCTGTCTGTCTGTCTGTCTGTCTGTCTGTCTGTCTGTCTGTCTGTCTGTCTGTCTGTCTGTCTGTCTGTCTGTCTGTCTCTCTCTCTCTCTCTCTCTCTCTCTCTCTCTCTCTCTCTCTCTCTCTCTCTCTCTCTCTCTCTCTCTCTGTTTGACCCAGGTAAAGAGCTGATTCTATCTCAGAAGGACTACGAGACGGCCACCCTGACGGAGGTGCGGGCGTTGCTACGGAAACATGAGGCGTTTGAGAGTGACCTGGCTGCTCACCAGGACAGGGTGGAGCAGATCGCTGCCATCGCACAGGAGCTCAAGTACGGACCCTTCCTCTAACCCTCCTAACCATCATACCAACCAAGTCCTATCCTAAAAGCATGGCTTTGACAAGGACTACGACTGGAATTCTTCTTAAATAATACCAAACCGTCTGAAGTTGCTCTACATTGACCTATATGCTTCCTGTGGTGTTGTGTAGTGAGCTGGACTATCATGATGTGGCTGCTGTCAACCAGAGGTGCCAGAGAATCTGTGACCTGTGGGATCAACTTGGTACACTGACCCAGAAGAGGAGAGAGGCTCTGGAGGTGAGTGGAGGAGGTTGAGGTTTGGGACATGACATGTTTGTATTTGTATTTATTAGGGATCCCCATTAGTTTCTGCCAAGGCAGCAGCTACTCTTTCTGGGGTCCAAACATA
Source organism: Thymallus thymallus (assembly GCA_023634145.1). NCBI lineage: Eukaryota > Metazoa > Chordata > Actinopteri > Salmoniformes > Salmonidae > Thymallus > Thymallus thymallus. Next base: position 14,333,710 of record CM042389.1, on the reverse strand, counting down.
TTAAAGCACTTACATTACATAAGATAAAACAGTACATCATAAAACATTATTACACTGCATATCCACAATACAAAATGTGTAATACCTCCATACAACAATGTCACAATGTGTGTGTATGCATGTGTCTGTACCTTTATGTGTCTCTTCACAGTCTTTGTTGTTCCATAAGGTGTATTTTAGAAATCTGATTCTACTGCTTGCATCAGTTACCTGATGTGGAATAGAGTTCCATGTAGTCATGGCTCTGTAGTACTGTGCACCTCCCATAGTCTGTTCTGGACTTGGGGACTGTGAAGAAACCTCTGGTGTTATATTCACAAAAAAAAAGACACTGAATATCCCTTGAGCATGGTGAAGTTATTAATTACACTTTGGATGGTGTATCAATACACCAGTCACTACAAAGATACAGGCGGCCTTCCTAACTCAGTTGCCATAGAGAAAGGAAACCGCTCAGGGATTTCAGCATGAGGCCAATGGTGACTTTAAAACAGTTACAGAGTTTAATGGCTGTGATAGGAGAAAACTGAGGATGGATCAACAACATTGTAGTTAATCCACAATACTAACCTAATTGACAGAGTGACAAGAAGGAAACCTATAAAGAACTAAAGGCACTAAAGTAATACTGCAAACATTGTGGCAAAGCAATTAACTTTTTGTCCTGAATACAAAGTGTTATGTTTGGGGCAAATCCAATACAACACATTACTGAGTACCACTCTCCATATTTTCAAGGATGATGGTGACTGCATCATGTTATGAGTATGCTTGTAATTGTTAAGGACTGGGGAGTATTTCAGGATAAAACATTTACGGAATTGAGCTAAGCTACGGCAAAATCATAAAGGAAAACCTGGTACAGTCTGCTTTCCACCAGACACTGGGAGATTAATTCACCTTTCAGTAGGACAATAACCTAAAACACAAGTCTAAGCTACACTGGAGTTGCTTACCAAGAAGACAGTGAATGTTCCTGAGTGGCCGAGTTACAGTTTTGACTTAAATCTATATGAAAATCTATGGCAAGACCTGAAAATGGTTGTCAAACAATGATAAACAACACATTTGACAGAGCTTGAAGAATTTTTATAAAATAATGGAAAAATGTTGCACAATCCAGGTGTGGAAAGCTCTTAGAGACTTACCCAGAAAGACTTATTGCTGCAAAAGATGCTTCTACAAAGTATTGACTCAGGGGTGTGCATACTTATGTAAATGAGTATTTCTGTATTTAATTGCTGCAAAAAACATGTTTTCACTGTCATTATGGGTGTAGTGTGTAGATGGGTGAGAAAAAATATAAATTCATTCAATTTTGAATTCAGTTCGTAACACAACAAAATGTGGAATAAGTAAAGGGAAATTAATACTTTCTGAAGTCGCTGTATGTAGATATGGCTGCCTGTCCAGTATCTGGCTGGTAGGATGCCCACAGTCCTTTCCCTCTGAGCCCCTCTGATCCATACTGCTCATGACCTACAAATGTGTCAAAACCCACAGCCAGGCCTGGGATTAGGTTGACTGACATGGGCTGCTGTTTGCCCCCTCTCCCTGCCCTAATCCATGCAGACCACCTTGCCAACTCAAGGGTCAATTGGGTCATGTCAATGTGATGCATCCTGGGATTAGCAGTCCAAACAGGCAATGTTGATGAATTGTCAATGAGATGAATGACAAGTGTTTTTCTCTCTCCTGTTTTCCAGAGGACAGAGAAGTTGCTGGAAACCATTGATCAGTTGTTCCTGGAGTTTGCCAAGAGATCAGCACCTTTCAACAACTGGATGGAAGGGGCCATGGAGGATCTGCAGGACATGTTTATTGTACACACTATCGATGAGGTCCAGGTACGTAATACTCGCTATTAATCATTCTATCATTGTTATAACCGTTACGTCATTTTGACACAGTGCCCATTAATTGCCACGTTCTTGTAAGTACAAGCCAACACCGCAACTTCTCCTCCTCCCCTGCAGAGCCTGATCTCTGCCCATGAGCAGTTCAAGGCCACCCTCCCAGAGGCAGACAGAGAGAGACAGGCCATCCTGGGGATCCACATGGAGGTGCAGAAGATCTCCCAGAGCTACGGCATCAAGGCCAACCTCATCAACCCCTACAGCACCATCACCACTGAGGAGCTCCTCGCCAAGTGGGACAAGGTAGGACCTCGAAATTCACATACGTACACTTGAGACACGCATGCACATACACAGTCACTTTCTATGTCAGACTGACGTATGTGTTGTCGCCATGTTGCTGACCAGGTGAAGAAGCTGGTTCCCAAGAGAGAAGGTTCCCTCCAGGAAGAGCTAGCCCGGCAGCATGCTAGCGAAAGGCTGAGACGGCAGTTTGCTGCCCAAGCTAACCTCATCGGACCCTGGATACAGACAAGGATGGAGGTCAGAGAGTCAGCCATCAATTTAGTGTCTAGGGCAGGGATCTCTAACCCTGTTCCTGGAGAGCTACCCTCCAGTAGGTTTTTGCTCCAACCCCAGTTGTAACTAACCTGGTTCAGTTTATCAACCAGCTAATTATTAGAACCAGGTGTGCTAGATTAGGTTTGGAGTAAAACCTAAAGGACGGTAACTCTCTAGGAACAGGGTTGGAGAGCCCTGGTCTAGGGGTACCTTTGGAACCGGAACAAAAACCTGACTTGCTCATGTGTGTGGTTCTGACAGGAGATTGGCCGCTGCTCCCTGGAGGTGGGTGGTACCCTGGAGGACCAGATGACCCAGCTGAAGCAGTTTGAGCATGTCATCGTCACCTACAAGCCCAACATTGACAAGCTGGAGGGAGACCACCAGCTCATCCAGGAGTCTCTGGTGTTTGACAACAAGCACACCAACTACACTATGGAGGTACTGCAGAGCACCACAGAGAGACGGTCTCTGCATGCAGTCTATGAAGATTAGATGTGGTCATGGGGATAATGAGGATGTATGTCATTGAGATTCCAAAGTGCATTGTTGGGATACATTGGCAGCTGATTAATCTGTCTGTCTGTGTCTATATCTGCCTGTCTGTGTCTATATCTGCCTGTGTGTCTTGTCATCATGATAACAGCACATCCGTGTGGGCTGGGAGCTCCTCCTCACCACAATCGCCCGCACCATCAACGAGATCGAGACCCAGATCCTGACCCGCGACGCCAAGGGCATCAGCCAGGAACAGATGCACGAGTTCCGCTCCTCCTTCAACCACTTTGACCGGGTACAGTGCTCCTTCCGCTCCCTGGACTCCCTGTTCTCTGATTCATATATTAATATTTAACCTGAATGGCATGTTAAGTAGCATAACACCACTGACAAAAGAAATCATTCTCACCTGTCTTGCCTTTCTTATTCAGAAGCTGCGTAAGGAAACTTGGGTAATATAGTGTTGTTGATACTGTACTAGAACGGCCATTGCTCTGTGGGCTTGGTTGTTCAGGCAGTTAAAACATATAATACAAATACAACTACTATTGTATGATAGTGTAATGTATAGGTCTGATATTGGTTCTGCGTTGTTGTAATGCGGCATGTTATGGACACTTGCATGTGTGTATGTGTAAGACAGTGTGACTAACACCTCCTCTAACACCTGGCCCCAGGAGGACACAGGCCAACTGCGTCATGAGGAGTTCAAAGCCTGTCTGATCAGCCTGGGTCAAGTGGGCAATGACCATCAGGTACTCAACCCTACTGACCTCTAACCTTTCATGATCCCTGACTGACATCTCGCTGACGACTTAGGCTTCTTCCATCCCTTCTAGAACAGAACACAGCTGCTGCTACCTCTCATATTTTCTGAGTTGTATCAATATTTTGACAGTGGGCTCTAAATAATACGCTACAGCATGACGATGTTGGTGGTCGGCAGCTTTGGCCTGTCATGACAGTTCATTTAGGAATGACTCCTAAAGTATTTATTGTCTCTCTCTCCGTCTTCTAATGTTACTGTCTGTGTCACTGTGTCCATCTGTCTGGTTGTGTGTGTGTCTGTCTATGTCTCTGTGTTGGCTTTGGTTTTCTCCCCTTCCTGATCTGCACTGCTCTGCCGTCCACCTCCTATTGGTCTCCCTTCTCCTCCCTGTGCGGTGACCCATTCCCAACCTCCACCCTACGACACTTGACCTCTGACTACAGAAGAAACACGGGGCGATGGACACTGATGACTTTAGGGCCTGTCTGATCTCCATGGGTTATGATTTGGTAGGGGTCTCAATGTGCTCATGCAGAATTACAGTACGCAAACGATGCATACTAATACCAAGAGGTATTAATATTCTATGTGTGATGATGTAATGGCAAATAAAGATATGAGTGTTATTTTCTTTGACTGTCAGGGTGAAGTTGAATTTGCCCGCATCATGATGCTGGTAGATCCCAGTGCCACTGGCATGGTGTCTTTCCAATCCTTTATCGATTTTATGACCAGAGAAACCGCTGACACAGACACCGCCGACCAGGTTGTGGCATCCTTCAGGATCCTGGCAGCCGATAAGGTGTGTGTGTGTGTGTGCGAGAGAAAGTGAATGGGAGTGTGGCAATTGAGTGGAGTGGACCATGTCAATCATACAGAAGGGGCACATTCAGTACAATGATCAACATGCATATTATTCTGTCGGATTATGAACATTTGCTAGAGCGGACTTCCCTAAATGAGCCCCTGTTCTCTCCCCCCTCCCCGTTCTCCTCCCCCCTCTACAGCCCTACATCCTGGTTGAGGAGCTGAGGAGGGAGCTCCCCCCTGACCAGGCAGAGTACTGCATCTTGAGAATGGCCCCCTACAGTGGTCCAGGGGTACCCACGGGGGCGCTAGACTACACCGCCTTCTCCACTGCCCTCTACGGAGAGAGTGACCTCTAACCCTGCAAGATGACCCTCAAGATTGACCTTTTGACCCAACCCAACACTTCTGGATGAAATCCCCTTTAACCAAACCCACTCTAAAAGCAAGGCAAAGTTAGCTATGTTAGATTCACATTAGGTAGATATTGTACATTTGCCTACTATTGTGTGGCCCAATAATTTCCCTCATAAAAGTTCTGCGGTGAAGTGAAGATAGAAGAACAGTTTTTGTTATCTGCTAAGAAAAATGATATGATCATATAAATTGGAATAGTTTGATATAATAGAACAGTTGACTACAGTAATAGCAGCCTAATAGTAAACATTGTTTCCTCTTTTCCTGTCAGTGCCTCATTAGGAACGACCTTGTGAATTCTGATTGGGAATTGGTCAGAGTGGTATATGATGATCCAAACATCAGGATTATTTAAATGTTGGGATATCCGTTTGCTGATTTGAGAGATTAGATCTGGACTATTTTAGCAAAAGCTTGATTGAAATGATAGTAAAGTAAGACATTTAAGTATCATAATAGGTTCTATGATAGCACACTGATATCTGTGTCAAGGTTATCAGGTGTGCCTCTCATACTCCATTCTAAAAAGTAATGACAATCACGTTGTTTATGTAAACTAAATGTACTTCTGATATAATCATAGCACATGGTGCCTGCTCTATGTAAACCTTTCTTGCAATTTACACAATATAAATGAAGAACAGTTTGGCTGTGAGTGATTGATTGAACAATATTCCACAGTTCACAAACAATATGCATTTCTCAAACCCAAAGCTTAGAACCTTGTCACACTTCCTACACAATTTTCGTAAAAATGTTGGCTACACGTTACTCAAAAGTGCACAACACTTGCTCAACACTTGCTCAACAGCTGTACCCCCCCCCCCCCCCCCCCCCCCGTGCAGCCGGCATGATTCTGACAAGAATTATGCATGGTTTGTTGTAATGCTGTAAGGTAGGCCTACTGTACTTTTATATTCGTGTGAGAGGGTTAACCGTTCATTTTTTATAGGCTAAAGTTACTTGATGAACACGTTGTTTAGCAACTCGGTGATTTTGTCTTGAAGCTAAAATAGAATGTGTAGCCTACAGACGATAAATAAACCCCTTTAATTGTTGCAAGAGTGTAATATGATTTGGTTGCATTATTCAATAGTGTAATGTGTTATAGAAGACTCGTTTCTGTCATTGTTGAATAGTTTGTGCTTACTGGCTAGTGGCTACTGTGATACTTACGGTTAAATTGAGTGTGGTAGCGGACCAAGAATGTTGCGTTGCCAGCCACAAAAAAAGGTAAGGTAAAGATTATGGATATACTGACAAGATACTTGTCTCTCCACCCTAAGCGGGCTGCGCCACAGCGGGCTGTCTAGCTCCCGCATATCCTTTGGATTAGTGGATGAATGTAATTATTTTACTACCTTTTTAAATATTCGATGAGCGTTGTTGACGTCAACCACATGTATTCAATGGAGAGAGACGTTAGGCTACTAGCTTAATTTCATCTCAAGACAACTTCAATATAAAGTGTTTTTTTTCTCAAAGTTGCCTTCACGTGTCCTACTTATATCAATACAGTAGTGACAACCTAAGCATTACGTAACTTCAATTTGATCAAATAAACTTCACTTAATAAATAAGCCATTCATTTTTTTGTTGACCAAATTCGACACTCATTGACCTCCATACAAAACCGTATTGGTTGGCGAACATATATTTTTTTTAACGCCACCTGCTGGAGGGAGACATTTTTTCAACCGAGTTGGTTCTATTTGCCTTGTCTGAAGTAAAGCAATAATTTAATGTGAGTTGAAAAGTAGAATTATCTTTGCCATCCCGCTCCTCAGACTACCCTTCATATCTCGGAGTGGGAATAGGGCCTAAGAGAAAACATTGTAACATTTTCGGAGTTTGGTCATACCAAAATGAACAGCCTTGCCTCTTTGATGATATTGCTTATTGCCTTAAATAAATCCTATCAAATTCCTACATACTTTGTATGAAACCTTAGTGGGTTTAGCCTGACTCTCATAGCCTCCCACATGTGGAGCAGTTGGGCAGTTGGGATTTCCCAGTTGAATTTGGAGGGAGAAGAGAATCACTGTACTATTCAATCCAAAGCAAAAATGTGTGACTGTTTGAGACACTGTAATGTTGACAAGAGTCATATACTTTGCACTTTGAAGTGAATCGTTTATTCAATAAACCTTTATCACTTATGTTTATTTTACATTTAATCAGAGATGATATATCAGTCCCTCCATATTAAAAGAATGCAGTTAAATACAACATTGTATTTCTCTCTTTGGGGTAGAAATGCGGAAACTAGACTTTTTGTAGGCTAAACTGTAAAAGCCATATTTCCCTTCCTTACAGTTGATTAAAGTAGGCTACAGGTATACGAAACTGAACATTTTATTCACAATTCAAATACATGGATACAGATGTATGATCTTCATTTGATCACCCAGTTGCAGGAGAACTTTCATGTGATGCAGGAAACGTGAAAAGTTTAAAAAGGCTTCCACTTTGACATTTCAGACTTGATTTTTACTTACGAAAAATGTATCAACCCCTACAAAAATGTCCATTCATTATAATCCACATAATAATTCACATTTTTGTTTGCTGCATGATTATTTTCGTGCTGTAGCAGACTGGCTCAAATCTGTATAAGCAAACGAAAATTGTCTGTAAAATCCTATGTATATATGTCCTACATTTGATAAGATTGGCATGGCAAGGACTGTCAATGGTAGGAGTGTCAATGGTAGCATTCACACTGTGTGAGTGTGATTATGAGCCCAGAGAGGGAAATCATCATGGTGCACTATTTCACCTACATACAAACTCTTTAATTTTGCTAAATACAGTCAGACATTAACTATACAAATGTGTGGCCCACACTGAAAAACATTTTCTTCAGCGTTTATTGATGATAATGTCTAGTAGATTTGGCCAGTCAGATGTTTTATTGATCTTTTAACACCATTTGCGAATTCTCGGACACCATTTTCCTTACGTAGATGGCACTATTATTCCTCGCTACATATGCAATAATAGTGCCATCTGGCGGCAGCAGGGCTACGACAGGGACTAATTTCCGAGCATACAGCGACAGTTGGTAACATATTCATATCTCAGCCATATTCCCTGCAGCTCATTAAAGTAAAATTGTTGTCAAGATTTCCATGCTTTTAGTTTAGTTATCAATCCATTATTCAACAATTATCTTCTTACCTCTATCACTTCTATGTTTCTATGTTCACGTCTATGTTTCTATGGGCTCCCAAGTGACGCAGTGGTCTAAAACACTTGCATCTCAGTGCAAGAGGCGTCACTATAGACAACCTGGTTCGAATCCAGACTGTATCACAACGGGCCGTGATTGGGAATCCCATAGGGCGGAGCACAATTGGCACGGTGTATGCCGTCATTGTAAATAGGAATTCCCGAAGCAGCGGTATGTTATTTAAGTGTGCATGCGCCCAGTGAAGCGCAGGTAGTAGTTTGGGAATAAACGTATCCATTGTCGCGCCGCGACGGGGTGTTTACTTTTGAGAAGACTTTGTAAGACACATTAATTTATTGAGTACTTTTGTGCCAACATGGTAATGTCCCACTGGGCACAGACGTCATTTCAATGTCTATTCCACGTTGGGTTCACGTAATTTCATTGAAATGACATGAAAACAACATTGATTCAATCAGTGTGTACCCAGTGGGGTAGGACAAAAGTGATAACGTAGCCTAGTTATCTGACACCACCTGTTTATACAGTGTATAGGGATAGTAGGCCTATATTCCACAAACGCAGGCTTTCTGACAAAGAGGGGCATTTAAATCAGTTAATTGGTTTCAACTCTTCAGATTAGAATGCTGGGAACATGCAGATGTATGGTAGGACATGTCAAATTTGGTCAAATTTATTTTGCTACAGGTTATGTGCAAAGGCACACTGAGCCCAAGTGTCTTTCTTTTGAATTATATTTTTCCCTCTTTAAAGTGAAATATATAGTTTAAATTAAATATATTACAAAATCTGGTCTGATTACTTTGACGGACTACGATATCAACCTTGTCTCACCTAGCTATCTTAAATTGAATGCACTAATGTAAGCTCTGCTAAATGACTAACATGTCAAATGTAACCATAAGGTATAGTCCACTCAGTTTTATTGCCATGGCCATTCATACTGTACTGAATACCAATGTGACTGTTAATGTGGATATATTCAATAACAACCCATTTGTACTCTTCCTCTGCTGCTGTGAATTTTTTCCTAGTATTTTTCTCACTTCCCCTATGTCAGGTTGTTACTGCTGCTCTACTTACTGTATGGTTTGAAACGTAACGTACTATGTTCAAATTATAATAGAGTAATAATACTGTAATAATAACCAGCAACCTACACAGTTAAAAACGGTTTAATTGTTTTTTTTAAGGTAGGCATAAAAGGTCAAACTGACACAATTATCCAATATAAAATATCATCATGGCTGCCTCTCTCCAGCATGAAATTAACACATGCATGCAATACCCCCTCTAGATTTATGCTGCAAACATTTCATCAGAGATTATATATCAGTCCCTTCAGGATTTCTTGTTATATTTGCAGGAAAATTGTTTGATTTCGCTGCAGCAATTCTGAAAGTTTGCTTGACAATATGCAATGATTTTGTACAATTGTCGCAAAAATGTGCTGATGAGGGAAATAGTTTGTTGACGTGTGGCTTGATTGAACCTTATTATGCGGTAAATGTGCTGTGATTGGTTGAAATCGCAAGCCTTCTTTTTTTACTGCGTTGATGGGTCAGTTTTATGCGATAATATTGAGATTTTTCAAATTTCTTCTGCAGAAATAGTGCGTGATTTGTAAAATGTGCAAGCCCTCGCATTGCAATTCCATATTCGCAGAATCCAGGAGGCACTGATACATGATAATCAGTGGCGATTTAAACATGTACATCTTTGTGGGGCAAAATAAATAAAAGTGGGATGCATGCCAGCAAAGACACTACACAACACAACACTAAACAATACATGAATACAAACAGTGCCCACAAACTGTTAGGGCCTACATAAAGCTGTCCCAACAGCAGTCCCAACACCTTACCTGTGCTACACCTGGCAATCAACGGAGCCTTGTCTGGCAGCGAAATAGTTCATTCAGCCTCATTTACTGCCTTTTTAAAAAACATAGCTGATATGGCTGACTTGCTTAAGCAAATGTGGTTTCTACTGACAATTGAGATGTACAAACTATGGCATAAGGAGACGGCAAGCGGAAAAGAGGCACTCCGTAATTTTGATTAAGACATTATTGAGCGAGTTAGGACGGGCGTAGTCAATATAACTATTTGTTCAGCACTTTTGAAATGTACAGCAACAGAATTCAGAACATGGGCCGTTCTTACAGAGTTCTCCCTGTACACCATGTCAGAACCATAGGATAAATAAAGGTGGAATATAAGCAGACAACGAAAGCTCTTACAATATTCAATGATTATTTTCCTCAAAAACAGGTTATAGGCTACATATTCACCACCAAGTCAGAACAGTAGGCGAAATTAGGAGGTACACAATTATTAGGGTGAGGCACATGGGCTACTAACAGCTTACTACACAACATACACTTAGTATTACTTTATTAGCTACAGTATGCATATCTCTCTGGAATATTACATAATTTATGCAACAGCATACAAGACATTTTTGGACTCACCTTGTTGTGCTGTGCTCACTTGAACAGGAAGGTGGTGCCGCAGTCCTTCGTGGGCAAGTTTTGTCATCAAAGTCTGGCATTCTCTGGATTTATGGTGCTTTCAAGACAACTGGGAACTCTGGGGAAAAAAGGTTGAATCGTGATGACGTCAGTGATCGTAGCTCTTGAAATAGGCCCGAATTACGAATTTACAATTACGAGTTGGATCAAAACGTATTTTCCCAGTCTTAGCTGATTGTTCCCAGTTGACTTGAACTGACTAAAGTCAGATTTTGCAGTTTTGAGCGCGGTACAAATCATGCTTCATTGACAGCATGGCCAATGTTGAATGTTTCTCATTTTAAACTAGGAAAAGAGACCCTTAATCTTAGACTTGGGACCACACAGCCACTCCACTGAATTGCAAGCTAATGATTGCTTTTCAATGCTTGCAGTTAGCCACTGATTCCTTCCAAACCACGTATTGTTGAATTTGCAATTTCCAACTTCTTGTGTAATGTTTATGTCCAATGGCCGATGATAAGTTTTATCTATAATTTCTCTTCATTATTTCTCTTCATATGACAAGGATTAAAAAGGATTTGCCAGTAGATTGTCGACTTGATTTATGATGATGACTGCTAGCTTGTTAGCTAAGATTTTGAAAGTATGATGTTGACATGATCAGTCCAATCAAAGCTACTGTAGATAAAACGTGATTTGACTTCATTTTATCTGTGTCCAATGTCCTAGAGCCTTCTTGGATGGGCACTTCTAATGTAACTATAGCAGCACCCAAGGGGCATGAATTTTCAAGCTCTCCCTGTAGATTTTGCGGTGACGTGGTGTCCCCACGAGTAACAGAACACTTAGACAATCACAGCGCAACTAGAGAACATTACCAACCCCTACACTCTGGATTTTACGATGGCTGCTCCACCACCACAGAAAGCACTGAGCTAGACTGTTCGCCACTAATAAGAATAAATAATGTTTACAATATTTAAAGTGGGAACTTTTTCTGTGGCAAGTCTTATTAATTAGGCCTACTCTGCACTATTCAGTAAATCGTTCTGCCTCATGTGCTATAGGGCTACCTGTCCTATCACCTCCCTTGGTTGCCTGTGAGACATTGTGCCCTTTGACAATGGTATGTTTATGTTCTGCAAGAAAATGGGCGGCCAAACCATTGAGCAAAAGTACATTCAGCAAATTGCTCTTTTAATGCACGGAATTGCGCACATTGGTCGATGCACGAATGTAGTCGTGGACAAATGGTCGACTGTTGCCTATTTTTACACGCCAAGCGCGCGCTGTGTCCAAAATGATAAGGCGCCACCCAATGGGCTTCGGTCAAACTCACTGATTATTTTTCAACTAGGCCTTCTACAGACAGTTAACTATTTTACATGTTCGGACATGGCTGAGTTGGTAGAAAGCGAAGATGAAATCCAATTTCTACGTACGGTAAGTAGGCCTATGCTACCGATAATTTAACTCTGGTGGTGGCATTTGCGGGAAAGTTGGAAGAAGGTTGCGGTATGCAGGGTAAAAAAAATAATGTACAGGTGGCTACTGTATAACATCCACTGATACTTTCGGACACAATTGTCAGGTGTAACGTGACATGCTTTTTAATTTGTTAACTTTTTCCCACAGTCACACTTGTTTGAACGTTACTTATACAAATAAGAAAAACCAAACCTTTGTTTTCATGATAGAGAGTTTAGAAACTGTTTCATTTTTGTCTATTTGAAAGTTACTAGGCTGTGTTGAATGGCTATTACTTGTCTTTAAAACTGTGTTGGCTACCATGACATATTTTATTTGCTAAGAAAATAAGACAGTAAATCACATCATTGTTGCTCTCTCTGTTGCTCTCCTCTCATTTGAGCGAATAACAACATCCAGTTCTTCCTCTTTTTTAGTCACTCTGGCATTTGACTTGCTAACCTTTACTCCAAATTCAAACTCATTAACCTACTTTTGTAGAAATATATTCGTTTATTTATTTTTTCTGTGCCACTACATGGGCTACAGTAAATTGAGCTTTAGCATTGGTTCTATTTTTAACTGTATTTTCACTACTTGGATGATGGAGGCTTATCATTCTCTGTTGTTGTAAGGCTTGGTATCTCAGCCCTCTGATAAAGACATGTCTCTAGTGAAGTGCTGGCTGATGCTGTGTGGGACAGTCACATGCTTCGGTTGACTGGTGAGGGCTGTGGTGAAGGGTACTGGTTCAGGCATTCAGAAACTAAGTTTGCAGTTCATTTTCAGTGTTTCCCCTAGGATTTTTTAAGGAGTGGTGGCAAAGTTGAGAGACAATTTGCCAAGGGGCTGAAAGAAAATATGAAGTTTTAAAGCTAATTTCCTGCAGTTCTTACGCCATGTTCTTACAGTGCCTTCATAAAGTATTCACACCCCTCAGACATTGAATATACCTTTGAGCATGGTAAAGTTATTAATTACACTTTGGATGGACTATCAGTATACCCAGTCACTACAAAGATACAGCCGTCCTTCCTAACACAGTTGCCGGAGAGGAAGGAAACTACTCAGAGATTTCACCATTAGGCCAATGGTGACTCTAAAACAGTTACAGAGTTTAATGGGTGTGATAAGAGAAAACTGAGGATGGATCAACAACATTATAGTTACTCCACAATACTAACCTAATGGACAGAGGGAAAAGAAAGAAGTTTGTACAGAATATAAATATTCCAAAACATGCATCCTGTTTGCAACAAGGCACTAAAGTAATACTGCAAAAAATGTGGCAATGCAATTACATTTTTGTCCTGAATACAAATTATTATGTTTGGGGCAAATACAATACAACTCATTACTGAGTACCACTCTCCCTATTTTCAAGCATAGTGGTGGCTGTATCATGTTATGAGGATGCTTGTAATTGTGAAGACTTTTGAGTTTTTCAGGATAAAACATTTACGGAATTGAGCTAAGCAACGGCAAACTCCTAGAGGAAAACCTGGTTCAGTCATTTTTCCACCAGACACTGGGAGATTAATTCACCTTTCAGTAGGACAATAACCTAAAACACAAGGCCAAATCTACGTTGGAGTTCCTTACCAAGAAGACAGTGAATGTTCATGAGTGGCGAAGTTACAGTTTTGACTTAAATCTACTTGAAAACCTATGGCAAGACCTGAAAATGGTTTTCTAGCAATGATCAACAACCAATCTGACAGAGCTTGAAGAATTTTGAAAATAATAATGGGCAAGTGTTAAAACAATCCATGTGTGGAAAGCTCTAAGAGACTTACCCAGAAAAACTCACAGATGTAATCGCTGCCAAAGCTGCTTCTACAAATTATTGACTCATGGGTGTGATTACTTATGTAGATTAGATACAGTACTGTATATCTGAAAATTATTTTCTACATATTTATAATTTTTTATCATATTTTTTGGAGTGGTGGCAATAATTTAGCAGCGGTGGCCCAATGAATATAGGTGAAACACTGATTTTGCTGTGGCCCTTATCTCTGCTCGTAAATAACTTGTGATGGGCCATGTTAGCCTCTCTGCCCTGACTGACTCTACAGTGCAAGATTGAGGTCAGTACCAATTCAGACCTTTTGAAAGCTTATGGGATATTGACCATTTTCAATGTATGGCCTGAGTGGAAATTGTATTCTTGACCCCAGCCAGCTCTGAGCCCTATTCCTTACTCAGTTAGGTCCCTAAGTGGTTCTACTGTGCAGTGTGACTGATAAAGTCCAGAGGTTGCTGATAGTAGGGTGGAATGGAGAGTGAGGCAGGGGTCAGACAACACAGTGACACCTCAGTGGTGGCATTATACCCTAGGCACTGAGAGGTGTTCCAGTCTGGCTGCTACTCCCTCCTTCTCTCTCCACGGTCTCTCAGCTCTCCTTATATGGCTGTGACCTGACTCCCTTGGAGTGTACTTTAAAAAGGAGTTAACCACTCATTACTATACAATGTTGAAGTACTGTCTATGTTAGTTTTACAGCATGAAATGAATTCTGTCAGTCTCATTGGACATTTTTAAGGTGAAAACAACTAGCTCACAATATTTATTAACAGCCACGATGTTCTGATGTGGTCTACTCTGTGCCCCTGCCTCTGTCAGAATGATGAGGTGGTTCTGCAGTGCATCTTCACGACCCAACAGGAGCATCTGAAGCTGTGCCTGGCTGCAGAGGGCTTTGGCTGCAGACTCTGCTGTCTGGAGTCCACCTCCAACTGCAAGGTAAAACTTCATCCCACAGCATGATCTTTGGAATCAGAGAATACCAGATCAGAGGATTGGTAAGAGTCTGATTCATCAGGAGTGTGTGCACTGTGTTCCCCAGAATGTTCCTCCAGACCTTTCGGTGTGTTCCTTTGTTCTGGCCCAGTGTCTGTCTGTCAGAGCTCTGCAGGAGATGCTGGCTAACAGGGAGGACCAAACAGCAGGGGTGAGCTAACAGCTGGGTTCTCATTCCAATATGAGACACTGCCTTACTATAATAATGGATTTCTATGAATTAATTGTTCATGGTTGTGTTCTAATAAGAGCCCTAGTTATGTTGTGTTGTGCAGGCTGGACAGGGAGGTGGTCATCGCACCCTCCTCTACGGTCATGCTGTACTGCTCATACACTCCTACAGCAGGATGGTGAGCGTTCTCAACCAATCACAGTATCTCTCTGGAGAACTAACACTTTTCATTTTGGTTGTGTAAATCCCATGAGTGTTTGATTATGCCGTTTATTCCAGTCATAAGGGGTTGTTCAAGGTTTAAATGGAAATGTCTTCTTCTTCTTCTTCTTCTTCTTCTTCTTCTTCTTCTTCTTCTTCTTCTTCTTCTTCTTCTTCTTCTTCTTCTTCTTCTTCTTCTTCTTCTTCTTCTTCTTCTTCTTCAGTATCTTTGCTGTTTGTCCACATCCCAGTCTTCGACAGATAAGCTAGCGTTTGATGTTGGTCTGCAGGATGATACAACAGGTATTTCGCATAATTTTAAAGATGGGTTCAAGTGCTCTGTGGAACATCAGAAAGTGCTTGTGTTGATGATGTTTAGATATCAATTCAGTAGGCCTATGAGTAGTATGCCCTCTGTTCTGGCAATCAACCACATTCCAAACAAATTACCTGTGTGTCCAGGTGAGGCATGCTGGTGGACCATTCACCCTGCGTCCAAGCAGAGGTCAGAGGGGGAGAAGGTCCGTGTCGGGGATGACCTCATCCTAGTCAGTGTGTCATCTGAGAGATACCTGGTGAGTGACCAGAGAAGTGCATGGAGAGATATACAGGGGTGCAAACTAGTCACCTTTCAGCGAAATTCGTGAAAGATCCGATGAGAAAAGTTTAGGGGAGGGGGAGCTTTGATGCGCGTTTGGAGCAATACTGGCTGTATCCAAGGCTTAGCCAATCGTTTACATAACAACATAACAACAGAATGCAGCACGTGACTGAAGACAGACGTTACAACCAATTTGCTAGTTACAGCATACAGCTTTCTCTCTGGAAAGAGCGCGCCCTCTGGACAGCAGAGAGTAGAAAGGCAGTTACAGCACAGTGTCCCCTGAACAATAACGAAGAGGTAGGTGAGAAGCCTGACCACTGAGACTGGGTTGAGAAGGTGATGAAGCGTACTTAGCGAGCTGTAACCGAAAAACAACTGGCATTTAGAAAATTCCCCCAAGTGCAATATTTAGATGCGTGTGGTCACAAGCGTTCTATTATAAAGGCTGTCATAGCTAACTGCAATATTAGTGTATTGTTTTTTCTCAATACTAGAGTGTAATTTGCAGTAAAGTCTAGGCAACAAATAACATTGGATTGCTTTCTTAACGTTTTTTAGCGTGAGTTAGGTTCACATTGTATCACAATCCGTCCGTGATTGGCAGTCCCATAGGGCGGCGCATAATTTGCTCAGCATCTTCCGAGTTTGGCCGAGGTAGGCCGTCATTGTAAATAAGAATTTGTTCATAACTGACTTGCCTAGTTAAATAAAGGTTAAAAAAAAACATGTCCCACTTTATTTTACACACAGAGACTGATCATGTAGATCATATTCTTTGTTGTTTAATTTGTTAAAACCTGCATTTCCCCATAGCAGGGATTTTTTGCATGTTTCGGTGCAAAAAACAATTGTCACCTTTTTGGGTGTTTGTGTCTCTGTATATAATGAGATGTCATGCAAAGCAGGCAAGGCAGGTACCCTTCAAAGAGGAGAGAAATAGCTAATGTGCTAATGTTCAAATAAACTTCAATAGTGTCTGATATAGACTCCAGAATAATAACAGCCACTTTATGGATGGTTTATTTAGAAAAGGTTTCCATTTTGTGTATTCCTTGTAAATCCTGATCTCTCTTGATCCTCCATAACTGTCATGATCTTGTTAAGTCTCTTGTCTTGGTTGTTTCCATGCAGCATTTGTCCTATGGGAGTGTGATAGACAATACGAGTGAGAGTGGCAGTCTTATTGTGGACGCAGCCTTCCAGCAGACCCTCTGGAGGGTAGCCCCCATCTGTTCTGGGAGTGGAGTTGCTCAAGGCAGGTTGCCTCTTTCTGTCATTACAGAGAACACAATCTAAATGCACATTTCAACTTCTGCCAATTTGGGAGTGTACTGTATATGGGATATTATTACCTGTTATTTATTGATTGTAATCCTGGACGTTCCTTTGTGTGCTAATTGTAGGGTATCTGAAGGGCGGGGACACGTTGAGGCTGCTGCATGGACACACAGACGAGTGTCTGACTGTCCCGTCTACAGACCAGGGGGAGGAGCTCCGCAAGTAAGTCAGAGTCACACCCATACACAACTCATACACGACCAAGCAGTTTGATTATTTAAATGCTCCCAATCATTCACTCATGCAAGCCTGTGCTCTCTCATCTCCCACTGTCTCGCTGTCTCTCATGTCCCCAGGGCGGTGCACTATGAGGGTGGAGCAGTGTCCAGTCATGCCCGTTCTCTCTGGAGGCTGGAGATACTGCGTGTTGCGTAAGTCTCTCACATCTCTTTCTCATACCCCTCGTACACATATTTTCCAAATCCGCCCCATAAGATGCAGGCATGTGTATCTGTGGTCGTTAAAGATGCGCTCACTTTGTATTTGTTCAGGTAGAGTGGTAGCGGTAATGTGAGGTAATACTGTTTGCAAAAATAATCATAGGATTTGAGTGCAGAGGGCATTCTTCCCTCTCCTTACCGCTGCTGCCATAGCTCCATGCACTTACTGCGTACTGACTGAGCTCTAGCTGACTGAGCATTTCCAACAGCTGGAGTAGTAGCCACACACGCTGGGGTCAGCCATTCCGTCTCCGCCATGTCACCACAGGGAGGTACCTGAGTCTGACAGAGGAGAGAGGCCTTCACCTGGTAGACAGGGAGAGTGCCGACGTCAAGTCCACATCCTTCAGCTTCCGACCCTCCAAGGTCTGAGGTCAAATGCCAAATTCACAGTTTTTTGTCTACCCCAAATACATAGGCCAAATCCGATACCCAGCAGTGTCAATTGTTGATGTTGACCAGAATTACATTTCCACATCACTCTTTAGGATAAGCTAGAATGTGTCCCAAAGAAGGACATTGATGGTATGGGTGCCCCAGAGATCAAGTATGGAGATTCCATGTGCTACGTCCAGCATGTGGACTCTGGTCTGTGGCTCACCTACCATGCCATCGATCCCAAGTGTGCCCGCTTGGGAGCGGTGCAGCGCAAGGTAATATAATGTATTTTTCCTTTACTAATTTCTGCTGAACTTCATCACACTGTAGGTTTACTCAGTATTTGAGTCAATGCTTGGATATATGCATATCTTTTATCTGTTGACACACTGTATTGTGTTTTGTTGTCACATTGTCACATGACATTTTCTCCAGGCTATTATGCACAGTGAGGGTCACATGGATGATGGTCTGAGCCTGTCCCGTTCTCAGAGGGAGGAGTCCCACACGGCCAGACTTATCCGCAGCACCGTTCTCCTCTTCACAGGCTTCATCAGGTAGGCCATCACATTGCCCTCTGGGAAACCTAGCGAACTGGGTTCACCCAGCGAGGGATTTAGCTGAGGTAACAGTGTGATTGGTTGAGAGTGAAGAGTGTAAATGACGGAGCCATTGTGTAGTTTGTGGACATTTGGGTTCGTATTAGCAAGGCCTGTACAAAACATCTATACATTTGGAAATGTAGAAATGGTTAATTTAATATTTTCTATCTTCTCTCAATTTTCTCTCTTGTTTTTAGGAGACTTGATGGTCTCAGTCAGCAAGGCAACATCTCCTCCTTCAACCTGCCACTGGAGACAGTGGGCCTGAGTCTTCAGGATCTGATTGGCTACTTCCAGCCTCCTGGAGAGGGGCTAGGACATGAGGCCGAGCAGAACAGTGTGCGAGCGCTGAAGAACAGACAGAATCTATTTCAAGAGGAGGTAATAGTGATTTCTTTATCCTTGAGGCCCTTGAATCTATTGTCCCCAGAATTGGCTCAACAAAATATGATTTCTACATTTGTATTGTTCAGGGATGTTTTTGTTAGGAAATATGCTATTTTATCTCTTGATATCTCTTTCTCTCTCAGGGGGTCATCGGTTTGGTCCTTGACTGCATTGACCGTCTACATCTGTACAGCAGCGCCTCTCATTTTGCTGCAGCTGCTGGGAAGGAGGCAGGAGATGAGTGGGAGAACATCCTCAACTTCTTCTATGAACTACTGGGTAAGAATAACCCATCAAATACTCTGTGACATCTGTCTAACTAGAAGATCTTCATGCACTACCACCCCACATGTGACTGACTATATGCAAATTATGCATGGGAAATCTGCACAGATCTAGAAGTAAAAAGTCATACTTAGTTTCATAGTTTCATCCATTGTTTTCTATTCCCCTCCAGCTGCTCTTATTAGGGGAAATCGCAGGAACTGTGCCCAGTTCTCAGGCTCCCTGGACTGGCTGGTGAGCAGGCTGGAGAGACTGGAGGCCTCCACTGGTAAGTGCATCATTTTGGGGTTCTACTTTTATCCATTACCTCTTAGGACAAGAATGGTCCCTTACAGAAAAAACACATGATTTCACATGTGGAAAATCACATGATTTCACGTGAAATTTCACATGAAAACATGTGTTTTTGGAACTTTTTGGAACTGATCAGGTTTTCACATGTTGCTTTACATTTTGTCACGTTATCAGATTAAGTTCACATAAGATCACGTGATCACATGAAAACATGTTTTTTGGAACAATTCACATGTGATCATGTGAAATTCATGTGTTTTTTCCGTAAGGGGTGACACACATTAGTTGCTGCCACTAAGTTGTGTCTGTTGTGTAGGTGTCCTTGAGGTGTTACACTGTGTCCTTGTGGAGAGTCCTGAGACTCTCAACTTTATAAAGGAAGGACACATTAAATCTATCATCTCTCTACTGGATAAGCATGGGCGGAACCACAAGGTAGATACTCTCTCAGTTCCATTTCTCTGTTATTTAATTGTGTTTAATTGAAATATTAACGTGGGCGGCAGGTAGCCTAGTGGTCAGAGCGTGAAAACCTGTTGATGTGTCCTTGAGCAAGGCAGTTAACCCTAATTTGCTCCAGGGAAGCCGTTCTACTATGTCTGTCCCTGTAGGTAGGCCATCATTGTAAATACAAATTTGTTCTTAACTGACATGCCTAGTTAAATAAAGGTTAAATAAAAAATAAATACAATTTTACATATTAACCTGTGTGTGATATTATCCCAGGTCCTGGATGTGCTGTGTTCACTGTGTGTTTGTCATGGTATGGCAGTGCGTTCCAACCAGCATCTGATCTGTGATAACCTGCTACCAGAGAGAGACCTGCTTCTCCAGACTCGCCTCGTCAACCAGGTCACCAGGTACACAACCATTAATCACCCTCTGACTCACACTTTCCATTCTTTACTTCCCAAGTATTGCCATGGTTATTGAAATAAAAACAGATTCTGTAAAAGTGTCACCCAAACACCTTAGTTCTTTACATAAAAATTGTGACTATTAATTTGACAGAATCTCAGCTGTCAGGGATTTATGGAGTTAGTGAAACCAAATCATGATGTTATGTTGATTAACCATTTATATTTCATAAATTACAAGGTAGTAAACTACCTTTATTATTATATATTTTTTTAAATATATATATATTTTCTGGTTTTATTCCTTCTCACCACCCTTCTCTGTTTCTGTGGATTCACCATTTCTTGGAAAACCACATGGTGAAGACGTTCCCTTTCTTACCCTTTGCTTTGATATCCTCGTTTTCCGTTTCAACCCTTGACTGCTGATGAAGATCTTCTGAGCTCTCAAAGGCAAATTCACAATCAACGTTTCCTTCACTCCCACAGCTCTATAATTTCACCACTCCCCTGCTCCTTCTCTCTGCTCTTAAGGCTCCCGCAGCACTCTTCTCTCCTTAAAGGTTCTCCTGCTTTGCTTGGTCCCTCTCTTTCTCCTCTCCTTCATTATCATTCCTTTCTCTCCTTGCCTGCGAGGCTCAGATGCTCCCTCCATCTCCATCTCTCACCATCACTTTTTTCTCTAGTGGTCTCAGGGTCTCAGCCAGTCTGGCCTCCATTTCCAGCCTATTTTTCTCTCATCTCCTCCGCCATTTTCTTTATCTCCATCTCCAGCCTCCTCTTTTCTTCTTCTACCCTTTGATCGAGGGAACTCATCTCTTTCCGGAGCTCATCCCTCTTCCTGTCCAACTCCCTCTGTCTCTTTTTCTCCCTTTTTAGTTTCTCTCTCTCCATTTCTGCCCTTGCAGTCTCCCTGATCTTGTCGGTTTGTAAATTCAGAGCGGTTCGGTCTCGGAGCGTTCAGAGTGCACACTAGACGCTCTGGCCAAGGAGTAGGGTTGATCCGAGCGTTCTGACCTCACAATGGCAGTCAAGCACCCAAGCTAACTGGCTAACGTTGGCTAGCTTGCTAGCTACTTCCAGACATAAATGAGAGAACACCCCACTCTGACCGTTTTACTTGCCCTAGCAGAGCTGGTTAGGCTGTTTTCATGTTATCCAGAGCATTGGTGACTGTAACTGGACTGCCGGCAACATTTTAATTATGCTTTTTTGCTGACGTTTACTGACACCGGCCATATTCAATGGGTGTTGAATTTCATCAGTTATTCTGCGCTCTGGCACACTCAGACGAGTGTGCTCTGAAATCGTAGATAGCCAGAGTAAATTTACAAACGCGCCCTATGAAAATAGAATTCAACAATGCCAATAATGTTTTCAATGTGACTTTTGCTTTCAAAAGCAGCTCAAACGTAGAACTATAGCAATTGAATTGTACTGTGCGAATATACGGTGCGTTATGTTGAAATAATGCACGCTCCAGAATGCTCTTCAAGCCAATCAGAAACGAGTATTCAACAATGCCATGTTATAAAATTATGATATAATATCATCACTCGTTTTGTTTGCAGAGGAAAAGTAAATGTGGACTGTTCTAGTATCTTAAAGTGTGCCTCAGCCGAATTATTTTCTCATGTTCCATATTTTTTTGCCATGATTTCATTATCAGTTGATATTGTGGTACTGATTAAAACAGCTTAATGGCCAACAGTCTCACATTTAAAACGTTTAATCACCTGGCTCAGTGGCATACTGGAACAAGAAGTACTAGCCTACCACATTCCACTGTATATCAACATGAAATACAGGCTCTAATTTTATCTTGACATCTTTTAATTAAAGCCCTCTAAATCAAACAATTCCCTCTAGCAAAACAAAATAAGAAAGAAACAAACCAATTAAACTAATATCTGTTAGACCAATCACTATAAGACAAACAAGTGCTCAAGTGTCATAAGTATTTTGTCCAGTTGCTGAAAGTTAAGAGGAACTATATTCATCACACGTCTCCGCTCTCCTCTTTACCAAAGCATGAGACCCAACATATTCCTGGCCCTGGGCGATGACTCGGCCCAGTACAGGAGGTGGTACTATGAGATGACTGTAGACCAGGTGGAGCCCTTCCTCACGGCTGAGCCCACTCACCTGCGTGTGGGCTGGGCCAACACTGAGGGGTACCACCCCTATCCCATGGGTGGAGAGGGCTGGGGGGGCAACGGGGTAGGAGATGACCTCTGCTCCTATGGCTTTGACGGGCTGTACCTCTGGTCAGGTGAGGGAACACTACGAGAAGGGAAGATTATTGAATGTGTGCTGGTGTTATTATGTGTGGAAGCAAATGCATCTGTCATTTCTGCTATTAACCTTTTGTGATTAGTTTTTTTTTATTTTTATTACATACTCTAGTTGCAGGGGAAAGCGTTTTGTACAGAATCTACGTCTGCCAACTATGAATGTAAAGTCTGGTACTCTATCTGTCCTGTGAATCAGGCTGTGTTGGCCGGAGAGTGAGCTCTCCCTATCACCACCTGCTAATGGAGGAAGATGTGGTCAGTTGCTGCATTGACCTTGTTGCCCCCTGCATCTCCTTCCGGGTCAACGGGCAGCCGGTCCAGGGCATGCTGGAGAACTTCAACACTGACGGACTGCTCTTCCCAGTGGTCAGCTTCTCTGCTGGAGTCAAGTGAGACTATTACCTATATATGTTGTTGGCATACTTTCCTTTCTACCTATATTTCAGGAGTGCGTTTCTGAAAACACAATTTCCCATTTCTATGATCTGATTCTGTTCCAATGTCCAGGTAATAAATGTGTGGCTCTTCCTGATCAAATGTATTATGATGTTTGTCTGGACTGTTTGATCCCAGGGTGCGTTTTCTGCTGGGTGGGCGACATGGAGAGTTCCGTTTCCTGCCCCCTCCAGGCTTTGCCCCGTGTTCCGAGGCTCTGCTTCCCAGGATGAAGCTGAGGGTGGAACCGTGTCAGGACTTCACCCAGGACCAACACCTTCAGGGCCCCACTGTACCCCTCTCCCCAGCAACCTTTACCCCTAGTCCAGTAGACATCAGCCAGGTACCAAATCCAGTAGTACTTTGACCTCTGTACGGACTTTGCACATTTGACCATGGCCTTTAAAGCATGTCGGTGCACACAACCTACTTTAGCTAGGTAAAAACAGAATAGGACCTATCTTATATCATATACCCCAACCCCATGTGGTTCCTTAGGTGGTGTTGCCCCTTCAACTGGAGCATATTCGTGAGAGACTAGCAGAGAACATCCATGAGCTGTGGGTCATGGACAAGATTGACCTTGGATGGACCCATGGAGCTGTGAGTGATGCAACTACTGAATGGGTTATGGCCTCGTATTCAAATCCCTCACATACATTCCTGTTTCTTGGTCTACAGTATACATTTATTTTGACCGATGTGTATTGTGATGTAGGTGAGAGATGACAGTAAGAAGCAGGACCCCTGTCTGGTGGAGTTCTCCAGGCTCCCAGAGCAGGAGCGGAACCACAACCTTCAGATGTCCCAGGACACTCTCCGGTAAGCCTCCGCTGCCATTCACACATTCACGCCAAAAGGACCTGTCAAGACACTTATTTGGCGTTTATTTTCTTCTTTGTGAAGGACTCTCATTGCCCTTGGTTTGCATATTGGACTGGCAGATGACCGTGCTGATGAGGGAGTGAGATACACGAGGCTCTCCACCAAGTATGTAGCTATACTCTTTGAGACTCTTTATGAGTGAATGTTCCTCCTGTTTTTTGTACTCTATTAACCCTTGCTCTCCTGTCTAGGTATGAGATGCCTAGTGGGTACAGACCAGCCCCGGTAGACCTGAGCCACATCACCCTAAATCCTGCCCAGGAGGCGGTGGTGGAGTTGCTGGCTGAGAATGATCACAACGTGTGGGCCAGGGACCGGATCAGGCAGGGCTGGACTTACAGCTCACACCAGGTAGGATTTGATACAAGGGTAGACCTAGCCAAACTACAGCATTGGCATTAATTAAATATCTACTTTACCAAGAGCCTTGAAATAGAAGACCATAAGAATATTAGCTGGTCTTTTGATAGTGGTATGCCTGGTTTGTCATTGTGTGATGAGAAGACCTTCCTGATATGGCTTGGAGGATTTGAAGGAGCAGACTAGTTTGGTCTATTACGTGAGTGTACAAAACATTAAGAACACCTTCCAAATATTAAGTTGCACCCCCTTTTGCCCTCAGAACAGCCTCAATTCGGCGGGGCATGGATTCTATAAGGTGTCGAAATCGTTTCACAGGGATGTTGGCCCATGTTCACTCCAATGCTTCCCACAGTTGTGTCAAGTTGGCTGCATGTCCTTTGGGTGGTGGACCATTCTTGATACACACAAGAAACCCAGCGTTGTAGTTCTTGACACACTCAAACCGGTGCGCCTGGCACCTACTATCATACCCCGTTCAAAGGCACTTCAATATTTTCTCTTGCCCATTCACCCTCTGAATGGCACATATACACAATCCACATTGCAATTGTCTCATGGCATAAAAATCCTTCTTTAACCTGTCTCCTCCCCTTCATCTACACTGAAGTGGATTTAACAAGTGACTTTAATAAGGGATCATAGCTTTCACCAGGATCACCTGGTCAGTCTAATGTTTTGTACACTCAAAGTGTGTGTGATAGTAATATAGCTAACTCTTTCTCTCTGGTTCTTCTAGGATGTGAAGGCCAAGCGGAGCCCCCACCTGGTGCCCTACAGCCTGCTGGATGAGAGGAGCAGACAGTCTGGCAGAGACAGTGTGAGGGAGGCCGTGTGTACCCTGCTGGGCTACGGCTACAATCTGGAGCCCCTGGACCAGGACAGAGGTATGGATGAATTCACTGTGCAACGATTTTAGTCATTATCATCTTATACACCTCTAATAATTATTAAAATGTGTTATTTTAATGTGCTGTTACTCCTTTGGATTTCAGCTGTGATGCCAGACCCATGTCACACAACAGCTGAGAAGTTCAGGGTCTTCAGGGCAGACAAGTTGTATGCTGTGACCAGGGGGAAGTGGTACTTTGAGTTTGAGGCGGTGACGGCAGGGGACATGAGGGTAGGCTGGGCTCGTCCCCACTGCACACCGAATGGGGAACTAGGATCAGACATGCAGGCTTTTGTGTTTGACGGTTCCAAGGTGAGAAGACTGAAATTACTACTGGTGACATGCTGTAATCGATAATATTATGTAGGCTACATACTCCCACCATTTAGAAGTGAGTCATGGATTGGACATTAAACACAGCTTGGTGTGTAGCCAATGGTAAAGTCTCTTGCAACTGCTCACTTCTGTCTCTCACACACAGGCCCAGTGGTGTCACCAGGGAGGTGAGCCCCTGGGTCGGCCCTGGCAGAGTGGTGACGTGGTGGGCTGTATGGTTGACATGGGTGAATGCACCATGATGGTCACTCTCAATGGAGAGGTGCTTTTGAACGATCGCGGATCAGAGCTGGCTGCCAAGGACTTTGACATCAGCCAGGGTTTGTTAATTTGGTCAATCTCTTCTACCTCCTAAACACCAACTTGATGTGTTGACCAGATGGTTTTCCCTCCTCCCCCTGTTCCTGCCGTTCCTAGGCTTCCTCCCTGTGTGTAGTCTCGGGGTGAACCAGAAGGCCAGGCTGAATCTGGGTCGTGACGTGGCCTCGCTGTGTTACTTCACGTTGTGTGGCCTACAGGAAGGTTATAAGCCATTTGCTGTCAACATGGCCAGAGACCCAGCCCTGTGGATGAGCTGGAGACAACCACAGTTCATCCCTGTACAGACAGACCATGATAGCATACAGGTTAGTCACCACACAACCACAAGCCAACCTGACCTGAACCAGGGGGGTATACTACAAAGCAATGAGTTAGCTGGCTAACTTTGGTAAACAACCAGAAATAACTATTGATTTGATTAGGGCTGACCCCATTTAGTTGACTGGTCGATTGTTTGGTCGATAGGCTGTTGGTCGACCAATATTTTGTTTTGTCGGAGATTTGATACCTACTGACTAAAGCTAAACTTAAATACTGTATATGTTGTCTGGTTTTTGAGTCAATTAGACTGACAATTTCAAGCTTACCTTTCAAAAAAATGTAAAGTTATTTCAGAATATTTATTCAAGTCATTGATCTTGCTTTGTAGCATACCCCTCAATACTGTATGGGTCAATCGCTCGACTACAAGCATGTACTAGGGAGTTTCATCTTGCCATTATATTTAGTAACACAGGTCTTATCGTAGAAATGTGAGTATAATTCTATAAGTTGTCTTCTTTTCCAAGGTGACAAGAATCACTGGGTCCACTGAGAGCCCACCGTGCCTAAAGGTAACACAGAGGTCATTGGGGCCCCAGAGTTGTGGCAGTGACATGGGGTTCTACAGACTCAGCATGCCCATAGAGTGTGCTGAGGCCCTCTCCAGACCAGTAGGGACTACTCTACCTATCAGCAGCAGTGTCTCCACAGCCAGGAAAGACCTGCAGGAGTTTGAGGTGGACTCTGACTTTGAGATGCTGCTGAAATCAGCTCATGTTTACACTGGCTCCAGGGATGAGCTGAACCACAAGGACTACAGCCATGATAAAACCTCCAAACTCAAACAACGGTAGGGAGAAGAGACCAGGCTATGACAAACAATACATACCGTATATAAGGGATTGGGAACATTTTCAGAGGGAAAAATGCTAGCATTTCATGGTGTTGATATGCATTTAATAAAGGTCAATCTGTGTATGTGTGCTCCTAGGTTCATGTTGAAGAAACCCAAACCAGAGTTGAACAAAAGCCACTCATCTGCCCGTCTACTGCAGGAGGTTCATGCTGACAAAGACGACTATGACCATCTGGCCCATTCCACTACGGTAATACACTTTTACTCATCAACTCTTCATCAACTCTTTTTTACTCATTTCAGACAGAAGATGTGGTATATTACCTGTAGAAAAATATAAGGCAATGTTTATATGATTCCCTTTCAAACAGCACCTTATGAACCACTTTCTTGCAGGTATACACCTTTAATAATAATAATAACAACTTTATTTGTATAGCGCTTTTCAATACAGGTAACAAAGTGCTTCACATAATAAAATAATACAATAAAATAAAAATACTAACATCGAAACAAAAACAAGAGGAAGAGAAAAAAAATATAATAATTAAAATTAAAAATTAAAATTGTCGTCTGCATGGATATAAAAAGAGGCACTGAATCTGCGAGCCTGATCTCCTCTGGCAGACCATTCCAAAGTCTAGGGGCCCTAATGGCAAATACCGGTCTTCTTTAGTTTTCACACAGGCCCAGTGGTGTCACCAGGTAGGTGAACCCCTGGGTTGGCCCTGGCTATATGGTTGACATGGGAGAATGCACCATGTCATAGTCAACAGTGCCCTGCCGGAGGATCTCAGGCTGTGTCATGGCTCGTAGGGAGATAACAGATCTCAGATATAGGATGGGACTAAACCAAGCCTAGCCTTAAGCGTGATTAATAACTTTTTAAAATCTATTCTAAAAGTGACTAGTAGTGTAGAGAAGCTAAAATAGGTGTGATATGGTTCAATTACCTGGTGCCTGTTAGAAGACGAGCAGCAGCGTTTTGAACTAACTGTAGACGATGGAGTGATTTCTGACTAAGACAGGTATACAAAGAGTTACAGTAATCTAAAAGTATGTATACATTTCTCCAGATCAGTAACTGAGTGACTTTTATACACATCAGTGGGTAGCTGGCAAATTTGGAGGGGTGGGGGGTGTTGTGTTAAACCATGGGGGCTGTTTGCATTTCAAATTAGGGAGGTGTTAAACAATGAAAGTGTTAGTGTATTTACCTGCAAAAGCAGAGAACCAGTCACACATCCCCGATACCTGTATTTTGGTAACAGGGTCTGTGAACTAGGTCTTTAGGTGGGATCAACTTTTACCCCTACCCCTTTCAGGTCAAAAGAAGCAGGCGTAGTAAAACTGGTGGGTGTTTGTCTCTGAATGAAAGGGCTAAAGATAGGAAAGTCAATTGAGGGCATTTGTTAAAGAAAACCAGTAACTGATCTCCCTGTAATCTTCCACAGTACTATTACTCAGTGAGGGTGTTACCTGGTCAGGACCCCTCCACTGTATGGGTGGGCTGGGTCACCTCTGACTTCCACCAGCAACAGCTGAACTTTGACCTGGAAAAGATCAGCACAGTGACTGTAACCCTCGGAGACGACATGGGCAAGGTCCATGAGAGGTTGGTTTAATAAGGGACAAAGCAACATCATTTTGTGTCAACATTTTCTCTTGACATGTTTTGATCATAATGTTTAAAAAGTGTTTTACAACCACTGTAGTATTATTACAATAATGCTTTCAGACTAAAGTTAGATTTTAACATTCCCACGTTGTATTTCTGTATGTCAGTGTGAAACGTAGTAACTGCTACATGGTGTGCGCTGGAGAGAGTACAGGCCTGGGTCAGAGCAGGAGGAGTGCTGGCCTGGCCATAGGCTGTCTGATAGACACCACTACTGGACTGCTAACATTCAGCTCCAACGGCATGGAGCTGGGGACCTTCTATCAGGTAAAGTCAACTGCTAATGGCAACTAACAATGTTCCAATGACAATGTTGCAGTGACAATGTTGCAGTGACAATTTTACAGTGACAATTAAAAGAAGGCTCCCAAAGAAAATACATATCATTCATTAGTATTTCATGTGAATTTGTGTTTTTCTCAATAGGTTGATTTATAAAGAGTAGTTCCTAACAGTTGGCATATGATAGAATTAGTCTCTGAGCTATTCTTATTAACTGACCAAACTGCTATCAATCAGGTGGAGCCCAGCACTAGGCTGTTTCCTGCAGTCTTTGCCAAGGCCACCATCTCCAATGTGTTCCAGTTTGAGCTGGGGCGCATAAAGGTAACCTAAATGCGTTATTCATTGGTCACAATGTGATGCCTCTCTCTGTTTGTACAATTTAAAATGTGTTGTTGATTGCACTTTACAAGACTATACAATCCCCTAAGCATGTCCATACTGTTTAAAAAATATATATTTTACCATAATGGCCCTGCTACCGTATCCACAGGGCTACTTAACATTGTCTTATTCTCTGTTCAGAACATGCTGCCCCTGTCAGCTGGTCTGTTCAGGAGCCAGAGGAGGAATGCTATGCCCCAGTGTCCCCCCAGGCTGCAGGTGCAGGTGCTGTCGCCCGTCCTTTGGACCCGTGTACCAGACCACACCCTGAGGGTGGAGGCTACCCACCCTGAAGACCGCCTCGGCTGGAGGGTCCAGTGCTTAGAGCCCCTGCAGGTCATGACTCTGCTCATCCCAGAGGAGAACAGGTCAGAGTCAAAGGTCATATTTAATAATGCCTCAGAGCTTTCCAGGAATTTGTTTACTGTCAAAGCAAAAACACATTGTAGCATTGCACTTAAAAAGAAAGTCGTAGAATATGCTCCCAACAATTTAATGGGTACACCTAAGACTTTTTTTACATTGCATTTAGGTCATGCTATTTCCCTCTCCCCCTGTAGGTGTGTAGACATCCTGGAACTCTCTGAGCTAGGTGACCTTCTGTCTTTCCATCACCACACTCTGCTCCTCTACTCTGCCCTCTGTGCCCTGGGCAACACCCGTGTGGGCCACGCCCTCTGCAGCCACCTGGACCAATCACAGCTCCTCTACGCCATCCAGAGCCCCCGCCTCCCTGGGCTGCTCCGCTCCGCCTTCTACCACCTCCTGGGCCAGGTGCACCTCAGCACCCACGCCACGGCCCGCCTCGCTATGAACCACGAGTACATCGTCCCCATGACGGAGCAGACCAGGGCCATCACCCTCTACCCCAGCCCCAGGGCTAGTCGAAGCCCCCAGGGGGTCCCCAGAATGGGCCTCAGCACCTCCCTTAGACCCCGGATGCACTTCACCTCCCCCTGCTTCATCAGAGGAGATGGCATGGGAGTTAATGGTGATAGTGGTGGTGATGGCGTGATTGCAAATAGGGAAGGCATCCATATAGACAGCCCAGAGATCCCACTGGACCTCCTGAAGGACCTGACAGTGAAGATGCTGACTGAGGCTGTGTGGGCCGTGGGGCAGGGTGTGAGGGATCCTGAAGGGGGCACCATTGAGCTGCTGCTGGTGCCCCTAATTCGGCTGTTCCACACCCTGCTGGTGATGGGGGTGTTTGGGGACGAGGACCTAGGGAAAGTGCTGACACTGATTGAGCCTGGAGTCTTCTCCCGACAGACAGATTGTACCCAAGAAGAGGAGGAGGAGAAGGAGGAGGAGGAGGAAGAGGTGGAGGAAGAAGATATGCCAGATAGTGATAGGGAAAGTGTGATGGAGAGGGAGGGGGACAAAAGGAGGAACATTCCAAAGCTTCCAACACAAGGACTGCTTCAGATGAAGCTACCAGAAGCTGTCAAACTTGAGGTAGGAAGAAATACCTAGATTTTGGGTGGGATGTTTTCCTTTTTTGGTAAATTATCTGTCTTCTCTGTCAGTAGAAACACTGAATGACTTGACTTGAGCTCACCCCCCTGACCTGGATGTTTCTGTCCAGACCTGCCACCTGCTGCAGTACCTGTGTGACTGTCAGGTGCGTCACAGGGTGGAGGCGGTGGTGGCCTTCTCAGACACCTTCGTGGGGTACCTGCAGGAGAACCAGCGCTTCCGCTACAATGAGGTGATACAGGCTCTCCACATGTCTGCTGCCCTCACCGCCCGCAAGACCAAGGAGTTCCGCTCCCCACCCCAAGAACAGGTCAGGGGACTGAGAGGAGACTGCTGAGAGTGAAATGTACACAGCTGGTCTAAGTGGCTGCTAGGATTATTGGATGGATTAAATACCTTGAATACAAAATATACACAGAGAGACACTTTTTGTTCATAGTTGTATAAGCCTATGTCCACAAAGTGTACAGTGTTCTATTGGAGCATGACTGTATCTCCTCTACCCCCCCTCAGATCAACATGTTACTGGGGTTCAGAGAGGAGCAGGCGGACTGTCCGTGTCCAGAGGAGATCAGAGAGCAGCTGCTGGACTTTCACCAGGACCTCATGACTCACTGTGGTAGGTAACCAGATCAATCTAGACTACTGTACTCCTGTCCTCATGACTCACTGTGGTAGGTAACCAGATCAAATAGACTACTGTACTCCTGTCCTCATGACTCACTGTGGTAGGTAACCAGATCAAATAGACTACTGTACTCCTGTCCACATGACTCACTGTGGTAGGTAACCAGATCAAATAGACTACTGTACTCCTGTCCACATGACTCACTGTGGTAGGTAACCAGATCAATCTAGACTACTGTACTCCTGTCCACATGACTCACTGTGGTAGGTAACCAGATCAATCTAGACTACTGTACTCCTGTCCTCATGACTCACTGTGGTAGGTAACCAGATCAAATAGACTACTGTACTCCTGTCCACATGACTCACTGTGGTAGGTAACCAGATCAAATAGACTACTGTACTCCTGTCCTCATGACTCACTGTGGTAGGTAACCAGATCAATCTAGACTACTGTACTCCTGTCCACATGACTCACTGTGGTAGGTAACCAGATCAATCTAGACTACTGTACTCCTGTCCACATGACTCACTGTGGTAGGTAACCAGATCAATCTAGACTACTGTACTCCTGTCCACATGACTCACTGTGGTAGGTAACCAGATCAATCTAGACTACTGTACTCCTGTCCACATGACTCACTGTGGTAGGTAACCAGATCAATCTAGACTACTGTACTCCTGTCCTCATGACTCACTGTGGTAGCTAACCAGATCAATCTAGACTACTGTACTCCTGTCCTCATGACTCACTGTGGTAGGTAACCAGATCAATCTAGACTACTGTACTCCTGTCCTCATGACTCACTGTGGTAGGTAACCAGATCAAATAGACTACTGTACTCCTGTCCACATGACTCACTGTGATAGGTAACCAGATCAATCTAGACTACTGTACTCCTGTCCTCATGACTCACTGTGGTAGGTAACCAGATCAATCTAGACTACTGTACTCCTGTCCTCATGACTCACTGTGGTAGGTAACCAGATCAATAGCGTAAGCTTGTGTTAGAGAGCATAGAGTTCATAACTTGGCCTGCTATGCTTTCTAGAGACTTGGAAATGGCATGGTATGGTTCCTGAAATGGTACCTCTTGTGGTTTTTTATTACATGTATTTCTCCAATGCCTTATACAATGTTCTGTTGTTTGGCTTAGTATGTTATACAATGTTCTGTTGTTTGGCTTAGTATGTTATACAATGTTCTGTTGTTTGGCTTAGTATGTTATACAATGTTCTGTTGTTTGGCTTAGTATGTTATACAATGTTCTGTTGTTTTGTTTACTATGTGCAGGAATTGAAGTTGACGATGACACAGAGGTTGTGGAGGATTCCAATCTCTCCATCAAAGATCGTCTCTTCAGCCTGGTTGGGAGAGTAATCGGCTTGAAGAGGAGATCTGTAGATCCTGAAGAGGGAGACAGAGCACAGAATACCAGTGAGGAGTGTGTGTGTGTGGGGGGGGTCAATACAACACAACATTAAGGATGATTTCTTATAGGGTTAAGCTAGAAGTAGGCTAATAACAGTGGTCATTGTCTCTTCCCCATAGTGACTCTTCAGCAGCTCATCTCTGACACGGTGGTGCGCTGGGCCCAGGAGTGTGTGATGGAGAACCCAGCTCTGGTCAGGGCCATGTTCTCTCTGCTGCACCGGCAGTACGAGGGCTTGGGGGGCCAGATGGGCGCTCCACTCCACAAGGCCTACACCATCAGCCAGGTGTCAGTGGAGGACACCATGGCCTTGCTGGCTTCTCTGGTCCAGATTCGCTCTCTGCTCAGTGTCCGCATGGGCAAGGAGGAGGAGAGACTCATGATCCGGGGACTGGGGTACCAATGGACAACTACTGCTAGTTCTCTTCTAGCTCTACTCTCGATATATATGCCTAGCTAAACCACGTATTGATTCATAAACAAGCTCAAATGTAATTGAATTTACTTCCAAAAATGTGATCGCAAGATTGAGCCCAAAAACACATTCATTATATCTGTTCACCAATCTTCAGCCCTGGAGCTGAACCCCTTCATTGTTTATTTCCTGTGCAGGGACATAATGAACAACAAGGTGTTCTACCAGCACCCCAATCTGATGAGAGCTCTGGGGATGCACGAGACGGTCATGGAGGTTATGGTGAACGTCCTGGGGGAGGGAGAGTCCAAGGTGAGACAGATGTGATATGTATCGAATAAGAATGAATGTGTCCATTGTGAGAAAAGTGAATTAACTGCGAGTTGTTCTCTTTTCTTTAGGAGATCACTTTTCCGAAGATGGTGGCCCATTGCTGTCGCTTCCTTTGTTACTTCTGTCGCATCAGTAGGCACAATCAGGGATCCATGTTCGAGCACCTCAGCTACCTGTTGGATAATAGCAGTGTTGGCCTAGGTGAGCTGTGGAAGACTATAATTACTATTAACAGTGACTTGAAATGCCATTCTCTCTGTATGTTTCCCAGTGTCAACAAAAGCAAATCAGCAACACTGTAAGCCGTATACTCATTAGTTTTATTTTTAATTATCCCTGTGAGGATTTAAATATGTTTAATACTCTTCTTAGCCTCTCCGTCCATGCGTGGAGCCACCCCTCTGGACGTGGCAGCTGCCTCTGTCATGGACAACAACGAGCTGGCCCTGGCCCTGAGGGAACCAGACCTGGAAAAAGTGAGAAAGATCTGTCCCTCCCTCTTTATCTCCCTCAATCTTTTTTCTGTCCCTGTGTTATCTTCTTTAGTCTGTTCAGCTATCTCCTCTTTTAACTTTACTCTCTCTCTCTCTCTCTCTCGCTCTGTCCTCTGTGTCTCTCTGTAGGTGGTGCAGTACTTGGCAAGCTGTGGTCTACAGAGCTGTCCCATGCTGGTGTCTAAAGGCTACCCTGACATTGGCTGGAACCCTGTGGAGGGGGAACGCTACCTGGACTTCCTGCGCTTTGCTGTGTTCTGCAACGGTAACCTGTTACGGCTGGTTATTTAGATACTCTAACTGTATATGTAGTTCATGATAACAACTAGACTACAGAGTAGAAATTAGGCTAATAATCAGTCGATTGTTGACAGGGGAGAGTGTGGAGGAGAATGCCTACTCAGTGGTCAGGCTGCTGATTCGCCGTCCGGAGTGTTTTGGCCCCGCCCTGCGAGGTGAGGGTGGTGATGGTCTCCTGGCAGCCATGGAAGAAGCCATCAGGATCTCAGAGGACCTGACTATGGATGGACCCTCCACGACCTACGAGTCAAACAGAACACTGTGAGTTAGAAAGGGATCACGGGAAGAACATGTCTTCTGCCCTAGTAAACCAGTGACTTTTGGTTATCCTACTGGTCAGCCAGAAGAAGATAGGCTTCCCCACACACAATTAGAAGACAAATACTATATATATACTAGTATTATAGCATATTGTATGTACTGTAATTCTATGATTGCCCCCTCTTCAGCTTGATTAATTAAGACATCCAGTTATGTCAACTGACCTTTACATGAGTAAAATCATTATGATGCACAGCACCAGAGTCATGTAAACGGTTCTCTCTCCCCGCCCACCCAGGAACGTGCTTCAGAATGAGGAGGATGACTTAATCCACATGGGCCACTCCATCATGACCTTCTACTCCGCCCTAATCGACCTGCTGGGCCGCTGTGCCCCGGAGATGCATGTTAGTCTGTTTAACCACCTGATGGGACACTGTAAATAGTCCAATAGACTAATGCTCTAATGTAGGACTAGAAAAAGCTCCCCTGGGGTTACATTGATTGGCCATGCAGTGATTGACACTGCAGAATAATCCAAACCTTATGGGTTAAGAAGCTTTATTTCCACCACTTTTATGTGTGTCCAAAAAGTGATGGTCAGTGTCATATGCTACACATTACCTGACAGCTACATAATTTGACGTTGACTGTTTCTCTAAAGTCTTTGAAGACATTGGAATGAATGGCATAGCTTAAGAATATAATACTAATAAAGCGGATCACTTTGATTTGATTATGTTTGTCCAGCTGATCCATGCTGGGAAGGGCGAGGCCATCCGTATCCGGGCCATCCTGAGGTCCCTCATCCCCATCCAGGACCTGGAGGGAGTCATCGGCATCCCCTTCCAAATTCCCTCTCTAGCAAAAGGTCAGTCCTCTGTGAGAAGTCACCCAATCTTTGCAGCTTGTACTGTTTTAATAAACATTTTTTTTTACAGATAAGTTGGTTCTAGTCTCATCTTCCTGCTGGTGCTTTCTCTGTTATATGGTAGCAATTAGCCTGGGGTTAAGTTGGCTCAAGTTTTTAGACGGATCGCCAAGCATGTATTACAGATCCACCCATCGTAAAGATTGTGCCGCATTAGCCAAAATACAATGTGGTGAAATTATTGTCCAAATCTCCTTCTGTGTTTGTCATTTATCCAGATGGCACGGTAGTCGAACCAGACCCATCCACCGTGTTCTGCCCGGACCACAAGGCAGCCATGGTGCTGTTCCTGGACCGTGTGTACGGCATCAAGGACCAGAGCTTCCTGCTCCACCTGCTGGAAGTGGGCTTCCTGCCAGACCTGCAGGCTGCGGCCTCTCTGGACACAGTGAGGGAGACATAGATCATACTGACACAGCACCATTGGAGTGATCCACTGTTATGGACCTGAGGGACCTACAGGAATGCCCACTGGAATGATTCACTATAACCCCATTGGAGTGTTCAGCCACTGCACATTGTGGGACACAGAGTGAGACTATCAAATCACAAGGATTATCCTGTAACGCAGATGACGTGCACCATTAATACATGCATGAGACATAGGATCTGTAGTGTCTACTAACGAACACCGTGGGGCAGTGTTACCATACCCACTGTTACCATACCCACTGTTACTATACCCACAGTTACCATGCCCACTGTTACCATGCCCACTGTGTTTTTCCTCACTCATTCACTGCCCCTTCCCCTCATTCTTACTAGTCTTCAATGTCCCTCTCCATTTCTGACTCTCAGTCTTTTAGGATCAAATCCTTGTATCTTTCCTCATCTGTCTCTTTAGCCTCCCCTAAAACTGACCCTCTCTTTTTGGTCCTGACACTTCTGTAAACTAAATTTCACCCGGCTGCTCCTCTCCCTGCAGACTGATCTTAGTGCCACAGACATGGCCCTTGCCCTGAACAGGTACCTGTGTATGGCTGTGCTGCCCCTGCTCACTAAGTGCTCCAGCCTGTTCACTGGGACAGAGGGCCAGGGGCCTCTGGTGGATGCTCTCCTCCAGGCCGTCTACCGCCTGTCCCGGGCCCTCAGCCTCACCAAGGCCCAGAGAGACGCCATCGAGGATTGCATGCTGGCCATATGCAGGTGGGGGACATGGAGGAATTAATGTTATAATTATTATTACTCCATACAGTTCTCTTCTCTTCTCCCATCACTTGCACACCTTGTCTACCATACAGGCAGAACAGGGGCAGTTATTTAGAAGGAGATTTAATTCAAAGGGAATTGTTGGTGCATACTCTATTTCTGTGTGTGTCCTTCTGCTTGTGGTCTCAGTAAGCTCAGGCCGTCCATGATGCAACCTCTGCTCCGACGGCTTGTTTTCGACGTTCCCCTTCTGACAAACCACACTAAAATACCACTCAAGGTTAGTTATATAGTAGTAGTCACACACATACACAGGCCATGTAATGTATGTTCTGGGACTTTTCTGAAGACATTGACTTTCGCCACTCCCTCCTTACAGCTGTTGACCAATCACTATGAGCAGAGCTGGAAGTACTACTGTCTGGTTGGAGCTTTGGGGCACCTGGGATCCGCCTCAGAGGAGGAGCTTCACCTCTCCAGGAAGCTGTTCTGGGGAGTGTTCAGTGCTCTGTCCAGGAAGGTAAAGTTTGGCCAACTCTTCAGCCTGTCCCAAATCAACCATTTGATGTTAACAGAGCCAAAGGGATGAGTGTAAGCAATAGCTGACAGTGGGAGCTCGTAAAAGCCCATTTGAAGGACAAGTAATATTGTAATCGGATCCCTTCATATCTATAAACATCTATTGGATATTGGAGGGGGCATGGGGTTTGTTTTCAGACCAAGCAATAATGCTACTGCCCACACTAACCCACCCAGTCTATGATTTATATTGTGTGTGCCTTCTCCTGTGTAGCCCTAAGGCATGTGTTTGTTCAGACTATCTCCCTGTCTCCTCTCCTAAATAGTACTATGACGCTGAGCTCTCCAGGCTGGCTTTGCAGTGTCTGGCGGCTGCAGCTGGAGCCCTCCCTCCTGACCACATGGACCCTGGCTGTGTAGCCTGGATGGAGAGACACCCCTCCATGGACGCACAGGGACACTTTGACCCCCAGCCTGTAGACACCTCCAAGTGAGCCTGTGGCTAGGGCCTTAGTGAGACCATTTTTCATCCCCTCTCTTGTAGAAATGCTCTTTAAATGGATATATAATTAAGTGGGTGTTTACATTTGTCCTATTTCACACGTGAATTGGACATTTGTTTTTCTCAATCCCCCTGAGAAACCCTTCGGAGAGTGGGGTCAGACATTATTGACGGCGACCCTGAAGCAATTAGGGTTAAGTGCCTTGCTCAAGAGCACATTGCCAGATTTTTCACGTAGTCGGCTCTGGGATTTGAACTAGCGACCTTTCGGTTACTGGCCCAACGCTCATAACCGCTAGGTTATAACCGCCCTCTATAAATATTTTTTTATAATATTATAAAATATAAATATATCTGTCCATTTAAGGAGCATTTTTATATTATATTGTTCTGATATGTGTTTTAAAGATATTATTTTTTCCCCGTTAGTGTGTCAACACCAGAGAACCTGGAGTTTGTGGTGAATAAATATGCAGAACACACCCATGAGAAGTGGTCAATGGACAAGGTAACGAGCTTTGAGTTTACTATGAGTATATTAGTTTGGAGTTTACAATATGTACTGTACAAGAACTCTGTGGACACTGTCATTCTGGGTAATGTGTGAACTGCTGTGTATGAATAAGATTATGCTGTGTGTGTATAGGAATATCTTACTGTATATGATTAATAATCTATGTTTATCTTTGCTACGTCTTTCAGTTTGCCAATGGCTGGGTCCATGGGGAGTTCTGTGAAAAGACGAAAGTACACCCTCTCCTGAAGCCTTACAGAGCTCTGGCTGAGAGGGTAAGTCTAAGCTACAACATACAGAGTACTGTTTGTTTTAGGATTCTATTTAGAATAAAATATCTAATATTTGTCTGTATTTGTCTGTCGTGAACGTGTTGCAGTTCCAAAGTTTAATCATCCGTTTGCCACTGTCACATTGGTTTTCCTCAGGACAAAGAGGCGTATCGCTGGTCCATAAAGGAGACAGTGCGAAGTATGTTGGCCTTTGGCTGGACCATAGATAGAAGTAAAGAGGGAGATGGCCTTGGCCTACTCACCTGCTCACGCCGCATCTCCCAGGCTGGACAGGTATAGTACTACAGTATTATAGGACCTGAATCCATAGGACCTCACACAGTACTGTTGGGATGGTTTAAGTCCTGCTCTGATATGAACCTGTTGACTTTTTCCCATCTGTTTCATTTCTTCCTTCCTTGCTGTCTTTTTTTAAACATTGTTTTTGTTGTGGGTGTTGTTTTTGTTGTTGTTGTGGGTGTTGTTGTGTTGCTGTTGTTTTTGTTGTGGGTGTTGCTGCTGTTTTTGTTGTGGGTGTTGTTGTGTTGCTGCTGTTGTGGCTCTTTTTGTTGTTGTTGTTGTTGTTGTTGTTGACACTGTCTTTCTGGGTAATGTGTGAACTGCTGTGTATGAAGAAGATTATGCTGTGTGTGTATAGGAATATCTTACTGTATATGATTAATAATCTATGTTGTTGTTGTTGTTGTGGGGGTTGTTTTTGTTGTGGGTGTTGTTGTGTCGTTGTTGTATTTGTTGTTGTTGATGTGGTTGTTGTTTTTGTTGTTGTGTGTGTTGTTGTTTTTGTTGTTTTTTGTTGTTGTGTCGTTGTTGTTTTTGTTGTGGGTGTTGTTGTGCTGTTGTTGTTTTTGTTGTGGGTGTTTTTGTTGTTGCTGTGGGTGTTGTTGTTTCTGCTGTTGCTGCTGTTGTTGTTTTTGTTGTGGGTGTTGTGTTGCTGCTGTTGTTGTTGCTGTTGTTGCTTATATTCACACTGAATGTACTAAACTATTGCAATAGAAAGATGTAAATGAATGCTTGCCGCTGTCTCTGCGGTTTAGCTGTCATTTGAAGGAGCATCAACCTTCACCCCCAAGCCAATGGACATGAGCAGTGTGACACTCTCATGGGACCAGTGTGTAAGTCAGGACATAGACACACAGTATTCATATACAATTAGGATTATTGTTATTGACTTTATAATAACTGATTGTTTTATACTTTCCTTCAGTCAATGGCTGAAATGCTGGCTGAGAACGACCATAACACCTGGTCCAGGAAGAAGAAGCAGGAAGTGGATGCTAAAGGTAGCATTTCATCACAAACCATGATGAATTAAGTTCTAACAGGGGTTGTGCCTATAGGTGATTTTGTGTACCTCTGGTAACTTCAAACCAGGTAAAAAGTAACTCAGTGGTTCTGAAGCAAAGCGCTGTGCAGAATTATTTATTTATTTTATATTATTTATTTATTCATTTCCTCCCCTATCTTGGCTCATCGCTGCAACTCCCCAACGGGAAGGTGAAGTCATGCGTCCTCCGAAACATGACCCACCTAACCGGGCTCCTTAACACCCGCCAGCTTAACCTGGTAGCAAGCCGCACCAATGTTTCGGAGGAAACACAGTTCAACTGGCATCCGTGGTCAGCCCGCAGTCACACGGCCCTCCACAAGGAGTCACTAGAGCGCGATGAGCCAAGTAAAGCCCCACCGGCCAAACCCTCCCCTAACCCGGACAACGCTGGGCCAATTGTGCGCCGTCCTATGGGACTCCCGGCCACGGCCGGTTGTGGCACAGCCCGGGATATGAACCCCGGTCTGTAGTAACGCCTCTAGCACTGCATGCGATGCAGTGCCTTAGACCGCTGTGCCTCTTGGTAGGCCCTGTGCAGACTGATTAATCTACAAAATGACTTTGCATCACAAGTAAATGCTTATGTGAAAAATATGAATTCCCTCAAATACGCTGGCTATCCTTTCTGAATTTAATATACGTTCATCTATTATACTTTGATCTAATTTGTTACTCCAGGGGGAGGGGGTCATTCTACGCTGGTGCCCTATGATACTCTCCCTACCAAGGAGAAAGCCAAACTGAGAGAAAAAGCCCAGGATGTCCTCAAGTTCTTCCAGCTGAACAGCTACACAGTGTGGAGGTGAGGAAATGGCGGTCAAGTACTATAACAACAGGTGCTAATGGTCAGTGATCATTGTTCTGTAGCCCTTTACACCTGTATACGGGTTGAAAATGGCAGATTTGGGCACTGATAAGCGCCTTAGATGGAATGCAGTGGCTGTACAGTAACATACTATACATTACATCAGAGCTCTGGCTCTGCGCTTCACAGTGCTGTATGAGTTTTGACTGACAGCTGTTCTGAACTTAAACACCGAGCGCGACAAGAAGTTGCCCCCATCCCTCCCTTTTTTAGGGAGGGAAGTGCTGTAAATTACAAGGATTCTATTTTGAAAGATGAGACGTTGAGGATTATAATAAATACAGCTTTGATGTCATACAAGCAAGCTAAACACCTGTGAGTCCAAATGTGCACTTCACATTTCCAAATCCTAAAACAGTGTCAACATTTATGATCACTATGTTTGATTTAGAGTTACAAGATGACATGACGTTATACCCTGGGTTGTTCTGAACAGAATTAGCCTGTGTTTGTTGTTCTGAACAGAATTAGCCGGTGTTTGTTGTATTGTGAAGAAAATCTGCCGCGGATCATGCACCCATGACTCCATTCTATGTACACCAAAATGACGATCTGCTTCTTGGAATTGCTTAGTGAAAGCCTGACAATATAAGGTCATATTTGATAATTTAGCTAGTCACGTTGGCAGTAGAACACGCTTTCAAATTAGGCCCACCTATACCAGAATGCGATTTATAATGGACCTTTTGGATTGCTTAAACGACAACACTAATTGTGTGAAGGTGGAGATGCAGAGTTGTGGTCCAAAGAAAATAACTACACATGTTTTTGCTCTAGTTCCTCAATGAATAGAATAGAATCGGCTTCCTATTTCGCAACAAAGCCTCCTTCACTCATGCTGCCAAACATGCCCTTGTAAAACTTACCATCCTACCGATCCTTGACTTCGGCGATGTCATTTACAAAATAGCCTCCAACACTCTACTCAGCAAATTGGATGTAGTCTATCACAGTGCCATCCGTTTTGTTACCAAAGCCCCATACACTACCCACCACTGTGACCTGTATTCTCTCGTTGGCTGGCCCTCACTACATATTCGACACAAAAACCCACTGGCTCCAGGTCATCTATAAGTCTTTATTAGGTAAATCCCCGCCTTATCTCAGCTCGCTGGTCACCATAGCAACACCTACCCGTAGCATGCGCTCCAGCAGGTGTATCTCACTGGTCACCCCCAAAGCCAACACCTCCTTTGGCCGCCATTCCTTCCAGTTCTCTGCTGCCAATGACTGGAACGAATTGCAAAAATCCTTGAAGCTAGAGGTTCCTATCTCCCTCACTAACTTTAAGCATCAGCTGTCAAAGCTGCTTATCGATCACTGCACCTGTATATAGCCCTTCTGTAAATAGCCCATCCTACTAACTCATACCCATATTTATTTTTTTAACTTCCGCTCAATTTTGCACTCCAGAATCTCTATTTGCACATCATCATTTGCACATTCCATCATTCCAGTGATTATGCTAATCTGTCATTTATTTCGCCACTATGGCCTATTTATTGTCTTCCTAACCTTACTGCATTTTGCACTACATTTGCACTCTGTATATAGATTTTTCTATTGTGTTATTGACTGTACGTTTGTTTATTTCCCATGTGTAACTCGGTGTTGTTTTTTGTCGCACTGCTTTGCTTTGTCTTGGCCAGGTCGCAGTTGCAAATGAGAACTTGTTCTCAACTAACCTACCTGGTTAAATAAAGGTGAAATAAAATAAAACAAATACAATTTAAAAAATGTCACAGCTAGGAGAGCTTAAAAAAGCACCTTATAGTTGAAGACTCTTCTTTGAGTCATAAAAGTGCTTTGAAATTACTTAGGAACTGCACACTTTGGAGAGGTGTGTGGCCACTTGGAGACACCAGTTAGTCCTCTCACTCAAACCCTTGACATTTTTTTGTTTTGTATTGCACTTACTCCAAATGTTCTGCTGAATATTCTTATCATGTTAATGAATTTATCCAGAGTATTTTCAGATTTCATTATCAACAAATGCGGCGAAAAGTACAGTAAATGTAATGCACATAAAATCAACAGTGTAATGTTTAGATTCAGTCTTGTGTCAGGTGTTGTGTCCTCACCTTTAGTCTAATAATTTTCCAATAATCTCCAAACTGTTCCCTTTTAATTGCTTCCATGGTTATGCATATGCTTTCCATATCTTTTCAATTTAGCCCTATCCATATAGGCCAGTTCCCACGAGTGTAAGGGGTTAATCATTGTCGTGTATCCTTAATAGTTTGATATTTAATTAAAAGTTTTAGGTTGAGTGCCTTACTCAAATGTATACAGTAAACCTCCATAAGCGTCATAGTGTCCAGACAATCTGTCTTCCTGACTTCTTAACGACATCACTGTGCTGCATCTATACACAGGGACAGAAAGGCAGCGGAGATGGACTCACCAGCCATAACAAACCGCTTTGCCTACACTTTTCTACAGCAGCTCCTCTCATACACAGAGGAGGCCCAAGAACACATGCTGGAACTGGGTAAGGATGGTAGCCATACAGCATCAGACATCTTTCCTTTTATTATTGACGTCAGAAGTTTCACTCGTCTTTTACAACACATAGCATGTAATTGGATGTGTTGTGTTTCTCCTCAGAGGTTATGGAGGCAAGAGGTCAGATGGCAAAAGTAGAGGCTCCCCACCAGCAGCAGATTTACTTTTTCAGCAAGGTTTGTAAACGTAAAACCTCTTTTATTTTCCAGTCCAACAACTGTGATGGGCATGTAATGTAGGTGGATGTGAAAGAACAGTTTCCACTCTGTTGTCCTGCTTGATTTGGCCCTGGCTATTATTCATTTCTTTACGACCACACACTGATGTAGGCTAATTAGTTTTGTTGGGAGGTTGCCATGGGCAACCCACTAAGTGAAAGCTACTGTGGCTCCAGGAATTGATATAGCCATTTTGGAAACCCATGTGGGCGTGTTGATTTCTATCAGACCATTGATTAAGCCTCCCACGCTCCCTGTAAAGAGACAGAAAATAAAAGGGGATAATTCCCACTGATGGGACCACTGATTCATGCGGCAGCCAGCCATGTCTCTCTGCAATCTCGCCACACAGAGATCAATGCTAAGACACAGCAACAAATACAGCCCAACAACTATGACTTTTCC
This sequence comes from Thymallus thymallus, assembly GCA_023634145.1. Classification (NCBI taxonomy): domain Eukaryota; kingdom Metazoa; phylum Chordata; class Actinopteri; order Salmoniformes; family Salmonidae; genus Thymallus; species Thymallus thymallus. The sequence goes on along the minus strand of CM042389.1, from coordinate 14,289,751 downwards.
TTAGGAAATGACTCAAAATAGACACAATGGGGGGAAAAACAGGGTCAATTTACCAAACCACATTGATCAATGAATAGTCCATATTGGTGTGCTGACACAAATAAATAGTGTGTTAGGTCTATTGGGTTAGATTTGCCTAAAAACACTTGTCTCCCACAGGTGGCATTACCCCTGCTGGAGCAGTACCTGAAGAACCATCGCCTCTACTTTCTGTCCACCGCAGCCAGCTCACGAGGCAACGGAGGTCACGCCTCCAATAAGGAGAAGGAAATGGTCACCAGGTATCGGTTATTAACATATTAGCAGCATTTAGCTTTATAACTGTTTTTATCTTAACCGTCTATGCACTTTAAGGGGGGTGTTTAACCCAACTTGGCTTTTATCATGCCCCTGTGCCCAGAAACATAGAGGTGTGCTCTGTCTTCTCTACCTTTTCCATTCTCATCATATTTCATGTTCTATTCCTTTTCTCTCCTTCCCTCGCTCTCTTGTCCTCCCATCTTCAGCCTGTTCTGCAAATTGGGAGCTCTTGTCAGACACAGGATCTCTCTGTTTGGTAAGGATGGTGTCAAGTTAACATGAATCTTATTGACTCCAGATCTGTTTACATCTCATGTCTCTTTTCATGTTTTTATTTTCATATTACTACTGTTTGCGTTCATCTGCATATACAATAGCAAATTAGGGTTCCTCAGGGGTTATTTGGGAAGGGTGATGGTTTTATGTGGAACCATACATACAAAGAACCCTTGGAATCCTTCAATGGTTATTTGCAGTAAAAAAAAAAAAAGGTTTTAGTAATAATTGTAATGTATGGTTGATGGCTTATTCTGATATTTTGTGGCATGGTTTGTTCACAAGTCTTTTTGTGCAACCATGAAAGAGAGTGTCATTCCAGTGTATCTAATTTGTTGTGTTTTGCTATTACATCTTATACAGTATATAACTATGGCCAGTGACGGTGTCTTGTGAAAGACTCACGTATGACTAAGTCAGTAGTTCTCAATTATATCCTCAGGGACTCCTAAGCTGTTCCAGAGCTATATAAACACAACCTGGTATTTTAACAATATAATATGGCTTTTACAACAGAGTAAAAAACCCTGAATTTTTCATCAAAGAAACTTTGAGATTGACAAAAGTACTTTATAGAACCATTCTCCATAAAGGTTCTATAAAGAACAATAAAAAAATGTTAAAAATAGCCCTAAAAGGGGTTGTAACTAGTGGAACCCTTTTTTGGTGCAATTTAGAACCTTTTTTAATGTTTTGTTATATTTTTTGTTGTTGCACCATAGATAGATAGATAGATAGATAGATAGATAGATAGATAGGTACTTTATTGATCCCCCGGGGGGGAAATTTCATTGTCAAGCAGCTACAACAAAACACAGGGCAGGTGCAAAATGCCACAACGAAAGTACACAAAAGACAGATACACGGTACATGATACATAGAGCTGCAGTATGAAAAAGTATAGAAATACAAGATATCTGGAGTGCAAAAAAAAAGCTATAAAAGGACATTGCATAGTATGGGTGGTTGGCTGAATATGTACACTATACGTTGGTGGATGTTGGATGGTTAACTATACTATACAGGTCGATGGCAGAGAAATACTTCAGTAGCTAAAAATGCGTATGATATGAGCGAGGGTAATAATAGTTTACTTAATAGACAGACTGGGTAAATGAACAGGTAAGTGAAAATTTTGCATGGTTAAATTAGCTGTACAGTTAGGTATACAGTTATATTTACAGATAAGTGAATACTTGCATGGTTACACAAACTGTACAGGTAAATGACAGGAAGAGATACTTTAATAGCTAAATGTGTGTATGATATCATTTGGGGTAATAATAGTAATTCCCTTAAAATACAGTCCTTAGTGCGCAGGGTTTAATTACAGACAACTGCACTTATTGCACATTCGATATACTAAAAGCAATGAGAAAAGGTGCAACTGGCAGGATACTAATATGCATTCCTGAGTGAATGCCTACGTCCAAAAATTACTTACAAAATTGCATGTGATATAATATAACAACTGTACATGAGTATGTATATACAGACCTGTATGAATAAATAGGTCCTGAGTGGATGAGTGCTGACGGACCAGAGTTACTCACGGATGGATGCATAATTGTTAAACTAGGTCCTAGCACCCCAACAGTTCCAGATCTATGTTGCCGACGGCACGGCACCCCGGTGAGGCATTATACAGTCTCATAGCCGCCGGCAGGAAGGACCTCCTGTAGCGCTCTCTGGCACACCGTGGTGGGATCAGTCTGTGACTGAAAGTGCTCCTCTGCGTCATAACCATAGCGTGCAGAGGGTGGGTGACGTTGTCCATGATGGCCAGCAGTTTGGCCAGGATCCGTCTCTCCGCCACCTCCTCTAGAGTGTCAAGGCTCATCCCCAGGACAGAGCTAGCCTTCCTGATCAGCTTATTTACCCGAGTAGCATCACCGGCTTTGATGTTTGCTCCCCAGCACACCACTGCAAAGGTTCCATATAGCACCAAAAAGGGTTCCGCTATGGTTATAACCCTTATTTGGCACTATATAGAAGCATTCGTTTGTACATAGACACATAACCTATCCATCTCCACACAACTAAGCCCCAGATATTAGCAGTTTATGAGATTATGATCCCTATGATTTTGATTTCCCCCGTGTGTGTTTCCTCAGGGAGCGATGCACCTTCCATCGTCAGCTGTCTTCTCATACTGGCCCAGTCCCTGGATGTCAGGTAGATAACACAGTCTCACTGTTACCCAGGTCGGCTGAGCCGTTGTCACTCAGGCACTGATACCTTGATGTTATCTGATTTCTATTGTTATCACTGTTGGTGCAAGGGCTGCCTTGTAAGATCGCTATCAATGATGGAACTCACCTGCTCAGATAAAGGATTCAGTTGATAAATGAACAAATAGTGTTGCCAATAGCTAGAGGACTCGTGTAGTAGTCTTTCTTTAGTGAGTAGATATATTTGATGAAGAAAAATACTATATAAAAATGCTCTTCATTAATGTTTGCAAATTACACTCTTTGACATTATAAACAGTATGTAGCTAATTTAGACCAGATGTGAAACATGAGCCAATAATGCCATTCAAGTCATTCAATAATATGGGTAACCTCCTTCAGGACTTTGATGAAGACTGCTCCAGAATCAGCCAGGGTCTCGCTACGGTCCTTCTTCGAGGCTGCAGCGGTGGACCTGGAGATGACCGTGGAGAACCTCTCTATGACCCAGAGCAGGACCCAGTCCAGAGGGGTGGCTCAGATCCTAGACTACACCATCACCGCCCTGCTGCCCACTCTCACCGCCTTGTTTGAACACCTCAGCCACAACCAGTATGGAGAGGACCTCTTGGGTACGTGTGGCTCATGTTCTGTATGCTGGGAGGTAGAATGATATGGTGTTATTATGAGAGTTTGTCAGTTTGGGGAGGCCCTACATCAGAATAATCATTAATCCTCTCAAAATTGAGTAAGGTATTTATTAACTCTTGTATTGGAATAATATTGGAATAAGTCTTGTCCTGGAGGCAGAACTGAGCGATATAAACTAGATAGGCCAGCTGCAAAGTCAAAATTGGCTTTATTGTAAAAGTTAATGAAAACTAAAATGAGCTTTTTGGTCTTAATTTAAGGTTAGGGTTAGGCATTAGGGTTAGCAATGTGGTTAAGCTTAGGGTAACAAAATATTGTTAGGGTTAGGTTTAAAATCAGATTTTATGACTTTGTGGCTATGCCTGCTAGTGACCACTCTGCAGAGCTGCCTCCAGAACAAGATTCATGACGAAGAATGCTAATCTTCTGGCTGTACCCACAGTATCAATAGAGTGTGAATAAAATCATCCAAGTCAATCTGTAATCATCTTCCCTCATACTGTACATTGTCAATGTCCTCCATAAGTCTGGTAGCGGGTAAGACCTCTTAAATCATTTAGAGATGCCCTCCCCTCTCAGCCAGTTCCTTACCTCATCTAATTAAATCTCAGTCATTTCCATGGCGAGGTGGCACATTCTCTCTGCCAGTGATCACTACGGCTATTCACAAATGATTTATTACATGAATCAAATCTCACCCACTGTGAGCCCTCTCTGTCTCTACATTATACCTTCCCTCTAGCCTTCACACTGTAGCCACCAGCCAACACTCAGGAAGAAATCTAAGCTTCAGAGGGATTTATACAGTCTCACCTTCTCCTTTACAGTGGACAGTGTCCAGGTGTCCTGTTATAAGATCCTCAACAGCCTCCACTCACTTGGCATCAGCAAAAGCTTCTACGTGGAGGGGTACTTTTTGTCATTTATCTTTGTGTGATGTAACATTCCAGTATGTGACAGTTAATGTATATGTTTGTAAATGCTCCAGATTAATACAACCATAAATGCATGACTCTGTACACATCAATATTCCTCTCTCTCCGTGGCTTAATATGGCTGTGCTGTCATGCATATGGTGTAGTGTGTGGGAGACGGTGCTGTCCAGAGCTGTCAGCAATCTGTGTGTGTGTGTGTGTGTTTTTGCAGGCAGAGACCGTCAGCAGGAGCATGTCTGGCAGCGCTGTCAGGGGCTTTCCCTGTGTGTTTCCTGGAGCCAGCTCTGAACGAGGACAACCCTTACTCCATCTACAGCACCTTGAGCCCCAGAGAGAGAGATGGTAACCATACACACACCTACTACCCTGTCACACTCCACACACGCTATTTAGACATTAACTCTATTTAGTTACACTCTTAGAAAAAAAATATGCTATCTAGAACCTAAAAGGGTTATTTGGCTGTCCCCATAGGAGAACCCATAGGTAGAACTCTTTTGTTTTTTTTGTAAAACCTTTTCCATAAAGAACCCTTTTTTTTATGCGTGTAGCTAAGGCATTTGAAGCTGTTCCTTCTCCTCTGTTTCAGATGTGGGAGTTCCAGATGAAGTGGAGGAGATGTGTCCTCTCTTGCCATCTCTGCATCAGCTTCTGGGGGAGGTGGAGGAGCTGGCAGGGGCAGGCTCAGGGGCGCGCCAGGCCCAGTACAGCCATGTCACCGAGGTCACCCTGCCCTTGCTCTGTAGCTACGTGTCCCGCTGGTGGCAGCACGGCCCCGAGAGCCAGCTGGAGAGCCCTGTCTGCACCTCACTCACCTCCCAGCATGCCAGCACCCTGCTGGGCAACATCCTCCGCATCATCCACAACCACCTGGGAACAAGCCAGGGAGACTGGATGAAGCGCCTGGCAGGTAGCCCTATACTGCTCTGTCTTTTCCATCTGCATTTACTGTTCACCCTAAAGATGATATATTAGTTGCCATCACAGCCCTGCACAGGATCCAGTTGTCTTCAGTCCATATGTTTGCCTCATAGCCTCAATCACTCACTATTACTCATTGTTTGTGGCACTATGAAACAGAGTTCATTCAAACACTTTCAGGACTATTTCCCAGTTGTTTCATCAATACATTCCTTCCACTCATGTCATGATTGTATCAATCAGTTCTCTCATTCTAAAGCACTAATAGTCAGTCTCTCTGAATAAAAGTGTCTGCTGAATGATTAAATTAATTGGAATCCTTCCTTTCAGTTTTCTCTCAGCCAATCATCTGTCAGGCCCACCCCCAGTTGCTGAGGAGCCACTTCCTGCCTCTGATGGAGAAACTGAAGAAGAGGGCAGAGTCAGTGCTTCAGGAGGAGGAGCAGATGAAGGCTGAGGGGAGGGCCGATGCGTCTGAGGCGGAGCTACAGATTCAGGAGAAATTCATTGTGCTGGTGCGAGACCTCTACGCCTTTTACCCTGTCCTCATCCCATTCGTGGACTACAATAGGTAAGGCATCCTGACCAGGGGATGGGGATATGGGATGGAACATTATAATGTTCACTGATCATTATTGAATACATAACAAACCAGAAATGTATCAACATGCGACCAATGACTAACATTCAAGGTTATATTTTGACAGCATGAAAAGTGGTGTTTTCTTATGATTTTACATCTGAGATTCTGACAATATTATACTGAACAAAAATATAAACACAGTTCATATAAGGAAATCAGTCAATTGAAATAAATTCATTAGGCCCTAATCTATGGATTTCACATGACTGGGAATACAGATATGCCTCTGTTGGTCACAGATACCTTAAAAAAATACATAAAACCACTCAGTATCTGGTGTAACCACCATTTGCTTCATGCAGAGCGACACATCTCCTTCGCATAAAGTTAATCAGGCTGTTGATTGTGGCCTGTGGAATGTTGTCCCATACGCTGTCGTACACTTCTATCCAGATCATCCCAAACATGCTCAATGGGTGACATGTCTGGTGAGTATGCAGGTCATGGAAGAACTGGGACATTTTCAGCTTCCAGGAATTGTGTACAGATCCTTGCGACATGGGGCCGTGCATTATCATGCTGAAACATGAGGTGATGGAGGTGGATGAATGGCACTACAATGGGCCTCAGGATCTCGTCACGGCATCTCTGTGCATTCAAATTGCCATCGATAAAATGCAATTGTGTTTGTTGTCCGTACCTTATGCCTGCCCATACCGCTTGCCCACACAACGCCTTACACGTGGTTGGTTGTGAGGCCTTTTGGGCATACTGCCATATTCTTTAAAACGTTGTTGGAGGTGGCTTATGGTACAGAAATTAACATAAAATTCTCTGGCAACAGCTCGGCATGCCAATTGCACACTCCCTCAAAAGTTGAGACTTGTGGCGTTGTGTGACAAAGCTGCACATTTTAGAGTGGCATTTTATTGTCCCCAGCACAAGGTGCACCTGTGTAATTATCATGCTGTTTAATCAGCTTCTTGATATGCCACACCTGTCAGGGGGATGGATTATCTTGGCAAAGTAGAAACGCTCACTAACAGGGATGTAAACAAATGAGTGCTCAAAATTTTAGAGAAATACAATTTTTGTGCATATTTCTGGGATCAGCTCATGAAACATGGGGCCAACACTTTACATGTTGCATTTATATTTTTGTTCAGTGTAGAATGTGTTCATGCATTTTGTTTACAGCTCTCTTATGTTGTTTCAGAGCAAGTTGGCTACGGGAACCGAACCATGAGGCTGAGAAAATGTTTGGCATGGTGGCAGAGATCTTCATATTCTGGGCTAAGTCTCACGTGAGTGAAATCACTAAGATTTTGCCTCACATCTTAATTATGTTCTCGCATGTAACTTGTTTGATTTGCTACTGCAGGACTTCAAATGGGAGGAACAGAACTATGTGGTCCAGAATGAGATCAACAACATGGCTTTCTTGGTCAATAATAACAATCACAAAATGTACAAGGTGAGAACCTTAAAGATTAGTTTCTTAACTACCACAAACAGCACTGGGTGTCCATTAAATGTGTGCTTTGTGGTTGCGTAAAACATATGAATAAATAATTGACTGAAGTATAAGTCAACCACCACTATGTCTTTATATTAATGGTTTTCAATGAGCAGATGTCAGACCAGGAGAGGAGGAAGATGAAGCGGAAGGGGGACCGCTATTCCACACACACCTCTCTCATTGTAGCCTCCTTGAAGAGATTGCTTCCTGTGGGACTGAGTGTGTGTTCCCCAGCAGACCACAGCCTTATCACACTAGCCAAGACCCGCTTTACTCAGGTATGGAATGTGGAGTACTAAACACACATCTTCATTTTTCACTGCACAATTAACTACAATGTAATTTTTTTACCTTTATTTATAAAGGTAAGTCAGTTAAGAATAAGTAATTTTTTACAATGACAACCTGTTAGGGAGTGAGTGCAGCACGTAAATGACATGTCTATACCTGATGTTGCTCCAAGATGTTTTGTAACTGCATGTCTGCAAACCCCGTGTTTTGTGTCTCCAATCTGCTATCGTTAATAATGACAGGCTATTGCTTTTCACAGAAGGATACAGAGGACGAGATTCGAGAGAGCATTCGGAATGGCCTGCTACATCTTCAGAGCAAAGTAATTGCAGTCATAGTACATATATTAACTTGCCCACATCGTATGTTGCTATTACAAAGATGCTATTTTTGCCACTTCAATTCTCATATGACATACATGAACTGAATAGATCCATGTAAAAAAAAAACACACATGATTAGCTCCAGTAATCTAACCCCACTAACTAGAACTGGCAATTATGTCTTGTGAGCATCATGTGAATTTAACATTTTAATATCTCAGCCATTTCTTAAGTCATGTACCCCCTGTCCTTGACTTTTCCTAAAGAAGTCTATTTGAACACACTGATGAGGTGGGCAGCAGATGGGGCCTTCCTGGGGCATACATTTGCACTTCATTATAATTACAATTTAGCAGTGGGGCTGCTAAATGCATATAGGGGAAACACTGAGTCCCAGTAAAGCTTGTGCTAACAGTCTGCTCTCTGTGTTGTACCAGCGGGAGGCTCCAGGGGCTCGGTGGCAGGATGTCCTGTTCAGGGACTTCCCAGACCCCACAGGGGACACCTCGGACCCTCTGAGGACAGTAGAAAGGGTCCTGGACATTGCTCGCGTGCTTTACCACCTGGACCAGGTGGGATTAGGGAAGGCTGCTCTCTTACCCTATTATTTGCTATTAGTAGAGCTTTTAGTAGAGCCTTGAATCACAGAAGATAGCTACTCTCTGGCTCCCAAAGCCATTAAGACTTGGCTATTGTTGTGTAACAAAATACCTTGTGAAAAGTAGCTAAAATGCAATTTCATTGTCATCTGAATCTGAACATTTGCCTTTGTCCGTAGGTAGAGCATCCCCAGAGGAAGAAGGCAGTGTGGCACAAGGTGTTATCCAAACAGAGGAAGAGAGCTGTGGTGGCCTGCCTTAGAATGGTTCCTCTCTACAACCTACCCAGGTAGCCCAGGAACCTCAACTAGTGGATGATTGGTGTCAGGTTTAATAGAAAAGATATGGCTGTTGATCTCATGTTCCGATGCGTACAGGAACTGAGCACAGTTTAATTTACCAATAGACCACAGTAAACTGTGGTCCACTTGGTAAGTACAGAGAGAATATGAAGCGGCAGAGCAGGATTTTGTAGTGTGTTTCATGGTGATTGGGATGCACTGTAAAACCCAGAGATGACCCACTGGGCACAAACTGGTTGAATCAATGTTGTGTCAGTGTAATTTGTCAATGTATTGTGACGTGAAATCTATGTGTAAAATGCATTGGATTAGAAAAAAGTAATCAACCCTCAAACTGTTTTGATGGTGAAATTTCAACCACAGGATTATGTCATCCTGTTAACCAAAATTTCAACATAGACAAACCCTGTATAAAATATGTTTAGTTTCTACCTGTAAAACAATGTAAGATCTTCAATGTTATATCCACTATCAGAAAGAAAAAAAACAATAGGCTGGACTGTACCTCGTACTGGAGATTTGATCTACAGCTACCTTTTGGTCTCACATCCAGGGTTTTAACCAAGCCCTGCTCAGCTATGATGTTTGTCACTGGCCATTACCAATGTGCTATCGTGAGAATGATTGTTACGAAATTTCCACTTAAGAACTAAATAGATTCATTGTTGCTGTCAAAGTCATTCCAAAGGGTAGATTTAACAGAGCAAATTAAATGTGACAATACTTAATCACTGTTATATCATCAGTGATGCTATTTATGCCTATATAGCACTTGCAAAGTAATCAACAGCTATTGTTTCAATTCAACCCAGAATTCAACAGAAAATGTACAATACAATAGGCCTAGAGTTTCAAGCTCTGGTTGATTTCAAATGTAATGATATTTTGTGATATTGAATTGTGTTTGGTTGTCAACGCAACCAAATATCAACATTTGAAGGCGATGTCTTCTGCTTGGATAGTTCCATCTGTGCCATCTGTGTCACCAACTCAACCAAAAACGTTATAGAATGGGATTAAGCCAGTGGCTCAGATGGAACTATCCATGCAGTAGATACATATCTTTTAAATGTTGATATTTGGTTTCGTTGTCAACCAAACACAGTAAATAATACAGTAAATATCCCAAAGTTAAGTCTATTTTACCAACTAATGTAACATTAAACCTTAAAATGAGTAACATCATGGACATATTTTGAGGTTACTGTAACTATAAATGTCTTATGTAATTATATAAAGCATGACTGTTCAAGATTAAATGCATAGGCCGTCGCAGGTCTGTGGAGATCTTCACAATTGTTGTAATAATCTGTGCAGAATCTCCAACAGCATTGATCACTTACACAATGTAATCTCAACTGCAATCCATGTCATTTGGTTCTGCTATTACATGAAGCACAGTGATAACACATTGATCTGTATAAATACACAAAATATCTGACATTTGAACTTTGCTGTGCTTTTAAATGGTTGAAGGTGCAGTGATAGACATTTGGGTGACAACTAAACCAAACATCAGACATTGTTTTTCCATTGGAATGTTGTTGTGCTTTTAGATGGTTGAAAGCATAGTGATAACACATTGGAAACTTTTCTCTGTCTTCTTGAGTGGGTGAATATAGGTTGTAATCTCATTGATCAACGTCTAAACCAAATCTTACCCAATTATCCACGTTGAAATTATGTGGTGTGTCCAGTGGGGAATCCATATACAGTGCATTCAGAAAGTATTCTAGATTGATGACTTTTTCCACATTTTGTTACGTTACAGCCTTATTCTAAAATTGATTAAATTACATTTTTTCCTTATCAATCTACACACTTAGAAAATGTCCTTGTTTTTGAAAAGCTAAGTTTTTGGCCATTAAACTAACATCAAATTGATCAGAAATACAGTGTAGGCATTGTTAATGTTGTAAATGACTATTGTAGCTGGAAACGGCTGATTTTTATTGGAATATCTACATAGGCGTACAGAGGCCCATTATCAGCAACCATCACTCCTGTGTTCCAATGGCATGTTGTGTTAGCTAATCCAAGTTTATAATTTTAAAAGGCCAATTGATCATTAGAAAACCCTTTTGCAATTCTGTTAGCACAGCTGAAAACTGTTGTGCTGATTAAAGAAGAAATAAAACTGTCCTTCTTTAGACTAGTTGAGTATCTGGAGCATCAGCATTTGTGGGTTTGATTACAGGCTCAAAATGGCCAGAAACAAAGAACTTTCTTCTGAAACTAGTCAGTCTGTTCTTGTACTGAGAAATGAAGGCTATTCCATGCGAGAAATTGCCAAGAAACTGAAGATCCCGTACAACGCTGTGTATTACTCACTTCACAGAACAGCGCATACTGTCTCTAACCAGAATAGAAAGAGGAGTGGGAGGCCCCGGTGCACAACTGATTAAGAGGACAAGAAGTTTGGAACCCACAAGACTCTTCCTAGAGCTGGCCGCCTGGCCAAACTGAGCAATCAGGGGAGAAGGGCCTTGGTCAGGGAGGTGACCTGATGGTTCCTCTGTGGAGATGGGAGAGCCTTCCAGAAGGACAACCGTCTGCACCACTCCACCAACATTGAACTCTTTGGCCTGAATGCAAGCGTCACGTCTGGAGGAAACCTGGCACCATCCCTACGGTGAAGCATGGTGGTGGCAGCATCATGCTGTAGGGATGTTTTTCAGCAGCAGGGGCTGGGAGACTAGTCAAGATCGAGGGAAAGATGGACGGAGCAAAGTACAGAGAGATCCTTGATGAAAACCTGTTCCAGAGCGCTCAGGACCTCAGACTGGTTCACCTTCCAACCGGACAATGACCCTAAGCACACAGCTAAGACAATGCAGGAGTGGCTTCGGGACAAGTCTCTGAATGTCCTTGAGTGGTCCATTTCTAAAAACCTGTTTTTGCTTTGCAATTATGGGGCATTGTTTGTCGCTTGATGAGTTTAACTTTTTTTTTTTTTTTTTTTTACCCATTTTAGAATGAGGCTGTAATGTAACAAAATTTGGAAAAAGTCAAGGGGTCTGAATACTTTCCGAATGCACTGAATCATAGCCCTCTCAGGCAGGTTATATGAACACAGCAACATTAGCATAGGAAAGGCTCATGGGTTTGTACAGTGATATAACTTGATTTACATACAAGATTTACATATAAGCCAACAGCCCCAAGGCAATTCTCCACAATCTGTCCAATGTAAGGGGTGCTTTAGTTAGATGAAATAAGAAGCCTGGAGTTTATGAGCCTAATCATAAAGCATTCTTATACGCTATTCCCTCCTGTGTCTCGATTCTCTCTCTCTCTCTCTATCTCTCCCCCGCTTCCCTTACCTACCCTATAGGCACCGGGCCATCAACCTCTTTCTACAGGGCTATGACAAATCCTGGATATCTGCTGAGGATCACTCCTTTGAGGAAAAGTTGGTCGACGATTTGGCTATAAGTGTCAGTGTGAGCATTCTCAACAGGCAACCGTGTGAAAGTCAACTCATTGCTTCACCTTTCTATGACTCTTTCACACAGTCATAATATAGCTACTTATTCATTCGTTATCGTTTTCTGGTGTATTATTACTACTTCATTCATTGTTTGATTGGACACATTTGTCATTGAGTTTTACCTAGTGATTATTTGTGAGCCCCTATTTTTTGGGGGTTGTCACCCTTATGGAAAAAACACATGAATTTGACGTGATCACATGTGTTCCAAAAACGTTTTCACGTGATCACATGTGATCTTATGTGACGTTAATGTGATATGTGACAATATGTAAAGCAACATGTTATAACACGAAACGACATATGTGAAAACGTGTTTGTGTTTCCAAAAACACATTTTCACATGATTACATGTGATTTTTCTGTAAGGGCATTGTCACTCTGGGTTCAATTAGACCTTTGTTTCTCTCCATGGAAGTATTATTGGGTGGAAATAACATGACAAAGCTCAATTCCCAGACACTTCCAGCACTCAGTGGGCTTAACAATTAAATAGAGTGCTATCAAAGGCTGTTAACCCTATCAGTCCCGTTACCAAAGCAAAAATAGGCTTTTCATTTTCTGCATGTCCAGCCGTTATATTTAGCCTCACAATAAAGTGTTTTATAATTTTATTTTCAGGACAACCAGGGCTACACGTAGAACACAAAACACAATTTGACATAAACGGTTTCATTCATGAGTTTTAAGGTCCAACAAAGCAAAAAGCTGATAAAAATTAATTTATATTCATGTTGTAAGTACAGAAATGGTTTACTCAGTGGGAAATTAATATCCAACTAGTCAGTGATAACTGTGGAGTTTATGACAGCAACTACATTGCCTTCAGAAAGTATTCATACCCCTTGACTTATTCCAGATTGGGTTGGGTAAAGGCATGGGTGCCTGTGGATAGACCGTCAGTGTGGCGCACATGTACAGAGTGGGTGTTAAGATTAGAGGTGTGTTTACCTTGCAGAGAGCTGGAGAGCAGGAGCGTTCTGAGAGAGAAGAGGAAGATGACAAACAGATTGATCCGCTCCTGCAGCTCATCACACTGTTCAGTCAGAGTGCTTTGACCGAGAGGAGGTGTGTATGTGTGTGTGTGTGTGTGTGTGTGTGTGTGTGTGTGTGTGTGTGTGTGTGTGTGTGTGTGTGTGTGTGTGTGCGTGCACACTCCAGTGTTATTCCTGTATTAAAGACAGAGGTAAAACATCAGAATATTAAACATCCAAATTGTGTTGAATCAGAAAAGGAAAGTTAATTACAAATTGTATTTAAAGATAAAGCAAATAGCCTTGCCTGCTCTGACATTTCTCTGCCACTTCCCATGTCCACAGAAAGCTTGGTGATGACAATCTTTACATGTCCTATGCTGCCATAATGGCAAAGGTAAGACAGAGGATACAGTAACAGTGTGTATTTCTATACTTGTGAATATTCTTATTCATCACTGTTCATCTGAGATTCTCAACTTCTGCTCCAATCCATCTTTCTGTCCAATCAAATCTCCCCAGAGTTGCTGTTGTGAAGAGGATGAGGAGGAGGTGAAAAGCTTTGAAGTAAGTGACTCAATTCTGCCATTCAATGCAATCTCATGATGGAAATACAATCTCATTATGGAAAGATAGACACTTAAAAAAAAGACACAACAGAGGAAAAACTTTGAAGTAAGTGACTTGTTTCCCTGTTATGTAGTATGTTTTTCTATCTTTCATTTTACCATGATCCGCTGACGTATTGGTTAATTAATTACTTAATAATTAGTTAATTGTGTGGACAGTTGCTTTGTTTGTAATTGGGTTATTCAGTTCAATATTGATTAACTGACTGACATATCAGATGATTGATTATTTCATTGGATGGATCTATGGATGATCAGGAGAAGGAGATGGAGAAACAGAAGCTGTTGTATCAGCAGGCCAGGCTGCATGACCGTGGAGCTGCACAGATGGTCCTCCAGACTATCAGTGCCAGTAAAGGTAACCAGAGTACCAACTGTTTTTAAATATGGCTTTTTAGATATCGCTATTTAAAGTATTCAAAATGACCTATAATCCAAACTACAGGCATGTTTAGAGATTGTAAGTAAATAGAAAAATGGCTTTTGATAGTTGCAATTTGTGACATTGAGTTAATGTAATTTTGGTTTTTGCAAAGGTGACATGGGGTCCATGGTGGCTTCCACTCTGAAGCTTGGTATTTCTATTCTGAATGGCGGAAATACCACTGTTCAACAGGTACGGGCAGTCTTTGATAACATAATTAGTTATCGATTTTAGCTACAGATGAGGACACTTTGTTCTGAATGCTGGTTCAGGTAAACACCGTTCAGGCTAAGGATAAACTGTATCTGTTACTTTTCCAGATTTTCTCCAAGGATTTACTCTATACAGATGTAGGATCTTCTGTAAATAATCTCTGTGTGTTGGAGTGTGCCCCTGGCTATCCGTACATTTTTAAAACAAGAAAATGGTGCCGTCTGCTTTGCTTAATATAAGGAATTTTAAGTGATTTTTACTTTTGATACTTAAGTACATTTTATCAATTACATTTACTTTTGATACTTAAGTATATTTAATACCAAATACTTTGAGACTTTTACTCAAGTAGTATTTTACTGGCTGACTTTCACTTTTATTTGAGTAACTTTCTATTAAGGTAGCTATACTTTTTCTCAAGTATGACTATTGGGTATTTTTTCGACCACTGGGGAAAATCAAGTCTGAAATTACAAACTTCATAGACCTCAAATACACTACATGTTTTACATTTCCTGCATTGCAGGACAGTTCTCCTGAAACAGGGTGATAAAACTAACTTATATGACTGTTACATACATGGTACAATATATATCCTTTTCTCTCTGTCATGCAATACTGTCTATTCATTCTATATTCAGCTAATTGTTTGAGATGTTTTATTTGACAGAAAATGTTGGTTTACCTGAAAGAGAAGAGGGACGTGGGTTTCTTCCAGAGCGTGGCAGGACTCATGCAGTCTTGTAGGTAGGAACATACAGGGCCGGCTCCAAGAATAAGCGACATAAGCTGTTGGGCCCCGGACCCCCACAAAAACGGAATATATATATACAGTTGAAGTCGGAAGTTTACATACAGTCGTGGCCAAAAGTTTGGCAAAAAGTTTTGAGAATTACACAAGTATTGGTCTCCACAAAGTTTGCTGCTTCAGTGTTCTTAGATCTTTATGTCAGTAGTTACTATGGTACACTGAAGTATAATTACAAGTATTCCATAAGTGTCAAAGGCTTTCATTGACAATGACATTCAGTTTATGCAAAGAGTTAATATTTGCAGTGTTGACCCTTCTTTTTCAAGACCCCTGGCATGCTGTCAATTAACTTCTGGGCCACATCCTGACTGATGGCAGGCCATTCTTGTCAGAAGTTTGTCAGAAGTTGTGGGTTTTTGTTTGTCCACCCGCCTCTTGAGGATTGACCACAAGTTCTCAATGGGATTAAGGTCTGGGGAGTTTCCTGGCCATGGACCCAAAATGTCGATGTTTTGTTCCCAGAGCCACTTAGTTATCGATTTTGCCTTATGGCAAGGTGCTCCATCATGCTGGAAAAGGCATTGGTCGTCACCAAAATATTATTGGATGGTTGGGAGAAGTTGCTCTCTGAGGATGTGTTGGTACCATTCTTTATTCATGGCTGTGTTCTTAGGCAAAATTGTGATTGAGCCCACTCCCTTGGCTCAGAAGCAACCCCACACATGAATGGTCTGAGGATGCTTTACTGTTGGCATGACACAGGACTGATGGTAGCGCTCACCTTGTCTTCTCCGGACAAGGTGTTTTCCGGATGGCCCAAACAATCGGAAAGGGGATTCATCAGAGAAATTGACTCTACCCAAGTCCTCAGCAGTCCAATCCCTGTACCTTTTGCAGAATATCAGTCTGTCTCTGATGTTTTTCCTGGAGAGAAGTGGCTTCTTTGCTGCCCTTATGGACACCAGGCCATCCTCCAAAAGTCTTCGCCTCACTGTGCGTGCAGATGCACTCACACCTGCATGCTGCCATTACTGAGCAAGCTCTGCACTGGTGGTGCCCCGATCCCGCAGCTGTTCTCTCCTTGAAGTTCTTGATGATCCGATAAATGGTTGATTTAGGTTCAATCTATCCAGCAGCAATATCCTTGCCTGTGAAGCCCTTTTTGTGCAAAGCAATGATGACGGCACGTGTTTCCTTGCAGGTAACCATGGTTGACAGAGGAAGAACAATGATTTCAAGCGCCACCCTCCTTTTAAAGCTTCCAGTCTGTTATTCTTACTCAATCAGCATGACAGAGTGATCTCTAGCCTTGTCCTCGTCAACACTCTCAGCTGTGTTAACGAGACAATCACTGACATGATGGCAGCTGGTCCTTTTGTGGCAGTGCTAAAATGCAGTGGAAATGTTTTTTGGGGATTAAGTTAATTTTCATGGCAAAGAGGGACTTTGCAATTAATTGCAATTCATCTGAATCCTCTTCATGACATTCTGGAGTATATGCAAATTGCCATCATCAACACTGAGGCAGCAAACTTTGTGGAGACCAATAACCTTTGGCCACGACTGTATCTGGAGCATCAGCATTTGTGGGTTGGATTGTAGGCTCAAAATGGCCAGAAACAAAGGCCTTTATTCTGAAACTAAAAAAAAAAAAATCCATGGGGCGAGGATTGTTTTTGCAATTCTACACATTTTGCTATGACTTCTGCTATGTTAATATGATATCTCAATGAGAATAACTAACCAAATCAGTGTGGCCCACCTGGAGGTCAGGGTCCCTGGACATGTGCCCTGCGTGCCCTGTCAGTATTGTGCCTACTACAAGTTTAAATAGCTGGATAGACTAACAACCAATCAAATCAAAAAATGGTTAGCGGACATGACTAATTGAGTGATGGTCAGTTGCTGACATAACAAGCGAAAAAATGCTGATATATATATACAGTATATATATACACTACCGTTCAAAAGTTTGGGGTCATTTAGAAATGTCTTCTTTTTGAAAGAAAAGCTGTTTTTTTGGCCATTAAAATAACATAACATTGATCAGAAATACAGTGACACTGTTAATGTTGTAAATGACTATTGTAGCTGGAAACGGCTGATTTTTTATGGAATCTGTTACAGAACTGACATGCAGGGACTGCTCTCATCCTCTGTAAGTCTTTTGTTGTCTTTTCTGACTCAGTGTGCTGGATTTGAATGCGTTTGAGAGGCAGAACAAAGCCGAAGGATTAGGGATGGTCATCGAGGAGAGCTCAGGTACAACATTCATTATGGAAATGAAAAATTCACTGACCGCTAAGATCTGACCGCTGAAGTGAGTTAAGATTGAATGTAAAGAATCTCTCTCTCTCTCTCTCTCTCTCTCTCTATCTCTCTCTCTCTCTCTCTCTCTCTCTCTCTCTCTCTCTCTCTCTCTCTCTCTCTCTCTTTCTCTCTCTCTCTCTGTCTCTGTCTCTGTCTCTCTCAGGGGAGAAAGTGATGCCTGACGAGAAGTTGACCTGTGATCTTTTTCGCTTCCTACAGCTCCTCTGTGAAGGACACAACTCAGGTGCTCACCATTTAACCACAGTGCACTTCTCTCTGTGTGTTATGGCAGAGGTGTGTTATTGGCCTATTGAAAACTGATTACGCTTGCAAATTGTCCCATAGATTTTCAGAATTACTTGAGAACACAAACAGGAAACAACACGACTGTGAACATAATTATATCCACTGTGGACTATCTTCTCAGAGTGCAGGTAAACAATTTGATCTACGAGACGTTGTTATCTGTATGATACATTTTTATTTATATGGCCTGTAATATGGTTAAATCTAATTTACAAGCCTTTTGAAAATATTCTTACTATCATGATTAGTATCTCCTTCCTACTGATATGTCTCCAGGAGTCGATAAGTGATTTCTACTGGTATTACTCTGGGAAGGATGTGATTGACGAACACGGCCAGCGTAACTTCTCCAAGGCCATCAATGTGGCCAAACAGGTCTTCAACTCTCTCACAGAGTACATCCAGGTTGGTTGAGCCCTAGGTGCTGATTCATCCCACTGGGCACACACTGGTTGAATCTCTGCTGAGAGGTTGACCCATTTCGATTGGTGTTTAATGTATTTAACTGTAATGAATGTTGTTATGTGTGTTCTTACAGTATGTGTGTTTGTCTCAGTTCTGGCTATTGACAGTTTACCCATCTGGGAAGCTAACAGGTTCATTTTATTACTGTCCTCTCCAGGGCCCGTGTACTGGTAACCAGCAGAGTCTGGCCCACAGTCGCCTATGGGATGCAGTGGTGGGCTTTCTCCATGTCTTTGCTCACATGCAGATGAAGCTGTCTCAGGTCAGTATAGTGTAGAACTCAAGGGGTGGAGGACCAGGGTCAATAAGACCCATGAATATTCCAGTCTTGTAAAGAATGCCATGTGTAGCTAGAGTAGAGCTGAACAAGCTTTCCCTTTTTCCCATTGAGACATTTCTTTGTTTTGTTTTTACAATCAATCAAGCTAGTTGTTGCTTTGTTTTGGCATTTTGTCATTTTGTCATTTATAGGATTCCAGCCAAATTGAACTTCTGAAAGAATTGATGGATTTGCAAAAGGACATGGTTGTTATGTTGTTGTCCTTGTTAGAAGGTAAGATTCATACTGGTTGAGTTGTTTACATGGTGAATATATTTGTGAATTGCAATAGACAAAGCTAAACTTATGAACTTATCTCATTTTCTTCTCTAGGTAATGTGGTAAATGGAACAATTGGCAAGCAGATGGTAGACATGTTGGTGGAATCATCTAGCAATGTCGAGATGATCCTAAAGTTCTTCGACATGTTCCTCAAACTCAAAGACCTGACCTCCTCTGACGCATTCAAAGAGTATGATCCCGACGGCAAAGGTCGCATCTCCAAGAAGGACTTTCAGAAGGCCATGGAGGCCTACAAGCGCTACTCTCAATCCGAGACCCAGTTCCTCCTCTCCTGCACGGAGACGGATGAAAGTGAGCTCCTGGATTATGAGGTCTTCGTCGATCGCTTCCATGAGCCAGCCAAAGACATTGGCTTCAACATTGCTGTTCTCCTAACCAACCTGTCGGAGCACATGCCTCACGATTCACGTCTGGGTACTTTTCTTCAGCTGGCAGAGTGTGTTCTGAGCTACTTTCAGCCCTACCTGGGCCGTATTGAGATCCTTGGCAGTGGCAAGCGCATCGAGAGGGTCTACTTTGAGATCAGCGAGTCCAGCCGCACTCAGTGGGAGAAGCCTCAGGTCAAAGAGTCCAAGAGACAGTTCATCTTCGACGTGGTCAATGAGGGCGATGGGAAAGAGAAGATGGAGATGTTTGTCAACTTCTGCGAGGACACCATCTTTGAGATGCAACTGGCTGCCCAGATATCAGCGACAGACACTGGGGAGAGGTCCACAGGCAAAGAGGCAGAAGAAAAGGAAGAAAAAGACAGGGGGAAGAATGACGAGGAGGAGTTGGAAAGATCAAAAATTGGATTTTTCTCCATGTACACAATATGGCTCATCGTCTTCGCTCTACCATGTGGCTTGATGATGCTGATGTCTATGCTCTCTGTAAAGAACCTGAAAAAGCAGATTAAGAAGACGACTCTGAGGGATTTAGTCATGGTATTTGTTTCCTTCTTCCGGGCCATGATCATGGGTCTGGTCCACTTTGTCTGTTCTGTAGTTCACTTCTTCTTATATGTACTGTACATCGTTTTTGTAAGTGAAGGACTCATAGAGGGGGCCAAGAAGATGAGAGTGTTCGACCTTTTTGGAGGCATCCTTGACCCCACACTCGATGAGGTCACAGGAGATTCAGGGGGTTACAGGGAGAGGAGATACAGCACAAGGTCCTCCTCCCGGGAGGAATTGAGGGGGCTAGGCCAGTCAACAGTTTCCTCCAGGGACACCAATGTCCTTTCAGACATTTTCGGTCTGCGAGTGAGGAGAGAAGGAGGTCAATACAGACTAATGACTCATGACTTAACAGCCAGTCTGACTGACCTGTTCAATGCAGGCACTGAGCCCAATGGGAAACACCAGGTATTAATGCAGTCTTTTTGTAACGGTTGTCCCAGCGTGAGCTAGATATGGCATGCTTGGATTTGTTGGTGCCGTAGAACCATACTGTATTCATTACATTACATTTTTCCCTCCAACGTTTTGCTCAGTTTAGGTTGAAACCTGTTGACAGTTTTTCCAAACACTATTGTGATATAGGTTAGTAATGTACTTTTGGGTCATGTTTAATACATATCCTGTTAATGGTTTTAGGTTGAAGGTGCCAGAGAAGGAGATAGTGAAGAAGGAGAAGAGAAAGAGTCTGAGTTGGAGAAAGCAGAGTGAGTATCTTTCAAATTCACCCTTACCCTTAAAAGCCTGATTACATTCTGACTGTAATCCTGCCTCAGGCTAAGTGAAACTAAGAACATGACTGAATATTTTGTTGTGTTAGCGTAATCTCACAGGATGGAAACAAATGAATATGAAAGAGTTTAGGTTGACTTTGAGCTGGAGTTTAAAAGTGACTTTGCAGAAGAGAGGATTCTGAGAAGAAGGAGGCGAAGGCTAAACGGAGAATTAGGAGATGCTCCAGCAAACCTGAGGAGCCAGAGCCTCAGGAATCAGCCTTGTGGGAAATGATAACCACACACCAGAAGAGACTCTTGGTTAGAAACTGTCTACCTAACTCTCACACACACAGACACACACACATACACACACACACACACACACACACACATTTCTCGCTTCTCTGAATTTGACCATATCTCATTCTCAGAATTACTTTGCGAGGAATTTCTACAACATGCGGATGATGGCTTTGTTTGTTGCTTTCGCTATCAACTTTATTCTCCTTTTCTACAAGGTGAGTTACTGTGTGACTGCCAGTGAAAATATTTAAATGGAAACTTCCTGCTGGTCTGTGAAATTGATTGACTGTCTCACTGTCCTTAACTGTCTCATTGTTACTGTGTCCCAGGTGTCATCATCCTCTTCTATAAGTGAGAAAGAGGAGAAGGTGGCAGTGCTCAATGACAGCTCAGGGGACCTGGATGATGACCAATTGGTCGATGACAACACCTCAGACAGTATGCAGTTTTTCCTGGAGGAGAGCACTGGTTACATGGAGCCCTCTCTCCGCTTCCTGTCCATCGCTCACACCCTCATCTCTTTCTGCTGTATCATTGGCTACTACTGCTTGAAGGTACGGCAGCTCAGTGCATACCAATGATTGTTGCGTGAATCTACAGTACATCACATTCTGTCTTTACTAGCTAGTAATTAGATCCATTGAGGGCTACATATCTTTGTTTTCCAGCACCCACTACACTTCCAAAAGGGTTATTTGGCTGTCCACATAGAACACGTTTTGGTTCCCGCTAGAACACTTTTGGCTTCTAGGTATAACCCTTTTTGGTTCCATGTAGAACCCTCTGTAGAAAATAACATGGGTTCTCCTATGGGGTCAGCCGAAGAACCCTTTAAGGTTCTAGATAGCACCTTTTTTTCTAAGAGTGTAGGCAGCAAATGTAGTACATTTGAAATGTGAACTCTGTAAGTAATAGTGTTTTTTCTACTTATAACTCTGTTTGTGATTGGCTGCTACTGTAGGTCCCGCTGGTTATCTTTAAGCGGGAGAAGGATGTGGCGAGGAAGATGGAGTTTGACGGCCTCTATGTCACTGAGCAGCCACCTGACGAGGACATCAAAGGCCAATGGGACAGGCTGGTCATTACCACACAGTCAGTCCCCTCATAGGGCCTTTATAGCTACTTAATAAACCCTGTTTATCACCTACTACACCACTCTAAAGTCCTACATTCATCTGATCTACAGTTTTGTGTTGTTCAGTGAGGATCAGGCTGAATTATGGAATGACATACAGAACCAGTCTATCAATGCATCACTGTGCAACTTTTATTGTGGAAACTCTTTTTGATTTATTCTGCAAAACAATAAGTTGTGTTATATGATGCTTGATTATGTTTTTTATTTCAGATCATTTCCCAGTAATTACTGGGATAAATTTGTTAAAAGGAAGGTACGTACAGTAGCCCTATTCACCACACATGATTCTCTGTGTAAAGTTGCATCTACACATATATCACATCACAGTCTAGTGTAATAAAAAGATACTGGAGATCTATGAACCATATAATGGCTTAAGCAATTATACTCTCCATAGCATTGCCGTTAAAGTCAATCACCCTCAACCCTTCTCTTCAGGTGATGGACAAATATGGGGTGTTTTATGGCTGTGACCGCATCAGTGAGCTGCTGGGGCTGGATAAGGCTGCTCTCGACTTCAGCTCTGAGGGACAGGAGAGGAGGAGGCCCAGGAGAGAGGGCGCCTGGACAGCTCTGTGAGTGGATATGTGTGATCCCTTAAAGCCATGTACTGTTTACTGTACTGTACTGTTCTGTACTGTACAGTCGTGGCCAAAGGTTTTGAGAATGACACAAGTATTGGTCTCTACAAAGTTTGCCGCTTCAGTGTTCTTAGATCTTTATGTCAGTAGTTACTATGGTACACTGAAGTACAATTACAAGTATTCCATACGTGTCAAAGGCTTTCATTGACAATGATATTCAGTTTATGCAAAGAGTCAATATTTGCAGTGTTGACCCTTCTTTTTCAAGAACTCTGCAATCCGCCCTGGCATGCTGTCAATTAACTTCTGGGCCAAATCCTGACTGATGGCAGGCCATTCTTGCATAATCAATGCTTGGAGTTTGTCAGAAGTTGTGGGTTTTTGTTTGTCCACCCGCCTCTTGAGGATCGACCACAAGTTCTCAATGGGATTAAGGTCTGGGAAGTTTCCTGGGCATGGACCCAAAATGTCGATGTTTTGTTCCCTGAGCCACTTAGTTATCCATCATGCTGGAAAAGGCATTAGTCATCACCAAACTGTTCTTGGATGGTTGGGAGAAGTTGCTCTCGGAGGATGTGTTGGTACAATTCATCCTCCGAGAGCAACTTCTCCCAACCATCCAAGAACAGTTTGGAGAAGTTGCTCTCGGAGGATGTGTTGGTACAATTCTTTATTCATGGCTGTGTTCTTAGGCAAAATTGTGAGTGAGCCCACTCCCTTGGCTCAGAAGCAACCCCACACATGAATGGTCTGAGGATGCTTTACTGTTGGCAT
Organism: Thymallus thymallus; assembly: GCA_023634145.1. Lineage (NCBI taxonomy): Eukaryota > Metazoa > Chordata > Actinopteri > Salmoniformes > Salmonidae > Thymallus > Thymallus thymallus. The sequence goes on along the minus strand of CM042389.1, from coordinate 14,266,243 downwards.
AACCCAGGACTGATGGTAGCGCTCACCTTGTCTTCTCCGGACAAGGTGTTTTCCGGATGGCCCAAACAATCGGAAAGGGGATTCATCAGAGAAAATGACTCTACCCCAGTCCTCAGCAATCCCTGTACCTTTTGCAGAATATCAGTCTGTCCCTAATGTTTTTCCTGGAGAAGTGGCTTCTTTGCTGCCCTTCTTGACACCAGGCCATCCTCCAAAAGTCTTTGCCTCACTGTGCGTGCAGATGCACTCACACCTGCCTGCTGCCATTCCTGAGCAAGCTCTGCACTGGTGGTGCCCCGATCCCGCAGCTGAATCAGACCCGGTGCTTGCTGGACTTTCTTGGGCTCCCTGACACCTTCTTCACAACAATTGAACCTCTCTCCTTGAAGTTCTTGATGATCCGATAAATGGTTGATTTAGGTGCAATCTTACCAGCAGCAATATCCTTGCTTGTGAAGCCCTTTTTGTGCAATGCAATGATTACGGCACGTGTTTCCTTGCAGGTAACCATGGTTAACAGAGGAAGAACAATGATTTCAAGCGCCACCCTCCTTTTAAAGCTTCCAGTCTGTTATTCTTACTCAATCAGCATGACAGAGTGAACTCCAGCCTTGTCCTCGTCAACACTCTCACCTGTGTTAACGAGACAATCACTGACATGATGGCAGCTGGTCCTTTTGTGGCAGGGCTGAAATGCAGTGGAAATGTTTTTTGGGGATTAAGTTCATTTTCATGGCAAAGAGGGACTTTGCAATTAATTGCAATTCATCTGATCACTCTTCATGACATTCTGGAGTATATGCAAATTGCCATCATCAACACTGAGGCAGAAAACTTTGTGGAGACCAATACTTGTGTCATTCTCAAAACTTTTGGCCATGACTGTATGTTCAGTAGAATATACAGGGAACTGCCTAAATAAAGGAAACACCAACATAGGGCGTTGAGCCGCCAGAACAGCTTAGAGTGGCATATATTCTACAAGTGTCTGGAACTCTATTGGAGGGATTCGGCACCATTCTTCCACGAGAAATTCCATAATTTGGGGTTTTGTTGATGGTGGTGAAAAACGTTGTCTCAGGTGCCGCTCCAGTATCTCCCATATGTGTTCAATTGGGTTGAGATCTGGTGACTGAGACACACACACACACACACACTTTAAACCTCCTATGCTCCTTTGAGACCCCTCTTGTAAAGTCACTCAGATCTCTTCTTCTAGCCATGGTAGCCAAACTATTGGGCAACTGGGTATTTTTATACATTACTCTAAGCATGATGTGATGTTTATTGCTTAATTAACTCAGGGACCACACGTTTGTGGAAGCACCTGCTTTCAATATACTTTGTATCCCTCATTTACTCAAGTGTTTCCTTTATTATGGCAGTTACCCATATGAAGAAAGCCAGTATGAGGGTTTGCGCTCAGGCTGGAATGAAAGGCGGCCGGTGCGTGGGAGAGAAAATATCTGTAGAGTTCAAAAAGTACTCCCACTCAAAACCATGAAAAGGAATAAGCCAAGGAGACCGATATGCAAAAATTAAAATTAATTCTCAGTGAACTGAAAAAAGGAACTGAGCATATCGACCTCCTTGGGTTATTCCTTTTCATGGTTTTGAGAACAGTTACCTGTATGAATCTCATATTTTTATTGAGGGTGTCTTCTTAAATGAAGAGACCAGACAATGATCGATCCATGCCTAAGAAGACTGATTAGATACCTAATTTATGTCTGTTTCAGATTAAACTCCATTGATGTCAAGTATCAGATGTGGAAACTAGGAGTAGTGTTCACTGATAACGTAAGTAAAGCAGCCGTTTACTTTTTCGTCTTACTGTGTTCTAAATATGACGATGACTCATCCTTACATGTGTGTTCTACAGTCTTTGTTTTCTCTAGATATTAATGTAGATCATATGATGATAGTTGCTATAGTGTCTGTGATGTACCCATGCTGTCTTCCTGTCTTATCTCGTGTGTGTACACAGTCCTTCCTGTACCTGGCATGGTATATGACAATGTCTGTCCTGGGCCACTATAATAACTTCTTCTTCGCTGCTCACCTGTTGGATATTGCCATGGGCTTTAAGACCCTAAGAACCATCCTGACCTCTGTTACCCACAATGGCAAACAGGTACAGTATAGACAACTAGAAAACCCTGTTGCCGTGTGTGTGTGGGGTGGGGTGGGGGGAGTAGGAGTAGGGCTTTAGAGAGTATTAAATCCCATAATACTGTATATGTGTTTGTCAGTTGGTCCTGACTTTGGGGCTGCTGGCAGTGGTGGTGTATCTCTACACCGTGGTGGCCTTCAACTTTTTCCGCAAGTTCTACAACAAGAGTGAAGATGGAGAAGCTCAGGACATGAAGTGTGACGACATGCTCACTGTGAGTTCAACACATGTAGTATCACATTGAAGCATACACACTCACACATAGTCTAAACTGGCCAAGGAGTCTGATAAGCCAAGGAGAAGGATTTCTGACAGTGATGCCCATAGTTGAGATGAACATAGCCTTTGCCTTAATGCCCCTCTATATCCACCCTGGATTGATAGACACTTGGATTAAGAAAACCCTCTCCAGCCTGAGCTGGGCTTTCTGTCTCACTGGGAATGAATTCTCTACTTTAATATGGGCTAGTATGGATTTCACTGTCACTCACTCAGGACAGACAGACTTGTTATGCTTTTGGAAATCCATTGCATTACAAAACAATACACCAGACATGAAGGTTCACTGGTAATGTTAGTATGACACGTAGATATGTACAGTGCATTCGTAAAGTATTCAGACCCCTTGACTTTTTCCACATTTTGTTACATTACAACCTTATTCTAAAATTGATTAAATTGTTTTTTTTCCCGTCATCAATAGCCCATAATGACTTAGCAAAAACAGGTTTTAAGAAATATTAGCAAATTTATTAAAGGTAAAAAAACGGAAATATCACATTTACATAAGTATTCGGACCCTTTACGCAGTACTTTGTTGAAGCACCTTTGGCAGTGATGACAGTCTCAAGACTTCTTGGGTATGACGCTACAAGCTTGGTACACCTGTATTTGGGGAGTTTCTCTCATTCTTCTCTGCAGATCCTCTCAAGCTCTGTCAGGTTGGATGGGGAGCGTCACTACACAGCTATTTTCAAGTCTCTCCAGAGATGTTAGATGTCAAGGACATTCAGAGACTTGTCCCGAAGCCACTCCTGCGTTGTCTTAGCTGTGTGCTTAGGGTAGTTGTCCTGAAATGTTTTTGTACCCTTCCCCAGATCTGTGCCTCGACACAATCCTGTCTCGGAGCTCTACAGAGAATTCCTTCAACCTCATGGCTTGGCTTTTGCTCTGACATGCACTGTCAACTGTGGGATCAATTGAATTTCCCACAGGTGGATTCTAATCAAGTTGTAGAAACATCTCAAGGATGATCAATGGAACCAGAATGCACCTGAGCTCATAGCAAAAATACTTATGTAAATAAGGAATTTCTATTTTTTATTTGTAATACATTTGCATTATGGGGTATTGTGTGTAGATTGATGAGGGAAACATTTTATTTATTCCATTTCAGAATAAGTCTGTAACGTAACAACATTTGGAAGGGAAGGGGTCTGTATACTTTCTGAATGCACTGTACATGCATGCAATATCTCAGCAACATTATGTTTAGTTAAAGAGTGAGCTCACTCAACTCGTTCATAGTTAGAGCTGTGTATCTCCCATGTTAAGTAGCAAAGTCAGTTGGTTACTCCTCCTTGTTCTCCAGTGCTATATGTTCCACATGTACGTGGGCGTGCGAGCGGGGGGTGGCATCGGTGATGAGATTGAGGACCCGGCCGGGGACGAGTTTGAGGTGGTCAGGATCATCTTCGACATCACCTTCTTCTTCTTCGTCATCGTCATCCTCCTGGCCATCATTCAGGGTGAGACAGCATGTTGACGCTACATACACACACACACACACAAATTCTTCTCCATTATTCACCAGTGGGTCAGACAGATTTGTCTGTCTTGGTGAATATTTCATCCGTGATTCAGATTAGAGCAATGCTAATGTATCTCTTTATCCCTTCAGTATCTAAAGTTCTCCTGTAACCTGTCACTTAATCGTACACCTGCACAAATACTTGTGACACACACACTCATGTCTGTGTTTCCTCTAGGTTTGATAATTGATGCCTTTGGGGAGCTCCGTGACCAGCAGGAGCAGGTGAAAGAGGACATGGAGGTGAGGGAAGTTATCATTACCCTACCCTACTGCATTTTTGGGTGCAGTAACAACATTGGATTTGCCATATGTTATCTTGAGGTCAACTCTAATCCATGTGTAAATTGATGAGACCGTGGCTGAATATTTAAGAAGATTCAGAGAGTGTGTTGTCGGCGCGTGTTATCAAATGGGGCTATCAGTAGTCTTAATGAGGGGTACACGTATCTCTAATGAGAATGAGATAATTAGACCATGTTTAAAAAAGGAAAGTTCTAAATTGCAAATGCAGATATAACCTTGTCTGTGGTTTATCAGAAAATATATAACTGCATCCTTATATAGCTTTAAATTGAAGTAGATGGAAACCGTTTAGACACAACATTCTCACATGGATGTGCACGTGCACACATCACTTTAAGGAATAATGTGTTCTGAAAGTCGGAGAGTATATTTGCTGCATAACGACTAGATCTTGTGAAATGCAAATGTGATAATTTCATTGTTTGGTTACTAGGGCAGTCAAATGAAGTAGACAGACAGAGTCAGACAGACAGACAGACAGACACACACACACACACACACACATACAGCTACGAAAAAATGCAGGGCAGGTGCAAAATGCCAGAACGAAAATACACAAAAACAGATACACGATACATGATACATAGAGTGGCAGTATGAAAAAGTATAAAAATACAAGAAGTCTGGAGTGCAAAAAAAGTTATAAAAATAAATGTTATATGGTTAAATTAACAGGTAAGTGAATATTTTGCATGGTTAAATTAACTGTACAGGTAAATATACAGTTACATTTACAGGTAAGTGAATATTTGCGTGGTTACATTAACTGTACAGGTAAATGACAGGAAGAGATACTTAAATAGCTAAATGTGTGTATGATATAATTTAGGGTAATAATTACAGATAAATCAAGTTAATCGTCAGATTTGCTTTGATTAATCGCTATTAATCGCATTGTTGAGAAAGCACACTAACCTCAATGTCAACTTGTTTTTACATTGCATTGTATATTTTAGGTTTATAGATTATGTATTTTGTATTTTCAATGATTTCAAAAAACATGTGCACTAAAATTACAAAAAGTTAACTTGACTCCGAAGTCTAAAATGAATCACCTTAACGATATTCCAAATGACTTCTAAAAGATGCATGAAACAACTAAAGCGGAGTTAGAATTAGGGGAATGCATTCACTATCTTTGACACAATAAGTACTTGTCATGTTGATTGTCTCTTTATGTTATTCACATAGAACAATATGCATGTGCTATAAATGTGTTATGTAAATGTGTGATTCCTCTCTCTCTCCCTTCACTCTAGACCAAGTGTTTCATCTGTGGAATAGGGAATGACTACTTGGACAATGTGCCCCATGGATTCGAGACACACACTCTGCAGGAACACAACCTGGCCAACTATTTGTGAGTTGATACCTGCGCTCTAGTTTCACTGTTTGGTAACACTTTACTTAAACAAACCTGCCATACTGTAGCCGCACGTGCCTGACGTCTAGGCTCTGAACTAACATGCTCACAACACTGCCATCCCACAATCACAGGATTGACATGCCTGTCTGACACGACTTGTTAAGCAGAACATTTTCTTATAGTTATTATTTTTTATATCTTTAATGTGTGAAATGGGGTAATTGCTTGTCATGTACTTCCATCAGATAATTTGACAGGTCTAATGTACACTATTGCTTCTTTAATCAGCACAACCGTTTTCAGCTGTGCTAACATAATTCAAAAAGGGTTTTCTAATGATCAATTAGCTTTTTAAAATGATAAACTTGGATTAGCTAACACATCATGCCATTGGAACACAGGAGTGATGGTTGCTGATAATGGGCCTCTGTACGCCTATGTAGATATTCCATTTTAAAAAATCAGCCGTTTCCAGCTACAATAGTCATTTACAACATATTATTAACAGTAATATGACCGTGATTAGGTATAGCCATTTAGAAGATCTGCTCTGTGATTAGCCAATTACTGAAGGAATCATTATCATGTCCACATTTGACTGCATCTCAATTCATGTGGAGGTTCACATGTCCAACAGGAAATAGATGTCAGTATATACTATTACATTCAACGTGGTGTTAAGCATCAATGTGGTGTTCAACCCCTAAATGGTCACTCCTAGCTCTCTTCAACAGTTTATTATTAAAGTCAATATCAATGACCCGTTTAATTATTTAGGTTTTTTTTATGATTTATTTTTGCACTATTAGTTGATATGCATCTCTAATCATGTAAGCTGAGACTTATTATTTTATAATGAGTTGGAAATCACTGACATCGTTATAATTTGCGTGTCAATTATACCGGCCTCCCCATCAAAATTTGTCAATACTTCCACAATAGCTTGCTAAGGCCAGCTTAACATTGCATGTAGTTATGTAACAGTCGTCACTGTGCTGTTCCTTGCTCACAATATCCTTACCAGTACATTTCTTTCATTATTTTAGGCTATCTGGCATTAGTGCATAAGCCTCAGTTTTAGGGCCTACCTGTATGTGCGCCAAATAGCCTACACGCCAATCGCCAAATGCTTTTGGGAACGGGCAGAAAAAGTTTATGTTGATCCATAGAGGCAAAAAGGACAATGTCGGAGTTTCACTCAATAAGAGAAAAGCTGCTGCGAAATGAAGAGTTGCAAATAAAGAGAAGGGAGGGACAGAAAAGTTATGTTTGGGAAAGATTTGGTGAAGTGGCAAAAGAGGATGATAGCAGTGCTGGCTATGTCATGTGTGAAGATTGTGAGGCACTACACAAATTAGACAGTCACAAGACAGGACTTCAAATAGACCTATGGCACTTCAAGGGAACTGTAGCCTACTGTTCAGATGGGTTAAATGGAAACTGAAATCTGGACACTGACCGTATTCCCTCCACAACGGCAGTCACGAGTCATGACGGCAGTCAAATTCCCTGTGACCGTCGGTCACGGTAATCCCATCCGAAACGAATGGCGCTGATGGGTAGCCTACCCAATTTGCTAACGGCCCTCACTAATGGCCTGGTAGTTCCTCTAATCACTCTAAACACTTCATGATTGAAAATGGTGACGGAGATATGGACACGGGAAAGTCCCGGACTCAGTATGCATACATTTACTTTTAAAACCCATTCCAAAAGGACCGAAAGGACACCTGGTCTGGTCCGAGTGAGAGATGGAGAAGAAAAGCCAATGGTTTTTCTACTTTATTAAAACGGAAAGAGAGAGAGAGAGAGGCACAGAGCGAGCAGCTGTAGTCTATTAGGGAGTGGAGGCCCTGCGGTGTTGTGTGTAAATGTCTGAGTAAGACATGGGAGGCTCTGGAGCAGGCACTGAGGGAAAGACTGCAACCACTTCTATCTTGCGCTAGACTAACTTCTTGCTAACGTTAGTTATTTATCATCCCATCCGATTACATAGTACCTGTTTTGACTGCATCAAACCGAGAGAAACTATTTAAGGATAGTCTGGGCCACACTACAACACACAAACATAGTTTACAAACAAATCATTTGTGTTTAATGAGTCTGCCAGATCAGAGGCAGTAGGAATGTACATTCAAGTAAAAACTACATTCAAGTGTTTTTACTTAAGTACTTTACACCACTGCAACAGGGATGCTGGATCGTGTTACTCCAATGCTTCCCACCGTTGTGTCAAGTTGGCTGGATGTCCTTTGGGTGGTGGACCATTCTTGATACACACAGGAAACTGTTGAGTGTGAAAAATCCAGCAGCGTTGAAGTTCTTGACACTCAAACCAGTGCGCCTGGCACCTACTATCATACCCTGTTCAAAGGCGCTTAAATCTTTTGTCTTGCCCATTCACCCTCTGAATGGCACCCATACACAATCAATGTCTCAACTGTCTTAGGGCTTAAAAATCCTTCTTTAACCTGTCTCTCCCCTTCATCTACACTGATTAAAGTGGATTTAACAAGTGACATCAGTAAGGGATCGAGAAAGAGCAGGTGTTCCTAATGTTTTGTACACTCAGTGTAGTGTTGCATCATGCAACCCTTATGTTTTGATTTAGAAGACATTCCCAGGTTTATAGGCCTATAGCAACTAAATAAATCATGCATATTATTGTGATGGTGTAGGCTATATTAAATGGCTTTTTAAAATGTAGATATTCCAAAGGCGTACATCAGCAGCTTGTATGCATATACATTTTTGCTCAGGAACAGGAGAGGAGAAATATGATTTGTTTCTTTCATCATCTTGAGAGAATGTGAATGCGCAGCTAGATACACTCTTAGAAACAAAGGTGCTATCTAGAACCTATAATGGTTCTTTGGCTGTCCCCATACAATAACCCTTTGAAAAATCCTTTCTGGTTCCAGGTAGAACCATTTTGGGTTCCCAAAAGAGTTCTACCTACAATCAAAAAGGGTTTTACTTGGAACCAAAATGGGGTTATCCTATGGGGACAGCCAAATAACTGTTTTGGAACCTTTTTTTCAAAGAGAGTAGAGGTGCTATCATTATAAGCATCATACAAGCTGATAGTATTTCAACCACATAACATATACATCCAAGCCAAATATCAGAAAAATGTTAGCTTTTTAGAAATAAAATCTTTCCCATTTATTTAGAGTTATTGCATTTTCTCCCCGGTCCCTAAATGCTCCACAAAAGAGGTAGATGAGAGAGAACTTTACCGTTCTAGATTCAAGCATTCATTCTATCATTTCTGACATTATTCTGGTGAGCAAGGTTTCTATTTAGTCTTCTAGGGCAACACATAATGACAGAAGAGAAGCTGCATGTATCTAATTATAGACAAGTTGACTAACAAATAGCCTACCAAAATGTTGAAAATTATAAACAGAAACTAAATCAGGCAAAATATGTAAATGTTTTCCCCGCTGTCTCTGACTGTAGCCTACAGCGTATTTTTGTATATTAGCGGGTTGGGGTCAGGTGCGGGCCTCAGATTTTCACTTTCTCACATATAGTCGGGCGTTTACGGATGGGTTATTAGCAATTGCAGGCAGGTGCAGGTGAATTATCAGCTGACCACTAGCTCACGACCTCTGCCTCGCCATCACATGTGACTGCCCTGCTTTACAACGTACAAACCAGTTGCGCCACTGAAAAGGATTCAATTTGTTTGTGTCATTTCAAGCTGTGGGGTGAGTTTATCCGGTATGATCTGACTCCATTACACTTAACTGGTATTGTGTACTGTAACTTTCAACATGTATTGCTTCGTACAGTACACCGTACATTTTCAATATATTAGTACAATATTCCATTTCTTTTTTGTGAAAGCCTCATCCCTGTTTACAAATCGTCTATGTTCTATTGCCTGTAATAGTCACATGTTGGTAGGAGTTTCTCAATGTGTCTCTCAACCTGTTCTCTCCTGACAGATTCTTTGTGATGTACCTCATTAACAAAGATGAAACAGAACACACAGGCCAGGTAATACTGCTGATATCCACCTATTCTGTTCATCAAGTTACATATCATGATGTAGCCTACATTCGTGGCCAAAAGTTTTGAGAATGACACACGTATTGGTCTCCACAAAGTTTGCTGCTTCAGTGTTCTTAGATCTTTATGTCAGTAGTTACTATGGTACACTGAAGTATAATTACAAGTATTCCATAAGTGTCAAAGGCTTTCATTGACAATGACATTCAGTTTATCCAAAGAGTCAATATTTGCAGTGTTGACCCTTCTTTTTCAAGACCTCTGCAATCCGCCCTGGCATGCTGTCAATTAACTTCTGGGCCACATCCTGACTGATGGCAGGCCATTCTTGCATAATCAATGCTTGGAGTTTGTCAGAAGTTGTGGGTTTTTATTTGTCTCTTGAGGATCGACCACAAGTTCTCAATGGGATTAAGGTCTGGGGAGTTTCCTGGCCATGGACCCAAAATGTCGATGTTTTGTTCCCTGAGCCACTTAGTTATCACTTTTGCTCCATCATGCTGGAAAAGGCATTGGTCGTCACCAAACTGTTCTTGGATGGTTGGGAGAAGTTGCTCTCTGAGGATGTGTTGGTACCATTCTTTATTCATGGCTGTGTTCTTAGGCAAAATTGTGAGTGAGCCCACTCCCTTGGCTCAGAAGCAACCCCACACATGAATGGTCTGAGGATGCACCCTCCTTTTAAAGCTTCCAGTCTGTTATTCTGGCTCAATCAGCATGACAGAGTGATCTCCAGCCTTGTCCTTGTCAACACTCTCACCTATGTTAACGAGACAATCTCTGACATGATGGCAGCTGGTCCTTTTGTGGCAGGGCTGAAATGCAGTGGAAATGTTTTTTGGGGATTAAGTTCATTTTCATGGCAAAGAGGGACTTTGCAATTAATTGCAATTCATCTGATCACTCTTCATGACATTCTGGAGTATATGCAAATTGACATCATCAACACTGAGGCAGAAAGCTTTGTGGAGACCAATACTTGTGTCATTCTCAAAACCTTTGGCCACGATTGTAATATATGAATTCCTGTTGTCCTTGACACTGTTGACTTGTCCTTGACAGGAATCCTACGTATGGAAGATGTACCAGGAGCGATGCTGGGAATTCTTTCCTGTCGGTGACTGTTTCCGTAAACAGTATGAAGACCAGCTCAGCTGAAGGGATAAGGGATATCTGATGTGTGTCATGATAACGACATCATATAGGATGACAGAGTGCCTTCAGAAAGTATTCACACTCCTTGACTTTTTCCAGTGATTTTGTGTCACTGGCCTATACACAATACCAATTATGTAAATTTTTTAATTTTTACACATTAATTGAAAATGAAAAGCTGAAATTTATTGAGTCAATAAGTATTCAACCCCTTTCTTATGGCAAGCCTAAATAAGTTCAGGAGTGAAAATGTGCTTAACAAGTCACATAATAAGTTGCATGGACTCTGTGTGCAATAATAGTGTCTAACATGATTTTTGAATGACTACCTCATCTCTGTACCCCACAAATACAATAATCTGTAAGGTACCTCAGTCGAGCAGTGAATTTCAATCACAGATTCAACCAAACCTATTTAATCAATTTTGAATTCAGGCTGTAACACAACAAAATATGGAATTAGTCAAGGGGTGTGAATACTTTCTGAAGGCACTGTATATAGCCTCACAAACTCACCTTATATGGTATGCACTGAAGTCAACTACTGAATATTATATTGATTGTTTGGCGCACTGCTTCTGTTAACACAGTTTACCACTCATTTTGTAGATTTCCTATGTATAATCCAGAGTGACGAATTTAGACTGTAAAAATGGAGGATGATATCCACGTTTATTCCTGGTCTGGAAGCATAATGTACTGTATGTGTTTTGTGTGGAGAGAATTTGTAACTTTAATACACCAGCTTTCATTCTGGTTGTGAGATGACTGCTCTTACAAAAAAAACATTAGAAAATCGTGTGAAAAAAACTAAAATTTCACTTGATCCATTTTTTTCCTATGATTTTTAATCTTCACAAATCAGACAAATGGGTTTTTTGAGTTCACCTGTTCTTTTCACCACTTCCAGCTACATCTGGTCTCCCTTCCAGGGACCGACCACGACCAACCCTGCTTAGCTTCAGCAGCAAAACAGCAGTGGGCAGCAGGGTGTTATGTTGCTGGAATGAATGTGACAATTTACAACTGGAAAAAACTAAGAAAAAGCAAAGGCCAGGGTAACATAACCAAAGATAGGGGAAATTGCTAACATTTACAATTCATTTGTTCTCGCATTTTTAAATAATTTCCTTGCAATATTTAGTTTTGCTGTCAATACTTTTGGGTTTATGTTTTGCTTTCAATATCATTATTTTTGTTTGCAATACCTACATCTTTGTTCTCAACTTCAGAAGTTTGGCTTGATATTAACAGTACAAAAGTAACTCACTCACTAGAGGATTGCGCCATATAATAACACTATTACTCTATTAAAGGTGTTTAAAGCCGCAATCCTAAAAAGCTGCAAACTTTGTTTCAATCCTTAACTGAAACTATTTTTTTTCCCCACCACAGTTTCTGTAAAAAGCTGAGGGATGGGGCTGGAGAAATGCAACCACTCTGAAATCTATAGACTACACTATAGATTACATTTAACATTTTTGTAATTTAGCAGATGCTCTTATCCAGAGCGACTTACAGTTACTTACAGTTAGAATAGGTAGGTGGGACAATCACATATCACAGGCATAGTAAGTACACTTTTCCTCAATAAAGTAGCTATCAACAAAGTCTGATAGCTACTAAGGGTCGAGGTGAGGAGGGGGATTATTTAAGATACTCTTCACGTGTGAAATTTAAATTCAACATGTGAAAACAGCTATTTCACACATAAAACAAATTTGACATGTGTAAGAGCTGTTTTCAGATGTTGAATTTAAATGTATCTCTTAAAGGGTGTATGTCTTAAACATTGTGGCAATATGATAGAATGTGCCTCTTAAAATAAAGAGGTTGAAACAAAAACCCAATGGAATTCAAGTGCATTACTGTATATCAGTAGTTTTGCTTCCATTCATATTCTTATAATCATTTTGGATGCTACTACTTGGGTATTACCAAGAAGAAATAGCAAACAAAATTTGTGTGAATATTTGTCTGATGTCGAGTCTTCAGTCAGTCTCCAATCTGTCCATTTAGAGCTGTGTCCTCTCTGGTATGCTTCTCTTACACAGAGATAAACACTTTAGCTCTCACATCTGTTCCTCTCATCCTTCTATTATCAGGTTGACTCTCCACTCTGAACAATGTTCTGAGCGGTGCAGGGCCAAACCCTCACCATGACCATGAAATGAATCGCCCATGCTTAACAGCACGATGGACCACTGCTTCAGAGGGCCCTAACGCGTTCTTAGAGGCTCTGAGCGCAACAAAATGATTACAGGACCGCGGCGAGGACCGTTAACTATTAAGTGCTGTGTGTAGGAGTTTGGCGGGAGGGAGACGGGGCCCTGCGTGCCACCTGCATATATCGTCCTCATTATGCTGAGGTCGAGGAACAGGCAGGGTGTTACTGTGGCTTTGTTTTGATTCGCCTCATAGGATCAAGCAGGGAATTAGTGTTGCTTTGTTTTACTGCAGTTGATTGAACAAAGACAGGTTGAATATGTTCCCTGTTCATCATTGTGTTCTCAGTGAACTCGTTCAAGGGTCTTTTCATACAATTATAAATCGGCCTGGATTATGTTAATTGTAACAACAAAAAACTCCATTGCTGGGACATTTGTATATAACGTGGCAATTTTTCCATTGAAGATGTGCTACTTGGGGAAAATGAATGTTTCTAACATATTGAACATGAAAGAGGCCAACCAAATGTACCTACAGTAAAACAGACTATCCCAGGACATGGATGGTTGAGATTATCTATGGTCGTCACATCCTTCCTCATCCAGAGCAAGGACATGAAACCCCTCTCTCATCGAAACCCTCTCCCCGTTGGAAATGTATCCCATTCCAATGTGAATGAAAATCCATCATACCAACAAAGAACAGATGCCCAACTTGCCTTGTGGTTCCCTCGATGAACAGAAGCTAGCTGTTGAATAGCTGAGCAGCCTTCAACAATTGTTACAGGAACACAGTGTACTGAACCTTAGACACGTCCTTAAACCAACACAAACAAAACATGTTGTGTTTAGTGGCTACTGGCCACCAAGCCTTGATCAAAGGCACCCAGGACAAGATGGATGATAGCAAAGCAGACAGCAATGCTATTTCCACGTAGCAGAGCAGACGGCGTCGTTTCCAAATGTCCTCAAACCGTAGTTGAGTAATGTTGAGGACAGCTGGTCCTGGCTCTGCAGTCTGCAACACGTCTGTGTCTGGCTGCAGAGGGCCACGTGATCAGCCTCATTACTGGGGCTAATGGAGAAGTGTGGACAGCAGCACAGTCCGGGCTATCTGACAGCACAGTCCAGTTAGTAGAGAGCTGCAGCTATCTGTAGCAGCTTCCGACCACACAGAGTGGGTTATACAGACATGTACAGACATACTCTGGAAAAAATTAAGAAACCACTGCAAAATGATCAGTTTCTCTGGTTTTACTATTTATAGGTATGTGTTGGGGTAAAATTAAAATGTTTGTTTTATTCTATAAACTACTGACAACATTTCTCCTAAATTGTCACGGATCTGTGCAATTATAGACCGAGGCACAGCGCTACTTAAGTCCTGCATATTTTACTAAGATGCAAACTTGAAAAACAACAAACATGAAACACAGGATACCGTAAATACAAGTGGGAGCCCAAAACAAAGGAACTCGCATCCAACAATCAACCACATCACAAGTGGGAAAATGAACAACCTAAATAGGGTCCCCAATTAGAGGTAACGCAATGCAGCTGCCTCCAATTGGGAACCAACTCAAAACCTCCATAGACTATTCTAGATGACTCAACTGTCAGGCCCTGACCATAAACCATTGGCTTCCCTCTGGTCAGAGCCTGACACAAATAAGAAATATTGTCATTTAGAGCATTTATTTGCAGAAAATGACAACTGGTCAAAATAACAAAAAAAGATGCAGTGTTGTCAGACCTCGAATAATGCAAAGAAAATAAGTTCATATTCATTTTTAACTTAGGAAGAGTTCAGAAATCAATATTTGGTGGAATAACCCTGATTTTCAATCACAGCTTTCATGCGTCTTGGCATGCTCTCCACCAGTCTTTCACATTGATGTTGGGTGACTTTATGCCACTCCTGGCACAAAAATTCAAGCAGCTCGGCTTTGTTTGTTGGCTTGTGACCATCCATCTTCCTCTTGATCACATTCCAGAGGTTTTCAATGGGGTTCAGGTCTGGAGATTGGGCTGGCCATCACAGGGTCTTGATCTGGTGGTCCTCCATCCACAACGTGATTGACCTGGCTGTGTGGCATGGAGCATTGTCCTGCTGGAAAAAACAATCCTCAGAGTTGGGGAACATTGTCAAAGCAGAATGAAGCAAGTTTTCTTCCAGGACAACCTTGTACGTGGCTTGATTCATGCGTCGTTCACAAAGACAAATCTGCCCGATTCCAGCCGTGCTGAAGCACCCCCAGGTCATCACCGATCCTCCACCAAACTTCACAGTGGGTGCGAGACACTGTGGCTTGTAGGCCTCTCCAGGTCTCCGTCTAACCATTAGACGACCAGATGTTGGGCAAAGCTGAAAATTGGACTCATCAGAGAAGATGACCTTACTCCAGTCCTCTATGGTCCAATCCTTATGGTCTTTTGCATTGATGAAAGGCTTTTTTCTAGCATTGCACGACTTCAGCCCTGCCCCTAGGAGCCTGTTTCCTCGCCGTGCACTTCACCCCAGCTGCCGTTTGCCTTCTAGGCAGAGTTGCATGTCTCAGACTGGCCAATAAAAATAAAAGATTAAGATGGGCAAAAGAACACAGACACTGGACAGAGGAAGATATGGCTTTTTCTTTGCAACTCTGCCTAGAAGGCCAGCATCCCTGGGTCGCGTCTTCACTGTTGACGTTGAGACTGGTGTTTTTGCGGGTATATTTCTTAATTCCATTCTTTTACTTTTAGATTTGTGTGTATTGTTGTGAATTGTTAGATACTACTGCACTGTTGGAGCTAAGAACACAAACTTTTCGCTACACCCACAATAACATATTCTAAATATGTGTATGTGACCAATAACATTTGATTTGATGAGTGTCTGCTAAATGACTAAAATGTAAATGTGACATAAAGGAAAATGTAATTAATAGAACCAGTGTTCAGACTCTTTGATTTCAATGGTAAATGAATGAAGTATGGATCCATCAACTCTGCCCCAAGTTCCAGATTATACAAAAGCATTCAGATAATGTACGTGTGGCTTATAAAAAATTGTCTGTAGAACATCTGTGTATACATCGAGGGCAAGGTGGATACAGTTGGATCACTCAAGGAATCATCATAATACTTATTTTTTCAGAAGAGACACTAGCAGAATATATGAAAATAATACCGGCCATAAATGAATAGAAGATGACAAAAGGAAAGGAATGGGTGTAAACAGGTCTGTGAGTTTGCTCATAGCTCAGAGGCAGAGGGAAGGAATGGGTGTAAACAGGTCTGTGATTTTGCTCATAGCTCAGAGGCAGAGGGAAGGAATGGGTGTAAACAGGTCTGTGAGTTTGCTCATAGCTCAGAGGCAGAGGGAAGGAATGGGTGTAAACAGCTCATGACCAAAATATGACATTTTTGGAACACTGCTGTTCATACACCTTTTAAGATACAATTATAAAATGTGCAGAACACTCCAAACTGCAAATATTTCTTATAACTATTATACCTTTTACAATATTCACATTTTTATAACTACAAAAACTAGTTAACATGGTGTTTCAAAACAAAACTTAATTGCCTAGCAACCCAGCAACCAGGTTTAAATGAACAAGTAACTCCTGTTATCAGAATCACCTTTATTCACCAAGTACATTTACACATACTCCGAAATGTACTTGGTAATATGGTGCTTGGTGATAAACAACATTTAGAGACAGAATATAGGCAACAGAGTTTAAACAAAGTTGACATACATTATATACAACTAGGCAGAGTGAGCATAGAGCCACGGTATAAGAGAATTATCAGATATACATATGTACAGTGGGTATATATACAGTGGATGTACAAATTTACAGTATCAGTATGATCCCCCACCCCCCCCCCCCCTGATGAAAAAAATGATGTTTTAAAGATAATTTACTGCAATTCTACATACAGTATTATCACATGGCTTAGGCCAGAGATCATCAATTAGATTCAGCCAGAGGACGTTTTCTTCTTGAATGGTTGGTCAGGGGGCTGGAACAAATCATTTGTAGACTGCAAATTGACCTCAAGAAGCCCAAAGAGATATAATATTTGACTAAAACATTTCTGTAAAACACTATTAATAAAAACATAAAAAAATAATAATAAAATATATATATACTGTATACTGAACAGGAATATAAATGCAACATGCAACAATTTCACAATTCTTACAGAGTTACAGTTCATAAAAGAAAATCAGTAAATTGAAATAAATTCATTAAGCTATAATCTATGGATTTCACATGACTGTGCAGGGGCATAGCCATGGGGGGCCTGGGAGGGCATTGGCCCACCCACTTGGGAGCCAGGTCCAGCCAATCAGAATTTGTTTTTCCCCAATAAAGGGCTTTATTACAGACAGAAATAATCCTAAGATTCTGCCCGTTGGGCCACCAGTTGGGGAACCCTGTTTTAGGCCCATGAACCGGGTGGGATGAAAAAAATGAAGGTGGATTTGTTGAATACACACTCGACGACTTGGTTTGAAGTTACTTTGAGATTATGTGAATGGAATTTAGAGTATGCTAACTGGGGGCTCGTTGGTGGCAGTGGTTAACCATAGGATTGATTGCAGTCTCTCCTTGTCCATAAGAAACCAACATGTAAATATGTAATTAATTTGGGTGAACTATCCCTCTAAAATAAGACCGTAGAAAATCCTGCCTATAGGTAGCTCTCCAAGAGGGTTGGCTGCCAAACCCTGATCTATGTTTCCCAAACACTGATTTAAATATGTTCATGTGACATTTGACATTCTATCAATTACCCCACATTTATTAACAATCTAATGAATTTCAATCTTCAGGTGGTTGAGGCTGATTTGCAAAACCTTGCTGCCATCTTACTCTACATAGGCAAGATCTTTTGCAATTATGCATACCGTTTCTGCCTAGCAGCTTGTGCACAATACTAAAATGACAAAACAGAATATTTGTTCATAATACTGACCACAACCACACAACTATTGACCACAACTACTGAACCACACAACTACTGACCACAACCAGACAACTGCTGACTACACAACTACTGACCACAACTACTGACTACAACCACAAAACTAGTGACCAACACTACTGACCAAAACTACCAACCACAACTACTGACCACAACCACACAACTACTGACAAACTACTAACCACAACCACACAACTACTTGCTAAAAACAACACAATTTGTAGCTTAAGCTTTGTGACAAGCATGGGGTTCATTGAAAGTAATCCAACTATTTTTAAATTTAACCAGGCAAGTCAGTTAAGAACATAATGTTATTTACAATGACAGCCTTTCTACAGGGACAGCCATAGTAATATGGCACCCCTGGAGGGAATTAGGGTTAAGTGCCAAATTAGGGTTAAGTGCCTTGCTCAAGCACACATTGACCGGTTTTCCCCTTGTCGTCTCGAGGATTCAATCCAACAACCTTTCGGTTACTGGCCCAACGCTCTGACCACTAGGCTACTTGCCGCCCCTACTATAGCTGTAGACTATTTTGTTGTTACATTGTGTGTAAATTCAATAATTGGAAAGCAATTGGAAAGCAATATGTATAATCAATTAGGACGAATAGGCTATTCTATAACTATAACACAAGCAGCTGTAATTCACCTCAAGCAATATCCTCATATGCCACGCTGTCTCATTGTATTTGTAGCCTACCTGAAACGCTGATATTCGCGTTGTAGTTTACTATTCACCTCTACCCAAATTCTGCAGGACATATAGGCTAACAACATTGAGGTAAGATAGCTATCCATTTTGATACCTGACATAGGACTATAGTATTTTCTTATTTTGATGTACGCTTTCATATTCAATGTTAAATACCTGTACCTTTTCGATGATTCCCACAAAAACAATCGCAGTTTTGCGAAATCTCAATTTAACTTCAAGAATAGGCTACACGAGACTTTACAATTCAAGCTCTTGTCATCCTAATTGTACATTTTGAGACCCGCAGAAAAAAAATGAGGACCACTACAGCAAAATAAAATATCCAAAAGTTGATGCGAGGAAGACGCACCCCTGTCAACAGTGCTCATTGCATTGCTGTAGGATGTATTACGTTACAACATTCGATTTTGGTAATAATCATAACGACTCAGACACGAAAGGGTCGTATTTCCTCACTAAATTGCGTTTTCCTGCACTATCAACCCTACTGTATAAAGTACTGTATATGGTAGCCTGACAACATTAGATTAATCATAACCAATGAGTTTTGACCATCCGTAGGATGACTTTTTGTAATATATTCTCCCATTTAATGTTTTACCCTATCAAAGACATGCATGGTTGCATGATTTTAATAGTAATTTGCATAGAGAGCGGAGGCAATGTATGCTACATTGGTCATTCAATGTTTTTGGGAATATCTTTCTGTTTACATAATTTAGTAATTATAGAATACACTAGGCCTACTTCCACATACTGTATTTGTAAAGGATGGGTAGACCACAGGTGGTATGAGGGATTATCCCCACCAGCGGTGTGGCTGTTATGATCAAATAAGTGTCTATTTTTGCATATTGTTAACGTGGAATGTGGAATGGCTAATTTGCCCACTCCTCTTGACAAGTGCTCCGAACACTGCCATTTACTGTTCCGGTATATATAGGTGCAAAGTTTGTGTTGGTTGGAGAAGACGCATGTTGGGGTGACACCAAATTACCAAAACGTTATTTGGACATATTCTTTGTGCTGCACGCCACTGTTTAAGCAAATTGTAGCCCAATGTCATCTAGCTTCATAATTTTCTAAGGTGTGATCTGTATTGTTAACTGCGTCTTAGGGACGAGTCGTCAAGCCTACATGTTTATTTATGGTGACCTGCATGTGTAGTTATGGTGACGTGTAGTTATATATTCCTACCTAGTTATACAGTATATTCCTAACTATCTCACTATGTAAACTTCTTCCACTTCCATTAATAGTAATACTTTCAGCCAGTTGAGCAAACACAAAGTTTCTACTGAAACTTTTCTAGTGCATTTCTACCCTTCTTGTCAGCATGTGTTTGCAGTCGGTGATGGACATGTCATTTAAGTGTGTTTGACTCAAAGGTCAAGAGGTGGCAGTTTGTTGAGCCTTGTCTCATCCACATATCCTTAGACAGAAATGTCAACGAGTGTTTTCTTACTCTCTGGCCTGTCAGAATCACTTGAGGCGTGCTTACTGGGCTGAAGTGGGGTTGTAAGATAAAGAGACTCATCCCCTGATGCTCCTGGAGAGGCAGAGGCAGGCTCAATGTCATTCATCCACAACGAAGCACGTTCTCACTGTAGTCACCCAGGTGTTTCTCTATGCACTTGAGAGCACAGAAGTAGAGGAAGAAATATACAGTATTGTCAGCTAAAATGTGAGCTAGAAATCCAGATAAAAAATGATTATAGTTTAAATATACCTGTACTTATAGATGCCTTGGTTTGTTTCCCATAAGGCTTATGTTGTGCTCCATCTGTTGGAAATGTCTATCAAACTTGATCATAATGATTCAAGCAATCTTGCTGGTTGTTTAACACTATTTTTTTTATCTTACCTTTCAATGAGGGTTTTAGGATACATCAACTACATATATCAGAATAAAATAACCTCATAATGCATCAAATACATACGTTTTTACTCCTGAACCTTTAGTGATGCATTATGGAAGTAATCCTAGTGTATACAAAGGAATTCAAGAATATGGCTGAAGAAAAAAATTCAGTTTTTACCATCAGACTAACGTTCAGACCTTTTCGGAAAGGTCAGAAAACATTCAGTACACTACTCAAGGCTTCAAAGAGCCAATGTGGTTTTATTATAGTACCGGACCCAGCTGGGAACTTTGATCTCTAATAACTACAACTGCAGGAAAATCAAACATGTAATTTCTTATCACAAGTTCAAAGACTACAGCATTAATATTTAAATTGCACAAGCAGATGAAAAGATGGAATTCATAGGTACAGTATAAAACATTTCAGTGTAGTGAACAGTTCGGTGTACCTTGACATCCAATCCACCCTTAATTGAAAGGTAAGTTATTTGTTGCTGTCTCTGGGGAAATTTGGGAACATTTTGCATAGGGAATAGCATGGTTTCATATCAGTGTTACCAGTGTTTGACACAGTTCCCTCTGACACATAAAATCATAACTTTCTGATATCCATTTTAATTTTCACTGCAACAGAGTCAGAGTTTCTTGTAATGCTTCTCAGTAAACATGTATTGCCATATGTGAGCAAGGGAGACAAAGGGCTCCCCACATTACCATTTAGATTGGAGACCTCCATGCCAAGAAAAAGCCAAACAAAGCTAAGATGGCGGAGACCACAGAGGCGAGTTAACACCTCAACCTAGATCATCTCTATGAACCTCCCCGTCTGATAGAAACCGTATGTCCAACCCCCACTCTATTCAGTTCCACTGTTCCCTCCTAGAACACCTTTGCTGGAGAGATGCAGAGGGTGGCAGTTGCTGACATTAATAATTAAAATGTAAATGAGCTCACTCAAAGGT
Source organism: Thymallus thymallus (assembly GCA_023634145.1). Taxonomy (NCBI): domain Eukaryota; kingdom Metazoa; phylum Chordata; class Actinopteri; order Salmoniformes; family Salmonidae; genus Thymallus; species Thymallus thymallus. Next base: position 14,244,725 of record CM042389.1, on the reverse strand, counting down.
GGGCTGAACCAGTTGGGAAAATAACCTACTTTCCTGCTGTATCTGTGTTTTACATTGTCCACGTTTTTCATAGAACTCAGTATTTCGGGTTTATCTTTGGGACTGATTGCGAGACCAATTAATTATATATGATACCTTAATCAAGCTTTTTAAATGTAATACATGGGTTTACATTGATGGAATAAATGTGAATATTGTACATCTCAATCTTATTGTTGGTATTCATTAGTGCATGGAGCCAGACCTGATAGTGTTGTTTATGGCAAAGTTCTAGAATATATTGTAGATTTTCTTGTGATCCATTCACAAATGTCAGGGCGTCCGACAGATGTTACTGCTCAGTTTTTCTCTGTCTAGCTCTTCTTATAAACATTTAGAGGTGCGTAGAGGGGAAGAGCAGAGGGAGAAAGAGCTGAGAGATTGAATAAATCGAGAGAAGATAGGGAGCAAAAGGTTGTTGGATTTAGTCAAAAGTGCTGTAAATGTTAATCACTTTATTTGTTAGTTTCATTACTTAAAATAAAAGCTAATTTTGTCAAACAACTGACAAAATTGACCGGATAGCCTTTATTTAAAAATATACCTTTTCCCAAGAATATCCTCGGTTCCATGTGTTCAAAACATGAGCATGTGTGGTAGCATATAGCCCTGGCTACTAAGCACAAACTAGTAACATAATATAACGTAAAATATGCTATTCTGTTATTTTGAAATACATTTTCTTAGGTTTCTAATGTTTCTTAAGATCTGCGAAATGAAATAATAAAGGATTTCTTCTATGACATTTTTTAGACTATTAGAATGTTGACGTCAAAATGACAGGTCATTGGCCTAGAACGGGATGGCACAAAGCCCGGCTTTTGTAGTGTTACAAAGGCTTTTTATGTTCACCTGCAATATAAAGCACTCTCCTGCACCAAACTGCCAGACAGCCAATGTACTGTGTGCCTGAGTGGCTCTGGCATTTGCAGACTAGCAGATCCTCAATCTCTGTCTAAATATATTGAGATCGGGAAAGGTCTCAACACAGCAAGAATGCAGTAACTCAGTCAGACTAATGGCCTAAAATGATATATCTTTCTGATTGTCAACTCAGTTTGAAAAGCACCTTAGTCCCAACAAAATGTTACAGAATTAATTTACCAACATAAATTCATTCTGTACACATTTCTCTGAGAAATTGACTGCAGTAAAAATCCCTTCGATGGGCAGTAGATTGCAAAATGACACAGGTATTAAAGTATTAAGGTCCAATCGATAGAGTTTAATGCTATAACAAAATCGATAGAGTTTAATGCTATAACATATGTCAGTGGGATAAGCCGAGATCATCAGCCTCCCATCAAAGCTTCCTGATAGTGAGAGAGATAATGAGTGACAGGAGAGACCTGGATGTAATGTAATACTATCTCTACTGCTGCTAGCCTGCAGTCAAGACTATAGGACATGCAGTCACATCCATTTGATATGCAGGACGATAACCTTGTCCAATGTTTCTGTGTGCATGTGATTTCAAAACATATTTATTACATACATACTGTAGGTATTATAACAGTGGTTTTTACATTTACCATTGGCAGAGAAGATGGTCCCTACTCGCTCTCTTTTTTCACATTGGCCAGTTGAAGCTTTGTGTGTACAGTTGATTTACATTTCTATTGAGTAGCACAGAGCGGCAGAGGTCCTGAGAACTGGTGGAGCCTGATCTGGACTACGTTGTTTCACCAGGCCTGTGAGCATGTGATAAGCCTACATTGATACATGGCATACTGGCTGTGCTTGGATCTGCTTGGCTTGGGGGCCAGGAGGGAGAATGCCTGGGTGAGAATTGAGGTGGGATTTTGGCTGGATGAATGGTGACAGCTGATATACTGCATGCTTGAAACTGGCAGTTACAGTTATTCCTGGTGACCTGATTTGACCCAGTGATTTTAAGGAAAGCGGCCGTTCATCATCTTATCTTGCTCCATCAGGTGAGCCACTGAGTCAGTGCACACTCTTAGAAAAAAAGGGTTCCAAAAGGGTTCTTTGGCTGTCCCCATAGGATAACCCTTTTTGGTTTAAGGTAGAACCCTTTTGGGTACCATATAGAATAAATGTGAAGACATCAAAACTATGACATAACACATATGGAATCATGTAGTAACCAAAAAAGTGTTAAACAGCTTTGCACACTCATGGCATTCTCTCAACCAGCTTCATGAGGACTGCCACAGGAATGGAAGACCCAGAAATACCTCTGCTGCAGAGGATACGTTCATTAGAGTTACCAGCCTCAAATAAATGCTTCACAGAGTTCAAGTAACAGACACATCCCAACATCAATTGTTTAGAGGAGACTGTGTGAATCAGGCCTTCATGGTCGAATTGCTGAAAAAGAAACACCTATTAAAGGACACCAATAATAAGAAGAGACTTGCTTGGGCCAATAAACACGAGCAATGGACATTAGACCGGTGGAAATTTGCCCTTTGATCTGGAGTCCAAATTTAAGATTTTTGGTTCCAACCTCAACCAAATTTAGATGGTTTGGGATGAGTTGGACAGCAGTGAAGGAAAAGCAGCCAACAAGTGCTCAGCATATGTGGGAACTCCTTCAATACTGATGGAAAAGCATTCCAGGTGAAGCTGGTTGAGAGAATGCCATGAGTGTGCAAAGTTGTCATCAAGGCAAAGGTGGCTATTTGAAGAATCTCAAATATAAAATATATTTTTGATTTGTTTAACTCTTCTTTGGTTACTACATGATTCCATATGTGTTATGTCATAGTTTTGATGTCTTCACTTTTATTCTACAATGTAAAAATTGTGCAAATAAAGAAAAACCCTTGAATTAGTAATATTCCAAACTTTTGGCCCCCAGTGTATATATAGTTGAAGTCGGAAGTTTACATACACCTTGGCCAAATACATTTAAACTCAGTTTTTCACAATTACTGACATTTAATCCTAGTAAAAAATCCCTGTCTTAGTTCAGTTAGGATCACCGTTTTATTTTAAGAATGTGAAATGTCAGAGAGAGTGATTTATTTCAGCTTTTATTTATTTAATCACAATCCCAGTGGGTCAGAAGTTTACATACACTCAATTAGTATTTGTTAGCATTGCCTTTAAATTGTTTAACTTGGGCCAGGCGTACCACAATAAGTTGGGTGAATTTTGGCCCATTCCTCCTGACAGAACTGGTGTAACTGAGTCAGGTTTGTAGGCCTCCTTGCTTGCACACACTTTTTTAGATCTGCCCACAAATGATCTATAGGATTGAGGTCAGGACTTTGTGATGGCCACTCCAATACCTTGACTTTGTTCTCCTTAAACCATTTTGCCACTACTTTGGAAGTATGCTTGGGGTCATTGTCCATTTGGAAGACCCATTTGCGACCAAGCTTTAACTTCCTGACTGATGTCTTGAGATGTTGCCTCAATATATCTACATAAATTTCCTTCCTCATGATGCCATCTATTTTGTGAAGTGCACCAGTCTCTCCTGCAGCAAAGCACCCCCACAACATGATGCTGCCACCCCCGTGCTTCACGGATGGGATGGTGTTCTTCGGCTTGCAAGTCTCCCCCTTTTTCCTCCAAACATAACAATGGTCATTATGGCCAAACAGTTCTATTTTTGTTTCATCAGACCAAAGGACATTTCTACAAAAAGTATGATCTTTGTTCCCATGTGCAGTTGCAAACCATAGTCTGGCTTTTTTATTGCGGTTTTGGAGCAGTGGCTTCTTCCTTGCTGAGCGGCCTTTCAGGTTATGTCGATATGGGACTCGTTTTACTGTGGATATAGATACTTTTGTACCTGTTTCATCCAGCATCTTCACAAGGTCCTTTGCTGTTGTTCTGCGATAGATTTGCACTTTTCGCACCAAAGTACATTCATCTCTAGGAGACAGAACGCGTCTCCTTTATGAGCGGTATGACGGCTGCGTGGTCCCATGGTGTTTATTCTTGTGTATTATTGTTTGTACAGATGAACGTGGTAACTTCAGGCATTTGGAAATTGCTCTCAAGGATGAACCAGACTTGTGGAGGTCTACAATTTTGTTTCTATAGTCTTTGCTGATTTCTTTAGATTTTTCCATGAAGTTGAGCAAAGAGGCACTGAGTTTGAAGGTAGGCCTTGAAATACATCCAGAAGTACACCTGAAATTGACTCAAATTATGTCAATTAGCCTATCAGAAGGTTCTAAGGCCATGACATAATTTTCTGGAATTTTCCAAGCTGTTTAAAGGCACAGTCAACTTAGTGTATATAAACTTCTGACCAACTGGAATTGTGATATAGTGAATTATAAGTGAAATAATCTGTCTGTAAACAATTGTTGGAAGAATTACTTGTGTCATGCACAAAGTAGATGTCCTAACCGACTTGCCAAAACTATAGTTTGTTAACATGACGTCTGCTAAACACGTGTATGTGTCCAATACAATTTGATTTGATAAGATTTTATTTGGGTTTTTTTTTCTATGAGTGTAAACTGGTCTTTTTGATGCATTGCATCCAGTAAAACTGATTAGAACAAACTTCACTGCTTCATTATGAACAGTTGTACAAACTGAGTAGAACAAACTTCACTGCTTCATTCTGAACAGTTGTACAAACTGAGTAGAACAAACTTCACTGCTTCATTCTGAACAGTTGTACAAACTGAGTAGAACAAACTTCACTGCTTCATTCTGAGCTCCAGACTCAAACCAACAAACCTAAACCCAGCAGGAGACTATATACTTCAGCAACTGTAATTTTTTATAAATCCTTGATACTGAAATATGAAATACCAAGCTCTATTGACGTAAAAAACTGCACATCTTTCAATTCTGCTTCCTTTTATCCTGTAGCCATTGGCTCTAAATACCTGACTTGCTTGAGAACAGCAAATCAAAGGGTAAACAAGCTTCAATATGTTCCCTCATAAAAGATGGAAATTATGACTGGAATTTGTTTTGCCACTGTCGATGCCATGAAGGCCTCTCAGACCCAGGGGAAGTTCATGCTGTAGGTTATCCTGAATAATCTGATTGGCCGTGGGCCAGGCGGCCGCTAGCCACGGATACTAATCCCCTACATTCTCCTCAGTGGTCAGAGTTCAGCCAACCTGACAGAGTTCAGCCAAAAGGACATTGTGACATTTGGGATTACTCCTTGTCACTCAAAGGCTTTAATCTATGATGGCATTGCCATCCACAGCCAGACCCTCTGTCCATTCCCTGCCTATCTGCCCCTCCTTTCGTCTCCACCACTTGGCTCCTGGTTTTTGAATCAGTCCTTTATTGTATTACTTTTCAAGCTGACTGTAAATATATTGCCAAATTCAAATCTTTGAAGGGTGTACATCCCATATCTGTTGTAACCACCTTCAAAATAAAAAGTCACTGTCACACTTGACTTACATTTTTGGCACAGAGCAACAACTCTTCTTTGCAGAGAGCCTGCAAATCAAATGTAACACCTGATTACATTACATTGACCACGTCTGGCTCTTCCTTTTTGATTATGTTCAGTTCATTATTCTTCCGGCCCCCTACCAGAGAAATTATGCCTCCATGGTTAGATAGATAGATAGATAGATAGGTACTTTATTGATCCCCGAGGGGGAAATTTCTTATTATCATAGCGTGTTTTCACTTGGTCAATACAGGGGAAATTAGACAAATCTTAATTTGACCTTTCAGAGAAAATGTATGTGTTTATTTGTTGTTACCTCTAGACACTCCTCCATTCCCTCCTACTTCCTTATCCTTATTACATCACACAACCTCTCAGGCCATGGACTGATCACTGCAGTCTGTCGACTTGAGTCTTACTGGTTGAAACTCCAGCAATTCTATACCACTGTCCCAGGTGCTTTTGTTAGACATCCAACTGTAAAGATGGGTAATGTCATCAATGTACACCATGTATGGTCGGAAGCATGTCTTTTCCAACAAGCAGGATACATAACGCTGAGGTGAGAGAGCAGATAAACATCAAAGTCTATCCCCTCTCGGCTCATCTCATATAATCCTCCAGTGGCCAAGGATATAGTATTAGTCTATTAGTCTATAGGTTATAGGTTGCCTATTTTAAGACGGGTTGGTCCCTACCTCCCACACATCGCTGATATAATCTTTAGAGACTTTTGCAGTTTGAAGGAGCAACTGTGATCATCCTTAACATTTTTCTTTTATGTTAACGACCTTCCTCTTCAATGACCACGGTGCAATATCCATAACACCAAACGTCTTTCACTTAGCAGTTAAGGAAATGACTACTTATGAGTTAATGGATATATTCCTGAAACAGTATGTGTAGAAGATATATAATTAAAGGGGTAAATACGTTAAATTACAGTGTGATAAAGATGTCTCGCTCTACATGTTTTATACATGACTATACTGTAGAAATTGCTGCTAATTATAACACTGCGATTCTCATAATTCCGTGTTTACCTAATGTAATTGATCATTTACAGCAGTTCTAATCACTTACCATGAGAACAACCTTTGAGTATGATAAGCATGTGTTTAGTCAGATTCCCCCCAAAAAGTTAGGCTGCTGAGCATTACTGTTCCTTTCCCTTTCATCCAACAGTGAGGAGTCAGAAGAGTCCCCTAGCCACAGCTGGTTCCAGGCAGGGCCAGACAAGAGGAGAGACTGAATATCTGATGGTAGGGTGCTGGTACACTGCTCCTGCTGAATCCCCTTGGCTCAAAAGATTAGGGGGTATTTGGAGGAACCCACACTTGGTATTCTGGTCACACATCTCTGCCCCCAGATAGGAGTCTTATCCACCTGTGGAGACTCAAGGGCCAGTGTTGCCTGTCACCTGGGGCAGATCTGTGTGATTTGAGACGAAGGACTAAAGATTTTGTATCTATTCGTCAAATATCCACTTCCTTTAAGTAATGCAGCTGCAGGAGTATTCTAGTACCGTATACTAGGTTGAATAGATGGATAAAGGGATGGATGGATGGATGGATGGAGTATTATAAGTAGTGATTGATGTAGCATTGGTGACTACAGTAGTTATATTTTTACTACTGGCAGTACAGTAGTAGTATTAGTATTGACTGCAGTACAGAAGTAGTAATAGTACTGTCTGCAGTACAGTAGTAGTAGTATTAGTATTGACTGCAGTACAGTAGTATTATTAGTATTGACTGCAGTACAGTAGTATTGTTAGTATTGACTGCAGTACAGTAGTATTAGTATTGACTGCAGTACAGAAGTAGTAATAGTACTGTCTGCAGTACAGTAGTAGTATTAGTATTGACTGCAGTACAGAAGTAGTAATAGTACTGTCTGCAGTACAGTAATAGTATTAGTATTGACTGCAGTACAGTAGTAGTATTAGTATTGACTGCAGTACAGTAATAGGCTGGTAGTAACTGAAGGACAATGGAAGTATGCTTTTTGACAATCTTGTAAAAAAAACACAATAAAAATACACATTGTTAGGTCCATAATCATTCATCGTTGTGTTTTCAGCAGTTGTCCTCGTTCTAGAGCCATGGATGGATTGATGGATGGATGGATGGATGGATGGATGGATGGATGGATGGATGGATGGATGGATGGATGGATGGATGGATGGATGGATGGATGGATGGATGGATGGATGGATGGATGGATGGATGGATGGATGGATGGATGGATGGATGGATGGATGGATGGATAGAGGTATTAAATGAAGGAATACATTTTTATGATGGAATAAAATATTTTAATGTTTCTACAAACACACACACACACAATTATAAATTGTGAGGTGAAGATAATTGTTCACCCAACAGAATTGTCTTTCATGTGTGGTTTCACCATTTATCATCGTTCTGGAGCCAGGTGCCCTCGTCCAGCACATTTCCGTGCTTTCCAGTAATGACCCACCTGGCCTTGTAGCATTGGTCTCCTCAGTCTTCCCCGAGGTCCCACACATCCATAAACAATGTCTCTTCGGGCTCTTCCAAGCAGTCAAAAGTCAGGCCAAGTTTCTGGAGATCGATAATCAACAGAGTGGGTTTGGAGTCTAGGTACTGGGCCAGGGTGGGGCTGAGGTGATTGGCTCATGAATTCGACTGAGGCTGGCATTGCCCATTGAGGCCTGTCAGGTTCTTCATAACCTCCAGACAATGGCACACAAAGCATACATTTTTTCCCCTTGTTTCTTCATTGTTAAAAAGAATAATACAAATTAGTGTTTCCAAAATGTAGAATTGGAACTAAGAAACATGCTAAAGGTCAACATCAGGTATCCTTTTGTGACATCAATATGATGAGAATGAGAATTATATGGTCACATCAAAGTTCTAATCAAATAATTCTCATAATCTCTCAGTTTTTATTTATTGGTTTATTCGGATCCCCATTAGCTTTTGAAGAGGCAGCAGCTACTCTTCCTGGGTTTCCACAAAAACACAAAACATGACAAGTACCAAAACACTGATACACAAGAACTGTCACCCAAATTTAAAATAGAACGATATACAAACAAAACAACAACAAAATAGTACAAAAAATACAACAACCAAAAATGTGGTGTCTGATATTGTTCCACTAAATTCAAACCCTAAAGTGGATACCCCACATCTGAACTTGTGGCATAATTAAGCAATAAGGCCTGAGGGGGTGTGGTATATGGCCAATATACCACGGCTAAGGGCTGTTCTTATGCACGACACAACACGGAGTGCTAGGACACAGCCCTTAGCCGTGGTATATTGGCCATATATCACAAACCCCAGAGGTGCCTTATTGCTATTATAAGCTGGTTACCAATGTAATTAGGGCAATACAAATAAATGTTTTGTCATACACGTGGTATATGGTCTGATATACCACGGCTTACAGCCAATCAGCATTCAGGGCTTGAACCACCCAGTTTATAATTGATGTCACCTATTAAATCCACTTCAATCAGTGTAGATGAAGTGGAGGAGACAGGTTAAAGAATGATTTTTAAGCCTTGAGACAATTGGGACATGGATTGTGTATATGTGTCATTCAGAGGGTGAATGGGCAAGACAAAAGATTTGAGTGCCTCTGAACGGGGTATGGTAGTAGGTGCCAGGTGCACCGGTTTGAGTGTGTCAAGAACTGCAATGTTGCTCGGTTTTTCACACTCAACAGTTTCCCATGTGTATCAGCCAACTTGACACAACTGTGGGAAGTAAGTCAACATGGGGCAGCATCTCTGTGGAAAGCTTTCGACACCTTGTAGTCCATGCCCCGACAAATTGAGGCTGTTCTGAGGCCAAAAGGGGGTGCAACTCCATATTAGGAAGGTGTTCTTAATATTTAGTACACTCAGTGTATCTTCTCTCTCTCCCTTTGGTCTGCCTTTCTTTCACTCTCACTCATCTCTTTCTCTATCTATCTCTCTTTCTCTCTCTCTCTCTCTCTCTCTCTCTCTCTCTCTCTCTCTCAGTACTCTCTGTGTGGATGAGCAGCAAACAGGCAATTGGCAGAGCACCGAGAGGCATCTGATCCTTCAGCTAAATTGACCTTTGGCACTTGGCTCCAGCAGTCTGCCAGTCTAACAACTCCAGTATCAAATTGGGATCAAGTGTTCCAGCCTCTCTATCAGCTTACCTGGATTCTGTTGGAAGACATTAACGGACTGAAGTAGAGGTTTATTTTATGTCTTACCGAGGACTTCGTATTGACATGCTGTCTGTTACCTAACTGAGGGAAGACCAAAATTAAGGCAGAGATTTTACTGGTTTAATTGTCCCAGTAAATTGGACTTAATTTCTGAGGCACAATTGCATTATCGTGATTGGCACAGTAGAAGATGAGAATTCCAACACTCTGCTTCTCTAATTGGGTCCCCAACAAAACCAATTTAGATAGTGTGATGCACGTCTCACAGACGAAGCCAGCTTATAGGTCTAACACACTTCCGCCTGTCTGTCCACCCTGAATATATCCCGGCTTAGCTGTTTGATTTTGATATCAACACTTGCCAGAAACTTTATAATTGTTTTTTTTTTTTTTCATTATTTGGCTCAACCCTCCTTCCCACTCAAAGCATGTTGAGAAAAGGTCCATTTAAACCAAAATACATCATTAGGATCTCACACTGCAACCCCATAGATATAAACAACACCACTGAACAGTTTCAGAACTAAGCTCAGAATTAAACACTAATTAACCAATAATTTAAACTCTGTGACTGTGATTTTCTTAACCTTATTACGGTGACTCATAAACAAGTACACTGAGTGTACAAAACACAATGAACACCTGATCTTTCCATGACATACTGACCAGGTGAATAAAGGGGAAAGCTATGGTCCACCACCCAAAGGACATCCAGCCAACTTGACACAACTGTGGGACTCATTGGCGTCAACATGTGCCAGCATCCCTGTGGAACGCTTTCCATGCACCGATGAATTGTGGCAAAAGGTGGTGCAACTCAATATTAGGAAGGTGTTCCTAATGTTTTGTACACTCAGCATTTAACTTCCTGCTTGAAGGAGATGTTTTGTTTTTGGTCGAAGTGAACACAATTAAGAAAGTGATTGAAGGACAGAGGAAGCTGGAGACAAACTCAGACCATTATCTTAAACCGTATCTGTCTGGGTTCCCAACAAATCTATATATGTAGATGACTGTTTTCTGTCAATGCTCTGGGAGGTCGATACAAGTTCCTCCTAGCATGGCTTGAGTGGCTAATTGTGTCCTTGTCCAATCAGCAAGTTGACCTGACCTTCCGTACACTCTCCTGTCAGTCTGTGGCTAATATGTACACAAACAATTAATTTGTATACATATCTGACAGAAAGGAATGTCCCTCATGATCCAGTGTTCAGCCTCCATTTCTGAAACATTCTGCCAGCGGTTGTGGTGTGTGTGTGTGTTCATGCATGCTGCCTGTTGGCAGTCTCTGTCCCGGATATAATTTGCACCTGAGGCGGCTGCCAGCCTTAACCCTGTATTGTTGGTAGCACCTTGGCAGAGCACTGTGTACCAGACCTAATGAAGACACACAGATGTGCTGGTAAACAAATCATCTCCTGGCACAATGGCACTGCCACACACATCTACCACCATTCAAGGGAAAACTACCCAACTTTGCTCAGATAGAGGGAGAGAGAGAGAGAGAGAGAGAGAGAGAGAGATGTTTAAGACCCACTACTCTGAAAATTGATTTTACAGCTGGTTTTTCTTAAATCGCTTGGTCAGAGTTCTAGTCCACCTGAGGTTTTCCCCAAAACACTGTGGGCTAAAACACAGCATACAAATAACTAACGTATTCTGAGGAAAGCCCAGCTACTCCCAACATGAGGAAAACATTTTATCTGCTGTGTTTTAGGCTGCCGCACTATAACCAATGATCAGATTTGGAATCCCATTTACTTTCTTAATTAAGCTTAGCAAAAGCTTTTTTATTTTCTAATGAGCTTGCCTTCTTTTACTTCATGCATCGGTCAGGCTAACAATTAAATTATTCTTCATTTTGCTTCATGACCTCAATAAAAATGTTTCCTCTTCCAAGGATTTAATACATGTAGGGATTTGACCAGGGCCGGCCCTAAGCGAGATTTGGTTTTCAGGGCCCCCCACCCCATGGGTAAAACTTTTGGTGGTCCCCCTCTTGATGGTAGAGAGATTTGTTTTGTACATTTTCTGTAATGCTCTCCATTTTGCCATGAGGCATAGAGAAAATGTTGTAGTTTTAAAGCAAATTGGGGGGGTTGGGGGCCCGCTAGCGGCTGGGGGCCCTAAGCGACCCCTTATATCGCTTATGCCCAGGGCCGGCCCTGGATTTGACACACAGTGGCATTCCCTCTTATGGAGTTCTACTGCATATCAGGGAAGTGAATGCTTTATTGAGAGGGATAAAACCAGGTGATGAAACCGCAATGTTTATCCACCTCACTTTAGGTATTGTTCTTGTCCAATGTCAAGCTAATGGCAGCTGTAGGCTGTGCTGCGTTTGCTAGGTATCCACTTGAGAAAAGCAAATATTTCAAGGTGGAGAAATTTGTACACTCAGAAATTTGTTTCTGCTCTAGTGATTCTGATTATGGTCACCTGACACAATATGTATTCCACTCAAGGCAGATTACAAGTAATGGGAAAGCAAAAGGGATATGCAGTATAGTAATATATACACAGTATATCAAAGATATGTTCAAATAAGTCAGAATCCTTTCCCAGCAGATACAGCTAGCTGTGCTAATGTATTATAACTCAATGTCCCCAACTCCAAACTGTGAACACACTATCTGTTGACACTTCTTCACAAGTTGTCCCATCTTTTTTACAGTGTAGCACTCTGATTTACTGTACCAGCGTCATTCACGCCCGTCTCATTGACTTTGGCCCTGTGGAGTGAAGTGAGTAACAGGATGTTCCCTACGGAGGGTGTCATTGTCACAGAGAGGCTAAATGGTCAATGGCAGAGAGCCTCTCACTCGTTCCTACTCGGGTATTAGCCAGCTGTCATCTACTGCAACAACACCATAATCAAGTACATCTGTTATGCTGTTATGCTGCTGTTACGTACGACTTTTATCTCACAGGTTGACGCCCTTGGATATGATCTGGACTCAGGTCATGTGATATGAAAGTAGGCCGACTATAAAAGCATTCATGCAGTGGCATAATGTATACAGAGAAACATGGATTTCAACCTTACCATTAACTGTATAGAGTTCAAATCGATTTTTTAAAGATCATTTTTATTCACTCCCATTTCAAATGAAAGATCAAAGCCTACCACAGTTAATTTTACTGCAGTAATGTCCTTTAGGACTATTCTTCCATGTGCATTTACTGTATACTATTCATGTTTTTATCTGTTTGTTGTAATTGTAGTAATCTCATTCATAATATCAGGTTTGTATTTTTTACAACTCCAGAGGCTCAACAGAAGCGGCAGACATTAAACAGCAGGATCCCACTTCAGAGGTAATGCTAACTGATGTGTTATCGCCACAGGCCTTCTCTGTGTCCATCAAATACGTTTTATCCAGCATTAAGCTCTGTGCTTGGCTGAAATTATTGTGTGATTATACCTGCATGGACTACTAATACAAGCTTAACTACCAGCTCCAGATGTGTATCAAATTCTCTAGGAGTATAATGGAGGGTTAGACTGGCTACTGGCAGTTAGCTACAGCTGCAGCTACACACACACATGCATACACACACACCCCTTACTTGCCACTCTTGATTACCCCTCCAATCCCTCAGTTCTTTCTGCCCACATTAAAATATACTATAGTATACTTTGATGTAAGTACTATACTATTCATTGTAGTGTTTTTGATGGCTTTAGTGTAGTATACTGTAGTATTTACACGTAACTACAGTAAAAATACTGTAATTAAAAAAAACTGTAGTATATACTACAGTAGTTAATGTGGTGTTTTTGCAGATTGTGGTATACTCTAGTATTTACTGTAGTGTTTTATTATATTTGACATAGAAACCTACTGGAGAAGTAGTAAAAGAGCAAATTTACCATAACCTGTAGGACTGCAGTCTGAACACATTGTTCAGTGCTGATCTTTTCTATAACCTGTAGGGAACACAATATATGGTCTATACTTGGCATGTAGGTTTCTCACTTATGGGTGGCACAAATTGCAATATGGGGGATTGTAATGGGCAGGGTATATGCAAATAAGATACCATAGTATTTACTAAAGTGTAGTGTTCTTGCGGACTGTAGTGTTTTTGCGGACATTACTGTAGTATTTACTACAGTGCTTTTTGTTTACTAGAGTTTCTACAGTATACTGCAACATTCTATAGTAAGTACTACACATAATCAAGGGATACTACAGTGTGTAGTATAATATTCTACAGTAGTTTACGATAGAATTCTATAGTAAGTACTGTAGTATTATATAGTAGACTGTAGTATTTTTTTATGTGGTGGTATACACAACATCTGCCCACTCCTCATCTTCCTGTCTGGATGTCCGAATGAATCAAGAAGCCAAGAATTGGTTCTGGAGACAGAATGGATGATAATACATGTCTTTGGCCTTTGAAGGTAACCATCTTTCTCATACAGCGAAAAACAACAACTAAGAAAATGTCCATATTAGGCCTACACTTCTATCTAATCTGTCTTTGTTTCTCTGTCTCACTCACACTTTACCCCTTCTGAACACTTGTCTTTTGAAGTGCGCCCAATGAAGAGCCTCTGACTTTCTCTGTTGTTTAGTAGCTAATCAGTTGAAGCTGTGTGTATAATCAGGAAGGGGAATAGCGTCTGTGAGGGATTCTGGGGTTGGAGAAGGTAGGAGGGAGCCAATGAACATCTGGTGAACAGGTGTTACAGTAAGACACACTGAGTCACATAAGGCAGAGCATGTAGAGTACTTTACTGTGGCTTCACATAGGGAACTTGTCTTAGTCTTCAGAACAATGATACCAAGAGGATCTGTCCAGACGCTCAACCAGATGGTTGTGAGAACGTTGTTATTGTTTTCTAAATTCAATTTCATCGCAAATCCTCTTCAGCACCGCCCAAATTGTTTTGTTATTGTGCATCTTCAGAAAGTGCACAAACTTGAAATTCAGTTGAGGTCAGTTAACTGATAAGCAGTTGCTTCTTATCATACATTTTCCCCATTTTCTTCAAATCAGTTCGAACCACCTCCCTCATATAGTTTATTGTCTAGGGCAGATGCTTGGATGTTTACCTCTTGGGAGAAAAGCTTAGTGTTTGGTCCACGTTTCAGTACAGGTCATCGCAATTAGAATTTTGATGCATGTGATATTCAATCTTGATTCAACAGACACATGCAAATGGATTTTCTCTCTGAATTTTCTATTGATGGATGTCCAAATGGAAGAGGGGTAGAAGAACTCAATGTGTGAGAGAGAGCGAGAGAGAGAGAGAGAGAGAGAGAGAGAGAGTGAATAATTGAATTCAGTAGCGTTATCTTGAGAGATGTTCTATACCACTGAAGATGCTAATTAATTAGCTAATTGTATTAGTGTAATTAAAATGCTCTGTGATTTGTACATCGAGTCAGCACAGAAACGTCATGCCCATAGAGGGCACAGCCCCCTTATTTTTATATATTTTTATACTTTTTTTTCTGTAATACCTAGCAATTTTCAGAAGTTGTCTTTAGCTAGTCCAGATAGGTTCCCAATCTCCCTACCTCATAACTAGCTACTAAGAAGCCATTTCAGACTATCAATCAAGTTAGAGTAGGTTGCTGGCAAGGTTGGTAGACTTTAGAAAAGCAAGAAATTACTAAATTTACTGAATAAGACTCACATTCCTTTTAATCTTTTACCCAGATTTTAGTAGAAATGCAGTGAAGCATATTTAGTTTATTAAAATAAAAAAAACACCAGTCAGGAGGATACAGACAGCTCAAGAGGAATGCTTAGATATGCAGAAAAATATAAATATTTTTTACATAGAATTAAGCATAATGACTATGGCTCTAGATACTCCCAGTTCATATTTACGTCATAAGAAAGAATTCTCCTCAAACACGTCCACAAATTGGGTAAAATAAATATTATTTCCCATTGACCTCCATTGTAAAAGTTCCAACTTCGTCATCAGATTCTTTTCTCATTTTAGAAATGAGAAAACATGCCGAAAAGCTGCTGTGTTGTTCAATGTGCATGTTACCAGGTCAGAATTCCTGACCTACGGTTCGCAATCATCCCACGTAGGGACATAGAGCCTGAGAGAAAAGCCCTGTGGCTTCAGGCTATTCATAGTGGGACAAAGGAAAATGTGGGGACCTGGAGTCCAAGTAGGCTACACGTAACTACTGTATGTGTGTGGAAATCATTTAATCACAGGTAAGACATTTATCTTGTTTAGTATAGTCCATTTGTAACTTCATTCACTACTTGTAGCTGTATAGTCCATTTGTTTGTGTTGTTGGTATTGGCTAGTTTAATGTTACGGTCGGTAGCTAGCTAGCACTCACTCACGTGGCTGCTAGCACCGTCATGAAAGGGGCATGAGGGAAGCCCTACAATATTACATTTTAGTAGTGAGAACGTGTCTTCAGCATAGTTTTTGCTATGATCCAATGGTTTAACCTAGGTAACCACAGGTTGTTTACCCCACAGGCGGGCAGGGCCTCGACGTTCTATCTAATACCGACTGGGACTATTGCAGGAAAAAACTGTTTCAGGTGTTTGAAAAATTCTAAATTCTCCAACTAGCCCCCCTCCAGACCGCCCCTCAGCCATCCTCTCGTACTTTGTGCCCCCTCCGATTTTTGGGGTGCATGATGCCCTTGCAGTATGTGGTTGGTGTTATGACTGGTGACAGTTACAGCTGGGTTTTAGATTACAAGAGACAACCGTATGGAACTTGGCTGCAACAGTCTGTTCTTAGAGCTTCATGTTACAGCTGGGTTTTAGATGACAAGAGACAACCGTATGGAACTTGGCTGCAACAGTCTGTTCTGAGAGCTTCATGTTGAGCTCAACATGACATGGTGGGCTCAACACTACAGAATGAAGTACCGCTACTGTTTTAAAGACACATTTAGTACTACAAAGCTACAGTTGGGAAAGGACCTACAGTAATAAATCTTAAAACCATCTGTTTTGCTTGTGCTGTGCAATGGTGTAGGCCGGGTGACACACTGTCCAAGGTTGAGGCTGTGCTATGGTGTAGGCCAGGTGACACACTGTCCAAGGTTGAGGCTGTGCTATAGTGTAGGCCGGGTGACACACTGTCCAAGGTTGAGGCTGTGCTATGGTGTAGGGTGACACACTGTCCAAGGTTGAGGCTGTGCTATAGTGTAGGGTGACACACTGTCCAAGGTTGAGGCTGTGCTATGGTGTAGGGTGACACACTGTCCAAGGTTGAGGCTGTGCTATGGTGTAGGGTGACACACTGTCCAAGGTTGAGGCTGTGCTATGGTGTAGGGTGACACACTGTCTAAGGTTGAGGCTGTGCTATGGTGTAGGGTGACACACTGTCCAAGGTTGAGGCTGCTTTCTCCAATTGTCCTCCTTCTTTTCTTTATTTGTCCACTAACTTGCAGTGAAGGATTAGGGCCTAGGGATTTCATATATGACATTCTATGGCCTCAACTTGATTTTCACACTAAAATTATGCTTTTAAATGTGCTTTCAAACCATCCACAAACCAGCCATTTGAGAGAAGGTTAAATAATCCACTTAGTATTGGCTACCTAAACTGCACTTTCTATTACAATAAAAAGGAAGAGAATGTAACAAAAATAAGCATGATGATTCAGGTGAACCCACTCTCTCTCTCTATAGGCATTGAAATATTCCATTATGTTGCAATGTGAGATATGGCTTCATGTTGATTCCATTATGTTGTATTGTGAGGTATGGCTTCATGTTGATTCCATTATGTTGTATTGTGAGGTATGGCTTCATGTTGATTCCATTATGTTGAATTGTGAGGTTTTGCTCATTCCACTTTTGAAATCACTGCATGGTTTACAGCTTGCTGAATGAAAATGTATGAAATTGATTACATGCTTACAGTTCAATAAGATTTGAATTGTGAATCAAGAAAATGTATTGAATACCATTTATGAAGGGTGGGACCCCTGAAAAGGGGAACAATGCTCTGTGATTAGGCACATGCCGACTAAAGTGTCTGCTAGTACGTGACAAGCAGAATAAGTGGACTGAAAATCAAGTCAATTCATACGATTATTCCATCAAGCACCGAACAAAGATCAAACGCTATATAGCCTCAAAACATGGTTAAAAATATCATTTTTATATTGTGGATGATCAGTCCATCCATAGCACTGTTTTTTAATTTGAGAGTGTTTACATTTCTCCAACCCTATTCCTCAGCTTTGTACAGTTGCTGTCCTATAGAAGGCCCTTACAATCACAGCCTCCATAGAGAACATAGAGGTCCTGCAGAAAGGGAACTCTCTGAAGCTGACGAAAGCTGCTTGCATGCTAACAGGGATGAGAGAGAGAGAGAGAGAGAGAGAGAGAGAGAGAGAGAGAGAGAGAGAGAGAGAGAGAGAGAGAGAGAGAGAGAGAGAGAGAGAGAGAGAGAGAGAGAGAGAGAGAGAGAGAGAGAGAGAGAGAGAGAGAGAGAGAGAGAGAGAGAGAGAGAGAGAGAGAGAGAGAGAGAGAGAGAGAGAGAGAGAGAGAGAGAGAGAGAGAGAGAGAGAGAGATGGAGAGAGAGAGAGAGAGAGGCAGGCTTTGGTTTAGTATTCTGGTCCAACAGTGAAATTCAATAACTCATATCCCGTCTTTACATATGCCAAGGACATACAGCAGATATCCCTTGCCTATCAAAGAATAATACTTTTTTACCAAATTGGATGCCCTCCACAAAATTAATGCATTGCTCAGCGACCATCCTGAAAGGGACTTTCATTATCACAATAAGGTGATGTTATTAACATTTTGTATAGCTTGTATACCTTAGAAATAGTTGGATATATGCATTTTCTTTTTAATCTATAGTAGACATACAAAAGGATGCAACTGGCATACATATTCTCTCTCAGTCACAGACAGCAATATTTAGTGCCACCCAACTTTTATGATTGTATACCATAGTAAAATATGATGACATATGATAGGGATTTTACCCCATAAATATTATGTTTGCTAATGCTGTGATTGTATGAACTGCCTGACAATGTACTGCGATTATCCTATGAAGAGTGAGTTCTCACGCTTAGATGTGAGTAGTGCTGAGTATATTTTCGTCACAACCAAAGTTCAAACATGGCTAAGAGGAAATTATGTTTACCATTACAGTGGCAGGGCTGTATTACCCCCGTGTGTCTGTTATTTTACAGATTAATGAGTATCCTATGTCATGAAAGTGACCCCAGAGGAAACTTTAAAAGAGTCTTGAATGAGAGGAAGCTCCTGACTTTCGTTCTGAGATTACAGACAGTGGGTCATCATTGTGTCCATACAAAAACACAATATTCTACAACCCCCGAAAGAAAGCCTGGACTCTGTTACACAATGACAAGAGTGTGTGTAAGGCTACTGATCCAAAAACTTTTGCCTCTGACCAAATGACCTGTCATAGCAACAATGGGCACGCGTGTGAAATTGGAAAAGTGTGAAATTGAAGGATGATGGGCTTGCAACCTCATCTTCAGCCCAAGAGTGAGAAGGGGGGATGGTCAATTATCTTTCTCAAGGCAAGGGGAACCTCAATTTAAAAACTAAGTGCATTCCACCATGTAATCTGATTGGTAATAACTAATGAGTATTATGATAAACCTATTATTTATTACAAATGCAGCTGCAGCAGTCAATATCGAGTTTGCTTGGTTTTCTTGGGTGTAGTCAGAAATGTTTTGTTGGTTTAAGGTCAATATTTGTCCTTGTTCTATTTTACTTTGTTTCTTTCAATCTTTCTTTATGGTATCGCTGTCATAAATATGTACAAGCACACCCACAAGATTTACCAAAGATCTAGGTATTATCTGAGCACATGGTGAAGTGCTCACTCCAAAGGGCTCAGACACACAAATAGTGTTTTCTGGCTACTTAGCACCTCTGGACGTAATTTGCGAACCGAGTGCGCACCGAATTTACATGTAGAATGACATGACAAATGTCGGCAGTCAGACGTCTACAGCGGCAGACGAACGTTAGAACCACATTCGGTGCATTGTGTGCGAGCTTTTAAATATGCATTGCTCAATGACCTGAAGAGTCAGCCCACTCACATTGTTTCTAATGTCTCAACATGTCACACACACGCGCACGCACACACATGATGATGACGATGATGATGATGACGATAATGATGATGATGATACAGTGTTGAACATACATTATGTTTAGATTATATCATTTCACCAGGGCCATACATTAATTTTGTCTGATTGTCAAAGGAATATAGAAGTTCTGAATTGAAATGTGACCGTGGGGCTGGGCAGCAGTCTATGCTGGATAAATAAGCAGGGAGAGAGAACCCATTCCTCAAGTCTCTGACAGTACTTATAATTGGTTTACACATTCCACTTCGGATTAAAATTCACTTAATTGTGTTTTTAATCAATCAATTAAAACATTTGGTTTGACGCCCTGTCTTGCACATGCACGTGTCAAACCACACTTAATCATAACTACTGTGCATATAGTTTAATTTCTATGGATTCATGTACTAAACACTCAATTCTTGTAAACAATTATGTTTTTTTAACATGTGAGTGCATTGAACACTGTAGTTCTGTTATCGTGTTCAGAAAAAAACCATTTGAAAATATGGCAAGATGGTAGATACAGGATAGTTATTCAACGCACAATATGTGTCATTCCTCGCGTAACTTAGTCACTGTGTCAAATGTTTCATCCACTAGAAATACTTGCATTCCACACAGAGCTCCTGGAATTATCAATGAATCCTCGACAAAAGGACGGTTGTGCCACCTGCTGGTGCGTCATTGTCCTCCTGGCCAATCACACTAATGTACCCGGAGAGACACTTCCCGTGCGCTCATGGAGATTCCACAGCCTTCCGTAATTAGTGCCCGGTCCTTGGCGGGGCGCTGACCGGCGAACAGACGACAGTTGAGCAAGGCGCGAGCGGTAAGGCTGCGCACACTGTCAGAGGGCTTCAACCGTGACTTTCTTTGGACTGACCTATGAAACTATGGCAAACTGTGGACTGCTTCCTCACGCCAAATGTATGCTCATTGGCTTTATCCATCAATGAATACCGTTTGTAAGAGGTAAGTACAAATGTGTGAGTAATATTAAAATGTGTGTTTTGTAAAAAAAAAAAAAAGAAGAAAAATATAAAAAAGGGACCATGTTTTATTTAATTAGGTTATCTACTTTTTCTTGGTCACGGTCGCTTGAATTTCTTTCTAGTGTATGCGTCTTGTAAGCATTTTCACCTTCATGTCGCTGATTAATGTTGCAGTGTAGGCCTACCATTGTCATTATTCTCAGAAATGACAGAAAACCTGATAATTCTAATATTGGAAAATTGTTTAGTTGTGTATGTTAGTGTTACACGCCTTTTTATATTGTCTACATTTTAATATAGCTCCTTTCTTAGTTCGAGGAAGCATGTGCTAGGGCATATAGCTATAGCTGTTATTTTTAATGTGCTACACCTCAGCATCCTCCGCTGCAAACTGGTCCCTGAAAATAAATTAACACATTTTGCTGCCTCGCTTCATATTTAATTTAATTGTATTCTTGCATTAGAGTTATGTGCATTATTAGAGAAAGGGAACTGAATTGTGCCCTTAAATGGCATGTATCAGCGTTCATGTGTTTATTTACAATGTCCAAAAATGGAAAGGCAAGGAATGTTCCTTTTTTACTTTTCGTAGTGTCAGATAATGTCAAGATTTATAGCATTGGTAACAAACTATGAAATCTACAGCCACCTCAGTGATATAACTGTCTTATTAAAGCTTTATACACGTTGTTTTAAATACATTTTTTACATTATTCCAAACCAGATGTTTCATTCATATGTTTGGAGGCTTAAATCATACCTGCTTGTCATTATTTTGGAATTGTTGCATGATATACAAGCTCTGTCAGCTATACGTGGAATGTGTTTGGGAAAATAGGTATTTCCATGCAGAGACTGAGCCAGTTGACTGACCATTTGACATACAGGTTTTGTGGTTTGGTATGTGTTACAGTTGGTATACTGTAGGTAAAGTGGCTTTGTCCTATAGATGGAAGGTTCCATGGGAATGTTGCAACAGCCTGAGATTATAATTTTTGACTACTGTAGCTACAGATTGTACCCCAGATAATGTTATATATCCAAAGATTGTTGGTGTCCATTACTGGGCGTTACAGGAAAGCCCCATACAAACCACTGCCATAGATTTTCAACTGACCTGTATTTGGCGGGCCTCCCGAGTGGCACTGCATCTCAGTGCTAGAGGCGACACCACAGACTAGGGTTTGATCCCGGGCTGTATCACAACCGGCCGTGATCGGGAGTCCCATTGGTCCAGTGTTGGGGAGTTGCAGTGATGAGACAAGATTGAAAATGGGGTAAAAAAACAACTATTTGCCAATACTTTTTCAGTTCTCGATTCGGCCTAAGTAGTATCTTATAAATATCAGTGTCCAGTTGCAGGATGTTCGTTTAAATTTAGACACCCACCTATCTCGATCAATGAGAGAAGATTTGAAATAGGCAAGATGATACATTGTTGGATTACTTCATGGAGCAAAACATTTATTTATTTTAATAACAGAGCATTTTCTAAAGTATTAGCAAATATCTATGGCGGCGGTTTGTATGGGGCTTTCCTGTAACGTCCAGTAATGGACACCAAAAATCTTTGGTTATATCACATTATCTGGGGTACAATCTGTAACTAATTGTTGACTTGTTTTTATGGTGTGGTATTTAAGCAATAAGGCCCGAGGAGGTGTGGTATATGGCCAATATACCACGGCTAAGGGATATTCTTACGCACAACGCAATGCAGAGTGCCTGGACACACCCCTTAGCTGTGGTATATTGGCCATATATCACAAACCCCAGAGGAGCCTTATTGCTATTATAAACTGGTCATCAACATAATTAGAGCAGTAAAACAAAATGTTTTATCATACCCGTGGTAAACGGACTGATATATATATATATATATATATATTTTTTTTTCACCTTTATTTAACCAGGTAGGTCAGTTGAGAACAAGTTCTCATTTGCAACTGCGACCTGGCCAAGACAAAGCAAGCCAGTGCAACAAAAAACAACACAGAGTTACACATGGGAAATAAACAAACGTACAGTCAATAACACAATAGAAAATCTATATACAGAGTGCAAATGTAGTGCAAAATGCAGTAAGGTTAGGAAGACAATAAATAGGCCATAGTGGCGAAATAAATTACAGATTAGCATTATCACTGGAATGATGGAATGTGCAAGTGATGATGTGCAAATAGAGATACTGGAGTGCAAAATGAGCGGAAGTAAAAATAAATAAATATGGGGATGAGGTAGTAGTGTGGGCTATTTACAGAAGGGCTATATACAGGTGCAGTGATCGATAAGCAGCTTGACAGCTGATGCTTAAAGTTAGTGAGGGAGATAGGAACCTCTATATATACCATGGCTTTCAGCCAATCAGAATTCAGGGCTCAAACTACCCAGTTTATAATGAAGGATATACAATGGGGGGTTGAATCCTAGATACTGATTGGTTAAAACCGTATTCCAGCCAGTGTCTATTCCACAATTTACCACCAGCTAAGGATATGACGTTGAAATGCCTATTTACTGTTCCATCTTATAGCGTAATCCACGGTCTCATCATCCCAACCAGGCAATTTATAAACTTGATCTCTAGATATTATCGCCTTTCTGCTGGTTTTCAATGGCAGAGATTTGTATAAACTTTGCTGTCTGTCTCGCCAACATTTGCAACATTGTTTCAATATTGAAATTCCATCTCCAGCTGGCCCATAGTAAAGAACGTGTCGGGAGTCGGGATGCGACAGACAGGCAGCTTTTCTCAGCCAGTCGAAATTATGAATCAGCATAATTTTTATGGATATATACAAAGAAATGTCAATAGATAAACAGGTCAAACGAAGCAAAATGCAGATAGTTTGCTGTCTTTCCAGCAAATTGGGGGGGCTAGTGCTGCCTAGTGGTGGCTATTCAGTAGACTGATGGTCTGGGGGTAGAAGCTATTGGCCAGTCTGAAAGCTTTTGCCATGTTGCTCTTATGCTGCCTGTGGCTGAGTGATGGAAGCTGGGAGAACAGGCCGTGGCTCCGGTGGCTGAGGTCCTTGATGAGCTTCTTGACCTTCCTGGTGTTTAGGTGTCCTGGAGGGCAGGCGTTCGTGTGAGCCTACCACCCTCTGTAGAGCCTTGCGGTCAGCGGCGGTGGAGTTGTTCTTGATGGTGCTTCTGTTCAACACTGTGAAGGCCCTTAGGAAAAGCTGGATAATGCCCTCGAAGCCTGTGTTTGGAGGATATATTGGCACATTTTGGGCATTATCACTTAAATAATACATCCTTTGCTGGCCTTACTGGGGCTGGTTGGCCCATTGTTGCTCAGACAAAACTGCATTGCTGTTCTTGCTGTAAAGGTGAACTATTCAATGCGTTACTATAGTGAGAATATTTCAGTCCTTGACCTACTTCATTGCAGCCATACAGGTCCATCTTACTGTATATTGGCACAATTGTTGCATTTATTTGTGATTTCCTGAGGAAATATGAGGGAGTGTTAAGGTCTCAAACATTTTTGTTACAACTCCTACACAACACAGGCGTATCTTGAGGAAAGGTCTCATTCTTGTTCCAATTATTTTACAATACATTGCAGTAGGAAGCTCTGTCTACTTTTAGAGCATCAGTTATGTGTTTAATGCAGTCAGCTGGCCACTGCTTTTGTTCGTGACATCTCTTTACAGATAGTCTTTCTATCTAAGGGGATTCTTGATGTGTTGGAAAACTCCTCAACTATTGGGGCTTTTGCTTTTGAGCACTTTTTTGTTATAATTTCCAGGTAGGGGCTGAAGCATTGTGGAAAATCTAGATGGAATGGCTCAATGGGAAGAGATCTCTGCAAAGAGGCTGTGAAGTATTGGAGAAGGTGTCAGAAGTCTCTGCAGATCATTCCTTTATTGTAAACACATGGTTGTTGGTTCATCAACGTAGTAGCAAAATGCTCAAGGATCCACCCATGCAATCCACATGAAAGATCCGTCAGATAGCCAAGTATGGTGGGAGGTAGCCTAGCAGTTAGAGCATTCGAATCCCTGAGCTGACAAGGTGAAACATCTTTTGATGTGCCTTGAACAAGGAACTTTAGCCAAATTATGCAAGGGTTGCCGTTGACAATGGCTAACTCACTTGAAACTGACTGGCTAGCAGATATTCCTCAGATTTCATGGACTGCAATTTCTTTGAAACACTGGTCTAAGGTATATTGACTGTTGTAAAAACAATCAATGTAGTATACAGTATAGCCTTCCCCTTATAGCTCTGTTACTCCTAGTAAGCGTCTCAGGAGTGTACTTAGATCCAGAGCGCCTGCTTGTAGCGTGGCCTTGTGAGGTGACTGGCTGCTGTCTCTGCTATCTCTGCTGCTGCTCTTACAAGGCCTGCTTAGCTTCACAGAAACTGGGAAAATAGACATTGCATCCAGAAGCATGCCGTGCCCCTCCCATATTCCAAACACATGTCAAAACACACAACCTAGCTACGTCTGCAGCCAATGTATGGGCTGCATTTAAAAAGAGCAATGATTACAATAGAGTTTAATGCACAGTTTTCCTGCATCATTAACAACTTCAGACAAGGACAGGCCTCCTATAGTCTGGGGTAGTATGCAGTGTAGGCTTTTGTTGATTGGACTTTTGATTAGTTGATTGATTTGTAGAAGTATTCAATTGTTTGGGGTTGCTAAGTGCTCATCATTCATTGACCTTTACCTCCAGGATGTGGCTTGGTGTGAAGTGTACCCTGGGCTTATAGTTAAGTGCTCTTAGGAGTGCTGTTAAAAAGGAGCTTGTTGTTTGTATTGGCATATTGTACTGTATCTACAATGGGCTACTTAGAGATCCCCGATCAAAGTCAGATAATGAAAAGTGTTCAACGGGCAGATATTGGGCAAAACGGGAAGAATGCATTATGATAGGAAAGTGGACATCATCAAAACAGCTTCCAAAACAGCATATGTGGATGTGCTGCTTTGACTGTAATGGAGACAGTCCAAAGTGCTGGTATTCATATTTCTATTCTTCTCAAATATAAGTGTTGAGGGCTGGTCCCCTTCAGACAGCTCTCCTGTGCTGATGCCTTTCTCTTTCTCTGACAGTGCGAGTCGAGGGAATTTTGATTCATGGTTAATATATGGAGCCCTTTTCTGTGCCTGCTCTCTGCCTGTTCTATGCACATAAATCAATAAGGCCTAGCTGTCCATCATGTTGTGAAGAGAGAGCGAGAGAGGTGTAGAAGGAAAGAGAGCAAAAGGGAGAGAGGGAAAGAGGGAGTGAGTGAGGGAGCGAGAGAGGGAGTGAAAGGAAGTGAGAGGGAGGGAAAGACAGACAGACCTGTTGTACCCTGGGCTTATATGACAGCCTGTTGTACCCTGGCCTTATATGACAGCCTGTTGATCCAAGGCAGCCTCCACTCCAGCCAAGGTGAGTCCAGGGCCAGGCAGCCTCCACTCCAGCCAAGGCAAGTCTATGGCCAGGCAGCTCCACTCCAGCCAAGGCGAGTCCAGGGCCAGGCAGCCTCCACTCCAGCCAAGGCAAGTCTAGGGCCAGGCAGCCTCCAATCCAGCCAAGGCGAGTCCAGGGCCAGGCAGCCTCCACTCCAGCCAAGGGGAGTCCAGGGCCAGGCAGCCTCCACTCCAGCCTTGGCGAGTCCAGGGCCAGGCAGCCTCCACTCCAGCCTTGGCGAGTCCAGGGCCAGGCAGCCTCCACTCCAGCCAAGGCGAGTCCAGGGCCAGGCAGCCTCCACTCCAGCCAAGGCGAGTCTAGGGCCAGGCAGCTGTGTGTGGAGGGATAGGGTACAGTGGAAAGGAAAGGGAAGGGATAGAGTGAGTGTAACAGACAGAGAAGGGATAGAGTGAGTGTAACAGACAGAGAAGGGATAGAGTGAGTGTAACAGACAGAGAAGGGATAGAGTGAGTGTAACAGACAGAGAAGGGATAGAGTGAGTGTAACAGACAGAGAAGGGATATAGTGAGTGGAACAGACAGAGAAGGGATAGAGTGAGTGTAACAGACAGAGAAGGGATAGAGTGAGTGTAACAGACAGAGAAGGGATGGAGTGAGTGTAACAGACAGAGAAGGGATAGAGTGAGTGTAACAGACAGAGAAGGGATAGAGTGAGTGGAACAGACAGAGAAGGGATAGAGTGAGTGGAACAGACAGAGAAGGGATAGAGTGAGTGGAACAGAGAGAGAAGGAGCGAGAGATGGTGAGAGCAGTAGAGGGACAGAGCCAAAACACTGCCAAACTCTCAATTACAGTGATTTGCTACTGTGTTTTCATCCAACAAGCAGCTGGCTGTATTATATGGTTTGTTTATTAGTCAGAGCTAATGTACTGGCTCAAAATATTGATTTGATAAAATATTACTTTCCAAATGAAACTTTAATGGGTTGTTTCTTTAACTTCTTTGTGGCATACTAATCAGTCAAATTGTTTTGCCTTTTTTTTACTCTAAACAATTGTTGCATACAATTCTTTTCTCTGGGTATATTTCCAAGTAGGAATAGCAAAGTTTATTTTTGAACGTCTCTTCAATATTGTCTTTGTGAGATGTACTGTAGCTTAGGCAACTAATTTGAAAATGTACAGAAGCTAACACTGTAAAAACCTTGTTGTTTGTCAATCCCTGGGTTTCCCGTTTGGGTTGTCTTTTCTCCGTAGTTAAATAAACGGCAGGTAGCCTAGTGGTTAAAGTGTTGGGCCAGTAACTGAAAGGTTGTTGGTTCAAATACCTGAGCTGACAAGGTGAACAACCTATTGATGTGTCCTTGAGCAAGGCACCTGACCCTAATTTGCTAAGGGGCTGATCCTGTAGGTAGGCTGTCATTGTAAATAAGAATTTGTTCTTAACTGACTTGCCTAGTTAAATAAAAAAACACCCATTGTTAATCTGGCTGCCCACACACACTCGTGTCTCACACAATAGAACCATCCAGAACTCACATCTACTGCTTTGTGAGTCATCAGCTTAGAGGGAGTCAAGCTATAAAGGAAACCAGTGACAAATGGAATTCTAAGATAATGAGCTTTACAATGTATTTAATTGTCCCCCACAATGAAATCGGGAAGGGGACTGTGGATCTGTTTCCCATTCATACGTTAGTCACACACGATATCTCAGAGATCACTGGCCTGATTTTTACGGAACTTGGGTGAATGATGTGTATTTCCATAGAGATCCGGGAATATAAAAATAATGACACTGATTGGCCAAATGGTGGCGCTATAACAAGAGATTTAAAATGCAAACTTTGAAAGGTCAAGCCCCTCACCCCGTTTGACTTAAAGTCATGACATTCGGTTCATAGGTCCCTCTTCTCATAAAGGACAAATTTGCCACAGGGACCTATAAAGTCCGCCATGATGGAATATTTTCTAGTACCTAAAACAACATGGCCGCTATTTGGCAATAAACATTTACATGAGCGTGGTCTGGCACATAAATTAATATAAATCAGTCAAGGATATACATATTGTAAGAACATTCATATCAACCACACGGTGGCACGATAATGGGCACATGTTTATATCTTTTGATCTATTTGACTGAATGTGAAATGTGGCACACATGCTAAGGGATATGAGTCTAGCTAACCCACCCGATATCTCAGAGATCACTGGCTCGATTTTGACAAAACCTGGGTGAATGATGCGTCTTAACATAACATCCGTAATTTACAAAATTACATTGAATGACCCAAGGGGGGCGCTGCATAATTTGTGGGGGACGACATGTTTACTGTTGTCTTGTTTGTTATTTCAAGTAACATAAAAAAACAAGTTTTGAATATCATCTGTAGCTTATAATGTTGAATTATTTCACCACAAGGCTACGTTAAATGTAAAGTCATTAGGTTTTTGTCAAAAGAACCCAGCAGAATCCGTAGCAGTTTATTTCGATAAGTTGTTGCCTAGCATTGTTTGTTTCTCTTCACCTCTCTGGTTCTTTGATGACACGCCTCATCAACCACATCTGCAGCATGTCAAACATAATTTCAGGCACTCTGCTAGAATGCATACCTGAATTACATTTTCTTCACAAGTTTTCACCTTCAGACATTGTTTAATGGTCGAGCGAGGTGAAGTGTTTTGTTGATCGACACTGATTCATTTATGCAGCTTCTGCAACACAGATTTCCTAATTTCTGTCTAGTCGTGTTCTTTTTTGGGGAGGAAGAAAATAAATGTCACGGATATTGGATTAGTCCATAGAGCATTTGATAATTACTAGGGTTGCAAAGGGAGGGTATATTACTGGAAACTTTAAAAACTACCAGAATTTGGGTATCTGTCCAGGATTTTATGTCATTTATCTCAAGAAATGTAGTGTCCCTTCTGCGTACTTCAGATTATCACAGGTGTCTGTAATGATCTCTGGCCCTCTCTTTGGCCATGAAATAGACAAAGAAAAATGATGACAAAGCTGTAAAACATTATCCTAAATATAAACCATCAACTTAGTGAATACCATTGGTGTTAAATTAGGGTTTAAGCATGAAATATCCTTGATATTTATTTTACTCTCTCAATACGTATTTGTTGTCAAACTGGTGGCAGTTGTGTACAAGTCAGTAGTTGGACGAGTTGCAGAGGTAACTGAAAATAATGTTTCTTAATTAGATGCTTTTTTCATTAATTAGGCTATTTTCTCTTGAATCATATGGTCTATGTACTAGAAACTCATGTACAAAATGAACACAGATATAAAAACATGAATACTATATATGAATACATTTTTTTATATTATTCAAGTATAAATTAGCAATTTACGATAGGTTGCCGTATATTTTCTGTTAATTTTCCAAAATTACTGAAGATTCCGGTAACTTTGGTAAATTACTGGTAGCTTTACAACCCTAAACATTATTATTCCTCTCAACAGCTGCACAGTTTGTCTTGTCAGAGCCTCCATAGTCCCAGTGAGAGATAAGAGATATAGACCGTCTGTAATGTGCTGTCACTCCTGACGTCATGACATCAGTGATCTTCAGGTCGGGAAGTTGTAGTTATAGAAAGATGTGTGAGTTTCCGACTTGGAATTCTGAGTTGGATGGCCGTTCAAAATTATTTTCCCAGTCTGAGCTAGTTTATTTATTTTTTGAATTCCTGTTTGTTTTGAACACCGCATGACAACACTCCCTATATCAGTTTGTTTTGTTCTCCCGTACTGTTCTCTCTGGGAACACAAACCAACACCTCACTTTGGCTATGTGTGATTGATACTTGCACGTCTATGAGTGCTACCAGGAGAGAGAGAGAGCCCTCTGGCCAACTCCTGGGAATCAAATGAAACAGGGAGAACTGTACCATCTAGCCTGGGGGCTTGGAAGGTAGATTAACGTTTCACAAAGAAACAGCAATAAAAGGAACATTGTTCATGAACATATGGAACTAGTTTCCTTCTCATCATTGTAGCTAGCTATAAGTCAAATCAAATCAAATGTATTTATAAAGCCCTTTTTACATCAGCCGATGTCACAAAGTGCTATATAGAAACCCAGCCTAAAACCCCAAACAGCAAGCAATGCAGATGTAGAAGCAAGGTGGCTATGAAAAACTCCCTAGAAAGGCAAAACCTAGGAAGAAACCTAGAGAGGAACCAGGCACTGAGGGGTGGCCAGTCCTCTTCTGGCTGTGCCGGGTGGAGATTATAACAATTCATGGCCATTAAGGCCAGTTCTTTCTCCAAGATGTTCAAATGTTCATAGATGACCAGCAGGGTCAAATAATAATAAAAGTAGTTGTGGAGGTTGCAACAGTTAAATACATCAGGAGTGAATGTCACTTGGATTTTCAGTGCAATAGAGCGCAGGTGCAGTAGAGAAAGAGCGAGATAAAAACAGCAGGTCTGGGACAAGGTGGCACGTCCAATGAACAGGTCAGGGTTCCATAACCACAGGCAGAAGAGTGGAAACCGGTGCAGCAGCACGACCAGGTGTACTGGGGACAGCTAGGAGTCATCAGGGCAGGTGGTCCTGAAGCATGGTCCTCCGGGTAGGCTCAGGTCCTCCGGGAGAGGAGGTAGAGTGGGAGAGAGAGAGAATTAGAGGGAGCAAACTTAAATTCACACAAGACACCGGATAATAACATCAGATTTAACAAACTGACCCTAGCCCCCCATCACATAGATTATTGCAGCATATATACTGGAGGCTGAGACAGGGGTCTGAAACCACTGGGGTCAAATGTTCTATTGTTAGATAGATAGCTTACTATGTAAAGACAGAACGTATGTACCCAGGGTATATGACACATTGTACAGCAGAAGGCCACCTATGATTTCTATTATGTTTTACTGCTACAAATCAATAGAACAGGATTAGGAGAATCCAGATTTATTATCCACTTGTATTGGAAGACAAACAGTGGAGCTCAGTCTCTGTGTACATTCCCACGGTTGCCCCTGGTTATTCCAATACAAGCCGGTCGATGAGTGGCCAATGATAAATCAATTGGCTTTCCCTGAATTACTGCAAGATTAGATGTTCTTTTTCCAACCCCCATCAGATGTTAACAATGCAAAATGATCCTGATTCAGGAGATTCCATTGGTATCAATCTGTCTTGTGCATAACGTTGCAAAGCAGTACTTTTGTTAATTAACAGAGAATCTATGGCAATCTATCATAATTTTTTTTATTCATATATAGTATTCATTTTATATCTGTGTCCATATTGTCCATGAGTTTCTAGTAGATAGCCCATATGGTTCAAGAGAAAATAGCCTAATTAATAATGAAAAATGCATCTGCAACTTGTTTCACAACTGCCACCAGTTTGATGCAAACTCATTGACAACAAATACATAGACATAGTCAAATAAATAAAAGTGTGTAAAATAAATATAAAGGATATTTCATGCTGAAACCCTCATATTAAACACCAATGGTATTCACTCAATGTATGGTTTATATTTAGGATAATGTTTGACAGTTTGGTCATTCTATTATTTAATTATTTCATATATTTTACATGTGATAAGACCAGAGAGAGGGCTAGAGATATTTACAGACACCTGTGATAATCTGAAGAACCCAAAAGAGATAGATTACATAAAATCCTTGAAAGATTCCAAAAGTCTGGTTTTTACTGGTAAACTTTGACATTTTCCAGAAATATCCCCTCCCTTAGCAACCCTCATTGTGCACAATCACGTTTCCTTTTCATTCTTCTCTCACCTCTTGACTGCCAGATCATAAAAACCTTTAACACATCCCAGGGGATTGTCAGCACTCCACAACTGATAGTAATCTGGAGTTTATGCTCATCGCTGGAATGTCAACATTTGGCGTGACATGAAAGTGCTCATATAGCTAATCTGTTTTAGTTTACAGTATTATCTCTGTTACAGAAAATATCCTCATGGCAAAAAGTGTAAAATCTTGTTACAGAAACAGTCCGTATTTTTAGTGAAACAAATTGTTATTTTCCTATTAGTGTATATAATATCAAATTGTGAACTTGAGAAATATTGAGATTCTACGATGCTGAAGGAAATTGAGATCAAGGGATTCTGAGCAATAATTAGGATCTGAAGTGGATGAAGTGGAATCTTTCGATTGGACACAGTCCCTGAGCAAGAAGGAATTAAGTGGTTTGGCAAGGCTCCAACCAATGTATTTCTGGCAGATATTCACTGGCAGACAGAAGAAGATTGTTTATTGCTTTGGTGGTCTCTGGTTTTCTAAAGGTAATCATAATCTGAGCTCACTGCATTTTTTTTATACAACATGGACACACACTGAATGGAGTAAGTGCAAATTACTATCATTCAGCCAAAACACATAAATATCACATTTAATTTGAAGCAACTTTCACCACCCTACATAAAAGCTGACCGTGTTAGAATCTACAAAAATGTAATTTCTTTATTTTGTGTCATAAAAGTAACATAGAAACACAGTTTGGAATATTAACTGTAGCTTACCTAGCTTGCCATGTAAGTCAAGTTAATTGTAAAGAGCTTGTTTACAGCAAGCTTATAATTCAGCGTTTTCAGTTTATTATATGTTGAATTATTTCACCACAAGGCTACGTTAAATGTAAAGTCATTAGGTTTTTGTCAAAAGAACCCACAGAATCTGTAGCAGTTTCTTTCGATAAGTTGTTGCCTAGCATTGTTTGTTTCTCTTCACCTCTCTGGTTCTTTGATGACACACCTCATCAACCACATCTTCAGCATGTCAAACATCATTTCAGGCACTCTGCTAGAATGCATACCTGAATTACATTTTCTTCACAAGTTTTCACCTTCAGACATTGTTTTAGGGTGAAGTGTTTTGTTGATAGACACTGATTATTTTATGCACCTTCTGCACCACACGTTCTCGTTTCTGTCTTGTCATGTTTTTTTGTGGAGGAAGAAAATAAAAGTCCAGAGAAGGAAAGATGCACAATATTGGTCCATACAGAGCATTTGATCATTACTGTTCCTCTCAACAGCTGCGAAGTTTGTCTTGCCAGAGCCTCCATAGTCTATACTATTCAGAGATAAGAGTTATAGACAGTCTGTGATGGTCACTCCTTGTGTACCTCACCGCAGTCCCTATGTCACCACCCTACATAACAGCTGACAGTATTAGAATCTACACAAATATAATTGCTTAATTTCTTATGTCCAATTTTTATAGGATTAGTTTTTCTTTCAAGAAAAGATTGTGGTTGAGAGAACTAGATCTCGATAATTTCCATTACCCTATCATCTGAAAACTGCTCCTCACAAGTTTCATCTTTAGTGCTTCAAATGTCTGCCTTCCAGCCTGCAATCATCTGGCCAATGTAAGTACTTACAGTACATCAGTCAATCCCTTAACTGCTGCAAAGTGTCAGGGGAGTCGGACAACTTTGTGACCCTGTTGCTGCTCCTCTGACGTTTATTATTTACTTATAAGATATCATGATATTATGAAATGTAATTAATAAATGACGAAAGCCTATTTAGATTGTGAGGGAGCAACCACGAGTCTGAGTCATTTCCCTGCCTTCTCCGTAAAGAGTCCTTCAGCCCAGGCATGTCTGTTTCTAATAATCAAGTGCTCCGGCCTTACATCATAATCAGGAAATGTCTGGCTTTATTTACATAGTTCCTAATCAAGTGTTTTTTCTGGGTGCGTTTCACGGCTTTAGTATTGTTAATGTGGAAAAGAAAAGGGCCAGATTAATGTGGTTAGGGTTCAGTCAGGTGTTTAATTGCCTGCTCGGTGGATGTCTCGGATGGAAAATCCTTAACTATTAAACGGTACACTTAATCAGTGCCAAGAAGACAGAACTACAGTCGACTTTCAAGAGCCAGCCGTTAACCAAATTCCTCAATTAACCCTCGCCTTCACACATATTGTGTTTGGTCATCTAGATGGCGAAGACGATCCATTTCCCCCTGTCAAAAAGCATGTAATGAAAAGAGAAATTAAAAGTGAAATCATTCACAATGCCCGGCACTTGGCAGTGTGTTTCTGGTAACATTCTGAGTAGTGCATAACCAAAATACTGTCCTCTGAAATATACATTCATTTCAAAATGTTGTATGTGTCTTGGTACACTGGCCAGGTAGCCGCAAAATAGCCAACTCGTTCATGTCTGTTATTGGACCCTGTCATCGTGTTTAAGTGGTGGTTAAGTCTTTGTGTTCACACTCAATGAGTCCATCAATCAGCGGATGTGACATGCAACACGTAAACATGATACAGGCCTTGTCTGAACAGCGGGCTCGGTCAATTGCTGCACCAAACACATCCATCATGGAGACATATGCAAATGATCCTAGCGTACTAGGTCTGACATCTGGACTCTTCCTTTAACCTGTTCATAAGTCTTGTCAGAACAATAGCTGAATAAAACCAGTAAGTATACACTTATTTAGCCAGTTTTCTTCGTCAGCATTAAAGGTTATAAATTATCCCCAAACTCGATAACAAGCTTTAATCATGAAAAGTTGATGTTCAGTTTACAACCATCATCATCATCATCATGGCTCTTAACAATCCAGAGAACTGTAGCGTAACCGTTCACAGTCATATCACCTCAATGTAACTTCAGTGCAACAAAATGGAAAGTTAATTTAGAGTCGGTCCTGTGAGGGCCTAGCAGGCAACAGAGATCATATTCATGAGCAATGACCAAACTTAGATTTTTAAGCTCTTGGTAGACTTTATGTTCCTGTTTTTTCTGGAAAGCAAAGTCTGTTCAATACATTTTGGTGGATTCATACATTCAATATTTCTATTTTTTTATGTACGCTATGGTTATACAAGTCAACGCTTCTTTACTCTTTTCCTGCATGCATAGCTGGGTGTTTTTCTAACTTTCAGACTGATGTTATGTCTGGCATGGATGGGACAAAATTAATTTTCCTCCATCACAGGCTCTCTGTTTGCTTACATTGGGCATAATGAACCATTAATTCACTGCTGTCGCCTGCAGACCACAGTCAATTCGAGAAGAATTAGCTCTTGGAGAGACAGGGCAGAGACAGAAAAATGTAGAGTCAAGGCATATAAGAGTTTCCATATGCCCTGTGCCACAAGACACTGGTCATTTTAGTTAAGATGAGCATTTGTCTTAATGAGGCAGCCATAAATTCATTTACAGCTGTTTCTTCACAGTGTAGTGTACTTAGATACAATGAGGATGCCGGATGGTATTTTTGCCAGTGATTTTAAGGGGGCATTATTTGCAGACCCTAACCAGTAGGCCTAGCCCTAAGGCGTCATACACCTTAGTAGGCATTGTCATATTTGGTGTCTTTCTCACTATGTTATTCTATGTTGGTTATACAAGTGAATGAAAGTGAGAGGGCCCATTCCAACCACCTTGAAAGAGTTTGCCCCTGACCAGAACAACACAATATTAGCGCCAGTCTTAAAGCCATCTCTCCCTGTAGGGCCCAGTCTGTCTATGTTCCCTCTCTTTGTATTCTTTCTAATAAGTCATCACCACTGCTGACTCTGCCATCTCCAGTGGACAGGGTTCAGCTGTTCTCTCCCCCTCAGTTGACCCAGTGAAAACAACCTGCTTAATTGGTATTAGAAGGGCCTCAACGATCTGTCACAACTGGGAGTCAATACTGTTGGTTTAAGGATCTGTGAGTATCTATTTACTTGCCTGTCACTGAATGTGACATTGTTACAAGTTATAGAAATAAATAAGACTTCTGAATGGTTTTAGTTAGGAAGTGTTGTAAATGAATCATTATTATCTTTCTCAGTCAGATCAGTTATCCTTCTATACTTTTAACTAAGTGAAGATGTTTCATAGCCACTGTTGCCACATGCCTTCAAGAACGTTTTTTTTAAGGATCTGACAGTCTTTGCCATATTCTGTGACGAAGACTTTGTAAAGACAACAAACCAAAATTTCAATATTTCTGTTGTCTTTTCATCTTCTCTCAGTTTTGATGTTAAAGGTCTGGGAGCATGAGAAAGATATTGCATTGGAACATCAGCTTTGTGTTCTTGTCAGTTTATGCCCTGCTATTTACACATCACTGCTTGGCTAAATTAAAGGCTTAAGGCAAAATAAACAGCCTAAAAATGCCCATGATATCAGAAGATTGACTTTGAATCCTACATGGCAATAATGATATGTGCGAAAGTCTCATTAGAGATGCTTTGAAAACACAAACATTTCTCACTAGTGCCTTACTATGGAAAATGTATATCGGAATGAGTTACCTAATAAGTCCTTCTGATGTCGTGAGAAAATATTGCTTGAGGAAAGTTTGGTAGTGAAGTGTTTGTTTTAGTGATACACTATTTAAAGGGCCCCAAATGTCATCCTTAGACTGCTCCATGCTGTTTGATTCCTCTCTCAACCTTTGACCTTTTTTCACAGGAAATCCTTCACAGCGTCTTACACAGCCTTTAAAGATCTGCAGTCTTTTGATTGCCTTTGCTAAAATATTTAAAGGGTGACTGCACTGCCTGATTTGGCCTCGTTTTAGATTTGGGTCATTAATAAATGCCAGCGGGCATTACTGAATTCAAACGTGAGTTGGTTTCGGGGTGTGGTTTGATGTGGGTGTCTCTTGTGAGTAAGTCGAATGATTTAGCCAATTAGCTTCAGCCGGCTGGTGTGCAACCGTAGCAAAATTAGTTTGACTTTGGATACACTATCTCTGGGGATAGTTAAAGACCGTCAATAAATTACACAATATAAATGGGACAATACTTTCATGTTGCACATGTTTTAGTTGTCTCATTAAATGCTGTCAATATTTGTATATACGTTTTTACAATTTATAGTTGGTTTCAGGTTTTTAAGTCATTAAAATTTGGAGTTATTGACCTTTTAAAATATTGTTGCTTGTACATTGTGTAATTTACTGATGGTCCCTAACTAGCCCCATAGAGATATCGAATGTCAAACCAAATTGACCATGGGCATTACGATCGCATGCAGCTGCGTCCCAAATTGATGATTACTTGGGTGCTGCTGGCTGTGGGCAGGATGGAAATAAACTCACAGAAAACTGCTATGGTGCCCTTTATTCCGTGACATACCATTTTTTCATCTCGCAAATCTCAGTTTTGGATGAGACTGACTTTATGACCAAAGTTATCTTATTTACACTTTTTTGTAAATTTTGAGACTAGCATAAGTGTTTCTGATGTATACAGTGCATTCAGAAAGTATTCACATTGTGTTATGTTACAGCCTTATTCTAAAGTTGGTTAAAACTTATTTTTTTCTCATCAATCTACACACAATACCCCATCATGACAAAGCGAAAACAGGTTTTTAGACCCCTTGCTATGAGACTCAAAATTGAGCTCAGGTGCGTCCTGTTTCCATTGATCATCCTTGAGATGTTTCTACAACTTGATTGGATTCCACCTGTGGTAAATTCAATTCATTGGACATGGTTTGGAAAGTCACACACTTGTCTATATAAGGTTCCACAGTTGACAGTGCATGTCAGAGCAAAAACCAAGCCATGAGGTTGAAGGAATTGTCTGTAGAGCTCAGAGACATGATTGTGTTGAGGCACAGATCTGGAAGGTCCCCAAGAACACAGTGGCCTCCATCATTCTTAAATGGAAGAAGTTTGGAACCACCAAGACTCTTCCTAGAACTGGCCGCCCGGCCAAACTGCGCAATAGGGGGAGAAGGGCCTTGGTCAGGGAGCTGACCAAGAACCCGATCGTCACTCTGATAGAGCTCCAGAGTTCCTCTGTGGAGATGGGAGAACCTTCCAGAAGGACAACCATCTCTGCAGAACTCCACCAATCATGCCTTTATGATAGAGTGGCCAGACGGAAGCCACTCCTCAGTAAAAGGCACATGACAGCCCGCTTGGAGTTTGCCAAAAGACTCTCAGACCATGCGAAACAAGATTCTCTGGTCTGATGAAACCAAGATTGAACTCTTTGGCTTGAATGCCAAGCGTTACGTCTGGAGGAAACCTGGCACCATCCCTACGGAGAAGCATGGTGGTGGCAGAATCATGCTCTGGGGATGTTTTCAGCGGCAGGGACTGGGAGACTAGTCAGTATCGAGGGAAAGATGAACAGAGCAAAGTACAGAGAGATCCTGCTCCAGAGCGCTCAGGCTGGGGTGAAGGTTCACCTTCCAACAGGACAATGACCCTAAGCACATAGCCAAGACAACGCAGGAGTGGCTTCGGGACAAGTCTCTGAATGTCCTTGAGTGGCCCAACCATAGGCCGGACTTGAAACCGATCGAACATCTCTGCAGAAACCTGAAAATAGCTCTGCATCGACGATCCCCATCCAACCTGACAGAGCTTGAGAGGATCTGCAGAGAAGAATGTGAGAAACTCCCCAAATACAGGTGTGCCAAGCTTGTAGCGTCATACCCAAGAAGACTCGAGGCTGTAATCGCTGCCAAAGGTCTTCAACAAAGTATTGAGTAAAGGGTCTAAATACTTATGTAAATGTGATATATATATATATTTTTTTTTTATGCATTTGCAAAAATAAAAATACATGTTTTTTTCTTTGTCATTAATGGGTATTGTGTGTAGATTGATGAGGTAAATCAATAATTTAATACATTTTAGAATAAGGCTGTAATGTAACAAAATGTGGAAAAAGTCAAAAGGTCTGAATACTGCGCTGTATATGTCACATAGGCAGTTTTCAAAATAAGACGTTGCTTTTTAGGGGCAGTCGCTCTTAAACAAGTGCTCTGTTGGCATTGGCACAGCAACAATTTTCGTAATTATCTTTGAGAATTTAGAACCGGTTTTGTCCGCTTTTGGTCATGGATATTGGCATTTGGGAAATGAATATGACATTTTTAAGAGTCCTATTCAATCCTTGAAATGACTGAAATTGGTGTAGAAATGACCCATGCTCTGATATTCAATATTGTTCCCTTATTTGCTGCATGGTGCTGACAGTAGAGAGATGAAAGGAGTGATCTAAAAAAAGCAATATCCCCACTCCCCCGCACCCCTGCCCTTCCCTCCCCTTCACCCCTGCCCTTCCCTCCCCCGCACCCCTGCCATGCCCTCCCCCGCACCCCACCCTCCAGCACCTCTGCTGTATCCTCCCCTCAGACAGTCACATATGGATGAGAGAGCATGGATCTCTGCACACACACACACACACACACACACACACACACACACACACACACACACACACACACACACACACACACACACACACACACAGTGTGTCAGCTAGGAACTCTGTTGGAATGTTGGGTGCTGTGAAGCAGTGATGGTGAAAGCCTTGATGACAGTTGGCTCAATGGAGCGTGCCGTCAGGATTATTCATTAAGTGTCAAAGGAACTCTACTGAGCTGTGTTCAATTACCCATCATAGATAACATATTATAAGCTACATCAGTTATCACGCATGACTTTTCATTTTATCCATACCTTTGTAGGAAGTGTTGGTATATGTATGAGGTAGATTCAAAGTGAACCGTTCGTCTGGTCTATTTTACTTGAATCATTTTATACATCCCAGCCAGTGCTTGGATTTCATCGGAGCAAAGAAGGTGTGATTGTTCAGTCAAAATAGCAAAATCTTAAATAGTTATTGCTTTTATCTATTTTTATTGCCACCTTGATCATTCACTCTTTCCTTGAGCTCCCAGCTCACACAGCGGGATATCGTCTGTTTAGTTTGTGTAAGACAAATGGCTTGTGTATAAAAGAAAGGCTAAAACGCAACAGTACCTCAAAGCGTCTCGGTCCTGCACCGTGTCTATACAGTGCCTTGCAAAAGTATTCATCCGCCTTGGTGTTTTTCCTATTTTGTTGCATTACAACCTGTAATTTAAATGGATGATTTTTATTTAGATTTCATGTAAAGGACATACACAAAAAAGTCCAAATTGGTGAAGTGAAATTAAAAAAATAACTTGTTTCAAAGAATTCTAAAAAATAAATAACGGAAAAGTGGTGCGTGTATATCTATTCAGCCCCTTTGCTATGAAGCCCCTAAATAAGATATGGTGCAACCAATTACCTTCAGAAGTCACATAATTAGCTAAATAAAGTCCACCTGTGTGCAATCTAAGTGTCACATGATCTGTCACATGATCTCAGTATACATACACCTGTTCTGAAAGGCCCCAGAGTCTGCAACACCACTAAGCAAGGGACACCACCAAGCAAGCGGCGCCATGAAGACCAAGGAGCTCTCCAATCAGGTCAGGGACAAAGTTGTGGAGAAGTACAGATCAGGGTTGGGTTATAAATATCAGAAACTTTGAACATCCCACGGAGCACCGTTAAATCTATTATTAGAAAATTGAAAGAATATGGCACCACAACAAACCTGCCAAGAGAGGTTCGCCCACCAAAACTCACGGACCAGGCAAGGAGGGCATTAATCAGAGAGGTAACATAGAGACCAAAGATAACCCTGAAGGAGCTGCAAAGCTCCACAGCGGAGATTGGAGTATCTGTCCATAGGTCCACTTTAAGCCGTACACTCCACAGAGCTGGGCTTTACGGAAGAGTGGCCAGAAAAAAGCCATTGCTTTGGTGTTCGCCAAAAGGCATGTGGGAGACTCCCCAAACATATGAAAGAAGGTACTCTGGTCAGATGAGACTAAAATGTAGCTGTTTGGCCATCAAGAAAAATGCTATGTCTGGCACAAACCCAACACCTCTCATCACCCTGAGAACACCATCCCCAGTGAAGCATGGTAGTGGCAGCATCATGCTGTGGGGATGTTTTTCATCGTCAGGGACTGAGAAACTGGTCAGAATTGAAGGAATGATGGATGGCGCTAAATACAGGGAAATTCTCTGTTTCAGTCGTCCAGAGATTTGAGACTGGGAAGAAGGTTCACCTTCCAGCAGGACAATGACCCTAAGCATACTGCTAAAGTAACACTTGAGTGGTTTTAGGGGAAACATTTAAATGTCTTGGAATAGCCTAGTCAAAGCCTAGACCTCAATCCAATTGAGAATCTGTGGTATGACTTAATGTTTGCTGTACACCAGCGAACCCATCCAACTTGAAGGAGCTGGAGCAGTTTTGCCTTGAAGAATGGGCAAAAATCTCAGTGGCTAGATGTGCCAAGCTTATAGAGACATACCCCAAGAGACTTGCAGCTGTAATTACTGCAAAAGGTGGCTCTACAAAGTATTGACTTTGAATAGAATACTATATCTTATTTCTTGTTTGTTTCACAATAAAAAATATTTTGCATCTTCAAAGTGGTAGGCATGTTGTGTAAATCAAATGATACAAACCCCCCAAAAATCAATTTTAATTCCAGGTTGTAAGGCAACAAAATAGGAAAAATGCCAAGGGGGGTGAATACTTTCGCAAGCTACTGTATGCCGCCCTCCTTACGTGGTATGATCTAATAATGACCATTAGGTCAATGTAGCAAGACAAGGTTAATGAGATACTGTAGACTACATGTTCTGCTTAGTTATTCATGGATACCCTACCTCCCAACTAATGTAAAATGGGATCTCCTATTATTTAAAATTATGTTAACACTAAACTTTACACCAAGGGTCATAACACAGTCAAAAACATACTATGTCATAGCAGCTGCCATATGACATAACGTGTCATAACCTGTTATAATATGGTTTTAACACTTTCATGACACATATATTTACACCTGTTGTGACATACAGTATATTGCGTTAT
The DNA here is from genome assembly GCA_023634145.1 of Thymallus thymallus. Classification (NCBI taxonomy): domain Eukaryota; kingdom Metazoa; phylum Chordata; class Actinopteri; order Salmoniformes; family Salmonidae; genus Thymallus; species Thymallus thymallus. The sequence continues at coordinate 14,202,990 of CM042389.1, read as the reverse complement.
TTTATGGCTAGTTATGACACTTACATAAGAGTGAACAAACAGATCAATAAAAACGACGTCGCGTTGTCAGATCCATATATTAGGCCTATGAAAATGGGACACACAAATACAATATGACGTCCATCTAACCTGGAGGAGGAAGATATTGTACAAACCCCCCCAAAAAACATATTTACCACGTGCTCTGCCCAAATTGCGGGCCCTTCCGACTGTAGGCTATATGATTTTAAACAATCCAGCTTTTTTTTTTAAAGAAGCTATTTATCCTCTGTGGCCAAATCATGTTTTCTGGTGTAGTAGCCTATTTTGAATCATTTTATTTATTTCTGTATAGACAGGAATAAGCTAATTAGGCTATAAAATGTTCACCTATTAGGCTATACAGTTTTGGCAATTTCATTGAATTTACATTATGGAAAGCTTACCCTAGCCTATGTATTCTAACATCTTCAAATTGCTCATCAGAATTCGGTAAGACTGATGCACGGCGTTGCATCCGAGTTGAATGTTCTGTTAAGATTAATTACCATAAACTAAATGTGTCCGGTAAATTAAAATGCTGCCCGTCAAATGTCTGTTGCCACATTTTCCTAACAGAAGCCCTGAAGGGGCTGTGCCGTCAGACTTCAAGACGGCACCCTACGTTGTGGTTGGATATCCCCGTTTCGAATTGAACTAATCATGATCTAGCCAGCCCTTCCGTGTTAAGAAACACAGAAGCTAGCTAGCACAACTGTGTAGTCACTAGTCACGTGGGTCGTGCCAGCCAGGCTAATTTTTTACAAACTTTCTGCCTATGAGTCCTCATTAGAATTCGTATAGTGGTTGAAATTTGGGATGTCAAACAATTTAAATAATTAATTGGGTTAATGGCATTAGTTAATTGGGTTGTGGGTCGTTGTCGTATGTTTCGCAGTCACGGTGACAGTAAGTGTGCTTCAGTGTTACGTCCGTTCATTCGTGTCTGTTTTGGTGAACGTGATGTTTTGTCTATCGTGTTTGTTTGTATTGTGTAGTTTGTTCATTTGTCAAATTTATATACATAGTAAATAAATAAAAAATCTATGTCGAACTATAATCCGCTGCGTCTTGGTCGAGGTATGCACCCTCACGTGACATGGTATGGGATGCTAGGATTATCCTCCAATGGTCACCACCGTCATACTAAGGATGTTGGCTAGGCAGCCACCAAATTCAAGTTATTAATTTTACAGCCCAGTTCCAGAGTTCTATATTACAAATGTAATGAGAAAAGGTTCCGTTTGGTTTTTGAATTGAGAAATCATATCCCTCGCAATCTGTCTCACTCTGTCTCTTTCTCCATTTTCTGAATTTAAGTGTAGTATTTTGGGACTGCAGGACCAAATGTCATGATTTATACGTAGCTAAATTGTAATCTATTGACCAGAGATGAGTGAGGCCAGCCAGATAAACATTAGGAAGCGTGTGTAACTTCAGCATTGTGCTTATGAGTTATTTCCCCCTCTACCCATCCACATCGCTCCAGCCAACTGACATTTCTTCTCCACCATGAACTTGGATTTGCCTCCCTCCCCTACAATTTCTAGAACGCGAACACATTCTGGCCTTTCTGATTGGTCCCAGAAACCGATGGGTTGGGCCAGAGCCTGCCTACACAATGACGTTTTCAACTTTGATACTCTTATTGGTTAGATTTGTTAAAGATGATCCAATTGCTGATTAATTTGTTTTGTACAAACAATGCCCCTCATTTTGAAGTCACACAAACAACTTTTAGGCTGTCAGATAATGTGAAGGTTGAAGTCATGAAGTATGATGTGAATGTTGCTGGCTGTCATATCCGCCTCTTGGCAGGTTATCCCACTATGACACTTTACATTTATACACTGTTAATTATTCCTTCAGTGTCAGTTTCATACAGGGCAGGGTCAGTAAAACACACCTACGGACATCACATTGCATTAAGCCCACTCCACAGTTACTGCTGTAGCCAGAAGGGAGGATTTCACCTTTGGAACACCCAGTAAAACTCATCTGTAAATACAGCGGGTAAAATAAGTATTGAACACGTCACCATTTTTCTCAGTAAATATATTTCCAAAGGTGCTATTGACATGAAGGTTTCACCAGATGTTGGTAACAACCCAAGTAATCCATACATACAAAGAAACCAAAACAAATAAGTTCAGAAATTAAGTTATGTGTAATAATGTGAAATGACACAGGGAAAAAGTATTGAACACATGAAGAAAGGGAGGTTCAAAAAGGCATGGAAAGCCAAGACAACAGCTGAAAACTATCAGTAATTAAAAAGCAATCCAGCCCCCTGTCAGTGCAAATTAATATCAGCTGGTTCAGTCCCAACTGATGGCCTACAAAAGGTCTCATTGCCAAGGTGTCACACAAGACACATCTCATAATGGGTAAAAGCAAAGAGCTGTCTCAAGACATTCGCAACCTAATTGCTGCAAAACATAATGATGGCATTGGTTATAGGCGCATTTCTAAGCTTCTGAATGTTCCAGTGAGCACTGTTGGGGCCATAATACGGAAGTGGAAAGACAATCATTTCACCATAAATTTGCCTCGACCAGGTGCTCCTCGTAAATGTGCCCATTCATCCTTCCTTCAATTATGTGAAGTTTGCCAGTACCATTTGCTGAAAAGCAGCCCCACACCATGATGTTCCCACCTCCAAACTTCACTGTTGGTATGGTGTTTTTAGGGTGATGTGCAGTGCCATTTCTCCTCCAAACATGGTGTGTATTATGACATCCAAACAGTTCAATTTTGCTCTAATCTGACCACACTATATTCTCCCAGTATTTCACTGGCTTTTCCAAATGTTGTGCAGCAAACTTTAAACGAGCTTCAACATGCTTTTTTTTCAGCAATGGAGTCTTGCATGGTGAGCATGCATACAGGCCATGGCGGTGGAGTGCATTACTTAATGTTTTCTTTGAGACAACAGTACCTGCTAATTGCAGGTCTTTTTGAAGCTCTCCACAAGAAAAAAAAAAATTTTAACCTTTATTTTACTAGGCAAGTCAGTTAAGAACAAATTCTTATTTACAATGACAGCCTAGGAACAGTGGGTTAACTGCCTTGTTCAGGGGCAGAACGACAGATTTTTACCTTGTCAGCTAGGGGATTCGATCCTGCAACCTTTCAGTTACGGGCCCAACACTCTAACCACTAGGCTACCTGCCGCCTGCCATCCTTGGCTCTTGGACAACTCTTCTGATTATTCTTTTCACTCCTCTGTCAGAAATCTTGCGAGGAGCACCTGGTCGAGGCAAATTTATGGTGAAATGATTGTCTTTCCACTTCCGTATTATGGCCCCAACAGTGCTCACTGGAACATTCAGAAGCTTAGAAATGCGCCTATAACCAATGCCATCATTATGTTTTGCAACAATTAGGTTGCGATTGTCTTGAGACAGCTCTTTGCTTTTACCCATCATGAGATGTGTCTTGTGTGACACCTTGGCAATGAGATCTTTTTGTAGGCCATCAGTTGGGACTGAACCAGCTGATATTAATTTGCACTGACAGGGGGCTAGATTGCTTTTTAATTACTGATAGTTTTCAGCTGTTGTCTTGGCTTTCCATGCCTTTTTGAACCTCCCTTTCTTCATGTGTTCAATACTTTATCCCTGTGTCATTTCACATTATTACACATAACTTAATTTCTGAACTTATTTGTTTTGGTTTCTTTGTATGTATGGATTACTTGGGTTGTTACCAACATCTGGTGAAACTTTCATGTCAATAGCACCTTTGGAAATATATTTACTGAGAAAAATGGTGACGTGTTCAATACTTATTTCACCCGCTGTATATCCTCTGTAAATTATTAGAATACAGTTAAATTGTGACATATCCAATCCATGAAGAACAACCCACTGGGCAGACTGGTTGAATCAACATTGTTTCTACTTCATTTAAATAAAATGTAGTTGAACCAACGTGGAATAGACTTTGAATTGATGTCTGTGCCCAGTGGGAAGTTGTAAGTGTATGAGCTCTCCATCATGCCCTCCCACCAAACACTTTCAGATTCTTCAATTCATCAACCAAGCAGTGCTCCTAACTAATTGCATTTTGTATTGTAAATGTTTATGTACAGTGTTAGGCTTTGAGAACATACAGTATGTTATAACCCTGTCTGTCTGTGGAACCTGCACTGCCATCATTCCTTCAAATATTCTCCAAGTAATTCATTTTCTTTTAACATTCAACATTAGGCCCTAAATTGTCTGTGACAGTGGAGACAGTGGGTTTGTTTAACCCTCCTCAGGATAAAGAGCTTTACAAAACAGAAGAAAGATGTTTGCCTCACTTTGGCTAACGCTCAAATTCTCTCTTTTTAGCTCTCTCGGAAGGATTATGTAAAGTAACGTTTTCAAGGATAATACTGATATTAGATTATTAAAAGTATTCACTCAAATATTAGCATGCTCGCTATTAAGGGGTAAATAGGATTTTGTTAGAGTTATGATTATTCATGTGTTGTTTATGAAGTTCACCATGAGGACATTAGAGATTAAATTAACCTAATTAACACTGGCGGACAGCAATATAAATTCTTAATTTTTACACTACAAATGTTATATTTCAGTAACGCCATTCGTTTTTATCATTCATGCCAGGACTCGGTATGTCTCTGTGGCTAAGGAAAGAAGGAGCCTATCTGCCTTGGAAAATGTTCCTGACATGTCTCATGTCAGCTGGGGAACCATTGCACCTGCATTTCAATGGAAGCCCAGCACAATTTCAGCAGAGGGTGTGACTTGACTGACACAGGTTCAAATGTCCCACATTGATATTCCCTTCTCAGTCAAAAGCAGTCTATTAGACTGCATCCCAAACAGTAAGGGTGGCCTGGTCAATATCATAATGCTTATTTGGTGTCACAAAGCCATTGATAAAAGCTCTCTGACTCTAGCCCACACAATGCAGAGACAGGCTTATAAGTGGATGGATAGTTTTAAATTCATGTCTGTTGTGTTTATGTTACATTATGAAACATGGCTGTGACTTTAAGACTGCTGGCACCACTTTCTCTGTCATGAGGTTTATATAGTCGCTCCTTGAAGTAAACAGAAGAGGAGAGTAATGTGGGATGCTACACATGGCTGAGTGTTGTATATGGGTTTTCCATATGGCTGTTGTATCCTTGTGTGGGGAACATTACTCATGGAGTAAACGTCTAAGTGATGAAAACATTATCTCATAGGATGTACTGTAGCCTGCATTATAACATGTTATTTTCATAGATGTGACTTAACTCATCTTTGTCCACATAACCTCCTGACTTTCCCCACTCCTTATAGAGCAGGGATCATCAACTAGGCCAACAGGCTGATATTTTCTTGAGCGGATAATTTGTAGACTGCAAATTGACCGCAATAAACAGAGATAATATTTGACTAAAACTACAATTTCAAACCTTGCTTACATTTGTATACAATCACATAAACAATATCTCTCTATTATGCGTGGGAATACTTTGGAACACATTTCCAAAATTAAAATCACTTGGAGATTATTGGCTTGGGTTTTTACAGTCTTTTATGTCCAACCAAAACAATAATATTAATACAATTGCTCGCGGACCGCCAGTTGGGAAACCCTGTTATAGAGTAGAGTAACTTTTGGTCAGTTATGTCATTTGGATTAGAAAAAGTGATTAAATTCAGACAATCATTTAAGATGAATGATCAAACATAATTGGATTGTTACTGATTCTAAATTCCCTTACAGGACAAAGACGAGTCTGTGGCAATGCTAAGTAGGTCTTATCTGTGCAAACAGATTGGTTTTATCCCACTGAGTTCCATGCAGTCCATGTCATTTACTATAGAGATGACCTTGGGTTTCTCTGGAAACAGGGTTCTTCTTTCCCCACCATCAGCCACACTCTCATCCCCGACTCGCCCCCTCTCACACATTCCTCTATGCAGTAGCACAGCTGGACATAATATACACTTCAGTATGCCATCACTTCATCATACTGAGGTATTTATTAGACATTCAGTAAGCACTGACTTACCCTGGTTATTAACGATCAACAAATCAGTAAGCATCGTTATAGGTGGTTTAACACATACAGTGGGGAGAACAAGTATTTTATACACTGCCGATTTTGCAGGTTTTCCTACTTACAAAGCATGTAGAGGTCTGTAATTTGTATCATAGGTACACTTCAACTGTGAGAGACGGAATCTAAAACAAAAATCCAGAAAATCACATTGTATGATTTTTTAATAATTAATTTGCATTTTATTGCATGACATAAGTATTTGATCACCTACCAACCAGTAAGAATTCCGGCTCTTACAGACCTGTTAGTTTTTCTTTAAGAAGCCCTCCTGTTCTCCACTCATTACCTGTATTAACTGCACCGGTTTGAACTCGTTACCTGTATAAAAGACACTTGTCCACACACTCAATCAAACAGACTCCAACCTCTCCACAATGGCCAAGGCCAGAGAGCTGTGTAAGGACATCAGGGATAAAATTGTAGACCTGCACAAGGCTGGGATGGGCTACAGGACAATAGGCAAGCAGCTTGCTGAGAAGGCAACAACTGTTGGCGCAATTATTAGAAAATGGAAGAAGTTCAAGATGATGGTCAATCTCCCTCGGTCTGGGGCACCATGCAAGATCTCACCTCGTGGGGCATCAATGATCATGAGGAAGGTGAGGGATCAGCCCAGAACTACACGGCAGGACCTGGTCAATGACCTGAAGAGAGCTGGGACCACAGTCTCAAAGAAAACCATTAGTTTTAAACCATTAACACACTATGCCGTCATGGATTAAAATCCTGCAGCGCACGCAAGATCCCCCTGCTCAAGCCAGTGCATGTCCAGGCCCGTCTGAAGTTTGCCAATGACCATCTGGATGATCCAGAGGAGGAATGGGAGAAGGTCATGTGGTCTGATGAGACAAAAATAGAGCTTTTTGGTCTAAACTCCACTCGCCGTGTTTGGAGGAAAAAGAAAGATGAGTACAACCCCAAGAACACAATCCCAACCGTGAAGCATGGAGGTGGAAACATCATTCTTTGGGGATGCTTTTCTGCAAAGGGGACAGGACGACTGCACCGTATTGAGGGGAGGATGGATGGGGCCATGTATCGCGAGATCTTGGCCAACAACCTCCTTCCCTCAGTAAGAGCATTGAAGATGGGTCGTGGCTGGGTCTTCCAGCATGACAACGACCCGAAACACACAGCCAGGGCAACTAAGGAGTGGCTCCGTAAGAAGCATCTCAAGGTCCTGGAGTGGCCTAGCCAGTCTCCAGACCTGAACCCAATAGAAAATCTTTGGAGGGAGCTGAAAGTCCGTATTGCCCAGCGACAGCCCCGAAACCTGAAGGATCTGTATAGAGGAGTGGGCCAAAATCCCTGCTGCAGTGTGTGCAAACCTGCTCAAGAACTACAGGAAACGTATGATCTCTGTAATTGCAAACAAAGGTTTCTGTACCAAATATTATGTTCTGCTTTTCTGATGTATCAAATACTTATGTCATGCAATAAAATGCAAATTAATTACTTAAAAATCATACAATGTGATTTTCTGGATTTCTGTTTTAGATTCCGTCACTCACAGTTGAAGAGTACCTATGATAAAAATTACAGACTTCTACATGCTTTGTAAGTGGGAAAACCTGCAAAATCGGCAGTGTATCAAATACTTGTTCTCCCCACTGTATATACAGCGGGTGAAATAAGTATTGAACACGTCACCATTTTTCTCAGTAAATATATTTCCAAAGGTGCTATTGACATGAAATTTTCACCAGATGTTGGTAACAACCCAAGTAATCCATACATACAAAGAAACCAAAACAAAGTTATGTGTAATAATGTGAAATGACACAGGGAAAAAGTATTGAACACACTTACTGATATTTATTTAATACTTTGTACAAAAGCCTTTGTTGGTAATGACAGCTTCAAGACGCCTCCTGTATGGAGAAACTAGTCGCATGCATTGCTCTGGTGTGATTTTGGCCCATTCTTCCACACAAACAGTCTTCAAATCTTGAAGGTTCCGTGGGCCTCTTCTATGAATCTTGATCTTCAGTTCTTTTCATAGATTTTCAATGGGATTTAAGTCAGGTGATTGGCTGGGCCATTCTAGCAGCTTTATTTTCTTTCTTTGAAACCAATTGAGAGTTTCCTTGGCTGTGTGTTTGGGATCATTGTCTTGCTGAAATGTCCACCCTCTTTTCATATTCATTATCCTGGTAGATGGCAGCAGAATTTTGTCAAGAATGTCTCGGTAAATTTGCCCATTCATCCTTCCTTCAATTATGTGAAGTTTGCCAGTACCATTTGCTGAAAAGCAGCCCCACACCATGATGTTCCCACCTCCAAACTTCACTGTTGGTATGGTGTTTTTAGGGTGATGTGCAGTGCCATTTCTCCTCCAAACATGGTGTGTATTATGACATCCAAACAGTTCAATTTTGCTCTCATCTGACCACACTATATTCTCCCAGTATTTCACTGGCTTTTCCAAATGTCTTTAAACGAGCTTCAACATACTTTTTGTCTTGCGTGGTGAGCTTGCATACAGGCCATGGCGGTGGAGTGCATTACTTACTGCTAATTGCAGGTCTTTTTGAAGCTCTCCACAAGTGGTCCTTGGCTCTTGGACAACCCTTCTGATTATTCTTTTCACTCCTCTGTCAGAAATCTTGCGAGGAGCACCTGGTCGAGGCAAATTTATGGTGAAATGATTGTCTTTCCACTTCCGTATTATGGCCCCAACAGTGCTCACTGGAACATTCAGAAGCTTAGAAATGTGCCTATAACCAATGCCATCATTATGTTTTGCAACAATTAGGTTGCGAAGGTCTTGAGACAGCTCTTTGCTTTTACCCATCATGAGATGTGTCTTGCGTGACACCTTGGCAATGAGACCTTTTTGTAGGCCATCAGTTGGGACTGAACCAGCTGATATTAATTTGCACTGACAGGGGGCTGGATTGCTTTTTAATTACTGATAGTTTTCAGCTGTTGTCTTGGCTTTCCATGCCTTTTTGCACCTCCCTTTCTTCATGTGTTCAATACTTTTTTCCCGTGTCTTTTCACATTATTACACATAACTTTGTTTTCTGAACATATTTGTTTTGGTTTCTTTGTATGTATGGATTAGGTTGTTACCAACATCTGGTGAAAATTTCATGTCAATAGCACCTTTGGAAATATATTTACTGATAAACGTGTTCAATACTTATTTCACCCGCTGTATATATATATATATATATATATATATATATATATATATATATATATATATATAAAGTCACGCTGTTGCTAAGTCCAGTTAAAAGTGAATGATTGCAGGCCCGTATGGCAAATGGCTTATTTGCATATAGGCCTACTGTAGGTCTGATTGTCTATGGCGCACCGGACAGATGTTTTTATTCGGTTTTATTTACTGCAGTGTCTATTAATTGTCCAAACACACAGACGTTTTCCCACTCTATATTGCTATAGAATTTTCACAAATGCCTTAATATACGTAATTCCCGAACATTCTATGAATTTCTGAAAATGTGAAAATGACCATATGTAAGTGCTCGCTTGTCAAAAATGAAATAATAAACAAACAAAAAAACTTGTCATATTCTTCTTGGGGGTGTATATGAACAGATTTTAACAAGGTTTAATGTTGTTAAAATGCTGTCAGTTCCACTTTAAATCACTGTGAGCCCATTGTTTGACACTGTAAATGGTAGGTCCCGAAACATATGTGGTTCCATACAGTTTTTCTCCCTCCAGGGTGAGGTGAAGACAAACAGTCAGGGGTATCAACGTGGTATCAGCCAGTATATGTGTAGAGCAGATTGAAGTTATACCCTATTTGGGCAAGATAAGACTACTCTTTAAAAAAGGAATGCCTGAGCTTACATAAATATGACCCTGCTTGTGAATTCTCCTCTAGCTGTGTGCTGAGAGAGAGGGATATGGACTCGCTGAAGCTTAATTAAAACCAAGGTTGTGTCCTGTAGATGTTACGCTCCCCCGAACTGTCAACTGAATTCGACAGGCTGTTTGGCTAGGGCACAGACAGACAGCCACTGTTTAGATTTTGAGCAAGGGTAGCTGTGTGTTACATATGTTATGAAAATAATGAATGAAACTAATGAGAGAATGTCAAGAGGACTATGGACATGTCCCATTTAGTTCATTTGATGTTAATGACCACTGCTGCCTGAGAATCCTTTCAATGACAATTCTGACCAATTATAAATACTTAAACAAGTTATTCTTATAACCTTAATATGACCTGACGTGAACTCACCCACCCACCCCTACACACACACACACACACACACGCACACTGACAGGCACGCACACACAAACACATGCACACACCTCACACGCACACTCAGATTAGCAGTGGCCTATTGTGTTAGCAAGTCTCGTGTCAGATGATTTCCATTTCTCATTATGGTGGGAAAGCCATCCTATTCATGCATCACACATATTAAGAGTCACATTAGCCTTTCTCTTCAGATTAAAGAAGGAAGCTCGGAACATGTTCATTGTCTCATTCTAACTCCATATCCTTTTTATAGGAATCATATGAATGTCTTTGACTACTCAGCCAAAAGCTGCCTATAATTAGCTAAACGAGGTCACTGATCTTAAAATGAAATACATTGTCTCGTTGGAATGCACTAACTGTAAAAGGATTGTTTTTGGGGAGAATGAGAATTGGTCATACAGTATGTCAATAGACAACCAATAGATGGTTACAAACTGAGTGGAAAATCTTTAGCTACATACCCAATTTATGGTGATGATGATGTTTGTCAATACAGAAGCTATTCACTATTATTATCGCTAATATGCAGCAATATGGATCTATAGATCTAGCCCACCATTCAAGTGCAACGTGCAATGAAAGGACCTTCCAATACAATCAGCACAGGAAAGTAGTGACTTTATATCTGCTATAGTACTGTCACTATAATACTGTAGTCAGCTACCTCTGTAGAAATCCTATCTGTGCTTCTAATAAGGTCCCATCCAGCTTGTCATTAGCTCATTCTCATTGAATGACTCCCACAGACACTTTTTTTTAGCAAAGATGTTTTGTCTAGGAATCCATCCATGACCAGTTCTAATTTTTTTATGGGTTGATAGGGGGTTCATATTTTCTCTTAAATAGAATACTTATTTAATGAGATTTCATAAATTCTCCTTTATTTGCAGATCAAGCTATGCAGAGCAAGTAGCAGCAGGTATATGAAGAGAATCAAAGAGTCTGTCTGTTTGGCATATGCAACCCCATGGAAGCTATTTGAAGTGAGCTTCTCGTGGACCCATGAAAGGTTCAACGAATTGTGTGAGGAGTAGAAATTAGTGGATTTCTCCATTCCCTTCTCCGGCTGTTGTATTGGGCAGTTCAATGGTGAGAAATGTCTCAGTCCCTGGAGCAAAAATGTTGTGCTATCCAGGAGCACAAGTACAGGACATCAATAAGCTGCTCCCAAACAATTTAAACCAGCATCAGGAAATGTTGTCTATCATAGTTCATGTGGGATTCAATTACATTATGAAGTGCAGCTCAAAATCGCTAAAGATGGATTTTAAAGAACTGATTAGGTCACTGCTTGACACCGACAAACGCCCCATAATATCTGGCCCTCTGCCGTCCCTAATTCGTATCATTGAACGTTTCAGCAGACTTTTAGCCCTCCATAACTGGCTACGAGACTATTCTAGCTCTGTGGGTGTAACATTTATTGACAATTTTGATACTTTCTGGAAACAAAGCTTGTTTTATAAGAAGGGTTCCTGGATCCTTTCACAGCATTATAAGGCTGCGTTGAGACAATTAATTATCAATGACCCAAGCCCAGCTCAGTTAATGTCACGAGTGGGTGTAGAGAGAGACCAAGGAGCAGAGCAGCGATAGTTCGACATCGTTTATTAAATGATAAACAAATAATGTCACAAACTATATAAACAAAAAGGCAAAGAACAAGAACGGAAAAACACACTTACTATGACGTGACTTCAAGACAATGACCCACACACAGGTGGATGTGTAGGGTGCCTAAATACAATCCCCAATCAGAGACAACCCTGTACAGCTGTCTCTGATTGAGGATTATTACCTCCCCTAGTTAGGGTGTGAGGGCTCGACTGTGGTTCTACCACTCCCCTTATTGGGAGTAAGGTCTAACCACAGCCAAACCCTCACAGTTAATCCTACCATTGTGTCGCTGAGTTGTCATAATGCTTCAGCAAATGTATATTATCCGGGGGGCATTGGAAGACAAAATGTAAGTAACCTAATGTATGTCCCTCTAACTGCTATTCTATACAGTAATCTTGTGCCTATGAACCAGAGTTATACTGTTAGCATTGAGGCGGTGTGCCCTAGTAGGAAGTCCACTTTGTGCAACTCACCCTGCACTAACATAAATAGCATGAACATGTCTACTTCTAAGCTTTCCAGTAAAGCAATGAAAACAATAAAGCTTCCCAGAAAAGTGTTAAAAATAGCCCACATTAACATTTGTAGCCTAAGAAACAAGGTTAATGAAGTCATTAACTTGCTAGTAACTGATTACATTAATATTCTGACTATCTCTAAAACTCACTTAGACAATACCTTTGATGATACAGTGGTAGCAATACATGGAAATAACATCTACAGAAAATACAGAAATGCCAATGGGGGCGGTGTTGCAGTCTATATTAAGAACCACATTCCTGTAAAGGTTAGAGAGGATCTCATGTTAAATACTGTTGAAGTAAAATGGCTACAGGTTCACCTGCCTTACCTACATTTTAGTGTGAAGCTGCTATAGACCACCATGTGCTAATAGTCAGTATCTGGATAATATGTGTAAAATGCTTGATAATGTATGTGATATCAACAGAGAGGTATATTTTTGGGGGGATTTCAATATTGACAGGCTTTCATCAAGCTGCCAACTCAAGAAAAAGCTTCAAACTGTAACCGGTGCCTGCAACCTGGTTCAGGTCATCAGTCAAATTACCAGGGTAGTTACAAACAGCACAGGAATGAAATCATCAACATTTAATTGATCACATCTTTACTAATTCTGCAGAAATTTGCTTTAAAGCAGTATCCAAATTCATCGGATGTAGTGATCATAATATACTAGCCATATATAGGAAAAACAAAGTTCCAAAGGCTGGGCCTAATATAGTGTATAAGAGGTTTTGTAGTGATTCTTATGTTGATGATGTAAGTAATATTTGCTTGTCTGTGGTGTGTAATGAGGAACAACCAGACACTGCATTTGACACATTTATGAAATTGCTTATTCCAATTACTAATAAGCATGAACTCATTAAGAAAATTACTGTAAAAACTGTTACATCCCCTTGGATTGATGAGGAATTTAAATATTGTAAGGTTGAGAGAGATGATGCAAAAGGTAGGGCAATACGTCTGGCAGCACAACCGATTGGCAAACGTACAGCAAATTGAGAAATCATGTGACTAAACTGAATAAAAAGAAGAAGAAACTATACTATGAAACAAAGATAACTGATATAAAGAATGATAGTAAAAAGCTCTGGAGCACCTTAAATTACATTTTGGGCAAAAAGGCAAACTCAGCTCCATCATTCATTGAATCAGATGGCTCATTCATCACAAAACCCACTGATATTGCCAACTACTTTTTTATTGGCAAGATTAGAAAACTTAGGCATGACATGTCAGCAACAAATGCTGACATTACACATCAAAGTATATCTGACCAAATTATGAAAGACAAGCATTGTATTTGAATTCCATAAAGTGAGTGTGGAAGAGGTGAAAAAAGTATTGTTGTCTATCAACAATTACAAGCAACCGGGGTCTGACAACTTGGATAGAAAATTACTGAGGATAATAGCGGACGATATTGCCACTCCTATTGGCCACATCTTCAATTTAAGACTACTTGAAAGTGTGTGCCTTCAGGTCTGGAGGGAAGAAAAAGTAATTCCACTACCCAAGAATAGTAAAGCCCCCTTTACTGGCTCAAATAGCCGACCAATCAGCATGTTACCAACCCTTAGTAAACTTTGGGGAAAAAATGGTGTGTGACCAGATACAATGCTATTTTACAGTAAACAAATTGACAACAGACTTTCAGCACGCATTTAGGGAAGGACACACAAGCACAGCACTTACACAAATGACTGATGATAGGCTGAGAGAAATTGATGATTAAAAGGGGGCTGTTTTGTTAGACTTCAGTGCAGCTTTTGACATTATCGATCATAGTCTGCTGCTGGAAAAACGTATGTGTTATGGCTTTACACCCCCTGCTATATTGTGGATAAAGACTTACCTGTCTAACAGAACACAAAGGGTGTTATTTAATGGAAGCGTCTCCAACATAATCCAGGTAAAATAAGTAAAGCTGTCTAGGCTGCGTACCTTTTTCAATCATTACTAACGACATGCCTATGCATGTGGATGACTGAACACTACACACGTCAGCTACTACAGCGACTGAAATGATTGCAACACTTAAGAAAGAGATGCAGTTAGTTTCAGAATGGGTGGCAAGGAATAAGTTAGTCCTTAATATTTCAAAAGCTAAAATCATTCACTAAACCCTAAACCTCAACTAAATCTTGGAATGAATAATGTGGAAATTACTACTTGGAGTAACCCTGGATTGTAAACTGTCATGGTCAAAACATATTAATACAGCAGTAGCTAAGATGGGGAGAAGTCTGTCCATATAAAGCACTCCTCTGCCTACTTAACAGCACTATCAACAGGGCAGGTCCTACAGGTCCTAGTTTTGTCGCACCTGGACTACTGTTCAGTTCAAGAGGTGTATTGGTAGTGGGTTTTATTATTAGCTCAGTGTGTCATGGTCCCTATAATTTAAGCCTATGCTGAGAATTCTGTATCAATACACTGATAGAAAAAAGGGTTCCTAAAGGGTTCTTCAGCTGTCACCATAGCAACCAAAAAGGGTTCTACCTGGAACCACAAGGACTGATCCAGGCTTCAATTATGTCTCTCTCTCTCTCTCTCTCTCTATTTTCCTCCCCCTCTCCCACCTGCCCCCCCCCCCCCCCCCCTCTCATCTAGACACCATGACCCAATCGGAGGATAAGCACGCACGAGTGGACAGCACAGACTATGGATGGCACAGACGCTGAAATGCACTCCACTGAAAGGTGACTTCCAGCCAATTCACCTTCCCAAAACTTTTGGTGAGTAAACTGAATCCTTCACAGCTCTGTCGGAGGATAATCGACACATGCTCCTCCCCCTGCCTGTCACTGTCGACTTGCTTTCTCATAAAGACCTTACTGTATATAATGGTAATCTTACAAAGTCTTTATGCCCCAACTGGGGAGAGCTGTCTTCAAGTGAATCAAGAATCTTTTTAATGTTTTTGTCGTTGTTTTCTGCCGCCTCTCTCTGAAATGGCAGTCAGCCGACTGGGCCTAAGCTTCTCTTGCTTTAATCTTGCACTATTGATTGGCTGGCCCCTGTAGAAATTGTATTTTCATCTGGGTGAGAAACATGCCTGGAAAAATCTTTATTTCTTAATTAAGAGACAGTCTCATTGATGGGGCCACCGTTTCATTCCCCTAGAATGACAAAAAATACACTTCATCAATTTGAGATTGCCTCCATCTGGAGAATAGGCCTTTACAACATACAGACACCCTGTTGTGTGTGTGTATGTCAGACAAGGGGCATGTGGTGATGGATATTGATTGGTGATCAGATGCATTAATGAGGACTGTTTATTGTTTCTCACACTGGGTCGATGGGGGATTGTGTGTGAATGTGCACGTGTGTGTGTGTGTTCATTCTTGTGGGTATGTGTGTGTGGGTGGGGTGTACCTGTCTGTAAGTGTGAATGTACTTTTCACTTGCTCCACTCAGAAATCAATGAATGGAGAATGGAGAGATTCCAGGACAGGTGACAGTCAGAGCTTTAAGGATTGCGACCTATGTAGAAAGGCTAGTTACGTGACTCATGTTCAACATTGTTCAATATAGCCTCTATATATACAGTATTCATGATTGTGCATTGGCTCAGTTTAGTGTAGTTAATATACTGACAAGCATTTCGCTACACCCGCAATAACATCTGCTAACCACGTGTATGTGACCAATACATTTGATTTGATTTGATTTTGACATATGTGTTGATATAAGTGCTATTCCCTACCACACAATATCTTTCAGACTTGATTGGCATTGGCAATCTACTCCCAAATATGTTGTGCTCACCTAACCACTCAAATGGTGGCCTAAATGAATGATGGACGTCTGTCAGTTCAATGAAAAGAAGAAGAGAAGGTCCGTTAAATTTTATATGAACACTTTTCCATCCTTGCTTGTAGAGAGGAGTTTGAATTTCATTTCAACAGAGGCCTGCAGGGCTAGTTTGACTATTTGAGGCAATGTTCTGCACGCTAAACAAGATTGACTTCATGATTGATAGTACAGGCCTTACGTCAGGCCAAAATAATTGCACCACACCAAAGAAAAACAACACTCAAAAACGGCAAAAAAATAATACGAAATATCAAACAATGATTTTGTTAATCATTCAATGACAAGGTTAATTTATCATAAGAATATTAGGTGATTGAATTATGTTCTCATTGAAATGTCAGTGCAAAGTTCATCAGGTTTGGTTTTCCATTGTAGCTTCTTCCTTATGAGACCGGAATGGCGTTTTTCTGGTTGTCAGCTTTTTTCAAGCTTTGCTGGGGTATACAGTCATGTGAAAAAGTTCTCTCTTTTTTTTTTTTTTTTTTACATATTTGGACAGATGGTTATGTATTCTTAACTTCAACACTATTTACAGATAAAGGTTACCCAATTTAACAAATCACACACAAAACAAATAATAATTGAAAATGTTATGCAATTAAAATAAACAAAAATGCGTTTTCCTTATGGGGAAAAAGTTAGTACACCACTACCTTTACCATCACATAAAATGGCTAAATTTTAGGTGTACCAAAACAAGTGCAAATGATTAGAAAATGATTAGAAAACATTAGAGAGAAGCCTTCCATAAAGATAAGAAAATTGGTCTGGTTTGGTCTTAACCATATGGGTGTGTGGTAACACATCATTCAAAGATCAAAATACCTACCTGAGACCCTCAGAAGAAAGACTATTGATGCTCATGAGTCTGGGAGGGGTTACAAATCCATTTCCAAGCAATTCGAAGTACATCATTCCACTGTCAGACGGAAAATTCCAGACCACTGGCAAACTACCTAGGATAGGTCGTCCCACCAAAGTCAGCCCAAGAGCTGACCGAAAGGAAGAAGCCTCTGCTCTCAAAAAAGAATATCAAGACACAATTGACTTTACCCAGGTGTTGTCTGTCAAAAGTCAGTTGTGTCTTGATATTATTTTTTGAGAGGCTTCTTCCTTCCTGACCTCCCGTGTAGGCCAAGATTGGGCAGTCTCTTTCTGACAGTGTACCCATGCATTCGACTTTAATTGTGGCAAGAGAGGCCTGTAGAACCCTTGATGTTACCCTGGGGTTCTTAGAGACTTCTAAGAGCATCTTTCGGTCAGCTCTTGGGCTGACTTTGGTGGGACGACCTGTCCTAGGTAGTTTGCCAGTGGTCTGGAATTTTCGTCTCTAATGTTTTCTAATAATTTGCACTTGTTTTGGTACACCTAATTCTAATTTTAGCCATTTTATGTGATGGTAAAGGTAGGGGTGTACTAACTTTTTCCCCATAAGGAAAATGCATTTTTGTTTATTTTACATTTTCAAAGTTGTTTTTTTTGTGTGTGATTTGTTAAATTGGGTAACCTTTATCAGTCAATAGTGTTGAAGTGAAGATTACATATCCATCTGTCCAAATATGTAAAAAAATAAAATAAATAAATAAATAAAAAGAGAACTTTCCAGGAGGTGTACTTACTTTTTCACATGACTGTACATGGGCTCTCCAATCTGCCTGCTTGTAAATCAGATAGAACTCTGTCAACATCCATTTGTGAAGCTGAGGTAGCAAGATTCACCATTTTTGTGAATATAATTATTAATGGTCTGTTTGAGAGCAGCGTTTTTTTTTCTTTTCTTCTCTAATTTATGCTTTGGCCAAAAATAAGAGTATAGGAAGAGTCAACAATATTATTTGAGTATGAGTTAATAGAATATTAACTTTTAAAAGTTTGATTTTCACTGGACAGTTACTAACAGCTCTTGGGGAAGGTTACTTATGCAGTAACTCAGTGGCTTGGTTTAATATGGATACAGTATCTCATGTCAACCCATGTTATATTCTTAATTTTAGTCAGTAGTAAACAGTAGAAACCGGGTCTCATACCCGATAATAAGGTTGGGGACAAACAGGGGCTGTATGAAAGGTTAATATGAGGAATCAGTGGGAGATAATTGGAACCGCTGAGACTTCATTAAAATGGGTGTTGCATACTAGAAATGATGAAGGTTAGAGGACTTTGTTTCTATCTGGTTTAGGAATCTGTAAGGCTGTTTTATACCGCCATTTTTCATACAAACAGAATAAACGAGTCATGTTTATTGTATAACTATTGTGTTCCTTGCTGGGTTGTTGGTCAATGTTTCTGTACGTGTGTGTTTTTGGTATGCAGATGCAGTCTTCAATATCATTCATTTGCAACTCTTGAATATTTACTATGCTGCCTCCAGTATATTTTGGTTGAATTAAGCTTTCCAGTGTGATAATTTTTTATACACCAATAAGTATGCAATGATGAGTGACAGGGTGGATTATTGGGGAACAACAAGACCACAAGGCCGTAGACATGTCAGTCAATAAGAACACAGATTTTTTAAAACCTATTTTTTAATGATTGCTGTGTACTGCATTATGAGTTACTGTTAAAATTGCAGGCAATGTCTGTTCATATCCTAAAAAAACATCCCCTCCTCCTCAAAGGGACTCATATTATCATCCATTCTCACAGCCCAGCGGGGGTATTTGTTCATGCATGACAACTGCAAAGGTACTCAACTCAAGGACTGTTGCTATCCTCTTGGTAAAATCTTCAGGTGGCATTAGTTCTTATGGAGGCACAAATTGAAACTTAGCCATACTGTCCAGCAATGAACCCCTGTTTTATACTGTATTCCAAGCATCCCTGTCTCTCTCCCCTTCAGGGCATCTATGGACTCTGTGTCATGATCTCAGTATGGGATTTAGAATTTGAGCCAGAATTTGAGCCAGAATTTGAGCCAGTATCAAACATTTTCCTGCATCAACTGGAAATGTGAATTATTATGTGGACTATAATGAATGGATATTTTTGTAAGGTTTGATACATTTTTCAGTAGCTGGCAAGGCAAAGTGATCTTAATTCCATGTCAGTCTTGAGGCGTGGATAAGAGAGCTGGCAGGTATACAGAAGTGGTGAAGACACCTTCTGTCAATCCCCTAGTCAGTGGAACTGCTGTGTTCTGAATAACTCAATCTGGGACCTTTAAAAAGACAGATAGTAGAGCTATCATTTCCTTTTAGTTATTCAGTGCATCTGCCCAGTCAAATGAGGAAGCCAAAAATACTATATTGGCCCTACAGCCATGATTTAGTATGTTCCTCACAAATTAAAATGTATCATCTGACTTTATCATCTTTTAACAACAACATTTAGGTTTAGAGACTGGATATCGGCCAGTAAGTACGGTATCCATATTAAGACAGCCTTTGGTAACCAAAACATTAACAGCACCAAAGTTTCATTACCCTGGCTTTGTGCACAGTTAACCAACATTTTCCAAAATCAGTTTGATATATACTCATATTAATCTTGACTAGTAATGTGTCCACTAATAGAGCATGCTTTTATTTCTCTGGGAACTGTAAGGGAGAGATCCCAGAGAAATGGGCAGCTATTCTTTACATTCAGCATCACTCCGTCAAGGGAAATACTGTATGTTTTTTAGAAATGTTTGCAAAAAATAAAAAGTAATAAAGTAAATATCACATTTACATAAGTATTCAGACCCTTTACTGAGTACCTTTGGCAGCGATTACAGCCTTTCTTGGGTATGATGCTACAAGCTTGGCACACGTGTATTTGTGGAGTTTTTCCCATTCTCCTCTGCAGATCCTCTCAAGCTCTGTCAGGTTGGATGGGGAGCGTCGCTGCACAGCTATTTTTAGGACTCCAGAGATGTTTGATCGGGTTCAAGTCTGGGCTCTGGCTGGGCCACTCAAGGACTGCATTGTCTTGGCTGTGGGCTTAGGGTCGTTGTCCTGTTGGAAGGTGAACCTTCACCACAGTCTGAGGTCCGCTGTGGAGACGGTTTTCATCAAGGATCTCTCTGTATTTTTCTCCATTCATCTTTCCCTCGATTCTGACTAGTCTCCCAGTCCCTGCTGCTGAAAAACATCCCCACAGCATGATGCTGCCACCACCATGCTTCAGTGTTGGGATGGTGCCAGGTTTCCACCAGACGTGACGCTTGGCATTCAGGTTCATCAGACCATGGAATCTTGTTTCTTATGGAGGAACTTTAGAGCCATAGGGTTCTTGGTCACCTCCCTGACCAAGGCTTTTCTCACCCAATTGCTCAGTTTGGCCGGGCAGCCAGCTCTAGGAAGAGTCTTGGTGGTTCCAAATTGAAGAATGATGGAGGCCACTGTGTTCTTGGGGTCCTTCAATGCTGCAGACATTTTTTGGTACCCTTCCCCAGATCTGTGCCTCAAAATAATCCTGTGTTTGAACTTTACGGACAATTCCTTGGACCTAATGGCTTGGTCTTTGCTCTGATGTGCACTGTCAACTGTGGAACCTTACATAGACAGGTGTGTGCCTTTCCAAATCATGTCCAATCAATTGAATTTACCACAGGTGAACTCCAATCAAGTTGTAAAAACATCTCAAAGATGATCAATGGAAACAGAATGCACCTGAGCTCAATTTCGAGTCTCATAGCAAAGGGTCTGAATACTTATGTAAATAAGGTATTTTGTTTTTTTATTTAAAAATACATTTGCAAAATTTTCTACAAACCTGTTTTCGCTTTGTCATTATGGCGTATTGTGTGTAGATTGCTAGGTTTACAACCTCCTCTTGAAGATTATAGAGACCCCCACTGATGTATAGAACAAAACAAAATGTACTTTGGTTTAGTTACAAGCACCATGAAACCACTGAAACAATAAATTAATTGACTTGGTGAAAATCCGTTTTTTGGACCTAACCACTTTTTCCATGGGGTTTCATTCTTCACAGACTCCATGAAATGATGACCTCTTCCTAAATATTTGGTCAAATTATACATTTTGTTTATGGTTTCCTAGAAACAAGGGTAGCTCACTCACCCCCTACTTGTTTTATCCAATGTTCAGCAATAGTAACACTTGCATACACATTACAACCACAACAGTTACAAGATTGAATTTGAACGTTTTTAATTTCAGGGCAGCCTGTGCTCTATTTCAGTAGTTCCATATCGTTTTTTTTCCTGCAAAAACACTTCCTGCTTGATAAATCCCTTTCATCATCCAGCAAAAGTATCACCAAGAAATGCCTCACTGGATATTGCATCATAGTGAAACAATTTCATGACTGAAATATTAAAACTCTTCTAGGACTACTTCTCTTAGAATTTTAATGGAAGCCTACATTAACCTTTTCTGACATCACGCTTTTATTGACCCAAACTTTAAATTTTATATTTTCCCAATTTGACATGTAGGAGTTTGGAACATATTGCTTTTCTTTGCCTGTTCTAAGTAAGTGAGTAAATCCTCACAACCTACTAGAGCTTGGTCGACCAGTATTTTGTGTGTGTGCGTATGCGTACATTAATGAGGATTATCGTAAAGTCTCCTGTGATCTACTATTCATGGAACATGCATTATGCAACTTCAAGATGACTGATCTGAGATAATACCATGAATGACATGGCAAGGTCATTACCAGAGGATCAACAGACATGACTTTGACGAAAACCCAACCACTGTGGTAGCTTACTAAAAATGGGGTGTATCTATTATCATGTGTCACAAATGTAGGCCTATTTGCTCGTTGTCTTTTACTTTGAAGAAAATGACAATTGGAAACATTGTGAGGAGGCTTCAGTCTCTGTGACAGGCCATCAATTTACAGTCTCATCCATTTCAAAGGAAAACAAAAGAGCTGTCATATTTCACACACACAATGGAAATCTTGTTTGGCCCTCAAACATAAATAATCCCCAGTGTCCTTTAAAGGGTTGTTTGAAAGGGTTGAATCTATTTCAGAAGATCGGCTTCCTATACCATCTTCTCTGTGTCATCTCTTGACTGAGTCATTTAAAGGCGGTCATTTTCTTCATCCCAATATAGTATCCATGGGAAAACCTGCCAGTAAATGCTGGATCTTGATCTATGAGAAGTGGACCTTTATCATTAAAGTGATGAAGGATGATAAATTACATGTACAAGCCCATAGACTGTAAAGGGATTGTTATCAAATCAAAAGGGTTTTCTCTGCATCGCAATGCTTGAGGCGTCGCTACAGACACGTGTTTGATCCCAGGCTGTGTCACAGCTGGCCGTGACCGGAAGACCCATGAGGCATCGCACCATTGGCCCAGCGTCGTCCGGGTTAGGGGAGGGTTTGGCTGGCCAGGATTTTCTTGTCCCATCGTGCTCTAGTGACTCCTTGTGGCGGGTTAGGTGCCTGAAAGCTGACACCGGTTGCCAGCTGGACGGTGTTTCCTCTGACACATTGGTGCGGCTGGCTTCCAGGTTAAGCGAGCAGTGTGTCAAGAAGCAGTACGGCTTGGCAGGTTCGTGTTTCGGAGGATGCATGGCTGTCGACCTTCGCCTCTCCCGAATCCGTAGGGGAGTTTCAGCGATGGGATAAGACTGTAACTACCAATTGAAGAAATTGGGGAGAAAAAGGGGTAAAACTAAATAAATAAAAAATTCTCGAGTGCCATAAACTTTGCGCTTAGCGCTTGATTCCGTGTGGCTGTCTGGCTGTCTGGCTGTCTGGCTTTTGGAATAAAGCAGGTTTTATTCCCAAAGCCAGACATACATGCCCAAAGACTTTGAAGCACTATGAAAATGTTGAGTCCTAACTCTTTGGTAGTTAATACTGTCTGGTTCTGGTTCTATTGAGTGTTTGGCAGTGTGATGAATACAGGGAACGTTATGTTTCTGCTCTTGGCTTCAGATGGGCAGCATTCTGGTAAGTTGTACCACTCCTCTCCTGAGACTATTCATCTCTTTGGTCATATTTCTCTTTCTCTTTCTATTTCTCTCTCTCTCTCTCTCTCTCCCTCTCCCTCTCCCTCTCTCTCATACATTTTGTGTGGTGTGTCATTTAGAAGACATAGGCTGCAGCTGGTATGTGTGTGGTATAATTCACGGATATGACGCGTGGCGGTGAGATAAAGACAGAAACACAACAGGTCATTTCTCATCCTGAATACTGAGTCTGTACTGTTCTGTACTCAGCTGAACGGTATGTCTCAGTCATCTGCTACGGAGAAAAGAATGATTAAGATACTAAAGCAAGACACAGCACGTTCCATGGTGAATATGAACATTCTTTTATCCAACTGTATTATACTGTAGATACATTTGTAGACTTACTAGACTATCAGCAGATAAACTACAAGATCAGAGGAGAGGTTAACATCAGTCATCCATTGCCATCCAACATCCTATGATGCTAACTGACTCAACATTTCTAATTTTCTGCAGTGTCTTAGTCCAAGTGGATGGTCTTCTATTTGGGGGCTGAAAATCTGAAGATCTTGAATTGATGATTCTGGCTTTAATTAGTATAGCCTGTTTTAGTGATCTCAATAATTCTTTACAGGCTATGCTAATCTGGGCCAGAATCAGCAATGCTTTGGGATGGACAAATTCAACAGACTCTTTACGATGTGACTGCAATGTTTTCATTTTGTAAATGCTGTTTTTTTTGTCTGAATGCTCAAATATGAATGACAGGATAGATAAAGGCCACCTTCTAAACTTTACTTTTGGTTTTCTACGGCAAAGATATCACCTAGAGATCCATTGGACCCAGTGATGGTCAAAAAATAGGTGGGTAAACTCTGATCGTGAATAAAGTCATGTTCCCTATATTTTCTATCCATTTGTCCGCAATAGGTGGGTAAATGCCTAGCCATTACACCACTGATTGTATCATTATTGATTTGTTACAGATGTGTTATGTGTTTAACTATCAGTGTGTCCATTCAGGACAAACATGTGTCTACTGTGGGTGGGGCTGCTTTGGTGTCAACTACATGGTCAGTGTAAATGTTAGTATCCTCATCACTATCTTCCTACCGTTAACAATTATGGCAGGAGTCATTTTCTCCCCTAGCTTTCTTGTTGAGGGCGACAACGGCAAGTTAAAGTATTGATGACTAAATCTAGATTTCCCACCAGTGGAGGCTGGTGGGTGGAGCTATAGGAGGATGGGCTCATTGTAATGGTTGGAATGGGAGGGAGTCAAACGTGTTTTACATATGTTTGATGTGTTTGATACTGTTCCGTTAATTCCATTCCGGACATTACAATGAACCCGTTCTCCTATAGCTCCACCCACCAGCCTCCTCTGCTCCCCACTAAAGCGCATTCTCGATTAACCCAGAGGTCACAGAGAGGTGTGGAACCTTTGGGCAGGTAATTTAACAGTGTGCCTCCCCTTTAACAAAGTAATTATCTAATTTAAGTTCCTCTGACCTTGAGGGGTGAAATAGGGAGCGCAACTCATGATATAGTGTACGATTAAAACCATTCATGGTGCTGAGCACAGAACATGGTGTGATCCACATGCTACATGTACATCCTATTCTAAAGGTATTCACCACAGCAGTTTCTCATGTGTTGTGTTTCTGTTGGGTTTGATGATATGGGGTCTATTCCTGTACAGGGTCCTGTGTTCCCTGTTGCATTATAATATTATCTGCAAGACAATGCCATTTGTACTGTATCAGCTCATGGCAATGGCGGTTCCCTTCCATCATGTGAATGATGTGTTGATATTGATACATACTGCTTGTTGAACTCTTTAACAGTGTCCTTTCTTTTGTGAACTTTAGCCAAGTGGTGTTTTGGTCGATCCGTGATCCTGTTGCTATATCCATGCATGATACTGTCCTTGCATTGCAGGTCCTCTGATAATCCTGAACTTCAACCTTTAAAGCTGCTGCAGTGTTGCAGACTGGAGCACCTTAGCTGTATTCGTGAGACACAGAGTATTCAGTCACCCGGGGACTGGCTTTTTCTGGCATGGCCCTTGAGTGGCTGGGGAGTAAATGGCAGAGGTGTCTGACTCTGCAGGTGTTTGGCTTGAACCTCTCAACCTCCTCCCCCGTTCTTATCTCTCTGGCGTAGGCAAGGGATATCAAAGCACCTGTATGGTGCCTTAGGCTGTATGTTTATCCCATGCAGAAAGGAAGGGGGTAGTTACATAATCGCCGGTGAAATAATGTCATGATAGCGCACATTCATTACCTTTGAGGTTATTCGTTCTGGTGTTTTTCTATTCTAATCTGGTGTGATATATAGAGTGAAATATCAGTGTGATAATGCAAACAACTTTGATATAGCTTTTATAGAATGATCAAATTTCCAGTAGAAACGATGTTGCCTTACATAACATCTATTATTATTTGTTGATAAATGTTTAACTTGCCTGTTTAATATGACATTCATCTTCTTCAACTATGTTCAAATGCTTAATTGGGTCTATTTAGAGGGAGAGCTTTGCCCTACAGAAGGCTATTGATTCCATTACTGCACTCCCCGTACATCAGCTTTGTCCTAATAAAGTTAACACTCTCAATTATCTCTCTCCACTGAGGCTTGATCTTGTCTCTACTCAATCACAACGTCAATGGAAATGATGTCCAATTATATCAGGTAATTAAATTAGCTTGTCTTGGGGAGTAGGAACTGAAATCAAATTATGTCACTTTTTTCTCCTGCTGTCCACTGTTTTATGTTACCTCTGCATGTGTTTATGACATGCCATTGTAAATATTATTTCTTACTATAGCAAGTCTTTTTATGTTTGGCACTTCTTGAGAGGACAGGGTTCTGTAATACTGCATCTGTCCCCTATCCAAATTCCACCAACCTTTTGTGACCTAATTTAACCTTGTGGAAAGTACATTCGGATGCATGTTGCTAAACAACATAACAAATCTTATAGCTATGGCGGAGGGAGCTGAGTCAAGCAAGGCGTCCTAAGGTCACCTTATCACATTGTTATATCCCAGAGCACCAGACTTCTCTCATTTAGCTCAATTACTGATTACAGTATGGGGAAAGTGATATGGCTGCTCTGCTGTGTGGTCATGCTTTATAAGGTGGTATGTAGCTCTCCCTCACCATGCACTGATAAGCGCAGGGTTTGAATTTCCCTGTTTTGCATCATTGCCAGAAGCAGAATAAATAAATGAACAAATGTAGGTTTTTGCATTTAATTTGGACAAATTTAAGACAGACCACAGGCCATGAGATCTCATTAGGAGTCTCACTCATTTGTTAGCGTGTCAAGAAAAATAAACGCAGAGTATCAGTTACTAGAGACAGAATTTTTGTTTAACCCATGTGTGTAATTGTAAATCAAGTCGTGTGTGCTTTGCAGTTTAACGCTGTTGGGAAATATTTGTCTTTGGAAGTTATTTCTGTTGCATTTTTTTGGTGGAGGAAACCGTAACCAGGAATGTGAGGTTCAATATCTTACGCCATGGTCTTCAAGTGTGTGTGTGTGTGTGTGTATGAGTGTGTGCGTGCATGGTGTGTGTGTGGGTGAGTACATTCCTGGAGCAGAATATCCAGCCAAGTAGACAATCAGATTTTAATGAGCCCTTACATTACAGGATGTTTTCTTGTTCATTTCTCAGCAAATGCAGGGTCTGTTGCCTCGTGTCCGTCAGCTAACTGTTGGTGTGATTTGTGAGGTGCAATAACACTAACAGCACTTTCCTCTGTGAATTATTGAAACCAAGAATACTACCCCGCACTGCAATTAATGACAGTCCATTGATTTAGCTATTTTTCTTTTGGGGGAAAAAAGGTATTCAGAGAGATGAAGCAAGGATTGCCCATGGGATCCTTGCTTCAATTCAATCACATTTTTTACTGCACACTTTTTAAATTTGTGTTTCTGAGCACTTGCATAGACTAGACCTAGCTACATCTCCCAGATGCTAGTCAAGACCAGCTCCCCTGTGAAAATACAATTTATTTTGATACATACTGCAGCCTTCCAAGTGGCACAGTGGTCTAAGACACTGCATCTCAGTGCTAGAGAAGTCACTATAGACAATCTGGTTCGAATCCAGACTGTATCACAACCGGCCGTGATTGGGAGTCCCATAGGGCGGCACACAATTGGCCCGGCTTCGTCAGAGTTTGGCCGGTGTAGGCCGTCATTGTAAATAAGGATTTGTTATTAACTGACTTGCCTAGTTAAATAAAGGTTAATAAAAAAAAGCCTGTGCTGGCCATCTTGCTGCAGTCAATGATGTGCTAAACAGTGATTATGTGCATTGTCAAACATGGCTCCTATTTAGCATCTATTTAACAGTTATTATTATTATTATTATTATTATTATTATTATTATTCCTTATCACATTAGATTTCATAAGAGTGGCTGAAAACCCTTCGGTTTTTCTCTACTCTCCATTACCTTGAGGGATGACAGGGGGTTAAGAAAAGGAAGGATCATTATCTCTCTCTCTCGCTCTCGCTCTCGCTCTCTCTCTATCTCTCTCTATCTCCTCCTCTCCTCTCGCTCTCTCTCCATCTCTCTCTATCTCCTCCTCTCCTCTCTCTCTCTCTCTCTATATATATATATATATATATATATATATATATATATATATATATATATACATATATTTATCCCCCTCTCCTGTCTCTCTCTCACTCTCAACTCAATTAAATTCTCTCTCTCTCTCTCTCTCTCTCTCTCTCTCTCTCTCTCTCTCTCTCTCTCTTGTCCTCTGTCATGGTATGTTTTATAGGGGCAAGAATAACCCCTACACACAGTTGGCAGCCTACCATGAGCATTATGGTGGAGGTGTATTTGCTATAGGTCAGCATAAAATCCTGTTGAGTCTAGTGTCCCACTGTATGTCATTGGTCAAGGCTATGGGTGTGTAAAGGCTCTCATGTGGATTGAGAATGTGTAATGAGAGAGGTTAGAGATGTTGGTTTGTGACTTATGCAGGTTGGCTTATGCAGGACAAGGATACTGTAATGTAAGGAGAAATGCATCCCTGGAATTCAAAATAGACCTCGGTTACCTTTTCCTTAGTCATGTTATCCTGGGGGAAATGCTTTTACTAATGGACTGTGAGACTGTGTATTATTGGTATCTAGGCCTATAACAGTGTATCATCTGATAAAGATGATAAAGACAAAGCAAAGCAGTTCGACAAAAACAACAACAACACAGAGTTACACATGGGATAAACAAATGTACAGTCAATAACACAATAGAAAATCTATGTACAGTGTGTGCATATGTAGTAAGATTAGGAAAGTAAGGCAATAAATAGGCCATAGTGGCAAAATAATTACAATTTAGCATTAACACTGGTGTGATAGATGTGCAGATGATGATGTGCAAGTAGAGATACTGGGGTGCAAATGAGCTAAAATAATAATATGGGGATGAGGTAGTTGGGTGGGCTATTTACAGATGGGCTGTGTACAGGTGCAGTGATCGGTAAGCTGCTCTGACAGCTGATGCTTAAAGTTATTGAGGGAGATGGTAGTCTCCAGCTTCAATGATTTTTGCAATTCGTTCCAGTCATTGGCAGCAGAGAACTGGAAGGAATGGCGGCCAAAGGAGGTGTTGGCTTTGGGGATGACCAGTGAAATATACCTCCTGGAGCGCAGGCTACGGGTGGGTGTTGCTATGGTGACCAGCGAGCTGAGATAAGGTGGGGATTTATCTAGCAAAGACTTATAGATGACCTGGAGCCAGTGGGTTTGGCAACGAATATGTAGTGAGGGCCAGCCACCAAGAGCGTACAGGTCGCAGCGGTGGGTAGGTGACAAAACTAATGGCACTGTGATGGACTACATCCATTTGCTGAGTAGAGTGTTGGAGGCTATTTTGTAAATGACATCGCCAAAGTCAAGGATCTGTAGGATAGTCAGTTTTACGAGGGCATATTTGGCAGCATGAGTGAAGGAGGCTTTGTTGCGAAATAGGAAGCCGATTCTAGATTTAAGTTTGGATTGGAGATGCTTAAACTGAGTCTGGAAGGAGTGTTTACAGTCTAACCAGACACCTAGGTATTTCTAAGTCAGACCCGTCGAGAGTAGTGATGATAGTCCGGTGGGCGGGTGTGGGCAGCGTTCGATTGAAAAGCATTCATTTAGTTTTACTAGCATTTAAGAGCAGTTGGAGGCCACGGAAGGAGTGTTGTATGGCATTGAAGCTTGTTTGGAGGTTTGTTAACACAGTGTCCAAAGAAGGGCTAGATGTATACAGAATGGTGTCGTCTGCGTAGAGGTGGATCAGAGAGTCATTAGCAGGGAGAGCGACATCATTGATATATACAGAGAATAGAGTCGGCCCAAGAACTGAACCCTGTGGCACCCCCATAGAGACTGCCAGAGGTCCGGACAACAGGCCCTCCGATTTGACACACTGAACTCTATCTGAGAAGTAGTTGGTGAACCAGGCGAGACAGTCATTTGAGAAACCAAGGCTATTGAGTCTGCCGATAAGAGTGCAGTGATTGACAGAGTCGAAAGCCTTGGCCAGGTTGATGAAGATGGCTGCACAGTACCTTCTTTTATTGATGGTGCACCCATGACCAGCTCGGAAACCAGATTGCATAGTGGAGAAGGTACAGTGGGATTCGAAAAGTTCGGTGATCTGTTTGTCAACTTGGCTTTCGAAGACTTTAGAAAGGCAGGGCAGGATGGATATACAGTAGGTCTGTAACAGTTTGGGTCTAGAGTGTCTCCCCCTTTTGAAGAGGAGGATGACTGCGGCAGCTCTCCTTTATGGATCTCAGACGATACGAAAGAGAGGATGAACAGGCTAGTAATAGGGATTGCAACAATTGCGGCAGATAATTTTAGAAATAAAAGGTCCATATCTAGCCCAGCAGATTTGTAGGGGTCCATATTTATCTTTTTTTTTTGCTCTTATTCTCCATGGACTTTGCAGTGTCCCAGAACTACTGGAATTACTGCTACAGGATGCAAAATTCTGTTTGAAAAACTTTTCTAACTGACTGTCCACTAAGGTTCTTGGGGACATTCAATGCTGCAGAAATTTGTTGGATCTGTACCCCGACACAATCCTGTCACGGAACTCTATGGACAATTCCTTCGACCTCATGGTTTGGTTTTTGCTCTGACTTGCTATGCCAACTGTGGGACCTTATATAGACAGGTGTGTGCCTTTCCAAATCATGTCCAATCAATTTAATTTACCATAGGTGGACTCCAATCAAGTTGAAGAAACATCTCAAGGATGATCAACACAAACAGGATGCACCTGAGCTCAATTTCAAGTCTCACAGCAAAGCATAGTGGTTATACAAATTAGTCTCCAGCTGATCTAATCAAATGCTCAGCATCAGAGAAATCCAATATTCACAGTTGGTCCTCAATCTAATGGTTGGAACAACTTCTGAAATGCTTTTCCTCCAACCAGCCTCAGCCCATGCAGTAAATAATTACTGAATGCAAAATGTTGCTGCTGTAAGTGTGAAATTAACATGTACATTACCATCTGCAATACCTAGTACATTACTGTAGCAAATCATGGGGTTAGCCATGGGCAGCAGTCAAATCATGCAGGGCCTTTGCTCATGCTAAACCCAACATACTACTGGCTACACCAAAAGAGCTTGGAGGTGTTGGTAAAGTTAGACAGTGCCGCTACACTGATAGTGTTACTGGTTTGCTAATCATAATGAATAAACCATCCCTTGAAATGAAATACTTACCCAGTATCCCTGCCAAACTGTCTCTCCTCTCTCTCTCGCTCTCTCTCTCTCTCTCTCTCTTTTTCTATATATCTCTATTTCTTGTTGGGGTCCACACACAACATGAAACATGACATAACACAGAACATTAATAGACAGCTCAAGGACAGAAGAACAGCTCAAGGACAGAACCTCTCTCTCTCTCTCTTTGGGTGAATGAGGAGACTGAAAAACTCCTGTGAAGAAACAACATCTTTACACCTTGCAGTATAGATTGGAGAGACAAAGGAAATGGCGATGCTGTTTTGTTAGACTTCCTGGTTTGGAAGCAGACTGATCAATATGCATAGTCATAGTGTCCTGTAGCACAGCGGGTAGCCAGTCCAACACCCCGTATTAGTTATAGGTTGCTGCTTGTACAGAATTTGAGCCCATATGGTACATTACACGCTAACAAAGCCGTAATACCAGTCCTGGGCCAAAAATAGCCAATAATTAATTTGTTTCCAAACCACGTGTCACCTGTGCAGTCGGCCTAATCATTAAATTCAATGTTGAGGAAGTGGAAAAGTGGAGCAGCCAAACAGCCGTAAAAACGTGTTCTTACAAAGCATCTCCAGGTCAGGAATTTGACTTCCCCAGGGCTACATGGGTAATTTAAGGTCCGCAACAGTAAATGTCTAACACGGCCGTATTTCAATAGGCGAGTAGAGGGGTGATAAATCACTTATTGTTGCCTCACCTCCCAAAGTTTGAGACATATTTCACCCTTACATGAAACACTATCTGAGGCTCTCATCAACAGCTTAAATCCATGTTCAGTTCACCTTGATTTATTCATGAAACAACTTGGAGAAGGGCCATGGTAACCAGTAACACAGTAAATCCATTGGAGTTGTTTCCATCTCTGAATAATAGAGAAAACCAGAGGTATTTGGCAATAAGATATCACAGTTTCTTCATAAATTTCTTAGTTGCTGAGATTGGGCTGATCTCTTTTTTGAGTAATCGCGACCTTTATAGATTTTCGCTTTAATAAAATGGCTTTCAAAGGCAATAGGAGTTTTGTATTAGATCTTAGACAACGATAATATAATTATTTAAGTCTGGTGCCCAGAAATGGTGTGTTGTCTAGAATTTAAATGAGACTATTGAGTCTATTTTATCCACATTCTATGTAATGGTCTCACATTTCTAGAATACTATGTGTGTTGAAGGGGTCACAGTGTCACAATGATAGCCAAAATATATTTTATATTTGAGATTCTTCCAATAGCCACCCTTTGCCTTGATGACAGCTTTGCACACTCATGGCATTCTCTACACAACGGCTACTTTGAAGAATCTCAAATATAAAATATATTTTGGCTATCATTGTGACACTGTGACAGTGTTTAACACTTTTTTGGTTACTACATGATTCCATATGTGTTATGTCTTCACTTTTATTCTACAATGTAAAAAATAGTGCAAATAAAGAAAAACCCTTGAATGAGTAATATTCCAAACTTTTGACCGGGGGTGTATGTCTACTTATGTCTACCTATGTCTACTTATATCTAGCTATGTCTTCTTATGTCTACTTATGTCTACCTATGAATACCTATGTCTACTTATGTCTCCTTGTGTCTACTTATGTCTACCTATGTCTACCTATGTCTTCTTATGTCTACCTATGTCTACTTATGTCTCTCTATGTCTACTTATGTCTACTTACAGTATGTTTTCCTATGTCTACCTATGTTTACCTATGTCTTCTTATGTCTACATATGTCTCCTTATGTCTACATATGTCTACTTATGTCTACCTATGTCCACTTATGTCTATAACACAAAGTCGTCAGAAACAGTTGGACATTAGACTGGACTAATGCATTACAATAGGTTCTTGATTAATATAATTAATTGGTGGTGGGGGCAGTGGAACAGGGGGCTCAATCCATGATATAAAGTAATAGTTAATGACCAAATATAACTGATGTATAATTCAAGCCATGCTGATTCAATTGTATTATGTAGAGAAAAGGCCCATTTTACTTTCATGTTGATAAGGGAAGCTATTCGACAGCCACCTCCAGGGAAGGGTTTTGTTATCTCAACGTTTTGAAGGAGCTCCCTGTGTTTGCATAAAGTTATGCACATCACCCACCTCTGCACAGCTACACCCAGCTGAAAACTCAAAAACTTTAGACAAGTGCAGAAAAATAATGGAGGGATGGAGTATTTACTTTTATTTTATTCAAGCGATTCACATCACTGACTTTAATGGAAACACACTTTTTCTCAAGAATTGAAAATGACATTGAGGAAAGAATCATATATTGTGTTGTTTATAGTTGAGTGGTTTTCTTTACCCTGACATCCCAGACAGGATTATATATACAGTCAGGTAATTATTGGCACCCTTGATAAATACTATAAAATAAATAATACAATACTGAGCTATATTGTATGGTCCAAAAAATTGGGAAATTATATTATTTTATTCTAATACAATTGCTCAGAGAAGGAAATGTTCTTTAACAAATAATAAAACAAATCTAAAAAATATTCTATTGGCACAGCTGTTTTCAATACACTAGCACCCTCCGCTTGCAAGAATAACGACTGAGCCTTTTTCAAAACAAAAATATGGGATTGGGAGGTATTTTAGACCATTACATTTTTCTACGCCAAACCCACCACTGGTGTGTGTGGCCAAAGAGCTCTATTTTCATGTAATCTGTCCTCTGGCTACACCATGGTGCTACCCTACAGAGTGCTGTTGAGGCTACTGTAGACCTTCATTGCAAAATAGTGTGTTTTAAGTCAGTTATTTGGTGACGTGATTATATATAGTATAGTTTTATCTAAAAAGGATAACTTTTTAAATGTTTTACAATTTTCATTTTTATTAAATTCAGAGTAGGATGGTCCTCCCCTTCCTCCTCTGTGAAGCCTCCACTGATTTTGAACCATTCTAATCGTATAGTATCCACAGATTGTGAACTAAAGATGAAAACCTTTCCTTTAATTATTATATTATTATTTATTGACTGACTATGGCTTTCCAAATCGTGGATGGTGGATCTTTGATGTTATGGGGTTATTTTGCTTCCGCTGGTCCTGGGGCCCTTGTTAAGATCAACGGCATCTTGAACTTTACCAAACACCAGGACATTTTAACCAAGAAACCTGGTTGCCTCTGCCAGGCCCATCCGCTCAGATTGAGGGGGGGGGGGGGGGGGGATTATGCTCTCTACTTGTCAGTGTTCCAAATGTGACATTATAGCAAGCAGTGAACTAGGTTAGTCAGATTTGATTAAATATAAAAGATCAGATGACCTGGAATGACATTCACTCTCATGGGATAGGTTGCCAAAAAATAACTAACTGAAAGCCACATCCCCAATAAGCCACGAATATGACTGCATTGAGGCATAATAATTATGTCACTGTGCTTCTATGGCTATATTCACCATGCTACTGCCTACTTCATTTGTTCACTTAGCAAACAGGACAGCTCATAATACAGTGCTTTTATCACAGTCAACACACCTTTATTTTTAGCTTTAATTAGCTTTAAAAATGCAACATTTTCCATCAGCCTCATGGCAAAGTGTGTAGAATAGCATGAAATTAGCTGTAAAAATACACATTTGCCTCTTTGTCCCATGGCCAAAATTCTGAAGTTAGCTGAAATGGTTAATTGACCACAAAATCTATATTTAGACCATCTCAGTCTCCGGACTGGAACCTCATTGAAAACCTGTGGTTGGAATTGAAGAGGGCAGTCCATAACAGCAGACAACGGACATCAAGGATCTGGAAAGAGGATGTATGGAGGAGTGGTCTAAGATCCCTCCCAACATTTTCTGCAATCTCATAAAACATTTTTGAAAAAGTCTCAGTGTTTTTTTCCTTGGCACCCTTAATAAAGATGAGCAAGAAAGACTGTACAAAATAAATAAACAAATAATGAGCTATTTATGATATTTATGCCTGTGCAAGGCATAGTCTAAAATAATATAATTTCCCCATTGTTTTAGCATACAATATAGCGCATTATTTGTATTATTTATTTTATACAGTCTTTTTTGCTCATCTTTATCAAGGGTGCCAATAATTATGGACCTGGCTTTATATAGAGCAAGAGAGAGTAACAACACTAACAAAAGCCATTATCAAATTCAGCCATGTACACTTCATGTAGTGTAACAAAGAGATGGATGATGGTAGAAAACACTTTAGAGTGTGTCTTTTTAGGGGGAGGGAATATATCACAAGCAATCTGCATAGATATGAAACATTACACATGGCACTTCCATCTACTGTAGGTGCACAGACACACACACACACACACACACATACACACACATGTTATGGAATCGCTTCCTTTTAGGTGGCTGTAGAATTTAACGGCTCTTTTCTGGGTTTTGATAATAAACGGGTATAAACACATTATTTTGTGTTTTACGTTGTACACTGAGGATATTTTTGCAGAATTCTCAATTTGGTGTTTGTGCCATTTTGTGAATTCTTGGTTGGTGAGCGGACCCCAGACCTCACAACCATAAAGGGCAATGGATTCTATAACGGATTTAAGTATTTTTAGCCAGATCCTAATTGGTATGTTGAATTTTATGTTCCTTTTGATGGCATAGAAGGGCCTTCTTGCCTTGTCTCTCAGATCGTTCACAGCTTTGTGGCAGTTACCTGTGGCACTGATGTTTAGACCAAGGTATGTATAGTCTCTCTCTCTCTCTCTCTCTCTCTCTATCTCTCCTACTTTCTCCTACCCTTCCTACTCTCTCTTTCCTACTCTCTCTCCTTCTTTCTCTCCTACTCTCCTATTCTCTATCTCTCTCTCTCTCGCTCTCTCGCTCTCTCTCTCTCCTTCTCTCTCTCCTACTCTCTCTCTCTCTCTCTCTCTCTCCTACTCTCTCTCTCTCTCTCCATCTCTCTCTCTCCTACTCTCTCTCTCTTTCTCTCTCTTTCTCTCTCTCACTCTCTCTCACTCTCCTACTCACTCACTGTCTCTCATGCCCTCTCTCTCTAACTCTCTCTCTCTCTCTCTTTCACTCTCTCTCTTTCCCTCACATGCCTTACTTGATCTGTGTTTGGACTCATTCCCTATTTCCCCGCAACTTCACCTATCCACACAAGGCAAGTCACATCCTATCTTTTTTCTACTGTATGTCTGTTGCTAAATTAGTATCAACCTACAGTACAATGTTGCCCTGTGCCTCCAAATTCCTTTTGAAAAGTCTGTTTGGAGAAAATGGAACTTTGGTCCTCCGGGAGGTTTAAAGAACACGACTGAGTGGAAGTGATGATCTGGATTGTGTAACTGTCATATGGCATGGGTTTGGTATGCTTCCACATCTTTTCAATGACAGACAATGTTTAACCCATTGAGATTCACAGCACTGACTCAACCCAGGATGGAGATCCAAGGTGAGACTCATAGTTACTCTCTCTTGCTCTCCTGACTAACTTGCCCTCCAAATACACCTCCTCTGTTTTCAACCAGGATCTCAGCGATCACTGCCTCATCGCCTGCGTTCGCAATGGGTCAGCGGTCAAACGACCACCCCTTATCACTGTCAAACGCTCCCTAAAAAACTTTTGCGAGCAGGCCTTTCTATTCGATCTGGCCCAGGTATCCTGGAAGGATATTGACCTCATCCCGTCAGTAGAGGACGCCTGGTTGTTCTTTAAAAGTGCTTTCCTCACCATCCTAAATAAGCATGCCCCTTTCAAAAAACGTAGAACTAAGAACAGATATAGCCCTTGGTTCACCCCAGACTTGACTGCACTAGACCAACACAAAAACATCCTGTGGCGCACTGCATTAGCATCGAATAGCCCCCGCGATATGCAGCTATTCAGGGAAGTCAGGAACAAGTACACACAGTCAGTTAGAAAAGCAAAGGCCAGCTTTTTCAAACAGAAATTTGCTTCCTGTAGTACTAACTCCAAAATGTTCTGGGACACTAAAGTCTATGGAGAATAAGAGCATCTCCTCCCAGTTGCACACTGCATTGAGGCTCGGAAACACTGTCACCACCGATAAATCCACGATTATCGAAAATGTCAATAAGCATTTTGCTACGGCTGGCCATGCTTTCCACCTGGCTACCCCGGCCAACAGCTCTGTGCCCCCGGCAGCTACTTGCCCAAGCCCCCCCCGCTTCTCCTTCACCCAAATCCAGACGGCTGATGTTCTGAAAGAGCTGCTAAATCTGGACCCCTACAAATCTGCTGGGCTAGACAATCTGGACCCTCTCTTTCTGAAATTATCAGCCAAAATTGTTGCAACACCAATCACTAGCCTGTTCAACCTCTTTCGTATCGTCTGAGATCCCTAGAGATTGGAAAGCTGCCGCGGTCATCCCCCTCTTCAAAGGGGGAGACACTCTAGACCCAAACTGTTATAGACCTATATCCATCCTGCCCTGCCTTTCTAAAGTCTTCGAAAGCCAAGTTAACAAACAGATAACTGACCACTTCGAATCCCACCGTACCTTCTCTGCTATGCAATCTGGTTTCCGAGCTGGTCATGGGTGCACCTCAGCTACGCTCAAGGTACTGAACGATATCATAATCGCCATCGATAAAAGACAGTACTGTGCAGCCGTCTTCATCGACCTGGCCAAGGCTTTCGACTCTTATTGGCAGACTCAACAGCCTTGGTTTCTCAAGTGACTGCCTTGCCTGGTTCTCCAACTACTTCGCAGACAGAGTTCAGTGTGTCAAATCGGAGGGCCTGTTGTCCGATCCTCTGGCAGTTTCTATGGGGGTGCCACAGGGTTCAATTCTTGGGCCAACCCTTTTCTCTATATACATCAACGATGTCGTTCTCGCTGCTGGTGACTCTCTGATCCATCTCTACGCAGACGACACCATTCTGTATACATCTGGCCCCTCTTTGGACACTGTGTTTACTAACCTTCAAACAAGCTTCAATGCCATACAACACTCCTTCCGTGGCCTCCAACTGCTCTTAAATGCTAGTAAAACCAAATGCATGCTTTTCTATCGAACGCTGCCCACACCTGCCCACCGGAATATCATCACTACTCTCGACGGGTCCGACTTAGAATACGTTGACTCCTACAAATACCTAGGCGTCTGGTTAGACTGTAAACTCAACTTCCAGACTCACATCAACCATCTCCAATCTAAAATTAAATCCAGAATCGGCTTCCTATTTCGCAACAAACCCTCCTTCACTCATGCTGCCAAACATGCCCTTGTAAAACTGACTATCCTACCGATCCTTGATTTCGGCGATGTCATTTACAAATTAGCCTCCAACACTCTGCTCAGCAAATTGGATGTAATCTATCACAGTGCCATCCGTTTTGTTACCAAAGCCCCATATACTACCCACCACTGCGACCTGTATGCTCTTGTTGGCTGGCCTTCATTATATATTCGTCGCTAAACCCACTGACTCCAGGTCATCTATAAGTCTTTATTAGGTAAATCCCCGCCCTATCTCAGCTCACTGGTCACCATAGCAACACCCACCCGTAGCATGCGCTCCATCAGGTATATCTCACTGGTCACCCCCAAAGCCAACACCTCCTTTGGCCGCCATTCCTTCCAGTTCTCTGCTGCCAATGACTGGAACGAATTGCAAAAATCATTGAAGCTAGAGGTTCCTATCTCCCTCACTAACTTTAAGCATCAGCTGTTAAAGCTGCTTATCGATCACTGCACCTGTATATAGCCCTTCTGTAAATACCCCACACTACTACCTCATCCCCATATTTATTTTATTTTTCGTTAATCTTGCACTCCAGTATCTCTATTTTCACATCATAATTTGCACATCCTTCATTCCTGTGTTGATGCTAATCTGTAATTTATATCACCACTATGGTCTATTTATTGTCCTACCTCCTAACCTTATTGCATTTTGCACTACATTTTGCACTCTGTATATAGATTTTCTATTGTGTTTTGTTTGTTTACTGTGTAACTCTGTGTTGTTGTTTTTGTCGCACTGCTTTGCTTTGTCTTGGCCAGGTCGCAGTTGCAAATGAGAACTTGTCCTGACCTACCTGGTTAAATAAAGGTGAAATAAAAGTACAGTAATGTAGGTCAGCTGTGTATAGGCCCTTTCTAAGTAGCAGCACATGAAACAAAAGTGCAATGGCAAGCTGTTGAATATGTTGTAGGACATTTCTTCTATGGTTTTGTGTCACAGTAATGTACCATCCATGTCATCACTTATGTGATGCATGATGATCAGCTTTAGCTCCATAAGTGCTAAGAGGCCTTCAGCATTTAACTGCAGTATAGTATCGCATTTCTTCAAAATATGCTTTTTCATATTTTAACTAACAGTCTCGCTATCCATCACACAAGCTCCAAGAATATAAATTATTTATTATCACTCTAGAAATTACACTACATGACCAAAAGTTTGTGGACACCTGCTCGTCGAACATCTCATTCCAAAATCATGGGCATTAATATGGAGTTGGGCCCCCCTTTGCTGCTATAACAGCCTCCACTCTTCTGGGAAGGCTTTCCACTAGATGTTGGACCATTTCTGCGGGGACTGGCTTCCATTCAACCATAAGAGCATTAGTGAGTCCAGGCACTGTTCCAATTCATCTCAAAAGTGTTCAATGGGGTTAAGATAGATAGATAGATAGATAGATAGATAGATAGATAGATAGATAGATATATAGATAGATAGATAGATAGATAGATAGATAGATAGATAGATAGATAGATAGATACTTTATTGATCCCCCGAGGGTGACATTTCTTTGTCAAGCAGCTTCAACAAAACACAGGGCAGGTGCAAAATGCCACAACGAAAGTACACAAAAAGACAGATACACGGTACATGATACATAGAGCGGCAGTATGAAAAAGTATAGAAATACAAGATATCTGGAGTGCAAAAAAAAGCTATAAAAGGACATTGCATAGTATGAGTGGTTGGCTGAATATGTACACTATACATTGGTGGATGTTGGATGGTTAACTATACTATACAGGTCGATGGCAGAGAAATACTTCAGTAGCTAAAAATGCGTATGATATTAGAGAGGGTA
The DNA here is from genome assembly GCA_023634145.1 of Thymallus thymallus. Classification (NCBI taxonomy): domain Eukaryota; kingdom Metazoa; phylum Chordata; class Actinopteri; order Salmoniformes; family Salmonidae; genus Thymallus; species Thymallus thymallus. Next base: position 14,163,018 of record CM042389.1, on the reverse strand, counting down.
ATAATAGTTTACTTAATAGACAGACTGGCTAAATGAACAGGTAAGTGAACATTTTGCATGGTTAAATTAGCTGTGCAAATGTTGCATGGTTAAATTAGCTGTACAGTTAAGTATACAGTTATATTTACAGATAAGTGAGTACTTGCATGGTTGCATTTACTGTACAGGTAAATGACAGAATAAAAACATGGTTAAGGTCAGGGCTCTGTGCAGGCCAGTCAAGTTCTTCCACACCAATCTCGACAAACCATTTCTGCCTGGATAAATGTAACCACACTCAAATTCATAGACAGATATATGGATGCAAAGACTGACCATCCTTGATATCAAAATTATGGATCTGTCTCCGTCCGTTAGTACGTTCGTACGTTTGTTCGTCACACACAATACATTTACATTTTCTGAAAAACACTTAAAACTCTACTCCGCTGGCATCGAATGACCGATCTGGCTCCAAATTACCGATCTGCACCTGATATGTGGCATCTATGTACAAAGATCTCTCAATGCAATACTTTCCAGACAAAAATTTGACCAATAAACATTCACGTGGGCGCGGTCGGGCACATAAATTTAAAAACGTAACAAAATATTGTACACATGTTGCAAACACTTTCAAGACTCAACATATTCAAGAACATTTATATCGGCCTCACGGTGGCGCTATAACGTTCACATATTTTTATCTCTTGAACTGTTTTACTCAGAGTGATGAAATTTAGCACACATGCTCAGGGATATGAGTCTAGCTAACGCATGCGATACCTCAGACACCAGTTGCTTGATTTTGACGAAACTTTGTTGAAGGATGCGTCTTTCCGTAGAGTCATTTACAAAATTACACTGATTGGCCCAAGGGGGGCTCTGCGTCATTCGTGGGGGACGACATATTTACTGTTGCCTTGTTTTAACCATGTTTTTATGGTTTACAGTGTTTGTTTACGTTTACATAGTTTACAAACATTGGAGTAAAACAAGCTTTTATTCTGGGTTCGGATGTGGTATGACAGTTGAATTATTCTTATGAGGCATTTATAACGTATATTCTTCAAGAATCAATGGGTATATATCATTAATATAAAGACCAAAAATGTAGCAACTAAGGATTCTACCCACTAGGCAAAAACTGGTTGAATCAACGTTTTTTCCACTTCATTTCAACAACAAAAAATATATGTGATGATGTTGAATCAACGTGGAAAACTGATTGGATTTTTAAAAAGTAATTAACATGTAGGCGTTTCGTCTTTTTACCTAAATTCAATGAAATGGTGACATGTTTTGTCGATTTCATGTTGAATTCAGGTTAGTTGACAACTCAACCAAATGTAAATCAAAACTAGACGTTGATCTGAAGTCTGTACCCAGTGGGTAACTTTAATGAGGCCTGTGTAATTGAGATCTACCTCCTGAATGTTAGGAGGAGACACTCTGCCACAGACAATTTGGCTAATTTCATATTTTTTCCATTTGCTATTTTTTGTCTAATGTGCCCTCTTCAGGATATTGCATCAATGTTGTATCATATGAAAGCATAATTTTGCTTCTGATCAGTTTAGAGAATCTTTTGACCTGTCATCATGATAATTAAAAAACAGGTCATACAGAAATGTCCAGATTTGTGGGCCACAAGCCAAGTTGAATGTCCATGTGAAATCTAAGAAAACAGCCTGAGCACTATTTTTCACAGACCTAACAGCAGTCAGAACCTCACCAACGAGAGACATGGGGAGAGTGACTTATTGGATTGCGAAGAGAAGAAGTCAATTTCACAATATATTGAGGTCGTTTCGAGTGAGCATTGAGAGGGCAGCTATACGAAAGTTATTACATTGGATCCAGAATTGAGTAGAATTGAGATCCAACTCCTTAAGGATGCTTATGGTTTAGATATGAAACTGGTATGGATTGTTTTCCTTTATTTTAACCAAGTGTTCAGTCATACTGACTTGTTGATATTGATTGTTTTATAAAAAGCCACTTTAATGGACTGCCTGGTGGTTGAGTTTTATCTCTTATTCTTCTCTCTTTCTCTCTGGATACTTACGTGATTGGAGCATAACATATAAACATAATGTCACCATATTGCTTCTCTGACAGGATCATCATTTGAAATTGATTGCAGGCGAACATAGACAGACTAATGTGGGTTGGCTGTAATGTCCAAGGCTGTAATAGCATGAGGGACAATAAGGGTAAAAGGTTAAATTATAAGAAAACTTATCAGCTCAGTAAATTGCTTTTATTGCACGTGAAGGACAGTTCACAGGATGACGGGTTGTGTAAGATCAATGAAAGAGAAAATCTCTTTTAACTGGTGCTTCATGCTCTCTCTTTTTTGCAATTATTTTTTGATAAAAGCACAAATTGTATCTATTATTACAGAGTTATGAGTGCCCGACACAATGCCAGTCGGGCACTTCCACAGTACCTTTTGTGAGAGAAAAAAGGAACAATATGTTTTTGAACAAGTAACACAATTACAACACTTGGACCTATTGAAGTGATTATTGACTGCTGAATGCATGATGAGTGACATTAGATTTTGTTTGATTGTTCATCTAATGTTAGATTCCATTTGCATGTGTGTCTAAGTGATACAGGTACAGTTGTCAGTGACTCTAGAGATTAACCTTTGGGCTGTTTAAGCCACATTCACCTATAAAAACAATACACAGCAAAGTAGTGGGAACCTATACTGCCCTACCAGGCAAAAAGGCAGTAACTGCTCATAGCGTGGAACTGAGAAAAAATGCTTTTATTTACCTTGGTTTCACAGTAACTTTATGCAGTTACTGCTAACATGACCCCCATTTTCTCCAAAACACAATACAATAGAGGCAGGATACTTGTCCACATGATTAAGCATATATTTAATGTAGCAAAAATGACATTAACTCATTTTCGACCAAATGAGCAGTTACTGCCTTTTTGCTTGGTAGTGCAGTATAACATGGGTCAGACAGACTGCATCTCTGCATGTTACCATCGCCTCTGTAAGCCAGGTTCTGGCTGCATGAAGAGTTAACTGTGTACATTTTCATATAGCTTACGTTGTGATTGGCCCAAAATAGTGTGATGTAACGCAATGATCCCCCAAGTCACCAAAGCCTGAAGTCTCTTCCATCAAGTAGCGTCCACTGTAACCTAATCTGTGTGTGCAGTGCTGTGCCGAGCATACTGTAGCAGGGGAATTTCACATTACCGTTACCTTGGCCTTAAGATTTACACATGACAGATGACTGTGACCTCACTAGGAGGGAAGGCCAGAACTTCTTGATGATTACAGTTTATGATGCACAGAGGGCATATAAGTATAGATAAGTATAGAAACTTAGGTGAGCATGACTCATCGATAGGTATTAGAAGCTATACAGTAATGGTAGAAGAATAGCAGAAGAATGAATGAACATCTGATTCATCTGCTGTGCTTTGCTGAGCTGGACGAGTGTGATTCTCATTAACTTCAATTAGAATGTATCAAGCACTCGATGCATCTATTGCCAAAGAGCCCGCTGTTATAGCCTCTACTGGAATGTCATGTTTTGGACTGAGTTGGGGTTTATTTTCCCAGTGAGATTCATTTAATGCTAACTTTCTGTTTTGGGCTGTTTTCCCATGGTGTATATTTATTTTGCTGCCATTGCAAAAAAAAGCTGATCAGTATGATGTCTGGCACAGTGAGCGTTGAAGTAAAAATTCAGTGAGTTGATGAGCCAAGATGAAAGTTTTAAGTGTTTACTGACCATCAGAAAAGCAGGACGGAATAGTGCTGTACTCTATGCGATTTTATTTTAGGATGGAATTATAATTTGAAAGGTTTTAATACCTTTCAGATGAACTCACTGTTACCCCCAATGATTACAGTGTACAGTAGCAGGAAGCCAAGTCAAGGGCGTGAGCAACTTTTCTTAAGCTCTATTTTTCCTCATGAGTTCCTTCCCCATTCTAATCTAGTTGTCGCTGCTTAGGGTATATCTATAAAGGAAGTTAAGGCTGATGATTAATTTAATGCTATGAATAGACAAGAACACTGCCATTGAAAAAGACAGCAGCAAACTATTTTTACTTCCTAAGTAGTCTTCTCGCCATCTCTCTCTGTCTATCCTCTCTCACGGTCTCAGTCTAGAATCTCTCCCTGTTTCTCTCTTTATAAGTTTCCCCTTTCCTTTGATATTAACAAAGAGACTGAATATAGGTTTCAAACCTCTCTGATATTACTGTGGAGATTGATTCGGGTAGCGTGCTGTCTGCTGGAGGAAAGAACAGCTGACTGTGGAAAGTAGCATTGATCAGATGTGACTGATCAGTGATTGCTTTAATCAGGCCTCTGATCCAGCTGTACCACATTCTTTATTCGTTGACCATTGCCTCCTCAGTACTCTAATATTATGACTGTCCTCCTTATCCTTAAACCCGTCACGACAAGACCGATAAAGAGGGATAGTAGTGTTCTCTAACAGCTTTTGTGTATACACAATGTATCTGGACGTAGCAGGGTTTATCATTCGGGGAGGGTGTTTAGTTTACATTCCCCCACTGACGTTTGTCTGGGATTTTTATAGCGCACAGGACAACCTTGGTGTCACGCTGTCACTCTTCCTGACTGTCTGGCCGTTATAAATATCAGGTTCCGTCTCAGGGATGAGCAATGAGTGAAAGCTATTAAGTGTAAAGAACATGGAGGGTAATGTCACCTTCATAATGCTGCCCTCAGCAGACACACCACACATTATCTGCCTAGCTAGGAGATATGGTGATAAAACATATGGATTCTTAATTTGACTTGATTTACCCTATGCTCTTGATATTGAGCAGCTGTAGTAGAGAATTGGGTGAAGCTTGATAAAGATATGCTGTGCTTTCAGTATTTCAAAAGGGGAGGTGCAAAATATGCAGTCCTAGTTATGACTTTAGAGATTTGATGATCACCTAGCTGATGCTGTGTCAGCAGGAAGTGATGTCGCCGAGCAGTCCAAATGAGCATCAAGTATGCTCATGATGCCATGAATCTAAAGCCATTCAGATGGGTCCGAAAAAACACCTTGTTTTACCAAGTAATTTCCATCATTTAGTCTGTTTATTGGACAGCCCTGATAGGATAGGGGAATTGGGTATGGGAGATGGGAATCTGAAGAATGTGGACTATGAGAAGACATTTCCATGGTAACTTTGAAATGGAAAACCACTTGAACGTAACATTGTCTTCCACCAGCCATTATGGTGGCCATTGCAGTCCCATGCAAATGGTGTCGATTAGAGTTGATTGTGGACATTACATAAAAAACACAATGACTGAAGTATTTAAGTCTTATGTCTCTTGGGATTCATTGGGAATTGCATCTAGTCCCTCCCAGGAAATTAAAAGTGAAAGACGGAGAAAAATACTAATGTCCGATGTTTGCTCAGTGTTCACTCAATAGTCTCAGCACTGGCTTGTTTTCTTGACAGATCGATACAGATTGGTGGTTTTTACAGAGGACCCTATCATGATTGACATGACCTTTCCGATTAACCTGCTCCTCATCCACAAAGGACTTGAGAGGAAATACAGGATCCTCCCGGTTCGTTCTAGGACAGGTGCAATGGAAGTGCGTCAGATTCTCTCTGAAATGTCAAGGTTGATTTTGTCATAAGGTAAAGGAACTTGAAACGTGTCAAAACTCAGACAGCTCTGCAAGCTCTTAACTCTGAAAAGTAAACTCCAGAGAACAGAGGACAAAACAAGCATCTCAACTGCTTTTTTTAATGTAATGCTCAAAATTGAGGAGAGTTTGTTGTGACAAGTTGTCAACCTCGTGTTGTGAGGTCTTTCATTAATGTTCCTTTTCTAAACTCAGCGAGAAACTTGCTACCCCACAATTGTCAACATTGCCCTGGTCATATTCCTAGGTAAACAACTGAAAGCTAAAGAACATTAACTCTCATTCAGAGTGGAAGTCACAACAAATCACAGCAATATATCACATAAACTATGCAAACAGGGGAGGGAACATTTATGTACGTTTGTTTCTGACAGATCACGGATGTGGGTTTAAAATAAATTCCAAGTACATAAAACACCTAAGGTCTAGTGAATAGCCGTCTCTTCTTAGATCAGCTGAGTGTTTCAATGGCCCTGTAAAGGGGTTACTGATTAACTAAATACCTTGAGCTCTGTTTAGAATAATGTAATCACACTAGCATCGTCGCCGCTCTGCACACATCAAGCAAAACATATATGCTGTCTGCTCAATGATATGTGTCAGTTCCATGGTAATACAGATTTCATTTGTCAAGTGTGTTTCCCGGACTCACTGGCGATGCTGGATTAAATGTGACTTCTACCTTTGTCCACCTGGATGTTTAGCTTTAGCACTTTGACGTCAGTTGGGTAAGAAACAGAAGGTACAAGGGCAGTATTCATGAAGGTGAATGTGGACGTTATTTGAAAGCACCGATGTAATTTAACCTAGTCATGATCATGGGCTACTTAGAAATTCCAGTATTTTCTAATAATTTAAATGTCCTCAGGTAAAGTTATTTTTTCAAACTGCAGTAAGTGATTTTTTTATTTACCTAGGCAAGTCAGTTAAGAACACATTCTTAGTTACAATGACAGCCTACCTACAGGGTCAGCCTCTGGAGCAAATTCAGGTTAAGTGCCTTGATCAAGGACACATTGACAGGTTTTTTCACCTTGTCGGCTCAGGTATTCAAACCAACAACCTTGCGGTTACTGGCCCAATGCTCTAACCAATAGGCTAGCTGCCGCCCCTTAAAGTGCTGAATTGTGGAAATTCTAGGACCTGATTAGTAAAGCAATCTCAGGAACAATATCAGGAACAAGTTTGCCCATTTAAACAAATACCTAGAAGGATCTTTGAAGTGAGCTGCGTACTCAAGAGTTCAGGAAGAAAGGAATTACGTTTTCCTGTGTATTTGGTTTCTCTGAGACCGCTCGCCCTTGCTTTGTGCTCCTTGATTTAGATTGGTTCCTCGCATGTCTTGGTGGTATTGATCCTCTCTGCAAAAATGGATTCTCTCCACCCCAGCAGTTTGGCCCAAACAGGGGAAACGAATTGACTTGTTTTGACTCAGATGTTTTCATCAAATCTGTGTGCCTTTAGGATAGACCTGAGGAGAGAAGTATATTTTTATCAGTGACTTTAGAAAGAATTTAAAGCAACAGTGTGTGTTAGTGGTGATGAACTAAAGGCATTATGATAGATAAAGAAAATCCAAACACATGCCGTTTCCAATTAAAGTTTTATTTTGTCAACAAAATGATCACAATTAAATTATTATTTATTTGTATTTGTACTTAGTATGGATCCCCATTAGTTCCTGCCAAGGCAGCAGCTACTCTTCCTGGGGTCTGGCAAAATTAAGGCAGATATACAATTTTAAAAAAATGTCAATACATTCATAACAGATTTCACAACACATTACGTGTGTGCCCTCAGGCCCATCATACTCCCCTACCACATATCTACAACACAAAATCCATGTGTATGTGTGTGTATAGTACTTATGTTATCGTGTGTGTGTATGCATGTGTCTGTGCCAATGTTTGTGTTGCTTCACAGTCCCCGCTGTTCCATAAGGTGTATTTTATCTGTTTTTTAAGTCTGATTCTATTGCTTGCATCAGTTACCATGTCTTGTGGGGTATGTATGGGTGTCTGAGCTGTGTGCTAGTCGTTTAAACAGACAGCTCGGTTTCATATTATTCAAGCAGCATATTAGTGTTATTTTCCTAGATATTAAACCTTATTTTCTCTGAAAACATCCCAAATAACTGGAAGCAATCTGCTGCTTTTGTCATCTGATCAAAGATCCTGGATGTTAAATCAATTTGACGCAACACCAATTTAACTGTTATTTTGATGATTGTTGTGTTGAAACACTTCTGTCTTTGATTTGGTATGACGGTTTTCATCAAAGCTAAAGCCTAATCATAGGGACTCTGTTGAGTAATTGTCAGCCTTATTACCAAAATGTTATTGTTTGTTGCTTATTTTGCTGTGTTTATACTTGAGCAATTACGACCTCCATGCAAGACCCGATATGCCATTAGCATGCTTCATGTCCTCCTGTTTGTGTGAGAACTACAATCTTGGAGCTTTACACACCCCTGTTGACATTGGAACTAGATTAGAAGATATACAAAGGACTGTTGTTGCCCTCAGTACATCATAGTGTTGATTCTTGGGTGTGTCCAATATCTGTACAAACACTTCACAAAATAAGCATTTGGAATAAATTAACCCAATACAAATAATGTGTAGCAGAGCTCATCTTAAACACTCATATTTCACATTCTGCGAATCCACTATGAGATGATATCAGTGTGGTCATGGATGACGAATTGGTGGAAGGCAATTTCATTCCACTCTTGGACATGGGTGGAGAAGTAGAGAATAACAGTATAATGGCTTTGGTCTTCCCGCCAGAGGATTTAGCGTTTCTCCCACACTCTCCATACACTCATCAGGACATAATGCATGAGACAGAGATACAGGGAGAAGTGAAAGATAAGTCATAATCGGACGGACTCAGGGTTATTTTTCACATAATGGCTACTGCTCTCGACTCCTTGGTGCTGAAGGTACCTGAGCATTTACAGTTTACCATGTCTACCTACTGATCTCGTCATTGAGTAATACACTCACTCTGAAGGTTGTTTAAATAAGTTTAAGGGCCACCTTGATCGGTTTTGACGTCTGAAAACATTGACTCAAGAGGGGCTCTTAAGTAGAAAATGGTGCTGTTGATAAAGAGGGAAGCGGTTTAGTGCAGACTTCCAGTGAACCTTCAACCTGTGCCAGACTGCTGGGGGCATACAAGTCATTTATTTTACTAGGTTTGGAGACAAACTTTTACACTTTTGGATCAACTACCGTTAAGGGAAAAAACACATTGGGTTTCAGGGGTCTAGCGGGCCGCTGGCTATGTGGTTGTGGTGTAGCCTACAGCAATTCTGAAATTGTATTTAACCCTTATCAATATTGTCACAGAGGTAAGTGTAATATACATGACACAGTGTTAACTAAATAAAGGGTGTTAAAAAGTAGTTGTTTTTATAGATGGTGTGAGAGATGCCTCATTTTACATACAGTACGTTACTATAAGCATTGTACTCTTACTGAACATGTCTCTGGGGCCTGGTCTGCTGTGTGGTTCTCCTCACACTATGTGGCTATATGACCGAGAGACTGAAAAACTGAAAAGCAGCTTCTATCTCAAGGCCATCAGACTGTTAAACAGCCATCACTAGCACATTAGAGGCTGCTGCCTATAGACATATACTAGAAATCACTGGCCACTTTAAGAAATGGAACACTAGTCACTTTAATAATGTTTACATATCTTGCATTACTCATCTCATATGTATATACTGTATCCTATACTATTCTACGGTATCTTAGTCACTTTAATAATGTTTACATATCTTGCATTACTCATCTCATATGTATATACTGTATCCTATACTATTCTACGGTATCTTAGTCACTTTAATAATGTTTACATATCTTGCATTACTCATCTCATATGTATATACTGTATTCTATACTATTCTACTGTATCTTAGTCCATGCCGCTCTGACATCGCTCGTCCATATATGTATATAGTCTTAATTCATTCCTACTTAGATTCATGTGTATTGGGTATATGTTGTGAAATTTTTACATATTACTTGTTTAAATATTACTGCACTGTCGGAACTAGAAGCACAAGCATTTCGCTACACCCGCAATAACATCTGCAAAACACGTGTATGTGACCAATAAAATTTGATTTAATTTTATTTGTATTAGGGTACTGCTCATATTGTGGCAGTGTCACTGTCACAGCATTCAGTGCCTGCAGAGCTGAAGACTTCTCCCTGTCATCACGGCGCCATGACAACAGTCAAGAGGAGTCATTACTCTCCATCCTTGTGATGTCTTTATAGCAGGACCGTGCGTCAGGAGTTGGTCACTACTTATACGCCCAGCACACCAAGGAACAAACCAATCCTGATTGTTCTGTATGCTAGTCATTTATATTTTTTTATTTAACCTTTGTTTAACTAGGCAAGTCAGTTAAGAACACGTTCTTATTTACAATGACCGCCTACACCGGCCTCCCCTAATGCGGACGACACTGGGCCAATTGTGCGCCGCCCTATGGGACTCCCGATCACGGCCGGTTGTGATACAGACCGGGATCGATCCACGGTCTGCAGTTACGCCTGTAGCACGGAGATGCAGTGCCTTAGATGGCTGCGCCACTCAGGAGCCCCGTAATGAGAGTTGCTAAATGGAAAATGAGCTCAGGCCTTGTTCCTGGTGCTGACTAACAAGAGAGCCTCTCTCCTGGCTATTCTCCTATCACTGTCGGGAACAGTGACAGACAGACCACGCAACACTGTTTCTGGCAGCTCGGGCAGGGTAGCAATCGTAAGCGTGGTTAATCTATCACTCGCCTATCCCCATTGGCATTCAAGGCCCATTAGCTTGTGAGCATACAGTGAAACATACAGTTGTAAGTGATAAAACAACTTGCTGTGCTGCAGGACTGCTAGGCAATTGTATGTGTATAATTTTTTATGCTTTTGTTTGGGTTTCAACCACAGGTTTGGAGAAAGGCATGAAATTGAAACAGGGATTTTGAAATAAGTCATTCCCTGGGTGGTAATTTATACGAAATGTTCTTTCACACCCACATACCTTTCTCTTTGGCTTCTAATTCTTTGTTATTGGTGTTTTTGTAATGTATTGCCTCTCATGCTGTTTCCTTCAAAGCCTCTTAGCAATCTGTGACTTCTGTGTGAGCTCATGATATCACTGCATACATTCATAATTTATTTGTTTTGAACATTAAATTAAATAACAGCTACTATAAATAAAATCACACCCTTATCAAAACATCTAAAGAGCAGATATTAATATTGTAAGAGGTAAACAAACAAACAAACAAACAAATAAAACTCTCAGAAAGTGCAAGATCGTGAAAGAAGCAATGTTGACTATGTAATCAAAGGAAGAGAGAAACAAGTAATTCACAGGACACTGCAGGCCAGGACACTGCAGGGACACTGCAGGCCAGGACACTGCCAATACAGAGATTACTTTCTCTTGGGTTGTTTCTTACTGAGTGTCCAATACATAGTCTGTTACGTATGGACAGAACTGCACTTTAGAGTTAGTAGTCTTCCCAAGTGGTCCCAAGTGGTCCCAAGTGGTTCCTTTGGATACTTGGCATGTGTGAATAGGATTGGAATGCGACAGACCGTCTGGTACACTGCATGCATGCATGCAGGCTTGTGTGTGTCTGCAGGAGGAGGGGGTAGAAACTATTATAAGCTGGGAATTGCCAGGGACCTCACAATACGATACTATCATGATATTTAGGGGCCGATACTATATGTATTTCTATATGTATTGCGATTCGATACTGTGATTTTATTGCGATTCAAAGTTTCCAACATATTGCTCACCTTATGTCTACTGCAGAGGGACCAGAGAGAGCATGAGAAAACTAGTTTTGATCAGTCATGGAAATAAAAGTGCTGAAAACAAATTGGCTCTATATTTAAAAAGAAGATGGAGAATAAGCTATGAAGGAAGGAAGGAAGGAAGGAAGGAAGGAAGGAAGGAAGGAAGGAAGGAAGGAAGGAAGGAAGGAAGGAAGGAAGGAAGGAAGGAAGGAAGGAAGGAAGGAAGGAAGGAAGGAAGGAAGAAGGAAGTTTTGGTGCAGGTAAAGCCAACTAGCTGGCACTTTGGCGCACGTTTTTAAGGACATACCTCAGATATTTCCACCCCTCCCACCTTAGCGCACGCGAGCTGATGTTAGATATGTAAATGATCAACCCTGGCACAGGTGTTGACACAATAGCAGAGCACCGGCTTTTGCATGACGTTGCACTCACAAAGTAAACAATGGGTCAATTTCCCCAGCTAAGAGCGTTGAAGCCGAGGCTAAACTTCTCTGCTGTTTTAGTCACTTAGCTACCATATTGTGGCAGCGTGAAGCACATGCGCAGATACTGTGACTGTGAGAGCAAAATATTGCATCGCACTCATCTAAATATCTGCGTGCTGTTCGTTGCAACGTCATCTTGCTGAGTCTACATTTAACGGCAGCCTAAAATAGATCCCCATACAGTAAGTCCTAAAAACAACAACAACAACAACAACAACAACAACAATAACAACAATATTTGCTATTGTAGTCCAATAGCCATGGCTTAACATTCTGTGTGAGCCTTACTCAAAACCTTAAGAAATAGTTGTATTGCATTCCAGCCAAGTTGCCAGGCACAACTCCCTCTGTTCAATCGAGCTGTTATTTTCACCAGGACTCTCTGTGTCCTCTGCTGTGTTTGAGCGGGGGTGAACAATGGTGCGTGTAGAGGGAGAGACAGAGATGGGGGAGAGAGAGATAAAGTATACAGTAAAAGCTCTTGTAGACATGGTCTCCATCACTTCACAGAGAAAAGGGGTGGCTGTCCTAGCCCCTAAAGAGGGATTCATACCTCTTTTTGCACATAAACACAACAAGGTGTTGTTGAGATGAGTTACACTCTCTGTACAGGGACGTGAGTTTCTCGAGCAGATTCCAAGCTCACATTTAAAGAAACCTTTCCCTGTGCTAAGGCGTGTTTACATTGGAGTGAGTGTTTTCTCCTCCTTCGAGTGTCTGTTCAATAGGCGACTGGCCACACTGCCTTTTAAGGATGGATCGTCATAGTGTATCGTTGGAACGGAAATGTGTATAGAATTTCACGCTTTATTGTGAAAGGGTATGACTCTACACTTTGAGATAATATCTTAACAAGTGATTATGTTTCGTAATTAAGAGAGCACAGAGAGCATTTTAGAATGGACACTTAGGACACACATCTAGAGGAAGGCTATAATCCAGAAGCTAGACCATACTATACTCTACACTCAAAAGGGTTCTTCAGCTGTCCCCATAGGAGGACCCTTTTTGGATCCAGGTAAAACCCTTTTTGGTTCCAGGTAGAACCATTTTGTGTTCCATGTAGAACCCTTTGTGGAAAGGGTTCTACATGGAACCCAAGAGGTTTAAACTTGGAACCAAAAGGTTCTACCTGGAACCATCAAGGGTTCTTCAAAGGGTTCTCCTATGGGGACAGCTGAAGAACCCTTTTAGGTTCTTGATAGCACCTTTTTTTTCTTATTAGTCATAATATTGATTGAAATAATTAATAGGCGTTTCTTCCTCCCCTCCATACGTAGATAGCAAGCTTAAAGGGATATTTCAGTATTTTGACAATGAGGCCCTTTATCTTCTTCCCCAGATGAACTTGTGGATACAATTTTTATCTGTGTGCAGTTTGCTAACTAGCGCTAGAGCAATTGCTAACAATCGTTGCTCAATGACTGGAAGTATATGGGTATCTGCTAACATGCTATAGACCCATAGACCCATCAGATACCCATAGACCTATGGCTCGCAAAACTACCTCTAACTTCCTTCATACTGGACACAGAGACATACAAATGGTATCCACAAGTTCATCTGACTGGGGAAGTAGATATAGGATTATCCCTTTAAGGTCTGGTCTAGAAGACTGTGTGTGCTGTACTGTCAGAGTGAAGTGCCTAGCCTTGTGTTTGATAAATCCCTGACTGAGCCTGGAGCGGGAGGCTTTGTGGATTCCACCAGGCTCTTTAGAGAGGCTGTCAGGAACTGTGAAAATCCCATGATCCTTTGGCAGCTGCTAGAAACGCGAAAAAATCCTTTAAATGTTTTCATCTCATTGAGCTCTAGTCATCTCCAATGTTCCTGTTTATAAGTAATGATGCCAATGTAAGCATTCCAGAGAGAGACATTGTTGTAGTACTTTGAGTCTCTACTAAAGATGCCACAATAAAACGTTCTTTCCTCACTGCCTATCGTAATAAAAGAGCACAAACAAAGTTAGCCAGACTTTATTATGGACTGTTTCTTGGTATCAAGGAACTACAAGGTGTGTGTGTGTGTGTGTGTGTGTGTGTGTGTGTGTGTGTGTGTGTGTGTGTGTGTGTGTGTGTGTGTGTGTGTGTGTGTGTGTGTGTGTGTGTGTGTGTGTGTGTGTGTGTGTGTGTGTGTCAGTCAGTCACCAGATCTCAATCCAATTTAACACTTATGGGAGATTCTGGAGCGGCGCCTGAGACAGCGTTTTCCACCAAATTATGGAATTTATCGTGGAAGCCAAGGTGCATTGAAGCTGTTCTGTCTTCTCGTGGTGTCCCAACGCCCTATTAAGATACTTGATGTTGGTGTTTCCTGTAAGACCTGCCCTGATGCTAAACTGGAACAGTAGACTTCTGGATTCTACTAAAATAAACCTATTCTGCTTGGGTTTATCACAGAAACTGCACAGATAAAGTCATCCTATCGTATTTTGGGAAAAAGAGTGTTTAGCCTTATGAACTCATGAAAAACACAGATTGCATGTCTTATACTTCATACCTTTGTATACAGTATGTTTTGAATATGTTGTTAATAAGCGTACTTAACAGCTAATATCAGTGAATGTGTTGACTGTTCCAAGAACAAATATGTTCTATGCACAAATCACAATTTCAGTATACTAGAATTAAATATAAAGACCAATACTGTCTATTCAGTCACTGAAGTCAAAGCATTGCCTCATAAGGGTTGAAACATCCAATTTCTAAGAAATGGGGGTAATTCCATGGTATTGTGTTTGCACATGCTAAATAAGTCACAGAGGTTGAAATTAAACACATTCAAGTGTCGGTTACAGAGGAGCCCGGGTCCATAAGACAGGATTAGACAGGATCAGACTAATTGGTCAATAAGACATGATCGATGACTCCACAGCAGACACAGTGACCACAATCAGCTCACAAGATCTCATTTCATCCTCAAATATACACCACAGACTGAATTTACTATTCATTTTAGCAGGGCAAAATAAGGAAGTTTTTCTTCAGTTTTTCTTTGCTCCAGTTTGGGTGTGTATCAGTCTGGCCATTGGTTCTGTGTAAAGCCAAGCTCCCATGACCAATGCCATGATTGTAAATATCTATTACGTACTCCAGGATTCATTGGTAGTAGAAACACTCCCTCTAGGGACTGAAGGGATTTTATTAACAGAATCCAGTGCACATTTTCTCAGATCACCATTAGTGCTTATTCACACTGGCAGGATTCACACTGCCCACACTGCCCACTCGGCTTTGCATTATCATGGCTTACACTGTCTAGACCATCCAGTATTAGGCACTGTATGTGCATATATGGGCTGGTATAGTCATGGTTGTATAGTCATGGTTGAAATTCAAGGCGATTTCAATCAAGGTTTATTAAATAAACTGCTTTGTACTTTAGTGTAATTGTATATCATGTCCGGTTCATGTTTGAAATGGTGCCATAATTCCTCTCTGCAGCACACTGTAACAGTGTTTCCCCTATATTAATTTAGCAAAAAATATGATGGATTTTTATTATATATATATGTATTTCTGCCGAGATGCGCTTTTAAATGGATAGTCGTTGGCCAATGACTGGAAGCATGGGAAAAGCTAGCAAAAGAGCTGCTGTAGATCACCCATTCACAAAGGTGTTATGCATTGGTGGTGCAAGGTGAATTCCCCCACAATGCTTCAGTCATTATCATATCTCTTTTATTTTTTTCATATTTCTGAGGTTTCTTTTTCAACAATTCAAATAATGTTTTGTGTCCTGTGTTGTTGTATGGTTCAGTCTTTGGTGACAAAAACAGAAATGGTTGAGATTTGTCCATTTGGCGGTCAAGATGGATTCCTGGCTTTTGACAGGTGGGATTGATGTGTCTCACCATGCAATGACAAATGTTTCAGAATGTCAAATAACAAGTTGTGTAAGGATGCGGAAAATGAGTATCGATCACCTATGTCTCCAAAAATACAGTTTTTATAAAGCAGCTCGATATTTAAAGGGGCAATCTCCAATTGGTACGTCCAAATGAATACCCATTGATTATTGAAGAATATGAGCTAAGTTCAACTGTCTTTCTCCATCAGAACCCCAAAATATAAGCTTGTTTTACTCCATATTGTTTTAAACAATGTGATGGTAAACATGGTAAAACTATAATTTTGATCTCATGTATTGTCAATCCTTGTATCCATAGCACTGTCTATGAATTTGATAGTTGTTACATTTCTCCAGCCCCATCCCTCAGCTGTTCACCAAAAACAGTGGTGGGGTGTCCATTTTGTTGTTGTTAGAACTGCATATTGCCCCTTTAAGGAGTAAAAATAGCCATCCTGTTTGAGCACTCCACCATAGCTGAGTTATATCAGAATTCTAACTGACCATGACAGAAAAACAAGGTAATCGTTTGCCTCCAGTGCTCCTTGTCTGCCAAATGCTTGATAAAGTACATTTCAGTGGAAAATACTGTATTCTCTGCTCCCCAGCCATTTTGTTGAGTAAAGATTTGTTGTGTGACAGAAAGACAACAGTGTTTCTCATCATGATATTGAGTGTCCCTGTGTTGTACTGCACTTTATTCAAATTTTGGCATTTGAGGGTCTGTATCTGTGACCCCATGGGGTAATTGTTTGGTGTGGTGGCTGTCACGGTGTCAGGTTAAAGTAGGAATAACCTGATATTCTGGCATTTGGCTTAGATCAACCACATCCTGTGAGCCTGGTACAGTAGCCCCAGAGAGTCACAATCCTCTCTCTCTCTCTCTCTCTCTCTCTCTCTCTCTCTCTCTCTCTCTCTCTCTCTCTCTCTCTCTCTCTCTCTCTCTCTCTCTCTCTCTCTCTCTCTCTCTCTCTCTCTCTCTCTCTCTCTCTCTCTCTCTCTCTCTCTCTCTCTCTCTCTCTCTCTCTCTTTAATGAGAAGTTTAAGATGAAAGCAAATATCCTTATGTTCAATCAGTAAGATGTTTAGCCCTCATTAGTGACACGTTATATTTTCACACATTCAATGGAATTTAGTTTGTAAAGAATGATGTGCGTTGTGAACACTTTCTTTGTTTTTTATCATAAAGAGGAATTTGATGTGGGTGTGTGGGTGTGAGAGTGAGCGGGCAGGTATGGTTTCTTTTAGTTTCTGTTTCAATGTAGGCCCACTGTCAATTCAACATTTATTCTACGTTGGTTCAATATAATTGTATTGAAATGACGTGGAAGCAACGTTGATTCAACCAGTGTGTGCCCAGTGGGTGCCTGTGTGTGTGTGTGTGTGTGTGAGCATGTTACTTTTCTTTCCCTTGTCACAGATGGCTGAGTGTAGCTTGGGGCACATGGGGTAAAGCTGCAGTGCACTGTGGGACAGTGGGGGGTTCTGTCAGGGCACAGGTGTGAGGAATAAAAGGGGGCGTTCTAGGGGGATACGGCTGAGTGGGGCAGGTGTTCCCACTGGTGCAGGTCAACTCTGGTGTCCGTCACCTAGTCTGGCTCTGGGTAGCAGCTGAGAGGCCAAACATACAAAGCCTTCAACAAAGACATCAGATAAAGTTCTATACTGAGTTCAACAAACTCCAACTGAGATTTAGAATTGTAATGGGTACCATTTTAGTATGGTATGAAAATAGTTCACATTTAAACATGTGAACTATTTCCATCACTCTCACAGACAATATAATCTGACCATTTCTTATTGAAATGTTATTTATCAGGGTGTCTGCCTGCCAAAGGAAGAACTCTCCTCAATGGTTTCATATCCAGTGGGCCATCACAGCAGCAGAATCCAATAACTAATCAGCAAACATCCTGGGGAAAACAAACCGCTCTCTGAGCTTTCAGACAGTGAGACGGGGAGATTCAGACTCGGAGCCAAAGAACCGGGAGTGGGAATGCTCCCTCCATCCATTTTCCTCTCTTCAAGCCCGTACTTGGTTTGCCCAAGAGATCCAGATGTAGACATTGTTGTGTGAGCGTGAGCACATAATGTGATGGAGTGCAGAGCGCTCTAGCTAGCTAATAACTTCATTCTCACTTGGATTCAGTCCTTGGCATTGTGTTCTGAGGCGTTGTTAGCCTCTCTTCTGCTCTCCTCCTCTCTCCCCTCCAGCACCTTTTTCTCAGCTCATTTTCTTTCCAAAAGTTACAGCAAGCAAAATGTTGTTGTTGTCAACTTTAGTTTGGAGGCTGTTTGTCTCTCTCTTTGACTCAATAATTATGTTGTTGTTTTTTTGGCCTACAAAGGTCAAATTAGAATACTCTCTTGAAATAGAGTTTCAATATTTCCCTCTATATTTCTGTAGTATTTCTCTGTATTATGGGTGCATGCGTGTGTGCGCGCCGGTGTGTGTATGTGTGTGTGTGTGCACGTGCTTGTGTTATTCTGTCTGGGCAGGGGAGGTATCTCTTCTAACACTCACTGGCCATGGCTGTCCTTGGGCGAGAGAGCCAGTAATGTTCTGTTCTCTATCTTATCAGTGAGATTAACAGAGAAGCCATGAATGGTGGTCGGAAAAGACTGTGATCTATCTCACTGAGATACAGGAAATAGAATTTAAATAAAGGCCACCACCTGTATGCTAAATCACACCAGCAGTCTGACAGGAGATGTGGCCAAGCCTTGGTGTTGTTTACAGCATTAGTGTAATTGTGTTTTTAAATATATATTTTTTTATTTTATTTAACCTTTATTTAACTAGGCTTATTTAACAAATTCTTATTTACAATGACGGCCTACACCGGCCAAACACGGATGACGATGGGCCAATTAAGAACAAATTCTTATTTACAATGACAGCCTACACCGGCCAAACACGGACGACGCTGGGCCAGTTAAGAACAAATTCTTATTTACAATGACGGCCTACACCGGCCAAACACGGACGACGCTGGGCCAATTGTTCACCGCCCTATTGGACTCCCAATCACGTCTGGTTGTGATACAGCCTGGAATCTAACCAGGATGTCTGTAGTGACGCCTCTAGCTCTGAGATGCAGTGTCTTAGACCACTGTGCCACTCGGGAGCCCCAAAATATGTTCCTTACAATCAGGTTGAGGCTCAGGATGTATCACAGGATGGCATGTCGTGCTGCGCTGCTGTCGTGGCAATTTGCAAGATCAGAGGAATATGTTTTTGTAATGGACGCTCCTACATAAAATTGCACGGTGACTTTAATCTTCAAAAGCTTGATGTATGTGTCAAAATTGCTTGTATATTGTAACTGGGGGGGGGAAATTGCAAAGGTTAAACACAAAACGTAGGAATATACATTTTTTACAACCAAAATCGTTTGACTAGAAAAGGGAGTAATCTCTTTAACAGCCAGTCCACTAACAGTAAATGTGAAAAACTGTTCTGTTAGCCTCACCTAGTAATCCATCTCTCTCTGTGTTCTCCCCAGAATATGCCAGGACTTCATGATGAGCTCCAACAGCACAGACCCTGGCCTCTACCTGTCCGTCAGCTCCCCAGGAATGGGCATCGTCTACCCAGACACCAACACCCTCCACAGGGACCCCTGGCCAGCGCTAACCAGCCCGGATGACAACAACTCCTTCCTCAGTGGCCTCTTCAACCTCACAGGCTCGCTCAATGAGACAGTGACCTCTCTGACCTATGACCCTCTGGGGGGTCACACAGTGTGGCAGGTGGTCCTCATTGTCTTCCTCACTGGCCTCCTGTCCCTGGTCACCATCATCGGCAACATCCTGGTGGTAGTATCCTTCAAGGTCAACCGCCAGCTCAAGACTGTCAACAACTACTTCCTGCTCAGCTTGGCCGTGGCTGACCTCATCATCGGGGTAATCTCCATGAATCTTTACACCACCTACATCATCATGGGCCAGTGGGCCCTGGGCAACTGGGCCTGTGACCTGTGGCTGGCTATTGACTATGTGGCCAGTAACGCATCCGTCATGAACCTGCTGGTCATCAGCTTTGATCGCTACTTCTCCATCACCCGGCCCCTCACCTACCGGGCCAAGCGGACCACACGGCGGGCTGTCCTGATGATCGGCCTGGCCTGGTTTGTGTCCCTGGTTCTGTGGGCCCCAGCCATCATGTTCTGGCAGTACTTTGTGGGGGAGCGCACAGTGCCCGCTGATAAGTGCTACATCCAGTTCCTCTCAGAGCCCATCATTACATTCTGCACGGCCATGGCTGCCTTCTACCTGCCTGTCACTATTATGAGTGTGCTCTACTGGCGTATCTACAGGGAGACACAGAACCGCGCGCAGGAGCTGGCGGGCCTGCAGGGCTCGGGGAGTCGGAGCAGGGGAGGGGAGAGGGCTCACTTCGTCCACCACCAGGCTGGTAGTGCCAGGAGCTGCAGCAGCTACGAGCTGACCCAGTCCTCTCAGAGAAAGAGCCCTGGCCGGGCGCTGGCTGCACGCTTCCACTGCTGGCCCATGATGCGTTCCTGGAGGCCTGGCAGCACTCGGCCCGGGGAGGGGGACGCTGACCACAGCAGCAGTGACAGCTGGAACAACAACAACGCCAGGCTGTCAGTGGACCACTCAGGCTCGTCTGAGGACGAGGAGGGAAACGGTAGAGGGATGATGCCTCAGGACCACGCCATCTTCTCCATAGTCCTCAACCTGCAGGGGATGAAGGCAGCCGTCAACTCCCACCTCACCTCCTGCGAGGAACTGGACCTAGCCTCAGAAGAGGACCCCCTAAGGGGGGAGGAGGACAGCCGGGACGGCCTCTCTACCACCACCACTACTACAACCCCTGATGGGGCCAACACAGACAACAGCAGCTACCACCAACGCTTCCCCTCCCGGATCTCCAAAGTCCAGTCCATGCCTGCCCTCCAGGCCACCAGAGTGGGGCCGCTCTCTGGCTCCTCTGCCTCCACCATCAAATCATCCTCAGCACCCATCTCCTTCAAAGACGCAGCGCTAGCCACGAGATTTGCCTCCAGGGCGCGGACGCAGATCACCAAGCGCAAGCGCATGTCTCTGGTGAAGGAGAAGAAGGCGGCACAGACCCTCAGTGCCATCCTGTTTGCCTTCATCATCACATGGACCCCCTACAACATCATGGTGCTGGTCAACACCTTCTGTAATGGCTGCATCCCTGAGGCTCTGTGGGCACTGGGCTACTGGCTGTGCTACGTCAACAGCACCGTCAACCCCATGTGCTACGCTCTGTGCAACAAGACCTTCCGCACTACCTTCAAGATGATACTGCTCTGTCGCTGGGACCAGCGCAAGCGGCGGCGCAAGCAGCAGTTCCAGGAACGGCAATCCGTAGTGTTCCACAGGAGAATTCCCAAAGACTCAACGTAGCGGGGTATAGACCCAGTGGGAATCTGGTGATGATGATGATGATGATGATGATGATGATGATGAGTCTGGGATCTGACAGGACAGTGGATGGATGAGGCATCCTGAAGGTTCTGTCTGTGGTTTTTAACTGCACAGAGATTCCCAGGGACGCGGCCATGTTGTTGCTGTGATGTCTGATGTTCTCTGTGGAGCCACAACCTCCCCAGTGACACATTCCTTTGTTTCTTAAAGAGAGCTGCCGTGGTGAAAGCTTCCTCTAGATCATTCCAGCTCTCAGTGTTTCAGAGAAGTGCAGCTGAAAGGACTGACAGTGAAAACCAATAGATCAAGGGCTTTAAATGCAATGAGGGGACAATTCAAAGTGCAATTGATACCTAGGGAGATAATATAATATGTGTTATGGATTTTGGGTTTTTCCCTTTCTTACAATTTCTTTCTCAGTGGTAGAGCTGTATCGTACAGAGTAGTTGGGGTTTTCAAAGTAAACTGTACATCTGTTATATCGCATTGAAAGCCAAGGTAAAAACATAGATTTTGAGCTCCCTTTTGGCTAACCTAACTAGATTTTTTTGTTCCTTTTTTACTCTGAATAACTGTACATTGCGTTCCACTTGGATATAACTTTCTTGTGTCTTATAAAATGAGAGGATTTAAAACTAAACGGTATCCTATTTGTGACGACCGGTGTTTCACAGTTGTTGGTTTTTTTTGTGTAATACATTTGTCTACAGATTTTCCTCTATAGATTGTGAGCCAGTCTGAAAATATTTCTGAGTACCTCAGTGAGCTGGTATTGTGTTCAATGTGAGTTGTGGTTTACATGCTGGAGACAGTAAGTGCATCA
This sequence comes from Thymallus thymallus, assembly GCA_023634145.1. Classification (NCBI taxonomy): domain Eukaryota; kingdom Metazoa; phylum Chordata; class Actinopteri; order Salmoniformes; family Salmonidae; genus Thymallus; species Thymallus thymallus. Next base: position 14,140,979 of record CM042389.1, on the reverse strand, counting down.
AGTTATTCAATTGTTGTTTTATGTACCTGAGGTTTTGGAGTAATGGTAAAGAGATCCGTCATTATGAATTATAAGGTTTTGATTATTGGATAATATTTGAGAAGGTTTCTCCATTTCTTCTCACTGGCTGTCCAAATGTAATTCCCTAAGTAAAATATTGGTCTGTGGTCCTAAGATGAAGTCTCTAGCTCCTAGAGGATTTAGCAGTGCCACAGCACCACCTGCTGGATGAATAGAATTCTACACTAGTAACTTCCAGCTTAATTCCATCAGGGAAATGCTGTTGTGGGTCCATAAGTGGGAGATTCTGAGTTGGATCAAAGTCTGTCCTTTCCTCCTCTGTCCTCCTCTCCTCGTTGACTTGGAAACCGAAAAGTGGTAGGAGAGTTCGGAGGATGCTCAGCTGCATCCTTACGCGGAAGGGTTTTGAAATCTGCCACACCCCCTTAGAAACAGCAGTTGTTTTCTCAGAGGAGAAAAGCATGCACTCATTTAAAAAAGGATACGTTACTTATCCTGTTATCTATAAAATGTATAGCTCAACTCACTACATGTTTACCACTTTTCACAGGTATTTTGGGATTCAAGCTCTGTAAACATCATTAGCCTGATGACTACTGGAGAATTAGTCTCATTTCTTCAAGCATCATGGGATTCCACCTCTGTAATTTGCATGATGATGCATTAGAGAGAGGAGAGTCTCTTCATATAAGCGTCATGTTTCCACATTTTCTCTCCTTGCCTCCTCTCCTCAATTCTCTGAGCTTTTTCAAAAGGAGGTGAGAAGAGAAGAATCAAGAAAATCCAATTGAGATTCTCCCATAGAATCACATATCTGAGAATAGGTATGAAACTTAAGAGAATGTTTAGACTAGCTTAGACCTGCTACATATGGCATGTGGATGGTTAGACTAGTTTAGACCTGCTACATATGGCACGTGGATGGTTAGACTAGCTTAGACCTGCTACATATGGCATATGGATGGTTAGACTAGCTTAGACCTGCTACATATGGCATATGGATGGTTAGACTAGCTTAGACCTGCTACATATGGCATATGGAGCTGAAAAGTGGTGCTCTTTTCATCTTACATCACAAAGCCAGTGATTTCCAAAATTGAACATTTCCGTCAATTTTACATCAAGTTATTTGACTGTGCAAACAGTGTGATTTAAGGTGATTTGTCTACATGTTTTTAATAACACCCAGTGCTAAAACAACAGAATAGCTCCATTTTAAAATGTATTGTCATACTATGTGATGCACCATGCTTCAGGCCTGAACCGGATGAATACTGTTAAAAATAATTTAACATAAAACATAATTTTTTAATGTATGGATTTTGCTATTTAAGTGTATGTATTACACTTAGGTTTGTCAATGGATAGTGAAAGCAAATAGCATACATTTTACCACAGACATGTTGAGTGATGACTATGTGATATTGAGTAGAATGGCAGAATGCTACCATTCTGACAGGAATGTCATTATGAAGTGTTATCCAGTGAGTTATGTAAGCCCGATAAAGATGAAAGATGAAATTATTCAGTGTCTGAACTGCCAACAGATATTTCTGCTGCTTTCAACACCATGTGCTACAGTGTTATTGATAAAGTGAGGTGTTTATGTTTGGGATGTGAACTACCTGACGGGATGTGAACTACCTTACGTAAGATTAAATTAATAGCAAAATATAACTTTTATTGTTTTTTGTTACATTTCAAGTATGCTAATCGTACCCATGTTTTAAGTGAATAAACAAAAATATTTTTATTGACATATGGTCTGTATCATATATACCGCCCAAAAACATTTCTATTTGAATGTTTATTAAATAATTGTATTCCTCCAGTGTCTGAGTGATATTTGCAATAACACAATAATGAAGGGCAGTACCGTAGGCCTACTGTACAATTTACAGTATAAGTATCACGTTTCAGGTAAGACCCAAATGCAGACAACGTCGAAGTAACAACAGTTTATTAATCGAACAGGAGCAGGCAAAAGACAGGTCAAGGGCAGGCAGAGGTCAGTAATCCAGATAGGTGGGGCAGAGGTACAGGACGGCAGGCAGGCTCAGGGTCAGGGCAGGAATAATGGTACCGGGAAAACTAGGAAACAGGAACAATCGAGAGACAGGAGCAGAGGGAAAAACGCTGGTAAGCTTGACGAAACACAACGAACTGGCAACAGACAAACAGAGAACACAGATATAAATACACTGGGGATAATGGGGAAGATTGGCGACACCTGGAGGGGGGTGGAGACAAGCACAAAGACTGGTGAAACAGATCAGGGTGTGACAATAAGGACCCCTTTGTACAGATGATGATGGATTTGTTCGGGAAAAAGAATCCCTAATGTCTTAGCAGATTAGTAGGAGCATGCCAGTTAATACACTGTAGATTGTCATCAATAGCATCACAGTAGCAATATGCATCAGTGCATTAATTGGAGAATGCATCAGTGCATTAGTGGGAGAAGCAGCTAACTAACACATTTACTTTTAGACAGGAACACTTTCCACTTTGTCAAAATGTTACACTTTCCGTAGGCCTAACACTCAACAAACACTTAGTTGTAGTTTAAAAAGTTTGGATAATGCGTTTTGCTTCTAAACATCCTTGCATTGCTTGTTTTTATGTTGAAATTCTTCATTGGTGTTCATGGGAACCATGCATGCTCCTCCATAGTGCAATTTATTTGCGCACGCTTCCGCCACATCGCACTCAACCACCGTAAGTGTCTGCAGGAGGCTGAGGAGACCATTGAGGCAGTGAACTCAAAAGTGGGTCTCTGGAGAAGACCAAGCAGAGGCTGCAGGGAGAGGTGGAAGACCTCATGATTGACGTGGACAGGGCCAACGCCTTGGCCACCAACCTCGACAAGAAGCAGAGGAACTTTGATAAGATCCTGGCAGAATGGAAGCAGAAGTTTGAGGAGGGCCAAGGATTCTCGCTCTCGCAACAGTGAGCTCTTCAAGATGAAGAACTCCTATGAGGAGGCTCTGGATCAGCTGGAGACCCTGAAAAAGGAGAAAAATGAATCTGCAACATGAGCAAACTACAACAATATTGTGTATTAGCCATGTATGTCCCCTGAAAAGCTCCTTATTATAAACCGATTTTGTGTTTGTGTGTGCAGAGGAGATCTCTGACCTGACTGAACAGATCGGAGAGACTGGCAAGAGCATCCATGAGCCGGAGAAAACCAAGAAGACTGTGGAGACTGAGAAGTCTGAGATCCAGACCGTTCTGGAGGAGGCTGAGGTAGAGCCCACTGCTGTTCCATAAGCATAAACACATTAAAGTGTTACAGGTTGAAAATGCTGTATGAACACATTTTAACAACTACTTTGCTTCGTCCATTCAGGGTAAACTGGAGCATCAGGAGTTCAATATCCTGCGTGTGCAGCTGGAGCTGAACCAGATCAAGATTTAGGTGGACAGGAAGCTGGTGGGGAAGGACGAAGAGATGGAGCAGATAAAGAGTGAGGTGGACAGGAAGCTGGCGGAAAAGTACGAGGAGATGGAGCAGATAAAGAGTGAGGTGGACAGGAAGCTGGCGGAGAAGGACGAGGAGATGAAGCAGATAAAGAGTGAGGTGGACAGGAAGCTGGCGGAGATGGACGAGGAGATGGAGCAGATAAAGAGTGAGGTGGACAGGAAGCTGGCGGAGAAGGACGGGGAGATGGAGCAGATAAAGAGTGAGGTGGACAGGAAGCTGGCGGAGAAGGACGGGGAGATGGAGCAGATAAAGAGTGAGGTGGACAGGAAGCTGGCGGAGAAGGACGAGGAGATGGAAAGGATAAAGAGTGAGCTGGTCAGGAAGCTGGCAGAGAAGGACAATGAGATGGAAAGGATAAAGAGAAAGAGCCAGAGGTTGGCAGAGTCCATGCAGAGGACTCTGAGGTTCGCAGCAGAAACGACGCCATGAGAGTGAAGAAGAAGATGGAGGGAGACCTAAACGAGATAGATATCCAGCTATCTAAAAAAATCAAAATAAAATAAAACTTACATATCCAACCCTGAAACATTGATATGTATTGCACTTTTCTCTACCACCTCACAATGTCATCAAAATCTATTTTCCTGTGCTTGAGTATAACACTAATGAATGCCTTAGCAGTGCACTGTTTTTTTAAACTTAGTTTATTAACTAAGTTATGAGAATGTTTTTCTCAGTGCACATTGGCATGAAAGCCTCCTGGGTTAAAGTGCACATGTCCAACCATCAAACATAACTATGATTACAGTATTCTCTACCACATCAAAGTATTTTTATTCAATATAAAAATCTATATTCAGTGCAAATGAGTGTTCACAACTAAAGATATCCAACCCTCAAACATGAATAATAATTAAATAAAAGTATTGCACTGTTCTCTGCAACTTTATTCACACAGTATAACTTTCTAATGACGTCATAGTCTACTTTTTCCCTGTGCATGAGTGTAGCTTTAAGGAAACATGGCCAACCCTAAAACATTAATGAACGCCTGAGCAGTGCACTGGTCTCTGCAACTTTGTTTATTACTGTATCATTGTCCAAAGACATGAGAATTTCTGTCTCAGTGTACATTAGCAAGAAGACCTCCAGGTGCTTCTGGGTTAAAGTGCTCCTGAGTCTGTTTTTTTTATGAATTCCACTGTTGAGAAGCTTCTCTCACAGGCTACTTGTGTGATGGACCGTGTTAATAGTAATTTGTAGGCCAGTCTAATCACATGGTAGGCATCAGTTAGGAGATTGTACTGAGAGAGGATGAGATGAACACAAATGACATTGTTTTTACAGGAGGAACAAGTTTAACTCTCTAGTTCTACATCCTGCTGTCCATGGAAGGATCCTCCTCACTTCCTTATAGCATCTCACTGGCTATCCTGACAGTGTAACCCACCAGAGGGGAAATCTTTAGTCTGTCCCACTGGGACGCAAGGCTGAACAGCTCACCACATAATGTGCCATCCGTAGCTCTATTGTCTAACATAAGCAGACATTTGCTTATTTCTTCGAGAACTGAGTTGGAGAGCCCATTTTCCCCTCTAAGTTTCTAGGGTATAAACAGGAAAAATCTGAGCAAAGTTTTGCATTAGCAGAACACCTCCTATGAATACTGTCTATCACAGTGTCTACATTGACGTTGTGTATTTTGAAGTCAGCATCAGGTGATGCTAGTCGCTCATCTTCTGCAAGCTCTCCTGGCAGTAAGGGCAGTCTGCACTACCAGCACAGTCTTCCTTCTCTTGCAGCTTTCCATTGGACCACTTCACAAACTCATCAGCTGCTCTCTTAACTCCTTCAAAGTCTGACACACTTCCTAAGGCTGTCCTCTGTCCCCTCAACCAGACGTTGAACTGTGAGAATATCTGTAACAGATTAGAAGTCTGTTAATTCTAAATAAATCTAGTTTTAGATTCCCGGCCACACCAACACAGCGAGAAAGGCACAAGAAATATATACAAATAATATTTTATTATTTTAAAAGTTAAGTTTACAATGACAATATTAAAATGACATCTCCTCAAAAACCCGGGGAGACAATAAAACCCTGGATTGTCCAATGTTCTGTCCCAGGGTGAAACAATACCCAAGTCCAGTCCAGCCTGGAGTCAGCTCCAGAATATCTTGCTTCAGCGGGGCTCCGAATAGCGTATTCCAAATCCAGAAATCCACAACCAGGAGTTCCGTGGTGCCGCTCTGCTTCTGTCAGTGGAGAAATCGTAAAATCAGTGGGTGGCCTGCTCGTGGCCCGGCAAATTTTCAAAACAGTCTCGGCCGACAAGAGTGACAACTTTCCTTTCCTGTACTTCATGTGGGCTCATCAACAATACTGCCGTATCCGTTGCTCTGCCGTCGGCCCCTGGATCTGGCACCTTCACAGAAATGAACAACTACTAAAACGACTCCTTTAACTCAAATGCTAAAAACATACACACGCATCAGTGTGGGAGAAAAGGACCACTTCCCTTTAGTCAGCGTTTGTGAGCGTTGACACTGCAGGGTCTGGGAGTCGGCTCCACCAAGGCACAGGAGATCCAATCAGCAGCAACACACGGCACGTCCATCCGCCCAGAGCGTTGTCTTTTTCTCGGTGCTAAAAACACAGAGAAGTGGTCTGATCAGCTGGCAAATTAGATCGCTGATATGAACGGGGTTCTACAGGTGTGTCAATTAGTGTTTGTTTTTGCAGTTTGTGAAATAGGGGAAACGGTACTATCAAATGTCCAGCAACATCACAGCAAACAGTATAATAAATTAATCAACAGCAAACCATAAGGAAAAAATCGCTATATCAATCAATAACAATTCCCAAAATAAAGTAAGGTTAACCATCAATCACACTGCTCCACTTATTTTATATTATATGACATATCCATTCCCCTTGTCTGTAAGTATTTTGGAAGAAGAGATGTATGCTCAAAACTGCAAAGGAAGATTTGAGCAGTGAGCATTGTCTCATACTTCAAAAGGGCTTCTATGAATCCCTTTGCCTTGGCCCTCACAGTTGGCTTTAGTCTACTGTCTTCTAGAATGGTGTCTAAAGTCATAGGCACATCAAAAAACAAGGCTTCCTGAGGATTCCCAAAGCACCCAAACACTTTACTTAGAGCCTGATCTCCAGCCCACCACCTAGTTTCCCCTATTGGGCACAGTCGTCTGTGATGCTTGTCCTGACTCATCTCTTCCCACTTCTGTATACGCTTGTATGACTCTCTTATGAACACTGCTATATCATTAAGCAGGGAAAAAAGTGATGCACTTTTCACAACACTGTCAGTTGTGTCTGCCAGTACAAGATTCCGAAGATGGGCGTAACACCATATATGAATCTGAGTAGGAGACGGCCCAGAGAGAAGTGTAGAGAACCCCAAATAATGTCCCTGCATATTAGCTGCACCATCCGTTGAGTTGCCGACACATGTGCCAATGTCGATATTGAGATCAAGTCATACTTTTTTCAGTTGCTCTGCAAAATACTGCCCTGTAGATGATTCACAGTCCACCATACTAATCAATCTTTCATGAATGACATTTGTCTATCTTAGTATGATAGAGCACTGGTCCTTTGATCTGATATTTTGGGTCGTATCTATTTGGACTGAAAACATGCCTGCCTGCCTAACTTCCTCTGCAATAGTGGTCTTTATCAGTTGGCTGATGACATCCACAACTTTGTTGATTGTGTCTTTTGACAGCAGGGTAACAAGAGATCCTCTGCCCTTTGCGCCAGTTTCATGGTGCTTCTTACTATTTTCTATGCAACTGTTTAAATGCTGTTGGAGGCAAACATCATATTTCCTCAAGAGTAGAATCAATTCTAGGACGTTGCCATGATTAACAGCAACGTTTTCCAAGCTATAAGCAGCCTCTGCTTTATCTCCCCTGTAGCTAAGGCTACATTTGCCTATAACTTTAATGACATCCACTATGCGCTCCATCACCTGACGTTTCTTCTTCACTTGCTCGCTATGTAATGACATTTGGTTGCCAGTCAACAGGCTTTTCACATCTGCCTTTTTTACATTTAGAAAGTAAGCATCTCTATGGAAATGACTTTTTTCATGTTCCACTATCCATTGGTGAATATGCTTCTAGGCTTTCATGCCGCCCTTTATGAAAGGGCTATCACTAACCAAAGGTGCAAATGCCAAACAGACAGTACACTATAGAGATTGTTTTTTTTTCACAGTAAGTCAACCACTTGCGATTGGTTCCCTCTGTTGTTTAAAGCTTTTGGTGTAGGAAGCTTTGGTATTGGTTGAGGATGATAACAAAAAAAACATATCTATATCATGTGACTGAAGGCGAGCAAAGTAATGAAAACAATCAACAATCAATGTGTCTGCTGCTGAGCTGTTGTTGCCTCGGTGATCAGTTCCTGAGTAGACTGGCACTGCCTCAGACACTAAATCAAATTTTAAAATGTCTTTAAAATAACATTGAGCAATCCTACCTGCCGTTATGAGCTTCTTCACTGCCAGCAGCAAACTGGTCTACTGGTACTGGCTGCTGCTTAGAGACTACAATAGACAACAAAGTGTCTCACACTTAGGTGGCGTCGCAACATAATATTTTGCATTTAATAAAGCAGTTATTAGTATTGTGTATGTTATATGCTGGCTGCCATAAGGCCACACAATTCCTTGATACTAAACTTGAATTGTGATTTATAGGCAATTGTTACACGTTATATTTTGTTTTTCACGCCTGACATCTTGGCAGTTGGTACTGTACTGTAGCCTACAGTACTGTAAGTTTGCATACCTGTCTCATCGTCACCATCAATTTCTCTCTTAAGCTGCAAGCTTTTTAAAATTAATAATTAAATAGTTTGCCTGTCAACAGGCTGTGTCCATAGTAACAGCAGGATGTTGCTGTGTGTTGTGAAGGAGGAGCAGTGCTGAAGGGTGAGTATGACCAGGATCAGGACATGTGATGTTAAGTACCACATCTTCATGTGACCGAGGAAGAGGAGCACCCCAGTGGAAATTACAAACACTTGATTGTGTTCCACTCAATACTGGAGAGAATACGCTCAGGCAAGGACTTTCTCTTCTCTCCTGTGGGTGTAGTGTAACTGCGATTATATATATTGAACTGAAGGTATGTACAGTATAACTTGTATTTTATTAATGTAAACTGTTTAGCAGATTTTCCTTTTGGCCCATCGTGACAATGTATTTTCTATGTTGGAAGATTAACAGTAGCCTACTGTCTTTGTGCAGACAGTTGTTTGGTGATAAATTGTCATAACTGTTTACTGGGCAAGTATTTCATTGGTTGGACTATACTGTATCGCAGTGTAAGGTAGGCCTAATGTAGTTGTTCTGTTCTATTACTATGCAGAGAATAATTAATATTAATAACCAGGAAAGTGAAACTTTGAATAATCAAAGTTGAAATGTAATTATTCTCAGGTTAACAAATGTGCATTGCACATATGAGGTCAAATGCTGATCATTGATAGTTGTACCATGGTGGGCATTTTCTTACCAAGCGTTCTCCAGCAATTATCTACCAATGAGCCACGCCCAATGTTCAACTTGTAATCACTGTTTGAATTAACTAGATGTATTGATAACAGTGAGCCTGCAGTGTTTAAATGATAAGAATCGGCAGAATGCCATGGAATAAATATTTAGCTACATAGACCAAAAGTACTAAAGATGTCACTGTGAAACATGTGTTAGTTCAGTGTCATATTAATATACTGAATAAAAATATAAACGCAACATGCAAGAATATCAACGATTTTACTGTTACAGTTCACATAAGGAAATTAGTCAATTGAAATAAATTAATTAAGTCCTAGTCTATGGATGTCATGATTGGGCAGGGGCACAGACATGAGTGGGCCTTGGAGGGCATACAGTAGGCCTATCCACTGGGGAACCAGGCCCAGTCAATCAGAATGAGTCCCCCCCCCCTCCCAGTGTGCTTACACGTGGTCTGCGTTTGCGAGGCTGGTTGGACGTACTTACAAATTCTCTAAAACGACTTTGGAGGCAGTTTATGGTACATAAATTAACATTCCATTTTCTGGTAACAGCTTTGGTGGAGATTCCTGCAGTCAGTGTGCCAATTGCACACTCCCTTAAAACTTGAGACATCTATGGAATTGGTTTGTGTGACAAAACTGCACATTTTAAAGTGGCCCTTAATGTCCCCAGCACAAGGCCCAAGCACAAGGTGCCCCTGTGCAATGTTCATGCTGTTTAATCAGCTTCTTAATATGCCACACCTGTCAGGTGGATGGATTATCTTGGCAAAGGAGAAATGCTCACTAACAGGGATGTAAACAACCTTTACAGAGAGAAATAACATTTTTGTGCGTATGGAACATTTCTAGGATATTTTATTTCAGCTCATGAAACATGGGACCAACACTTTAAATGTTGCATTTCTATTTTTGTTCAGTGTACTAAAACACAGACTAAACACCAGAGCTATTAATAGATATGTAGGCTGTAGAGATTGGAACGGATTACCTGAATCATATTCCCACTGGGACTATAGGCAAGATGTAAACAACTGCTGACATATTTGTAACAGTACAGGGAATACCCAGGAGAATAAGACATAAGAAAGAACTAGGAAGGGGTAAATACTGTTTTCAACAGGGCTAAATACTATGTTTTCAACAGGGTTAAATACTATGTTTTTAACAGGTGTAAATACCACAATGGATATGAAATGTTTATAATGCTGTTGTAGCACAAACCAGAGAGCTATCATATTATATTTCTCATCCAGATGATGATTTTTTGATAATGGCATTAGCAGACACTGAAAGCATAGATTATGGTCTAACTATATTATGTGCCACAAAAGTAATAGGGAATTTGGATAGGCTCCATTGAAAACAAAGTGCCTCTGATCTGATTGTAAAGAATTATGTTTAACTATAAACTAAATGAATGGCTACTGAATGCTTCCACTCTCTCTGTTGTTAATTTAGACTGTCCAGCTTCTACCCTCTTGCAGTCAGGATGCAGACCATTCAGACTGTAGAGACCCAGGTGCCTTTCCTGAAGGAGAGCTTCTTCACCACAGTGTTTAAAAACAGGAGGAAGAGTAGTGTGACTAACCTGCTCCGCAGACAGCAGCAACAACAACATCATCCTCACCAGCCGCTTCCGCCTTCTCTGGATGGGGAGGAGCCTCGCATTGAGCATGCTCGGCTGGGTCGCTCATCCAGCAGCCCATTATGCAACAAAGTGGAGCGAGCAGATAAGAGGAGGGAGGGGGAGGGAGACAGTGAGTCTGTGAGCCTCCTCTCAGCAGCAGCATCCTCACAGCTGCTCCTGACTCCGGCGAGCAAGCAGGGATTAGTACTGAGCTCCCGGAGAACCAGTTCAGCAACCCAGGAGCAGCAGCCCCAGCCACAGCAACATGGCCTGATCACCAAGGGGGTCCGCCTGTTTAGGAACATGGGGAACCAAGAGGCCAAGCAGAGGAAGGCGGCAGGGGGAGCCGAGGACAGGGAACCAGAGTGTTCCAATAAAGGGGGAGATGCCAGCAAGAAGAAATTAAAATCGGAATCCAAAAGCTCTGTGTTTTCCAGTATGCGGATCAGGAAGAGTCTGTCGAAGGTGAAGGGTTTGTCCAAGGAGGATATCCTGGACGGCAAGGGGTCCCAGCTGGAGGAGACTGTTGGGGTCAGCAGCAGCCTCTCCGCAGACGAGCTGGGAATGATGTTGGATGGTGAGCCAGAGCATGACCGCTTCACAACATCAGGGCCGGAGGATGAGGGCCGGAGGACTAGTTCAGGATCGGACGGGGACCTCTACAGCTTCCACTCTGCTGCAGCTGATCATGAGGACCTGCTGTCGGACATCCAGCAGGCTATCAGGGAGCAGCATGGGACCGCTGACGGGGTCCTGGATAGGGTAACTGTCCATTTGGCTGAGGGTGTCACCTCCCACACCTCAGATGGTGATGTTAAACCCCTAGCCCCTGACCCCGCTGACCCACAAGAGGTAGGCTCCCCTCAGGGGCCAGACCTGGACAAGGGACAGGTGGATGAGACACCTGTTGGTACTGAAACTGCAGGACCAGACCAAAGTGCTGAGCATGGACAGTCAGAGGCAGAGGGAGATGTTGCATCTGGGGGGGAGTCAGATTTAGGTTCACCAAGCGACAGTGGCCCCTCCTCAGCTGCCCTGGACACTGAGAGGAGCAGTGGAAGCCCCCTGCCCAAAACCACCAGCACCTACAGCTTCGCAGACACCACTGCCACCACCACGTCCTATGAGAGCGCAGAGGAGCCCCAGGACGATCTGGAGAGTCCGGTGGTGACCTTCCAGCTGACTCAGAGCCTGAGCTTTGATGAGGGGGGTAGCACAATCGAGGGGGTCAGGTGCATCAGGTTGGGAACGGCCTCAGAGTCACCCAGAAGTGTGAGTAACATGGACCTGACTGTAGAGAGGGAGGAGGGAGACAGGGGGAGAGACTTCTGGTCCCTGAGCAGGAGGAAGAGTAGCTATTCTGTCTCTCTGCTGACGGCTGACAGTTCCAAAAGATCCCTTTCCAGAAGGATGTCATCCACTACCTCCACTGTCAAGCCCTATCCTCCCATCCACCCTTCCTACGTGAAGACCACTACCAGGCAGCTGACATCCCCCATAGGCTCCCCTAGCCAGAGCCCCCTTATGCCCCGTAGGACGGGGCCAGGCTCTGGGGCAGGGTATGGGGGCCACAAGGCCCAGGTGTGGAGGACCGCCAGGCAAAGGTCTTGCAGTATCGCCGGGCCTCTCAGTCATTCTGCAGACTGGACCAAGGATCTGGAAGGCCTCAGAGCTAGGCATGAGGACGCCACTGACCTCCAGGAGCATGAGGGGTCAGAGAGAGGCTTCCCAGGGGCTAGCCTGACCCTAGTCACCAGACGACGCCTCTCAGGTGTCCAGAACACCACCACAGGGCCATATCAAGATGTCTTCTCTGGTAAGTGACTGAGCATAGAGGTGCTAAATGAGTTTTTTTTTTGTATTATTATTTTTTATTTCACCTTTATTTAATCAGGTAGGCCAGTTGAGAACAAGTTCTCATTTACAACTGTGACCTGGCCAAGATAAAGCAATGCAGTGCGACAAAAACAACAACAACACAGAGTTACACATGGGATAAACAAATGTACAGTCAATAATACAATAGAAAATCTATAGTATGTACAGTGTGTGCAAATGTTCTAAGATTTGGAAGGCGAGGCAATAAATAGGCCATAGTGGCGAAATAATTACAATTTAGCATTAACAGTGGAGTGATAGAGATACTGTGGTGCAAAAATAATAATATGGGGATGAGGTAGTAGGGTGGGCTATTTACAGATGAGCTGTGTACAGGTGCAGTGATCGGTAAGCTGCTCTGACAGCTGATGCTTAAAGTTATTGAGGGAAATGGTAGTTCCAGTCATTGGCAGCAGAGAACTGTAAGGAATGGCGGTCAAAGGAGGTGTTGGCTTTGGGAATGACCAGTGAAGTTAGAGGGTAACATTGGTTAGATAATCATTTAGGCCTATTATGGCTGGGAATCCATGGAGGGCTGGTTGTAAGCCATCATTTTTGGCTTTGAGCCTTTTTGCCAAACAGGGATTATATGACTGTGTAATGATAATTATCATCATGTAAAACAACCATTGTGTATTTATAAATATTTAGATATAAATGTATTTCTATTAAACATCACATCATGTAATGTAATGATTTAGTATATTGAAGATGATTTGAGGATTGACCCCTCCTGTAAGAACATACTGTGCTGTACCTTATCGAACAATATGTTGACATGGATATCCTCCTATTTCAGTATTAGTAGGATACAGAGGGCTGATGGTCTGGAGCTCAGCTGTTTTCAGCTCTCTGCTCCTGCAGCAGTGCTGATTGTGAAAATTATCACTCACCCATGGCAAGGCCATTCTTTGCCCAACTGTATGACAGGGCTACACACACTCACAATCGCACATTTGTTGTATTACTTTTTACCTCTGTGTTGTTGGGAAAGGGCTCATAAGTAAGCATTTCACTGTAAAGTCTGTGACGAATAACATTTGATTTGACCCCTTCACATTTGCACATCTGACTAAAAGCTGGCTATTCAGATCATTCCTTGATACAGTGGTAGGTAGCTATGTCTTGCCCAGGATTTGAGCTGATTATCAGTTTATCATTCTATCAGCCAGACCATCTTGTTATCCAGTCTGGCCCTGGTTTGCCTCAACTATTGGAGTAATCAGTCATGTGACATGGATCTGTTTTAGAGAATATAAATAGGAACAGGGGTCACTAGCCTTTAAACTGAGGGAGAGGAGATTCTTTGCTGGTGCTGTTGTTGTTTGGCAAAAAAAGGTTGTTCATCATAATATATGTATCTAAAAGAGTGTTGGCTATTTCATGAACTAGGAGCAACGTCGCATTTTAACAATCATTTTGATTTCTTAATGTTAGCTACGCCTAACGTAGCCGCAACGTAGGTGCATATGCATGCACACAAACAATGACCCACACACACATGGGCAGGCAGCACCCTTAAATGGGATCGCAGCTGCCTCCAATTGAGGACCAAACCAACAAAACTAACATAGAGTATCAAGAGAGGTCTCTGGACACTACACCTGACAAACATAGAAGTGTCCAGAGACCTCTCTGAACACTAATCCTGACAGCGTCATCTGACCACTTTCGTATTGAGCGAGTCACTGGTTATTTGTTTTGGTTTCTTTGTATGTATGGATTACTTGGGTTGTTACTGAGAAAAATGGTGACGTGTTCAATACTTATTAATTGTTTTCCTCTGGTTGCATATTTCTTCATTATTAGTACTATGTTGATGAAATTTTCCCCCCAGGGGGATCAATAAAGTACCTATCTATCTATCTATCTATCTATCTATCTATCTATCTATCTATCTATCTATCTATCTATCTATCTATCTATCTATCTATCTATCTATCTATCTATCTATCTATCTATCTATCTATCTATATGTCTGTCTGTCTGTCTGTCTGTCTGTCTGTCTGTCTGTCTGTCTGTCTGTCTGTCTGTCTGTCTGTCTGTCTGTCTGTCTGTCTGTCTGTCTGTCTGTCTGTCTGTCTGTCTGTCTGTCTGTCTGTCTGTCTGTCTGTCTGTCTGTCTGTCTGTCTGTCTGTCTATCTATCTATCTATGTAATTGACATTTGGCACTATTTGCAGTTGGCTCACGTGTTCTAGCTAATTCAAGCCATAACACATATATAATAGTATTATAGATGATTAGTTTGACTGTTTTAATTGAATCTCCTGCCAGTATAACATGGATCAGTAGAGGAGTAGGCCTTCTCCCCATCAAAGCTCCTCTGGTCAGATTGCCATGACTTGTGACCTCTCTGGATTAGAAAACCAGGCCTTCTCTTGCTCTGTCTAGGCCTGTTCAGAGATTTTCAGATTATCACAGTGATTTCTATAATAATCCCACAACTCTCTCCATCCCTTTCGGAACATACACAGCTGAGCAATTTGGTAGGATTATTCCTCCCCTCCTCCTATGGCTCAATGACCAGGATGGTTCTGATAAATACTGTTCTTTTGATGGTAACCGACAGTACTTTTTAAATACCAGCTGTTAATGTGAAAGTTAAGCCATGGCATTTGCAGAAAGTACCTTCCATCATGTGATTTCTAAGCAGGTGCCCTCTTTTGGCCACCTCAGGACCAATAGATGTTGTACAGAGAAGTTGAAAACATAGTATTTATAAAATAATAGTACAAGCATAATACTAGTTTACAGTACTAGATCTAGCTAACGTATCACTGTATAATGTTTGTTTATATAGAAACTGTGTGGTTTGAGCCCTGAATGCTGACTGGCTGAAAGCCGTGGTACATGAGACCATATACCACGGGTATGAAACATGTATTTTTACTGTTCTAATTATGTTTGTAACCAGATTATAATAGCAATAAGGCACAAGAGGCTGGCCAATATGGCCAATATACCACGGCTATGGGCTGTATCCAGGCACTCCGCGTGATGTTGTGGCTAAGAACAGCCCTTAGCCGTGGTATATTGGCCATATACAAAAAAAATATTGCTGTTATAAACTGGTTACAAATGTAATTAGAACAGTAAAAATACATATTTTGTCATACCCATGGTTTATAGTCTCATCCAATCAGCATTCAGGGCTCAAACCACCCAGTTTATAAAAACAAACATTATACAGTGATACTATAGCTACTTAGCGATATCTGATACTATCCATACAAATTGTATCTAGTTCTGCTCCAGCATTTTCTAGAATGATGTAGATTAGAAGCTCGAAACTGCTTGCAGATCTGTTTTGTGAATATCTCTCTCTCTTTCTCTCTCTCCCTCTCTCTCTCACTTTCTCTCCCTCTCCTTCTCTCTCTCTCTCCTCTCTCTCGCTCTCTCTCTGTCTTTCTCTCTCTGTCTCTCTCTCTTTTTCTTTTTCTCTCTCTCTTTCTTTCTCTTCCCCTCTGTCTCTCTCTCTTTTTCTTTTTCTCTCTCTCTTCCTCTTCCTCTCCCTCTCCCTCTCCCTCTCCCTGTCTCTCCCTGTCTCTCCCTCTCCCTCTCTCTCTCTCTCCCACTCCCTGTCTCTCTCTCTCCCTCTCCCTCTCCCTCTCCCTCTCCCTCTCCCTCTCCCTCTCCCTCTCTCTCTCTCTCCCTGTCTCTCCCTCTCCCTCTCTCTCTCTGTCTCTCTCCCACTCCCTGTCTCTCTCTCTCTCTCTCTCTCTCTCTCTCTCTCTCTCTCTCTCTCTCCTCTGTCCCTCTTCCTCTCTCTTTCTCTCTCTTTCTGTCTCTTCCTCAGGACACACCCTGTTGGAACGTCTATGTCTGCAGCAGGGGAAGGGAGTGACGGAGGAGGAGGCGGAGAGGTTGTGTTGTCGTATGTTGGGCCTGGGGCTGCTGCGGCCCCTCAGTGACTGTTTCAGAGAGCAGCATGGAGACAGTGTCACTCCAGCCACAGCCAACTTTAATGTAAGAACCAACCCTTTACTTCACTGCTTTCATGTCAACAAATATCACACTGACCAAAGGCTTAGCCTGAACTGGCTAGTATCACTCACTGGATGATAGTTTATTATGTTTGTATCAAAAATCTACCTCCCTATACTTTATCTCCATATCTGGATGTTTTTATATTTGAGCGTTTCCTCATGTTGAGAACAGTTCTTATGGTCAGCCTAACCATATGAAACTGATTTCATAAATGTTTAAATCCTTTTCCCAGTAACACTGTGTGGTTATACATTTCCAAGCAAAGTTCGTGGAGCGCGCTGTCAGTGCCATTTCTATCACATGCCCCGTGCAGCTGAATCCACTCAGCTGTAAGGTTCTTAGTCTGAGGATTTAAATATAGATTTCACGTCTTAATTTTTCATAACTACAATTGTTTTTGTGTGCATACAATCGTATGTGTGTGTGTGTGTGTGTGTGTGTGTGTGTGTGTGTGTGTGTGTGTGTGTGTGTGTGTTTCCTGTTGCAGTATCTCCATAGGGACTGAACATTGTGTCGGGAGGCAATGGGTTGTCATGTTTCCTTTCTTGGTGTGCCATGTGATCAGAGCTGCTTTTCTTTTGCTCAGCCACCAAAGCAGATTTGTGTTTGAACAGAT
Source organism: Thymallus thymallus (assembly GCA_023634145.1). Classification (NCBI taxonomy): domain Eukaryota; kingdom Metazoa; phylum Chordata; class Actinopteri; order Salmoniformes; family Salmonidae; genus Thymallus; species Thymallus thymallus. Next base: position 14,123,868 of record CM042389.1, on the reverse strand, counting down.
GAGCATTTGTTTCTGGCTGCACTGTGCACCTCCCCCCTTAGATACACTCACATACATAAACACACTGTCACAAACACTCAGTCATAACATCACAAAATCACATAGAATTACAGTATGTCCCTGCAGTGTATGCACACACGCATAGTAACCTATAAACAGACATACACAAATTCACACGTGCTTTCATTCATTCAGTACACAAACACACACACACACACACACACACACACACACACACACACACATGCCTGCATGCATACAGTCACTCTGTGACTCACACACATCTGCTTGCGTAGACCATCTGCTGACTGCGTTGCATAAGAGCCCCACGTGCCCAGGGCTCAGGCTGCTCTTAAGAAGGCTCACTGTGCCTGGGTTGGTTCGAGCATGTCGTCCCCTCTCACTGTCTCTACCTGGGGTTGGACCCGCAGCTCTGCATTATTCAGCTTGACCAGAGTCAACCTCTAACCGTGTCTATTGACAATGCTGCTCTCGCTCACCCGCTGTCCTCCCTCACTCGCTGTACTCCCTCACCCACTGTCCTCCCCCACCCGGTGTCCTCCCTCACCCGCTGTGCTCCCTCACCTTTTTTTCTCTCTTGTCCTCTTTCTTTCCTCTCTTCCATTTTTTTGTACTGCTACTCTTTCATCTTCACTCTCATTCCTGTCTCTCTCTTGCTCTACTTCCCCTCTCTCTTTTTCTCTCTCTCATTTCTGTCTATCTCTCTTCCTCCCTCTCTTCCTCTCTCTCTTTCTCTCTCTCTCTCATTCCTGTCTATCTCTCTTCATCCCTCCCTTTCTTTCTTTCTCTCCCTCTCTTCCTCCCTCCCCCTCTTCCTCTCTCTCTCTTTCTCTCTCTCATTCCTGTCTCTCCCTCTTCTTCCCTCTCTCTCTTTCTCTGTCCTCACTGTCCGCTCCCCTGTAAAATTAGACAGCCTTTTTTTGACTCCCTGAGATATAATCCCTCCCTATAGTGCCACTATAATGAATCAGCATTGTCTCTATGGGGAAAAGATTGTTGATGTGATAGAGGATGGGTCTATGACAGGTTCTGGCCATGTTTTAGTCTCTGTCTGTACTGTAGTTGTGATTCTGGCTCCAGCTCAAGCTGGGGTTCTGGTTAAGGTTTTGTTCTGGCATTGACTTCACACAGAAAACAACGCCTCAGGCGAGCTCTCAGACTGGAACAGAATGAATATGTGCTCCGTAATGTGTAGACACCCACGCGTACAGACAAACACACACACTTGTTGGAATGTTGACATGCACAGTGGTGGAATGGATTGATATTCTTACATACATGGATAGTCATTGTGTAGAAGTCTGTGAATTATCCGATTGATCTACAATATACAGCGGGTGAAATAAGCATTGAACACGTCACCATTTTTCTCAGTAAATATATTTCCAAAGGTGCTATTGACATGAAATGTTCACCAGATGTTGGTAACAACCCAAGTAATCCATACATACAAAGAAACCAAAACAAATAAGTTCAGAAATTAAGTTATGTGTAATAATGTGAAATGACACAGGGAAAAAGTTTTGAACACACTTACTGATATTTATTTAATACTTTGTACAAAAGCCTTTGTTGGTAATGACAGCTTCAAGACGCTTCCTGTATGGAGAAACTAGTCGCATGCATTGCTCTGGTGTGATTTTGGCCCATTCTTCCACACAAACAGTCTTCAAATCTTGAAGGTTCCGTGGGCCTCTTCTATGAATCTTGATCTTCAGTTCTTTCCATAGATTTTCAATGGGATTTAAGTCAGGTGATTGGCTGGGCCATTCTATCAGCTTTATTTTCTTTCTTTGAAACCAATTGAGAGTTTCCTTGGCTGTGTGTTTGGGATCATTGTCTTGCTGAAATGTCCACCCTCGTTTCATCTTCATTATCCTGGTAGATGGCAGCAGATTTTTGTCAAGAATGTCTCAGTAAATTTGCCCATTCATCCTTCCTTCAATTATGTGAAGTTCGCCAGTACCATTTGCTGAAAAGCAGCCCCACACCATGATGTTCCCACCTCCAAACTTCACTGTTGGTATGGTGTTTTTAGGGTGATGTGCAGTGCCATTTCTCCTCCAAACATGGTGTGTATTATGACATCCAAACAGTTCAATTTTGCTCTCATCTGACCACACTATATTCTCCCAGTATTTCACTGGCTTTTCCAAATGTTGTGCAGCAAACTTTAAACGAGCTTCTACATGCTTTTTTTTTCAGCAATGTAGTCTTGCGTGGTGAGCGTGCATACAGGCCATGGCGATGGAGTGCATTACTTACTGTTTTCTTTGAGACAACAGTACCTGCTAATTGCAGGTCTTTTTGAAGCTCTCCACAAGTGGTCCTTGGCTCTTGGACAACTCTTCTGATTATTCTTTTCACTCCTCTGTCAGAAATCTTGCGAGGAGCACCTGGTCGAGGCACATTTATGGTGAAATTATTGTCTTTCCACTTCCGTATTATGGCCCCAACAGTGCTCACTGGAACATTCAGAAGCTTAGAAATGTGCCTATAACCAATGCCATCATTATGTTTTGCAACAATTAGGTTGCAAAGGTCTTGAGACAGCTCTTTGCTTTTACCCATCATGAGATGTGTCTTGTGTGACACCTTGGCAATGAGACCTTTTTGTAGGCCATCAGTTGGGACTGAACCAACAGGGGGCTGGATTGCTTTTTAATTACTGATAGTTTTCAGCTGTTGTCTTGGATTTCCATGCCTTTTTGCACCTCCCTTTCTTCATGTGTTCAATACTTTTTCCCTGTGTCATTTCACATTATTACACATAACTTAATTTCTGAACTTATTTGTTTTGGTTTCTTTGTATGTATGGATTACTTGGGTTGTTACCAACATCTGGTGAACATTTCATGTCAATAGCACCTTTGGAAATATATTTACTGAGAAAAATGGTGACGTGTTCAATACTTATTTCACCCGCTGTATTTAGATTCAGACTAAATTGAGACCTTAGAATTGCCCAATTGCATGTGGTTATGTATTAAAAATCATATTACTGTGCCGTGCTGAATGCTGCTTGCTGCAATGGAACCATTCACAGCTATTTCCCTGGAAAAAAATGTCATGCATTTAGCTGAACTAGTAGAACATACACCGTAACAAACTGACTTTTCATACCTTAGATTAATGAGATTGGCTTTCTTCTAGCTTCTCGCAATTTCCTACATGTTCGACTGTACAATAGGTAGTCTTGTGCTAAGCAAACACTGTACCTTAGCTCACTTGGGAAAAGTGGACGTTTATTGGTTAGTACAGTGAAAGCCCTCTCTGTTTAGGCAGTGTTGGTGGATGTCCTTTGAATCAACAGAGGTTGCATAGTTTGCTTTATTGATTTATTCCTTGGAGTAAAATGTGATTAAATATGAATGGAGTTCCTGTTTCTCTGTCAGCTATTTACTGTATGTTAAATAGCTGTCTGCCTTTTTGTCTGTGCACTGCCCTGTTTTGGCCTTTATTTGTGTGTACAAGTAAACTAAATAAATGTAATTCAACTGAAAAGGATGTAGGTCAAATGTCCCAGTTATATTCATCTGGTTATTATATGGTGTTAATATATAATGTGAATAAAACATTGATGTTAAAGTACATAGCGTAAAAATACATACTAACATGTTCATTGTCTGTTTTCCCTCCCCCAGGAGGACCAGCTGTATACTTGGGCCACCTTCGACCTGCCCTCCCACCTCTGGGAGCCCCATGAAGGCCGTACCCCAGGCCGCATCCAGGCCCTGTGGCCACCTCCACACCCAGCTCAGGTATGTTTTCAACACTGTGTGTTTTATGTAGTGTACCACGCTAAACAGATGAGCTCCAGAGGAGAATATTTATTCAGACATTGAACCGAGTGGAAAATGACTGTGCCTCAGGAGGATAACAGATCTTTGTACTCTTTCATTTTCTCTTACAAATGGAAGTGAATGAATACCAGACATGTTTTGTTACAATACTGTCCTCTTGTGGTTATATTTTGTATATTTTGTATAATGACAGAGCATGAGGATATTACTCCTGTTCTTCCAATAGAGGTCAGGCTTGGCTTGAATTCCTATGATAACTTTCATAGGTCATTGTCAGAAGAAGGTAAACTTCATATCCTGTCGAGCTCCTTACCTTGTAATGGTCACTTAGAAAGACTCGACTGTAAACTCAACACAAACTGTATTAACTACAGACATGGCTGGAGTGTGCATCTAAATCTGGGCTCTGTACTCTACACATGGCCTCTTTGAAGCTCGTTGAGACTTTGATCATCTCATGGGTCAAATCTTTTGTCTCCCCATCAATGTTCTAACTACCCAGGTGCTATAAGCCTGGAGTCTAAACATGTGGCCTTCCCTGACCCTGACCTTGACCCTGACCCTCACTTTACCCTGACCTATAACCCTGAAACCAAACACTCTCAGTTGTGGGTGTTTGTTTACCCTTATTCACTCAGGGTGTGGCATCTACTAGGTTTGAAGCCTGAGGAATTATTCAAAATATAGCTTTTTTGTAAGCATGTATTTATTTGTAAAAATGGGCTTCTTCTATAGAAATAGCTCCTGCCTCTCGCTAAATAGTAGAAAGCAGATTATTCAGTCGCAGTCCTATCGGTCCTAGACTATAGCGACAACATCTATATTAACGCAGATGCTACTTCGTTAAAGTTGTTAGATGCAGTTTATCATAGCGCACTTCGCTTTGTTATGGGTGACAATTTTAGTACTCATCACTGCATTCTCTAGCAGAAAGTTGGTTGTCCCTCTTTAATGTCATGTAGGTTGATACACTTATATGTTTTCATTTATAAAGCCCTTTTACAAGAAGTCCCACTGTACCTAACATCATTATTAAACTTTAGACACAGAAGTTACCACACCGGTCTCAGGGATGGCTATCTCTGGAAATTCCTTTTGTCTCTATTGAGTTAGGTAAATCAGGTTTTAGGTTTCTTGCACCTTATTTGTGGAACAATCTTCAAAATATTCATAAATGTGATGTTCTGGTGCCTCTAGGGCAAATTTCCCCCCCGGGGGATCAATAAAGTACCTATCTATCTATCTATCTATCTATTCAGAAAGCTGATTGAGGACCTTATTGCTGATGAATGGGTTTGTTTTATGTGTTTTTCTTTCTGCTTGGGTTTGTATTTATATTTGGAACTGGGTAATTCAGGGCTCATCTGTAAAATACACTTTGGTCTCAGTAGGACTCCTTTAAGCATTTCCCTTAAAAGTGTTCATGTCATCCTGCTTGACTGTTTACATCCTTCAAAAAGGGCTTCAAACATCATTTTATGTAAAATGCAAATGTACAATGTTCTGTATTCTATTGGTGCTGCTTGAAAAGGGGTCTGAAATTCTTTTTTTCCTGACAGTTTTCGTCAAAGTCTGGGAATCTGTCACAAGAGGACAATGGAAGTGATATTACAGGGCTGGAGCAGACCATTAATGACTTGAGGATAAAGATTGCAGCACTGGAAATACAGCATGCATCTCTGGAGATGGAGATCCACTCCAAGGAGAGTGGGGATGGGGACAATACTGTGGCCTTGGGGGGTGTCAGCCTCACAGGAAAGAAGAGGGTGGAGGTTTCCGTACAAACATCACCTGTGGAGGAAGCCTTTAGATTTGAAGTGCCTTTCAGGGGAGGATCAATCCCCTCCTCAGCCTCTGTCCCAGAAATCTCCTCCTCCTCCATCCCCAAACCTGACTTTGTCTGTACCTGCCAACAGCAGCATCAGAATGGTACCCAGCCCCCACCTCCTCCCACCCCAGGTATACCTCCTCCTCCTCCTCCTCCTCCTCCTCCTCCCCCTCCTCTTCTACCTCAGCTCTCTGGAGGGCCCCCACCACCTCCACCTCCACCCCCTCTCCCTGGTGGGGCTGGTCCTCCTCCTCCACCCCCTCCTCCTCCTTTACCAGGTATGTGCGGCCCCTGTCCCCCACCTCCACCTCCTCCCCTACCAGGCTTTGGACCTCCACCCCCACCCCCTCCACCAGGTATGGGCCCCCCTCCTCCGCCACCGCCCCCTGGCAGTGGACCTCCACCTCCCCCAGGCTTTGGTCCCCCCCCCCCCTCCCGGTGGTTTCATGGCCCCCATGGCCCAGGAGGCTGGCCCCCAGAAGGCACCCATCGAGCCCCCCAAGCCCATGAAGCCTCTCTACTGGACCAGGATCCAGCTGCATGCTAAAAAGTAATTACTAGTCCACTTTAGTCCAATGACTGTACATACATATACAGTATGTTTATCCAAAGCTTCCTGTTGAACTACAGTATTTGAGATATCCATAAACATAACGCATGAATGAGAACGTATGCGAAAGATAGAAATGGATCATTGACATTCATGGAGGCTATAGAAGGGGTTTTATGCTGAAGATAAAGATCAGCCTTGTAAACCAACGCTATACAGATGGTCACCCAGTGTAAAATTTGAGAAAGATGTTGGGAAAGAGTTTTTTGAGTTGAAACAGGTGTTGTGATGTGCTTTGCAGTGTTGGGGTAGCTTCTCTGAAATCATAGTTTCCCAACGTACCAATTGCTTCACACTGAAAGAAGTTAAGCTACACTAAAGCTGCCCTTAACTTAACTTAAGCTACTTTGAAAAAGTAGTTCATTACATCCAAGTTACTTCGGGAAAAAATGTCATATCGAAATCTGAAATGTCATAGACTACAAACTGAAAGACAGATCACTCTGGGTCAGGTGTTAACAGAATGTGTAATTTAGCCTATTAAACACAACAATTATGTTTCAACTGAGAATTAGGCAGGTCTGATGCCGAAAAACAAAGAAAATTCTTGCCTACTTCACAAATAATTTATTTTCTTTTTGCAATAAAATGTGTGTGTAGTTCCTCTAGTTAGCTACACCACTACATGGTGAAAACGTTATTAACTACTGAAAATACTACCTAGATTTGAATTTAGTTCAACTACCGCTAAGCTAATGCAAAATGTAATTTAATTACTAGTTGAACTACATGTATGTTCACTACTCCCCAACACTGGTGCTTTGGTACTGACTCCACACACGTAAATAAGTATTATAATAGCCTTATAATAGTACTGTGACGTGTAAAAAAGTCCACCTTATAATAACCAGTGGACATGATACATAGTGGTGGTTTTATTTATAGTTATTGGAAATGTAATGTTACTGAACAGTTGTTGTCTGAAGAGACGCTATCGTGCTGGTCTTCCTGCATTCTGGGGCTCTGTAAAGCATAACATGCCAAAGATTAGTTGTAAGTTTGAGGTATACATCACCAGTATAAAGATGATAGCGATGTAATCAGATCTTTTCTCTCTTCTATCTGAGGGATGCGAGTGGTTCTCTGGTTTGGGAGAAGATTGAGGAGCCGCCAGTGGATTTTGATGAGTTTGTCCTGTTGTTCTCCAAAAGTGCTGTGAGGGAGAAGAAAAAGCCAATATCAGACACCATCACCAAGTCCAAGGCCAAACAGGTACTGTACATTGTGTGAGCGTGTGTCTGCCTGTCTGTCCTTGACTCTCTTTGGTCCCACCTCTGTCTCTTCCTGTCCCTCTCTCCATCACATTAATCCCCTGCCTGTAAATGACATGAGGAAGTGATGTAGCCAGAGAGTGATTATGTGGTGTGAGGTCTGGCTCTCCCTGGCTCCCAGGCCCAGTGAAGCTCGGAGCCAGTGAGTGGCGTGTGGTGAGTAAACCCACACTGATGACTGGAAGACACTGTGGCAGCCTCGTCTATCCTGTGATTCCTCCCCTGAGACCGCTGCTCTGTGGCTCAGACCCAATAGTCTAGCATAGCTTCCCTTTCAAACTATATACTGTACTTTTCTGTCACAGCCAATGATATAAAAGCATTTGATAGATTTAAGTACCATGGTGGAGAACTAGCTAGCCAAGCACGTCCGCTCTAAGTGGTCACAGGGGGAATGAGGATAAAAAATTGTGTTTAGTAGAGTATTGGGACAGAGCGTTTCATGTGCTCTTCCCTCTTGTGTGAGAGGTACTTCCTCTGTGTATTCAGTACAGACAGACTTGATGATTGATGAAGAGCAGAAAACCAGGCTGAGTCACTTTTCATACTCACTCTCAGTCAGAGCTCATTATGTCTGGATTCAATCAACCAACCAACATTCATTCAGCCCATTCAGACATATGAATAATATATATATATATTTTAATGCATTACATCGAAAGTGCTAGACATGTCTCTCAGATATTTTCATGTCTCAGATTGTAAAAAGAAAAGGATGAACAGCATGTCTTGATCAGCGTATGGATATACCTTGTTATCATCTTTCTGGCCTCACAGGCCTTCTTTCTTTGTTGTGACTGGATATGTGTCTTCATATCAGAGTGGACTGCCTACTTCACACTATACTAGCCCCCTTTGTTATATTCAATGTTAGATGTGAAACTGTCAAGAAAGAATACTGTATTCAGGCCTTGAGTTTTAGTTACATTAACAGATGTCTGCATTTCTCTTCTACTTTTTCCACATCAACAAATGTTGTTTTTGTGATAATTCATTCTCTTTTATGGTCTAATGAAGAACAAAATTTCCCTCAGGCTTTATTTCTGGCAAGTGATGCAGGGTTTTGTGGGTTTCACAGAAATATGTGTAGGCCAATATTGAAAACACAGTATTACTGGAATGATTGACTCATGACATAGGGAGGAGACACAAATAAAACATCAATCGGTGATTGACGGGAATTAAAGATCTTTTAAAACCTAGGATTCAATTTCTGCACATGGTTTGTATGTAATATTTTCATTCAAACCATATTCCCATCAGGGAAATGTTTGGATAATTAACTGTACATTAATAAACAGTTTAGTTAGTTATGATATACTGCAGGGAAAGAGGTAAAATTATCTACAATGTGGCATAATCATCTTCACTATGAACACATCAGACAGTATTATACTGCAGTCTAATACCACCATTATACACCTACAATAAGAGCATGTGCCAACTGATATATTACTTTTTATACACTTTTTGAGCGTTGAAAATGACATTCAATGATGTCTACAGTGTGTTGGAAAATGATTTAGCTGTACGTGTTAGACTGTCTCTGTTTTGGCTGTGGCAGGAGGTCAGTGATGTAACTGTGTCCATGTTCTATGTTGTTATGGTTTGTGTGACCTGGAGCACATGGCACTGGTCTGTCTGAGGCTGGGGTTAACGAGCTACACTCCCCACACCACTTTATTACCCAGCAGCCGGGAGAGGCTACTCCACAGGAGGTTGGTGGCACCTTCATTGTGGAGGGCAGGCTTGTACTAATGGCTGGAGCAGAATCAGTGGAATGGTATCAGATACATCAAACATGTGGTTTGACGCCATTCCATGTGCTCCATTCCAGCCATTATTATGAGCCGTCCTCCCCTCAGAAGCCTCCACTGGTCTACTCTACTGTGAACCATACGTGATACTGTCCATGGTTTCACCAAGGCTGTTGGCTGTTGGTTTATCCATATATTTAAACTTGATCAGCAGTTGAAACTATTTTTGTTTTGGATTTATTTTATATAGAGCCAAGACTACAGGGAACTCTCTTCCACCTCAACTCAAGCTAGCAGTAAAATCTGATTTAAAAAAACAACAACAGATAAAATAATACCTCACGGAACAACACAGACAAATTATAATATTGTAAATTTTATATTATAAATGTATAATATATGAGCAATGTAACTTTTAATGCACAATGTCTTGTATTTATGACGTAGTCTGTTGTTTTACTAGAATGTTTTACTGTATTTCTGTTCGGACCCCAGGAAGAGTTATTTCATACAAAATAATAAATACTAAATACTACATTGAAAAGCGGGATCTTCTTTCCCTTCCGTTCTCCGTTTCGCTCTCTCTCTAACTCTCTCACTCTTTCTCTCTCAGGTGGTGAAGCTGTTGAACACCAAGCGATCTCAGAATGTGGGCATCCTCATGTCCAGCATCCACTTGGACATGAAGGACATCCAGAATGGTGAGTGAGGATGCTCCACCTCATCACAGCATAACGTCATTTCAACCAGTTACGCCCGCTCAGTAGTTACCTTAATTCAAGTTTGTTGGACAAAGCATTGACCTCTCTAGAATTCTGATGGATATAGTCATAATTCACGTGTGTTATTGCCTCAAGTGAGAGTCCTCATTATTAGGTTATCACTACTCTTTGAAGTATTCTCTTTTTCACTGTGTTTCCATCTTCCATTTAGTTGACTATATTATATTTTATCCCACGCTCTCTCTCCCTCTGTGTCTTTCTCTAATATATTGTCACTCACACTCTGTCTCTGTCTCTGTCTCTGTCTCTGTCTCTCTCTCTCTCTCTCTCTCTCTTTCTTTCTCTTTCTTTCTCTAATATATTGTCACTCTCTCTCTGTCTTTCTCTAATATATTGTCACTCTCTCTCTCTTTCTCTAATATATTGTCTCTCTCTCTCTGTCTTTCTCTAATATATTGTCACTCTCTCTTTGTCTTTCTCAAATATATTGTCACTCTCTCTCTGTCTTTCTCTAATATATTGTCACTCTCTCTGTCTTTCTCTAATATATTGTCACTCTCTCTCTCTTTCTCTAATATATTGTCACTCTCTCTGTCTTTCTCAAATATATTGTCTCTCTCTCTCTGTCTTTCTCTAATATATTGTCTCTCTCTCTCTGTCTTTCTCTAATATATTGTCACTCTCTCTCTGTCTTTCTCTAATATATTGTCTCTCTCTCTGTCTTTCTCTAATATATTGTATCTCTCTGTCTGTCTTTCTCTAATATATTGTCACTCTCTCTCTCTTTCTCTAATATATTGTCACTCTCTCTCTGTCTTTCTCAAATATATTGTCTCTCTCTCTCTGTCTTTCTCTAATATATTGTCACTCTCTCTCTGTCTTTCTCTAATATATTGTCACTCTCTCTCTTTCTCTAATATATTGTCTCTCTCTCTGTCTTTCTCTAATATATTGTATCTCTCTGTCTGTCTTTCTCTAATATATTGTCACTCTCTCTCTCTTTCTCTAATATATTGTAACTCTCGCTTTCTCTGTCTTTCTCTAATATATTGTCAGACTCTCTCTCTCTTTCTCTAATATATTCTCTCTCTCTCTCTCTCTCTCTCTCTCTCTCTCTCTCTCTCTCTCTCTCTCTCTCTCTGTCTTTCTCCAATATATTGTCAAACTTTTTCTCTCTCTGTCTTTCTCTAATATATTGTCAAACTTTTTCTCTCTCTGTATTTCTCTAATATATTGTCTCTCTCTCTCTGTATTTTTCTAATATATTGACACTCTCTCTGTCTTTCTCTAATATATTATATAATATTTTGTCACTCTTCATCCAAGTCTAAACTGCCTTTTTAAAGTGGAACAACTCCAGACTTAACTGATAATGGATTCTCCTCCTCTTATAGTCCACTGATTGCCTCGCCATTCATCCCTCATCCGCGTGTCTAAACACTCCTTATAAGATGTACGCTGGGGAGGGTCTGTCTATCCTATAAGTCCTCTCAATAGGCTTATCTCAACGGGAGGAGGTGGGCCATACTCATCAGTCGCCAGTGTTAGGACTTTCTTTCAGCATACAGCATTAGTGTTGATTAGAGAGTACAGTATATCATGACGGGATGAGTTTGGGAAATAGAAATACAGTTCTTCAGAATGACCTGGGAACCATCCAGATAATGTTACACTGTTACACGGATTTCAATATGTTATCTAAACCCCACATCTAAAGAGACAAAGGAGAAAGATACTTTTTCTAAATCATATTTTTTTTATGACTGTGGCATTGTTGTATAGAGAGTCATGTTAGCTCTCCATTGGTGGTTATTTAGTCTTCTATTTGGCTGACACTTTCATAAGACACTTCCGTGCGATGTGGGCTTCCTGTAAACCTTTAGAGTGCTAGTCATCGTGCTAGGTGCCAGGGTTGGTGCCTGGCTCAGTGCGGTATGGAGGATGCTGGAAGCTGCTGCTGGGTTTGATCATGGATGGGATTTCTGAGAGAGATGATACAGGCTTTTCCTCTCTGTCAGATACTCAACCCTGTTTGAGTCAGTAACTAAAACCAAATGAGTGATAGTGAGAGAGAGAGAGAGCAGGTGGAGAGATAGAGAGAGCAGGCGGAGAGAGAGCAGGTGGAGAGAGAGAGCAGATGGAGAGAGAGAGAGCAGGCAGAGAGAGAGCAGGTGGAGAGAGAGAGCAGGCGGAGAGAGAGAGTAGGCGGAGAGAGAGAGAGCAGGCGCGGAGAGGAAGGGAGAGGCTGGCCCTGTGAAGGGAAAGAGAGGGTGAAAGCTCAATAAAGAGAGAGTGAAACTAGCAGACAGAGGGTAGGGTGTGAGAGATAGAAATGGAGTATGTGATGAGGTCATAGGGGGATGGAAGAAGAGATAGAGGGATGAATATTATAGAAGAAGAAAGCTTTTTGAGGATTGTTCATCTTCTCTCACAGCAATCTTCTGTTGACAGACAGACATGGGAAAACAAAATAAAAAAAAGAACTGACAGTTGTACTTGTTTGACCAGACTGACCACATTATAGAAACACCAAAAGGCCTTTACACAGCAATGAACAAATCCCACATGTTTTCCTGCAGATCAAGACCAGCCATATGAATGATTGGAAGAGGATCACAACAGGGTTGATGCTGTGTTTACAGCTATTCTTCCTTGGGTCCACAAAAAACACAAAACATGACAAGTAACGAAACACTGGTACACTGATAGACAGGTTGGCGAACATACCTATTCTTCACACAGAGATGTATGTGTTAGGTAAGGGGTTAGGTGGTGAACAATAGCTACAAAGGCTTTCACAGAACACTCATTCAACTGATTTATCTACGGTAATAAACTGGGTGGTTCAAACCCTGAATGCTGATTGGCTGACAGCCGTGGTATATCAGACCATACATGACAAAACATATATTTTTACCTCTCTAATTACATTGGTATTCAGTGTATAATAGCAATAAGGCACCTCAGGGGCTTGTGGTATATGGCCGATATACCACGGCTAATCAATCAAATTTCAATCAAATTTATTTATAAAGCGCTTTTTACATCAGCTGATGTCACAAAGTGCTATACAGAAACCCAGCCTAAAACCCCAAACAGCAAGCAATGCAGATGTAGAAGCACGGTGGCTAGGAAAAGCTCACTAGAAAGGCAAAACCTAGGAAGAAACCTAGAGAGGAACCAGGCTCTGAGGGGTGGCCAGTCCTCTTCTGGCTGTGCCGGGTGGAGATTATAACAATTCATGGCCATTAAGGCCAGTTCTTTCTCCAAGATGTTCAAATGTTCATAGATGACCAGCAGGGTCAAATAATAATAAAAGTAGTTGTGGAGGTTGCAACAGGTAAATACATCAGGAGTGAATGTCACTTGGTTTTTCAGTGCAATAGAGCGCAGGTGCAGTAGAGAAAGAGCGAGATAAAAACAGCAGGTCTGGGACAAGGTGGCACGTCCAATGAACAGGTCAGGGTTCCATAACCGCAGGCAGAAGAGTTGAAACCGGTGCAGCAGCACGACCAGGTGGACTGGGGACAGCTAGGAGTCATCAGGACAGGTGGTCCTGAAGCATGGTCCTCCGGGTAGGCTCAGGTCCTCCGGGAGAGGAGGTAGAGTGGGAGAGAGAGAGAATTAGAGGGAGCATACTTAAATTCACACAAGACACCGGATAATAACATCAGATTTAACAAACTGACCCTAGCCCCCCGGCACATAGACTATTGCAGCATAGATACTGGAGGCTGAGACAGGGGGGGTCAGGAGACACTGTGGCCCCCTCCGACAATACCCAAGAGCTGTATCCAGGCACTCCAATTTGTGTCGTGCCTAAGAACAGCCCTTAGCCGTGGTATATTGGGCATATACCACACTCCCCCGGGCCTTATTGCTTAATTATATTCCAGGGAGGGTTGCATTATGCTTCTATTACATAGGAGATTGTGTGCAAAAGTTTCAGTTAGGCATGCATGTGTCATGCAAATTGATTTACCTTTCGCAATTCGAAGTACTGCAGGAAAGCCTGAATATGCACTGTTATATCCTGTTCCTTTTAGATTAGCTTTGTTACAGTACTTCAAAATAGATCAGATTATATAAGTATGTGGTCTCACTGTGCTCAATGCATACCTCAACACGTCAGATTAAACAAGCTAGACCCCCAGGCTCTGTTTATCTTTAACATTTAATTTCAAAGGATTACACTCACAGATTCGTAGAGACAAAAAGGTGACATCAGGAATTCATACACTGAAATTCAAGCACAGCGCTTTGTACCTTGACAGATTTTTTTGTCATGGATCAAAATCCAGGATCAATATCATTATATAGTAGGGAAATGGGACTGTAATCAGCCTAGATATATTGACATGAGTTATCTTTTAGTCCAACATGAATGATAACTGGTTAAGATTTATTTTGTGAGGTGGGACCAAAATATTTTATCCAATAGGAATTTGCCAGATATTATCATTAAACGCTACCTGTTCTTTCCCTTCTTTAAAGCCATTCTGAACATGGACAACACTGTGGTGGACCTTGAGACCTTGCAATCCCTGTATGACAATGTAAGTTGATTGAAATATATTCATGATTATACACTATGCGTTTTCATTGTAAACGTTTGGTCACAAGAACTTTCACTGGAGAAAAAAAACAATTGTTTTGGGCAGTTTCTCAACCTCCGGTCCGTGGACCTGTGCCGGTCCATGGGATTTTGCTGGTCAATGGTCCCTGAGGTGGTTAACTGACACTAATTTAGTCATTGCTACAATGAAAAAACGTAACTTGCCGGTCCCTGGTATGAAAAAGGTTGAGAGACACAGGTTTAGGGCATGTGGAATATGAAAGGGTAATCAATGGACAGGCAAACATGTCTACATTACCACAAGTCATGTAAGATACACCCACTCACACCAGTTCCATGTAGAGGCTATTGCACAACAATCAACTAGATTTGGAGCTTTTGGACTGAACTTTTTATTTCCAATAAGCAGTTTACAACGAAACCATCATTGTTTAAGTTTCATGCCATATTGTTACAGAAAGCTATCATTCAATTATATAATAAGATGTAGTCAAGCCAAAGTATTAGTGACTAGTTGTAAATCAGTCAACAGTTATTCATTTTGGTTTTTTTGGACTACTAAACAAAAACCACAATTTCCATCAATTAAATGCACCTTCCTTGGAACATCTGTGAAGGCAGGCTTTTCATGAAGAGTCTTTGAATCTTTAATCATTACCTAAGTCTTTATAGGGTTTCCAGAATAGTTGAATGATTTTGTTGTGGATGTCAGTTCCACAGCGTCTGCTCTGAACATGCCTCTGTATCTGGAGTTCATGCTCCATCTGGTCCACTTGAAAGGCGAACTAAAGGAAATGTGCTTTAAATACCAAAACAAACATGGAAGCCACAATTCCTATTGGTATGTGTGGTGTTTGGCCACAGAGGCAGCCCTGTACGTCTGCTGGAAGGGGATAGACTTTTCTCTAGTAAACATCTTATTGTTGTTTAAAGAAATTGGTAAGACATGCATTATCATACAGGTGAAGTAAAGACACATTATCTCTCTCCACTGTTATAATTGTAAGGATGTATGTTCAGAGAGGTCTCTGGAAACCTTTATGGTTTTCAGGTTTGGTGTCCAGAGACCTCTCTGGAAATCTCTATGCTTGGGATTGGTCCCCAATTAGAGGCAGCTGCACCGCATTGCCTCTAATTGGGGAACCTATTTAAGTATTAGTTATTCCCACCTGTGTTTGTGGGTTTTTGTGTGTGTTCCTTTTTGTTTTCACGCCAGTTCATGGTCGCTGTCTCTCCTTTTGTTCGGTTTTGGTATTATTATCGTAAATAAAAGGAATGTATTCTCACCACAGCTCTGCGCTTCGGGTCCTGTCTCATAGCGATCGTGACAATAATAGGAATTATTAAAGTACAATGGGATAATGTGACAATGTATCCCATTGTCCCATTATATCATTAGCCCATTGCACTTTAATAATTCCTATTATTGGGATAATGGGATAATGTAATAAAGTTTGTTATTATTTCATTCCTTTATAATAAGACTCCCTGGTACACCCTGCTGGTTGTGAAGGTTCCAATAGCTACGTCATTAGCCCTGCAAGACGTTAAATGGCCAGTGGAGGCTGCTGATGGGAGGACGGCTCATAATAATGGCCGGAACGGAGCGAATGAAATGGCATCAAACACATGGAAAAACACATGGAAACCACGTGTTTGATGTATTTTATACCATTACACTGATTCCGCTTCAGCCATTCCCACGAGCACGTCCTCCCAAATTAAGGTTCAACCAACCTCCTGTGGTTTAACCTGTCTCTTTCAGCAGAACATTTCGTTATGTCAACAAAGAGAGGAGCATGAAAAGGAACATGTTTTTTCAATTTCAACCTTGATACAGTTTCACCTTGATTTAGTTTTAAGATACCATGACATTCCTGAGAAGCTTTTGTCTGGGCAACACAAGAGGCCTGTCCTTTGACTGCTAGAGCCACATTAATAATATTGAAAATTACTGTGACTTAAGACATGATGTAGTTTTGAGGAAATGTGTCATAACCCATGAGTCTAAGCTCTGTCTAAACCGGAGGAGGGGGGAGGTACTACTAAGCTATATGGAATTGTTTTAAGAAGCTCATACCAAGGATCATTTTGCTATTTGATGTTGATTTTTAAGAAAAATATTCAAAAATTATTTGATGAACATTTTTATTTGGTCTTACTGCTATTAGCCCATACAAACACATTTAATAACAGATTCACTACATGAAACAACAGCTATATCTCTCAGATGTGGGATAGACACTTCAGAACAAACTGTCTTTAGATTTGTTTTGGGGGGACTTATATGTATTTAACCCCTTATTTTTGTCCCTAAACAGTATCCACACACACACGCACACGCACACGCACACGAACCCAATGGTCACTCTGAAAGAGCTCTAGAGTTCCTCTGTGGAGATGGGAGAACCTTCCAGAAGGACAACCATCTCTGCAGCACTCCACCAATCAGGCCTTTAATGTAGATTGGCCACTCCTCAGTAAAAGGCACATGACAGCCCGCTTGGAGTTTGCCAAAAGGCAGCTGGTCTCTGGTCTGAATGCCAAGCGCCACATCTGGTGGAAACCTGGCACCATCCCTACAATGAAGCATGGTGGTGGCAGCATCATATTGTGGAGATGTTCTTCAGCGCCAGGGATTGGGAGACTAGTCAGAATCGAGGCAAAGATGAACGGAGCATAGTACAGAGAACCTGCTCCAGGATCTCAGACTGGGGTTAAGGTTCACCTTCCAACAGGACAATGACCCTAAGCACACAGCCAAGACAAAGCAGGAGTGGCTTCGGGACAAGTCTCTGAATGTCCTTGAGTGGCCCAGCCAGAGCCCGGACTTGAACTCAATCGAACATCTCTGAAGAGACCTGAAAATAGCTGTGCAGCAACGCTCCCCATCCAACCTGACAAAGCTTGAGAGGAATGGGAGAAACTCCCCAAATACAGGTGTGCCACGCTTGTAGCGTCATACCCAAAGAGACACAAGGCTGTAATCACTGCCAAAGGTGCTTCAACAAAGTACTGAGTAAAGGGTCTAAATACTAAATGTGATTTTTTTTTTTTTTTTTTTGTTCAAAAATTCGAAAAACCTGTTTTTGCTTTGTCATTATGGGGTATTGTGTGTATATTAATGAGGGAAAAAAACAATTTTAATACATTTGAGAATAAGGCTGTAGCCTAACAAAATGTAGAATCAAGGGTTCTGAATACTTTCAGATCTCTTGACTGGTAGCAGGGGACCTTCAGACAAGTATTTTGAGGCCTGTGGGCGCCCTAGAGCAAAACAACCGACAAGTACTTGTTCTTTCCATAGAGGGGTCTTAATAGTTTGTAGACCAAACCGTTCGGATGCTACAGACCATTCTGTGAGAATACCAATTTTTGGGATGTCTCATGGTCTGACAAACACGGTTCTAGCTCTGTCACCTCTCACCGCAGATGCGTGAGTGTTACATAGGCGGATTTGTTGGCTTGAGACACATCCAATGCAACAAAAAAAAAGATAAACTGAAAAAAAATGTATTACGCTAATTAGATTTCCTTAACCTTAATAACAGAGAATCTGCTCAACCCACCCTCATCTCTCTTCCTCTTCTGTCTTGCCTGAGGCTGTGTTATTGAGTTGAGGAACCAAATTGTTTCTCTTTTGTATTGCAAGACTCCATCCTGTCTCCCAGTCTCTAACCCCTAACCACAGTTGGCAGTGTAGCCACCCTGACTTCGGAATGAGGGGTTCTAATGGTTACACCCTCACAGTTCTAGAACACACTCACAAACACAGAGCCATGGAGAAGGTCACTCCTCACTTCACAGTAAGACGTGCAGTCACCCTGTCTGTGGGCTCTGAGAATATAACCATAACTGCTCTCACAACACAAACCCACAGGAAGGAAGAGGTCACTGTGAGGTACCCCTCCCCACAAATATCAGGAGTCGTAACCATCTGACACGACTCTTAGAAGTTCAGGGAACCCCTCCCAACACCACATTACTGTGCACATGATAAGCAACATCATGACAAACCCCAACACTTACACTCATGACATCTACTCATAGGCTGAGACTGCAGAGGTCGAGGAACGTTGTAACAACACTGTCTCTTTGTACGAAAAATACAGAATTGATGACAGTGACATGGGTCAGTACAATAATAGCACCTCAGACTACGTTCTCACAGAATTTGTTCGTCAGAAAACAATCTTGACTTGAAGTTTAGTGTCATACATGGGAGGTTTAGAAAGGTTGAGTTGAAATAAAGGAGTGTTCACATAGCAGTGACCTTTGGTCCAAAGTCATTTTCCAAAAGGTCACCTTTCTCTGTAATGTCACATGCAATTTTCTCTCATAATATCATGGGGAAGAAATTTTACCAATTCATAGATCTCACCATCATATCTCCTCACGTTGGTACACCCACAAGTAAAAAAAAGGACCTGTTTCATGTTAAATGTATTTACACTTTAAAACATGTTGTTAACCAGAACCAGAGCTTACCCTCTTGGACCCAAGGCAGAGTGTGTTGAATACTAATTCACCCTGTGTTTGATGTGCTGCTGCTGAGTTATTCCTGGGCCAGGCTCTGGAGTCAACATCAGCTCCCCTAGTCTGCTTCCTCAGACGAGCCTGAACTCATGAGAGACATACAGAGTTTAAATGTCTCTGTGTCGGACGTTTTATGGTTTTGCCGTTCTGCATCAGGCCTGTCAAACTCTATTTTCTTTGTCTTTGTTAAATGAGAGGCCATCTCTGGCCTGGTTTATTTTTGTTCGACCACCTTGTACTAAACTGTGGTTTTGTGTCGGAGAATATGAAAATATGTTATAAATCGAAACCGTACTATAGTGTTTCTAAAGTTTCTACAAGGGCTGTATTTGACCACATTCAGTTCTAAGAGAAAGAACAGGGTTCGTGTGCATGTATGGTATCTCAAGCACAAGGTACACTTTTGTGTTTCACTACTGTTACCCATTATCACACTCTTCATCTATTTCAGAGAGCCCAGCAAGATGAGATGGATAAGATTGAGAAGCACATCAAGTCATCCAAAGATAAGGACGACGGAAAGCCATTGGACAAGCCTGAACAGTGAGAGCATATGTAGGCCAAGAAAATCCCAATTTCAAAATGGTATCTGGTTAAGTCTTTTATCACTATCATCTTGTTCTTGTACTTTTCTCTTCACTAAGGTTTCTCTTCCAGTTGTCCCAAATCCCTAATTTCTCAGGAAGGGTGTTTTGCATCCTCTTTCAATCAACCTTTGATGAATGTATCTCCTCCGTCCTCCGGAAAGTTGAAATCCTTCAGAGAGTGTGTACGGTGAGTCTCCTCTACATCTATTTGAAAACAGCCTGTAACATTAGTGGACAATGTAATGTACAGCCATGCATCGAGAGTGTTCAGTACATAAGGAATGAGAGCCATTATCTCTGCAGAGGGCAAATATACAGTATGCCTCATTGATACCTGATGCACTGAACTGAACTATCTCTCGCTCTTCTTCTGTTTCCCCCTCTGTCTTCTCTTTCTCTATCCTCTTCTTTATTTTATTATCTTTGTCCCTTTGCTTCCCGCTTCTCTACCTCTCTATTATATAATCTGTCTCTCTACCTCTCTATTATATATTCTATCTCTCTACCTCTCTATTATATATTCTGTCTCTCATTTCCCTTTCTCCTTCTCATCCCTCTCTCCGTCCTACATCCTATTCCTCTACCTCCTCTTCCTATACCTCTTCTTCCTCTACCTTCCCTTCTTCTACCTCCTCTTCCTCTTCATTCCCTTCCTCTACCTTCCCTTCTTCTACCTCCTCGTCCTCTACCTCCCTCAACTCCTTGTCTCTGTCTTTCCCCATGCTGTGCATCAGACTCTGCAGAGAGGTCAGTGTGTGATGCAGGTGCTAGGCCTAGTCTTAGCTTTCGGGAACTTCATGAACGGAGGGAACCGATCGCGCGGGCAGGCTGACGGCTTCACTCTGGACATCCTGCCCAAACTCAAGGACGTCAAGAGCAGTGTGAGTGTGTGTTGAGCTCTGATCATAACTGCCCTGTTACGGTGCTTAGGGAATGTCTTTGTTCCCAAATGAGTGAGTGACTGACTGCTTGTTAGATCTTTGGTGTACCACCAGTCCTGTCCTGTAAGAACATAGTGGTCAGTGTTTTCTGTATTGGAATCCCAGAGAGGTGCCCATAAAGAAGACATGTTATCAGCTCTAAGTTATGACAGTCTCCCCAGCAGAGGTTTCACTTGTGTTTGATGCATTGCTTTGCGGTGCTGAACTTCTAAGACCTCTTTAGATGTGTTCTACATACAAATGAAAATATTATGCTCTAAAATGATTAGATTAATGACAAAAAGGATTTACGGTTTATTTATTTGGATCTTTTCAACCGTCTCTCTTTCAGGATAACTCTCAGAGTCTTTTGTCATACATCGTTGCTTACTATCTAAGGCACTTTGATGAGGTATGTTTTGGTTCCTGTTTATTTGAATCCCTTTCTGATTTACTCTGATTTGCTGAGATATCTTTCATCTTCCCTCTCGCCAGAGGATAGCGTGGCTTATTTTTTTATCAAATTATTTATTTTCCTTTCCCCCATTTACAACAGTTCCCTCTCAGTTCAACCCAACCTGTAGTACGTTAGCTGGCACAGGATCCAAAGGGAGCCTATTGTAAATAATTAGGTTAGCCAGATGAGATGAACTCAGCCGAGAGTATGTTGCCAAAATCAACCTACACGACACTGTTCTGGGCTCCTAATGTCTCCCTGGTAACACTGATGGACAGGATAAACGTATTCTTTGATTACAATGGCTCCTCTCTAGCTGATGACTATAACCACTACCACCATGCAACCTTATCTTATTGGGAATGTTTGGATTACTGATAAGAATAGTCGAGACATTCATTCCAATCTTACCTGAGATGTATACTGGAGAGGGTTGCTCTGGTCTTTGATGAGGATTGACTTGTGTGCGTATGTTGTTAGGACGCAGGTAGAGAGACCTGTGTCTACCCTCTCCCTGAACCCCAAGACCTCTTCCAGGCCTCTCAGATGAAGTTTGAGGACTTCCAGAGAGATCTACGCAAGCTAAGGAAAGACCTCAACGGTGAGACTGGCTCCCAAAAATATATTTTGATCCATTGGAGCTCCATTTACAAACATTGAACTGTATATCACCAATACCAGGTAGTAAACCTGAATCAACGTTGATTATGACAGGTGTCACATCATGTTTATGATCCATTGTGTAGGATTTATGAAAGTATAACTCAGGTGAAATGCACCCCTGTATCTCTATCATGGGAATTTCTTCCAAGTGTGCCCAGCCATAGTGATGTGTTGATCACGGAACAGGGTCAACACAAAACTCCAAACTGTCCTCACAACACAGAGCTCCAAACTGTCCTCACAACACACAACTCCAAACTGTCCTCACAACACAGAGTTCCAAACTGTCCTCACAACACACAACTCCAAACTGTCCTCACAACACAGAGCTCCAAACTGTCCTCACAACACACAACTCCAAACTGTCCTCACAAAACAGAGCTCAAAACTGTCCTCACAACACACAACTCCAAACTGTCCCCACAAAACAGAGCTCAAAACTGTCCTCACAACACAGAGCTCCAAACTGTCCTCACAACACACAACTCCAAACTGTCCTCACAACACAGAGCTCCAAACTGTCCTCACAACACACAACTCCAAACTGTCCTCACAACACAGAGCTCCAAACTGTCCTCACAACACAGAGCTCCAAACTGTCCTCACGACACAGAGCTCCAAACTGTCCTCACAACACAGAGCTCCAAACGATCCAGGTTCAGGGGGCTTCATACGCTGATGAAGACAGCTTGTCTGTCGAAACGTTGGTTATTAAATTATTACATCAGAGCTCCTAGAGTGTGCGGCTCTCCTTTTCTTTTCTCCTATCTGTGTGCCCCAGCTCAGGCCCCTCAGAGTGGGTCAAGGCCATGGAAAAGCCGCCTTATTTATGCAGCACCCGCATACTCACATTACAAACCATAAGATCTGAAGGTCCCATAATTAAAACCTTCAAAACTGTCAGTGTACTGGGTGGGTAGCAATACTATTTGACAGCAAGAACAGAATATTTTTTGTAAGTCTGTGTATCCTTTTCATAATAGTTCAACCTAAATACTAGGTCACTTCACATATGTCCAGGTAGAACTTGAAAAAATGTTTTAGAGGTTTACTGGGAATTACTGCTAGGGCTAGGCTGAAAGTCTGTCAAGTATTTTCCCAACAAAAAGCCCTGATGAAGTGTGGAAATCAGATTACACACTTAAAGCCAAGCTCATTGGTTGAAAACAAAACATACCTATTATATTCATTAGTCAGTCCTGACTCATTCAACACTTACAGCACGTTATAGGGGTCTACAAGTGTGCATCGATTTTATATGTGTCGATCAAGAATAATCAGCCAAATCTCCTCTCTATCATGTTTTATGTATCTTACTGTTAAACCAAGGCTTCTATTGTTTTTACTGAACTACAATCAATCTTGTGAAGTTTCAGGTTGCCCAGGTCCATTGAGAGACTCACTTGCTCATTCCCAATGGCAGAGTACCATGATGGCGTACATAAATACTTCATCATGTACTGTAGGGTTCTCTTTACTTTAGAGGGTACAGCTGAGTGTTGTAACAGATGTGGTCTTCGACGACAGTTGCCTGGGGATTAGGTTCATTAGTAGGTGTACCACAGCAGCGGGCTTGGATGGCCCTCAGGACAACAGCTAGCTCCACAGAGGGGGCCATATGGTTAACCAATTAGCTTCTGAGAACTCTGGCAGGCAGGTTTTGGATTCATCATGGGCACTGATGGACCGCGACTCTGGGGTTCGCCAAGGGACGCTTAAGAGGTCTGCAGGTTCCAAGGGTATCACTTATTGTTCAGAGAAAAGTATTAGGGTCAATGGGAATGCATCATTACTGGTTAGCTTGCCTTTACCCAATCCACAACAGTTATACACATTGTGTACGGTGATTAGCCCCAATTACACTAACAGGTAGAGTGTAATACTGCAATGTCAAAAATAGTCTTTACAAGATGTCTCACTATTTTCATTCCTTCTTTGTCCTCCTCCACTCCAGCATGCTCGGCAGAGACAGAGAAGGTCTGTCAGGTCTCTTCTGAAGTTCACCTGCAACCCTTTAAAGAGAAGATGGAGGAGTTTCTGAGCCAAGGTGAGTTTGAGAAAACAGAGTACAGACAGGCAAGAGGTGAAGGTGCCCCAGTTGTGGTTACTTGACAAATGACTCAACAACCACTGAGGCCATTTTGGGTTGTGGCTAAGACAAATGGACGAATTATCAATGACAAGGGAAGCCATTTTGGTCATTGATACCCCTTATCCTTGGTGCAACTAAACTGTAGCTGCCCCAAAGATGGAGGCCAATGACTAAGGCCTCAGATATCCCACTGGATTATGTTCAGTGTCAGAATACCTGACATGAGGAAGCCGTCTTGGCTCTGTGTCAGAGAATATAGTGTAGAGATAGGCAGTTGATCATCATGCTATCCTTTGGTTAGATTGCACTGCATCTGTCCTGCCAAGATTCATTCTACCTGGTCAGACCTGCACCTTGTGACTATTTGCACTGACTCTCCACACATCAAACCCTTACAAACAAGCACAAACACACACAGTCAATGCTGCTATTCTATTACATACTATTTATTCAACTGCAGACCAAGTCACTACCCACTTTATATTGTAAATATAATCAAAATTGACATAGCACACTCATAATCTATACTGTATATTGTGAACATATCAGTTTATTACAATGCATACTACCTTCTAATAACTTTTTTTATTATTGTACTACAATGTTGAGGGAGCTAGCATTTCACTACACCTTTTATATCTGCTGTAAACTGTGTACGTGACGAATACAATGTCATTAGATTTTGATTTTATTCAACGCAATTTCCATGGAGACCTCTGCTTATCCCAGACTGCATTGAATAACTCAAGGCTATTGTTTCAGCTTTGTCCCTCTGTTATGATGGGCTGCAGCAGCACCTGTTAGCTGAGCCTTTGACCTCTGTCTGAAAGACATTTCAAGAGCAGACCTACATCCAGGACAAACATGAACACATAATGAGGGCCATGGACAGGACTGGACCCTGACAGGGTAGATAGTATAACTGTAATGGCAATCTGGATTGTCCTTCCTTCTCCTCCTCCTGTCCTTCCTACTCCACCTCCTATCCTTCCTCCTCCTCCTCCTCCTCCTCCTCCTCCTCCTCCTCCTCCTCCTCCTCCTCCTCCTCCTCCTCCTCCTCCTATCCTTCCTCCTCCTCCTATCCTCCCTCCTCCTCCTGTCCTTCCTCCTCCTCCTCCTCCTGTCCTTCCTCCTCCTCCTGTCTTTCCTCCTCCTGTTACTTCTCCTCCTCCCCATCCTATCCTTCGTCCTCCTCCTCCTCCTCCTGTCCTTCCTCCTCCTCCTCCTGTCCTTCCTCCTTCTCCTGTTCTTCCTCCTCCCCATCCTATCCTTCCTCCTCCTCCTCCTCCTCCTCCTCCTGTCCTTCCTCCTCCTCCTGTCCTTCCTCCTTCTCCTGTTCTTCCTCCTCCTCTTGTCCTTCCTCCTCCTCCTGTCCTTCCTCCTTCTCCTGTTCTTCCTCCTCCTCTTGTCCTTCCTCCTTCCCCTGTTCTTCCTCCTCCTCTTGTTCTTCCTCCTCCTCCTGTTCTTCCTCCTCCTCCTGTTCTTCCTCCTCCTCCTGTCCTTCCTCCTCCTCCTGTTGACAGGCTCTGGCCATAGGGAGGCCTTTTGCTCACCTAGTTGGCCATGGTCAAAGCCTGACAGGATCTAGTATCCTAGATCTATGTGTTTTTGTTTTGTGTTGAATCCCCAATTAGAGACGGTTGCGAGACGTTGTCTCTGATTGGGGATTCTATTTAGGTTGCTCAACCCCACACCTCTGTGTGGGTCATTGTTTTGGATGTATCTAAATGTCAGCGGGTAGAAGTAAGTGTATTTACGTTTATTTGTATCGTGTTTCCTTTTGTATAGTTTGTCATTAAGTCTAGTTGATTTAAATAAAAGTATGTCGAACTATCGCTGCGCTGCTCCTTGGTCTCTCCCTACACCCACTCGTTACAGAATGACCCACCACCGCAAGACCAAGCAGCCTGGAGCCCAAAAGAACCCCCAAACTGTTTTTTGGGGGGGGCTATGGGGGTGGTCGGGGATCGACGGAGAGGAGCCCTGGCCACTGCACTCGTGGGGGGTCCAGGAGGAGCCTCTACAGCCAGGGGAGCAGAGGTACAGAGAGGAGTCGGAGGAAGACGACAACTATGTGCCTTTGTTCCCTCACTCGTGGGGGCTCCCGGAGGAGTCCTCACAGGAAGGGGATTGGCGATGGAGAGAGGAAGAACAGGGCAGTCGCAGCCCTCCAACTCAGGTCGGTACGGTCCGTGCCGACTCCATGCATCACTACATCGGTGCGCATCCAGAGCCCGGAGAGGCTGAAGGAAGGGGATCGCCCACCACTTCGTCTGCCAACCATCCACAATCGAAAGAGGCCCGAGGGATTTTACGATCGATCAAAGGAGGAACAGACGAGGTGGTGGAGAGCCTGGATGACTCTTCCACTTGAGACGCAGACAGAACCGCTGATTCAGCAAATAGAGGAGGAGGAGGACTTCCAGCGCCGATATGCTCTCGTGTCGAAGCTGATGGATAGACGGGAGTGGGCTTATGATACAGCGAAGGTCCGCGGCCCGGAACCTCCAGCGAAGGTCCGCGGCCCGGAACCTCCAGCGAAGGTCCGCAGCCCGGAGCCTCCAGCGAATTTTACGCAGCCCGGAGCCTCCAGCGAATGTCCTCAGCCCGGAACCTCCAGCGAAGGTCCGCAGCCCGGAACCTCCAGCGAAGGTCCGCAGCCCGGAGCCTCCAGCGAATGTCCGCAGCCCAGAACCTCCAGCGAAGGTCCGCAGCCCGGAACCTCCAGCGAAGGTCCGCAGCCCGGAGCCTCCAGCGAAGGTCCGCAGCCCGGAACCTCCAGCGAAGGTCCGCAGCCCGGAACATCCAGCGAAGGTCCGCAGCCCGGAGCCTCCAGCGAAGGTCAGCAGCCCGGAAGCTCCAGCGAAGGTCCGCAGCCCGGAGCCTCCAGCGAAGGTCAGCAGCCCGGAAGCTCCAGCGAAGGTCCGCAGCCCAAGAACCTCCAGCGATTGTCTGCAGCCGGGAACCTCCAGCTACGGTCCACAGCCCGGAGCCTCCGATGACGTACAGCCCCGCTTTGGAGCAGGAGCTCCTTAGCGTGTCGGTGCCCAGTCTGTGGCCGGCAGCCAGCCTAACCACAGGGATGGGGCTGGATACGGGTCAGGACATCTGCTCCGCTCCAATGATAGAGCAGTCCGCTCCACCGGAGTCCAATCCGGGTCCGGACGTCTGCTCCGCTCCAATGACAGAGCAGTCTGCTCCACCGGAGTCCAATCCGGGGCCGGTCGTCTGCTCCATTCCCATGCCAGAGCAGTCCTCACCCCTCCCATGTCATTTTTTTAATTTTTTTGTAATGATCGCGGCCGGGATTCCGCGCCTTAGAGGGGGGGTACTGTCAGGCTCTGGCCATAGGGAGGCCTTTTGCTCACCTAGTTGGCCATGGTCAAAGCCTGACAGGATCTAGTATCCTAGATCTATGTGTTTTTGTTTTGTGTTGAATCCCCAATTAGAGACGGCTGCGAGACGTTGTCTCTGATTGGGGATTCTATTTAGGTTGCTCAACCCCACACCTCTGTGTGGGTCATTGTTTTGGATGTATCTAAATGTCAGCGGGTAGAAGTAAGTGTATTTACGTTTATTTGTATCGTGTTTCCTTTGTAGAGTTCGTCATTAAGTCTAGTTGATTTAAATAAAAGTATGTCGAACTATCGCTGCGCTGCTCCTTGGTCTCTCCCTACACCCACTCGTGATACCTTTCCTTCCTCCTCCTCCTGTCCTTCCTCCTCCTCCTGTCCTTCCTCCTCCTCCTGTCCTTCCTCCTCCTGTTCATTCTTCTCCTCTTTTCTTTACTGTATGGCCTCCACTCTCAACCTCACTCCTTTACTCTCTCGTTCCCTCCGTCATATCAGGAAATCAAATAAACACTTGGAGGAAGCTGTTTACCCTGGGAACAGTTAAAACAGGGATGATGAATTAGCGGTGGAACAAGCGCTGATGATGAATCCACCTAGCGCCTTCCCTCTGCGATCGGCCATGTTTGTTTTCCTTTGACCACTGTGTGTTTGTTATCACCCTCCCTCCCAGACCCTTTCAACAACCTCCCCATGAAAGAGTACCTTCTCCACTGCATCTCAGTCCCTTTAACTTACTTAACTCTGAGGTATAGTGTCGAAAACTCTGTTTTAAAGAATGAAACTAAGCTCATCATAACAAACAAAGTAAGGTTTGGTTGTCATGTCTATTAAGACATGTAGCATGTAATTCTAGGCAGTTTTACATGGCAGGCTATTTCGGACTAACTGTTCCTATTCTTCTTGTAAATCTTGCTCACTGGCCCCTTCTCAAGTGCTGTTGTATTCAAATGAGAGTTGGTAATCTATAACACATGCTCTTCCGCTATGTTGCTCACTGTCCTTGAGTCCAACTTTAAAAGAAGCCTGGATGAAAGCGTCTCTCCGAAATAAATATTGGGTTTTCCCTTTGATGCAAATGACGAGGTTGTCCTCAGAAAGAGGAATGTTCGGTGTAACACTGACATGTGACTTGGAAGGCTCCAGACTAATTTCGCTGGGTGCCTCCACTGCGGCAAAAAAGAGCAACAACAGCAATGTTTTATTTGTGTTATTTCTATAATTTCAGACCCTGGAGTTAAACAGTTTCTGGCTCCATAGTTTCCACCACTCTTGTTTATTTTCTGACCATGAAACTAACCACAGAATAACAGTGAAAGGGGACTCGAAGGAACGGCACTGTTTGGTCTAGCTCGATTTTCCCCGCTTGTTTCACAGATTCTCATGCATGCGATGCCTTTGATGGAGTCTATGTGCCTCCGAACAGAACATTGGCCATGTGATAATCTGTTTCTGATGGAAATATTAAGATTAGTAATACTGGCTGCATGCTCTCTTCAGGGGACTGACTACTGCCTTGGCTAGAAGGGTTGCCTACTCATACCATGTCAGATAAGATTTATTTTTTGTCCAAAATCTATTTTTAATCCTCTAAACAGGTATTTACTTACATGTGTATATAAGTCTGGTATTACCTCTCTGCATACAGTACATGTTGTATGACATTTTGGATGTATTGAAAATGGATTCCATACTTCTTTGCTGATTGTTATGCTGTTGCATTGATCTGATGACATCCTTCCTGTTCTGATTTCTGATTGGTTATTGATGAGCAATCCGAATGTAGAAGAGAGGATCAGTTAGAGGATGATTTAGTACAGAGAGCCGTGGACTAAAGTGAACGTCCTATTGGACATGTCAGGGTTTCTTAGATGTCGCTCTGGCTTCAATTACACACAGCGATTTGATGTTCCCGGATAAAGACAGGCCGAAGATCCATGCCAAGAAATATTCCTACCCGTCTGCTTTAGTGGATGTCTTGGAAAGCTATGAAGAGGTTGTAGGTTTTAGGTTGCTATGGATTTGGATGCTGCTCTTGAAAGCTACTAACAACGTCTTACATGGTATCTATCGACCGTATAGGATTGTGTGTGAAAGCAAAAGCAATATAGCTAGAGAAACACGCAGATGTGATTGGCTGGGTTTGAACCCGGGTCGTCTGCATGCCACAAGACTGTTGTTAGTCCAAGAGCAAGCGTGGTTCGTTGAACCACCTAAGGTACAGTTCAGCTTAGCTTTGACATCCTCATCTGCACACTACAAGACTTTGTTAGCCCACTCAACTAATAATTGGCCTATAGGCATTTTCTCAGGGAGCTAATGCAAGTCAGTTCTCAGACAAAGATTGGTTCACCAGAACACCTTGGTTACAGCATCACAGACTTCCTGAATATCTCTATGAAGTTAACTGCACTGTAAAAAAAAATCCTATATATATATATATAATAATATGTTGATTCAATGTACAATTGTAAGACAACCAACTGCAATAGGATTGTTTGCTCTATAAAATGTTCACACACACGTTTTTTTTGCAAACTCACAATCGTATTGCATCTGGTTGCTGTACAATTGTACCTCGAATCAACATCTTTGTTTATACAGGGTGGAAGGAGAGAGAATTATGAAAAAATCCTCCTAAGGCTAAGGATATCCTCTGGAATTCCTCTGAGTTTGAGGATATTTCACAATAATTCCCTGAACTCATTAATACTAAATATACAAAAAGAACCCTTGCCTAGAAAACCATGGTGTTCATTTATCAGTGGTGCCACCACAGTCAGTTCAACACAATTACATGAACTAACCCTGAAAATGACAGCAAGTGTTATTAATGTTGATGTGTGAAATCCTGTGTAAACTGTCTATACAGGGTAAACCAAGTCATTCCGCCCATATATGAGAAATTGTTTAAGCTACACTACATGGACAAAAGTATGTGGAGACCTGCTCGTCGAATATCTCATTCCAAAATCATGGGCATTAATATGGAGTTGATCCCCTCTTTGCTGCTATAACAGCCTCCACTCTTCTGGGAAGGCTTTCCACTAGATGCTGGAACATTGCTGCAGGGACTTGCCTCCATTCATCCACAAGTGCATTAGTGAGGTCGGGCACTGATGTTGGGCGGTTAAGCCTGGCTCGCTGTCTGTGTTCCAATTCATCCCAAAGGTGTTCGATGGGGTTAAGGTCAGGGCTCTGTGCAGGGCAGTCAAGTTCTTCCACACCGATCTCGACAAACCATTTCTGTATGGACCTCGCTTTGTGCACGGGGGCATTGTCATGCTGAAACAGGAAAGGGCCTTCCCCAAACTGTTGCCACAAAGTTGGAAGTACAGAATCGTCTAGAAGGTCATTGTATGCTGTAGTGTTAAGATTTCCCTTCACTGGAACTAAGGAGCCTGAACCATGAAAAACAGCCCCAAACCATTATTCCTCCTCCACCAAACTTTATAGTTGGCACTATGCATTGGGGCAGGTACCGTTCTCCTGGCATCCGCCAAACCCAGATTAGTCCGTTGGTCTGCCAGATGGGGAAGCATGATTCATCACTCCAGAGAACGCGTTTCCACTGCTCCACTGAGTCCAATGGCGGCAAGCTTTACAACCACACAAGTCGACGCTTGGCATTGCGCATGGTGATCTTAGGCTTGTGTGCGGCTGCTCGGCCATGGAAACCCAATTCATGAAGCTCCCAACAAACAGTTATCGTGCTGACGTTGCTTACAGAAGCAGTTTGGAACTCGGTAGTGAGTGTTACAACCGAAGACAGACAATTTTTACGCGCTAAGCACTTCAGCATTCGGCAATCCTGTTCTGTGAGCTTGTGTGGCCTACCACTTCGCGGCTGAGTTGTTGTGGCTCCTAGACGTTTCCACTTCACAATAACAGTACTTACAGTTGACCGGGGAAGCTCTAGCAGGGCAGAAATTTTACAAACTGACTGGTTGGAAAGGTGGCATCTTATGACGGTGCCACGCTGAAAGTCACTGAGCTCTTCAGTACGGGCCATTCTACTGCTAATGATTGTCTATGAAGATTTCATGGCTGTGTACACAATTTTATACACCTGTCAGAAACGGGTGTGGCTGAAATAGCCGAAACCACTAATTTGAATGGGGGGTGTCCACATACTTCTGGCCATGTAGTGTATTTATCAATACTGATCATAACACCTTGCTCTATGGCTTATGTGCAACTGGACACATTGTTATCATCACTGCATTGTATCTTTATGTTTTCCATAATAACTGAACTGTGCCACATGTTTCTATAGTGATCCATTACTACTAAACTTTACATTCTGTCTGATGTTGTCCTGTTGAGTGGCTTGTCATGCCTATATTCTGACTATGTTTTCTCTTACAGCAAAAACTGATCTGGAGGCACAAGAAACACAACTAGAGAACTCTCATAAAATGTAAGAATACACCTGATGGGATTTTTAAAAGATGTTAGAGTTTCAGTATGATAACATTGGGACAATGATCATGTTGTGTCAGAACAGCTTACAAAATGATCAGCTAAGTTCACTCTTTACTGCGCTGTGCCAATGTTTAGATCCCCAGGATACATGGAACATGTACCTCTACCTCTAGATGGCCTTTACTGCGCGTCCTGTGATAGACTGAAGGCGTCCAGTGTCTGGGTTGTTTATCCAAGCAGAGCCAGAGTAGACAGCGTTGGCTCCAGGCTTCTGTTAACACTAGGCAGGAATGTGTTCCCTCCAAACTCCAGGGTATTGATCAAGCACAAAACCAGGGTATTGATCAAGCACAAAACCAGGGTATTGATCAAGCACAAAACCAGGGTATTGATCAAGCACAAAACCAGGATATTGATCAAGCACAAAACCAGGGCATTTGTCACTTTCACGTGTGTTCTCTCTCTCTCTCTCTCTCTCTCTCTCTCTCTCTCTCTCTCTCTCTCTCTCTCCCCATTTCTCAATGTGTTTGTCTCTCTCTCTCTCTCCCTTTCTTTATGTGTTTGTCTCTGAGACTTGAGCACAGCGAGATTCATTTAATTTAAAGGGTTTATAACCTTTTCATATGGAATTTTATGTGTGGAGGGAGAATATCACTTTCATGTTATCGACTTAGGAGAGAATGCGATTGCGGCAGCTAAATACATTCTAGTATTTCTTTGTGTACTGTTCTGAAATGCCCAGTCACTTTTACTTAGCATACTTCCATATCAAATGTTTTTTTTTTAAATGCTTGTATTTTTCTAAGATTAACTTTCACATTTCACATATTTATTATAAGCCTACAGGTTTCACAATAACTTAGTGTTTCTATAATCTACTGTAATTTGGGTATTTTGTTCTTTCTATCGTTAGTTTTTTGGAGCTGAGCGTGTTCTTTTCAGTCAAGGCCAAGGCGGGCGAGAAGGAAGTCTCTCCCAACACGTTGTTCTCTGTGTGGCATGAGTTCTCCACTGATTTCAAAGAGCTTTGGAAGAAGGAAAACAAACTGAGGCTACAGGAACGGTAAGTATTGGTGCAAGCAGTGTTTTACAGTCCTTTTATGTGTGTTGAGTCTATCCTATTCAATGAAAGCCACTCTTTGATGTGTCTTTCTTTGGGGAGTGTTGTACAATGTATGTTCTGACCTTCTACAGACCTACCACAGACCTACCACAGATCGACTGTACTGTACATGTCAAATCTACATATCTACTTTACTGCAATATCTCCCTGCGGTGGAACACAATGAACCTACTGTTTCACATTCACCTTCAAGCACACTAAGCACATTACCTCGACAAGCCAAGTGAAGTCATCTGTCAGCTTAATGTGTAGAATAAAGCACCTTTACTGAGGTCAAATGTAGTGCACCTTGAGCTCTTCGCCTCTCCTTGAAACAATAGAGAAGGCTGTGTGTTGTAACAACCAAGGATGCTGTAGCAACCGACCACCATTAATCCCAGAATTCAGTAGATGTTTTATGTAATCATCTCGTAGAAGGGAAATGGATCAGACAAACTTACATTTTGATTCCTATAGATATATTCATATTTCTATGGAACCTACCCTGTGAGGTCAATATCAATCAGAAAGTCAGGAGTTGCCATAGATGAGTGTTGAATCTTCAGTGTTGGAATATTATTATTTTTTTTACCTTTATTTAATTAGGCAAGTCAGTTGTGTGTGAACAAATTCTTATTTACAATGACCCCAGCCAAACATAGATGACGGTGGGCCAATTGAGCGCCGCCCTATGTGACTCCCAATCACAGCCGGATGTGATACAGCCTGGATTCAAACCAGGAACTGTAGTGACACCTCTTGCACTGAGATGCAGTGCCTTAGACCACTGTGCCACTCGGGAGCCCCAAACATTAAAACATAAATTATCCCCAAACATGAGTTTCCAATAGCATGCATCACATGTTCACTATTAGATCCTATCAGAGTCATTCAAATTCATAGACAAGATGAGAGATAGAAGGGTTGAAATGACCCAGATCGGTTTCTTAACCCCAATAATGAAAAGAACACATGAGCGATTCTGTTAGCTTCCAGTGGTTTGATGGGTTTAAAGATAGCATTTGAAAAGTCAACAAAATGCTAATTGTTTCGTTCTGCTGGATGTAGATTACATTGGGGTGTATTTGTAAAATACAAATAAATGTCTTGTGTTTTGTTCATTTGCAGCCTGATGAAAACTATGTTGTAATCATGATCAGACAATTTTTTATTTAACCTTTATTTTACTAGGCAAGTCAGTTAAGAACAAATTAGGAACAGTGGGTTAACTGCCTTGTTCAGGGGCAGAACGACAGATTTTTACCTTGTCAGCTCGGGGATTCGATCCTGCAACCTTCCAGTTACGGGCCTAACACTCTAACCACTAAGCTACCTGCCGCCCCAGTTGCTCAACTTTAGACTCCCCCCACCCCCTCAACCTGACTTACTACAAATGCATACCAAATTTGGACAAGCACGCGCACACGTGAATTTATTGGTCTAGAATGTATTTTGTTTTACAGTGTGCAGTGTTGAGAGTCAGGCAATTGAATGGTTTAAAGCTGGCTCTATCATCACAGTGGATCAGAAAAGGGCTTCTTAAAACATTAGAACTGGTCACCCATAACTTTCTCCTGTGTAAACAGCGCAGACCCAAACCTTGCCTGGAGAACCTCACTGCTGAATTGCCTGACCTTTTACTACTACAAACATACCTTATCTCTATTTCTAGGAGAAGGTACATTTCACATAGCAAGCGTGTGTATATTACAAATGCATTGCTGAAACTAGTGGTGTCTTTTCAGACTGAAAATGGCAGAGGAGGTTTTCAAACAAGCCAGAGAGAAGGCCTCGTACAGTGTCAAACCCAAACAGTCCTCTGGAATAGTGAGTTCTCTTTCAGTCTCTTTGTCCTTTCTCCTTTCTCTATATCTTCTGTCTCCTCATTCCTCATTATATACACTTGTAGAAACGTAATAATCCTGCAGCAACAGGATTTTTATGTATAGTCCATTTATGTAAATCACGAAGCTCATCGGCATGGAAAATTCTCAGCAACAAAGGAGTGATCAAATTAAGATCCTACATCTGTATTTTCCTCCTTCTCACTCCTCGTTTTTCAAATCTCTGTATAAATGTTAGTGTCAAAATGCAGGGATGAATTCATTTACGTGCCCCGTTGTAATGTCTGAAACTCCCTTCCATCTGTTTTGTATTCCACAGAAAGCCAAACTGGGTCAGAAGATCTGAGCCAATAGACTGGAGAAGTCTTAACCAGGAAAAGTTTGCACAAGTGAGATCAACACAATCTGATATGGCTTTTAAGCTATTGTATTTAAAAATATGTTATGTTTTTTTCTTTTTTAATTGTTTATTTATGTCATCCAACTGGTTATACATATGACCATGTTACCTTTTTGGAAAGTTTGATATAAACACAGTACCATGCTTTGTCGCAATCTGTCAATGAGAGATTTCCCCCAAGTCCAAAGAAAGCATTGTGTAGTCCAAAGTAAGTATTGTAGAATGAATTAAACAGTTAATTATTTTTGGACAGATGCCATTTTAATGAGAAATGCATCGTTTTCCAGTGAGACACACATGTTGTGGTATCCAGCCTATCCTCTGTAGCATTTAATAGAAAACACCAGTTAAGACAATCATGTTTCTATCCAATAAGCCATTTCTATCCATCTCTGCACTGCCTTCCAGTATAAAAAGGAGTACAAGAGTGAGCTTGTATATACAGTTGAAGTCAGAAGTTTACATACACTTCATTAAAGTCATTAAAACAACTTTTTCAACCACTCCACAGATTTCATGTTAACAAACTATAGTATTGGCAAGTCGGTTAAGACATCTACTTTGTGCATGACACAAGTCATTCTTCCAACAATTGTTTACAGACAGATTATTTCACTTATAATTCACTATATCACAATTCCAGAAGTTTACATACACTAAGTTGACTGTGCCTTTAAAAAGCTTGGAAAATTCCAGAAAATGATGTCATGGCTTTAGAAGCTTCTGACAGCTAATTGACATCATTTGTGTCAATTGGAGGTGTACCTGTGGATGTATTTCAAGGCCTACCTTCAAACTCAGTGCCTCTTTGCTCAACATCATGGGTAAATCAAATGAAATCAGCCAAGACCTCAGAAAAAAAAATTGTAGACCTCCACAAGTCTGGTTCATCCTTGGGAGCAATTTCCAAATGCCTGAAGGTACCACATTCATCTGTACAAACAATAGTATGCAAGTATAAACACCAAAGGACCACGCATCCGTCATACCGCTCAGGAAGGAGACGCGTTCCGTCTCCTAGAGATTAACGTACTTTGGTGCGAAAAGTGCAAATCAATTCCAGAACAACAACAAAGGACCTTGTGAAGATGCTGGAGGAAACAGGTACAAAAGTATCTATATCCACAGTAAAACGAGTCCTATATCAACATTACCTGAAAGGGTGCTCAGGAAGGAAGAATCCACTGCTCCAAAACCGCCATAAAAAAGCCAGACTACAGTTTGTAATTGCACATGGGGACAAAGATCGTACTTTTTGGAGAAATATCCTCTGGTCTGATGAAACATGTTTGGCCATAATGACCATCGTTATGTTTGGAGGAAAAAGGGGGACGCTTGCAAGCCGAAGAACACGTGAAGCACGGGGGTGGCAGCACCATGTTGTGGGGATGCTTTGCTGCAGGAGGGACTGGTGCACTTCACAAAATAAATGGCATCATGAGGAAGGAAAATGATGTGGATATATTGAAGCAACATCTCAAGTCAGGAAGTTAAAGCTTGGTCGCAAATGGGTCTTCCAAATGGACAATGACCCCAAGCATACTTCCAAAGTTGTGGAAAAATGGCTTAAGGACAACAAAGTCAAGGTATTGGAGTGGCAATCACAAAGCCCTGACCTCAATCCTATAGAACATTTGTGGGCAGAACTGAAAAAGCGTGTGCGAGCAAGGAGGCCTACAAACCTGACTCAGTTACACCAGTTCTGTCAGGAGGAATGGGTTAAAATTCACCCAACTTATTGTGGGAAGCTAGTGGAAGGCTACCCAAAACGTTTGACCCAAGTTAAACAATTTAAAGGCAATACTACCAAATACTAATTGAGTGTATTTAAACTTCTGACCCACTGGGAATGTGATAAAATAAATAAAAGCTGAAATAAATCATTCTCTCTACTATTATTCTGACATTTCACATTCTAAAAATAAAACGGTGATCCTAACTGACCTAAGACAGGGAATTTTTACTAGGATTAAATGTCAGGAATTGTGAAAAACTGAGTTTAAATGTATTTGGCTAAGGTGTATGTAAACTTCCGACTTCAACTGTATTTGCTTACCAGACAGCAAGTGCCTTTATAGCACACTGAGCTAGTTAATGACAAATGAGCCAATGAAATTCAACTAGATTACTCTGACAATACAACCTGTATGGAAACCAGACCTGCTTAGCGAAAACCTGCATTGTGACAATCATCAGTTTATCATACACTGTAGTTTCATAGAAGGATGATATGTGATGTACACTTGTAGTTTATGCAATAAATCATGAACTTAACCTTGACTTGAGCGTAGCTGCTAAGGTATTTAATACTAAGGTATTTAGTAGGTCATCAGGATTTCACATAATCCTCTATTGTTTTTAATTATGGAACCATAGTTACATATTGAAATAATATTATACAGTGAGTAATACTAATGTAAAATATAACTTAAAAAAATAACATTATCCATATTACATGTAAAATGATATGCAATCTGTATGTGACATATTCTGTGTGATTTGTATGTTTGAATTGTTTTCCTGTTCTATGTTCTGTTGGAGCCTTGTAGAGCTGTTGGTGACTGTGTCCCCATGTGCAATAACGCCTTTGTTCCTGATAAAATACTATTTATTGAAGATGAATCATCCTGAAAGTCTTTATCTGAATAGAGTCATTAGTCAACCATATCATTTAATGCCACAACATTGTTTGCATTCAGACCACAAAGATGTTTCACATGAAATAGATTTTATATATATTTATAGCTACTTATCCTTTGACATATACATATATATTTATAGTACAACAGTTATACAGAAAATAATCGTATAATTTCTTTACTGGCTAGCTTGATGTGTGTGAATTATTTCACAGTCGGCTCTTAAATCCACAGGCAGATACTTAAGACAGACAAGGGGTCTTTCTCTCAGTCTGAAGCCCTATTGGCTGGACAGTCCACAGCACAACATGCCATAGATAGCTTAAGAGCTCCACTTTCAGTCTAGAACTTGGTGCTGTGTTTATGGTTTTATATGTCCCTTCTAGAGCCAAAGGCCAGATGAAAGGCGCCATCAGTCCATGGCCATAGGTACGGTAATATTAAAAGTTTGTATAGAGTCGAAGGACCCAGTTGTTTTATATGATTGACTGTGTTGAACTGAAACATGTCTGTGCTTCAGTTGGTGTTATACTTTGCATAAATGTATATCTGCACTTTGTAATTTTCACCATAGCTGTCCATATAGTCAAAGGTCTAATAGATGGGCCACTCTGTACTACCAGGACCTGTAGGGTTTATTTTGTGTGACCAGTAGACCTGTGTACAAAGTGATGATGCAGAATAGTCCAATATAAGGGAGAGGTACTAGCTTGTCCCCTGGCATGTCTACGCCATTCATGTTCATGTTAACGTCCACTTTCACAGTCACATTAGTATCCATGGTGACTGTCATGTTCTGGTTCCAAAGAATTCCTCACAGTTTCCCATTAGCACTCACGTCCACCGACATACAGCGACACTGTTTGACACGCTGCACCTTGCGATGGCGAAAGGCGGGTTGCAGGCCCGGACAGTCCAGCTGCACAGTGAGCTGGGTGATGCGGTGCGGCCTGCAGAAGGAACAGGACTGGAAGGGCTCTTGGGCCTTGTTGTGGTTCTTCCGGCCGGACCCTGGGCCTCGATTTGAGTTGGGGCTCATGTGGCGGGGGATGTAGAAGGAGTTACACTGGCCATAGCAGAAGCGGTTGACCACTGTACGACTCCGGCAGCCCTCCTCGCTCACCGTCTGGCGGAGGGGTTGCGTCTTGCACCAGTCACGTCGGAGGTACCGGCGCTCCGTGACCACCAGGGCCTCCCGACTTGACGAAAGGACTTCGGGTTTCCGCGGCAACAGGCGCTGACGCTCCGACAGGTTGCCTTTGGTCTTGAAAAGTGAGGGAATGGAGCCCTGGGGGCGGGGCTTCCTGGTCTCTGTGGCGACGCAGAGCACCCCAGCCAGTAGGACCGGGAGAGTGATTCTCCAGAACATTCTGGGAAAGAGGAGACAGAAAGGTTAGTTTCAGTGCTACAAAACTAAGATTGAGCCTTGTACACAAACAGTGACTATACTGTGGCTAGAATGTATTGGTTTAAG
Organism: Thymallus thymallus; assembly: GCA_023634145.1. Lineage (NCBI taxonomy): Eukaryota > Metazoa > Chordata > Actinopteri > Salmoniformes > Salmonidae > Thymallus > Thymallus thymallus. Next base: position 14,084,791 of record CM042389.1, on the reverse strand, counting down.
AATGTAGGGAGGTTGAGTCTACTGGGTATGATTCCAATGTAACAGCTTTGGTGTTTAGCCTATGAACAGCGGGTGAAATAAGTATTGAACACACCATTTTTCTCAGTAAATATATTTCCAAAGGTGCTATTGACATTACATTTTCACCAGATGTTGGTAACAATCCAAGTAATCCATACATACAAATAAGTTCAGAAATTAAATTATGTGTAATAATGTGAAATGACATAGGGAAAAAGTATTGAACACATGAAGAAAGGGAGGTTCAAAAAGGCATGGAAAGCCAAGACAACAGCTGAAAACTATGAGTAATTAAAAAGCAATCCAGCCCCCTGTCAGTGCAAATTAATATCAGCTAGTTCAGTCCCAACTGATGGCCTACAAAAAGGTCTCATTGCCAAGGTGTCGCACAAGACACATCTCATGATGGGTAAAAGCAAAGAGCTGTCTCAAGACATTCGCAACCTAATTGTTGCAAAACATAATGATGCCATTGGTTATAGGCACATTTCTAAGCTTCTGAATGTTCCAGTGAGCACTGTTGGGGCCATAATACGGAAGTGGAAAGACAATCATTTCACCATAAATTTGCCTCGACCAGGTGCTCCTCGTAAATATGCCCATTCATCCTTCCTTCAATTATGTGAAGTTTGCCAGTACCATTTGCTGAAAAGCAGCCCCACACCATGATGTTCCCACCTCCAAACTTCACTGTTGGTATGGTGTTTTTAGGGTGATGTGCAGTGCCATTTCTCCTCCAAACATGGTGTGTATTATGACATCCAAACAGTTCAATTTTGCTCTCATCTGACCACACTATATTCTCCAAGTATTTCACTGGCTTTTCCAAATGTTGTGCAGCAAACTTTAAACGAGCTTCCAAATGTTTTTTTTTCAGCAATGGAGTCTTGCGTGGTGAGCGTGCATACAGGCCATGGTGGTGCATTACTTAATGTTTTCTTTGAGACAACAGTACCTGAAGCTCTCCACAAGTGGTCCTTGGCTCTTGGACAACTCTTCTGATTATTCTTTTCACTCCTCTGTCAGAAATCTTGCGAGGAGCACCTGGTCGCTGGCAAATTTATGGTGAAATGATTGTCTTTCCACTTCCGTATTATGGCCCCAACAGTGCTCACTGGAACATTCAGAAGCTTAGAAATGTGCCTATAACCAATGGCATCATTATGTTTTGCAACAATTAGGTTGCAAATGTCTTGAGACAGCTCTTTGCTTTTACCCATCATGAGATGTGTCTTGTGTGACACCTTGGCAATGAGACCTTTTTGTAGGCCATCAGTTGGGACTGAACCAGCTGATATTAATTTGCACTGACAGGGGGCTGGATTGCTTTTTAATTACTGATAGTTTTCAGCTGTTGTCTTGGCTTTCCATGCCTTTTTGAACCTTCCTTTCTTCATGTGTTCAATACTTTTTCCCTGTGTCATTTCACATTATTACACATAACTTAATTTCTGAACTTATTTGTTTTGGTTTCTTTGTATGTATGGATTACTTGGGTTGTTACCTACATCTGGTGAAACTTTCATGTCAATAGCACCTTTGGAAATATATTTACTGAGAAAAATGGTGACGTGTTCAATACGTATTTCACCCGCTGTATGTGTGTGAATGTTCACATGTCATATTGAAGGGCCCCTCCTCTTCAGTCTTCCCTTTAAGGCATCGTTGAGTTAATCAATCGATCATCTTGTCAATGGCTCTGTGTCAATACCTCTATTTGCTTTCTTCTCAGCTACAGAACTCTTCCAAAAATAAACATGTCTTGCCATCAAAGGAAATCCTTAAACGCCCATAACGAGAAAAGGAAGTTGATTTTATTGGTCTCGTCGCCGGGTAAAATAATTAGGGCTTTGCTTACTCTAGTCATGAACTATGCCGCAGATATGTAAACATGCATTAGCAGGCCCATCTGAATGTTATTAGGGGGGAGAAGAGTACCCTGTGGGTCCCCATTCCCACTCTGTGACCAAGCCCTATGAGCACTATAAACTGCTTTGTCTCTGTCTCTCTCCACACAGCCGACTGGCAGATGTGAGACCGAGATGAAACCCTCCGTAAACACACACACACACACACAAGTACATATACATACACGCTCACACACACATACAATTATTATTTATAATTTGTCTTTATGATTTCTACTGGGAAAAGGAACTATGCTTTAAGTTCAATACCTTTGTTGGAAAAGAGAATTACTGGTATGTATCTGTGTTAATGCCAGGACAATTTGTCAATCACTCAAAATCTTTTCAACAGATGTTGTTTTTGAATTACATATACAGTATAAAGTGAGAATTTGTAATGCAGACGAAATGGCCGCAAAGTCATTGGCCGCTCCTATTCCTTGAAAGACTTCTTTGCTGTGCAAACTTGACATCCCTTCTCCATTTCCTGGACTCAAACACAATTGGAAGTGGGACAATGACTTTATCATAACCCACTTTGGGTTTCTGTCTCTGTTTAGTTTCTGCTCTTGACCCTGGTTCAAGAGTGATCTGCCCTTTTAAGCTCTCTCTGTCTCAATGAAACTGTCCCAATGTTCACAGTAATCTATTGGGCAGCTGTGTCTATGACCAGAAAGTAATGACGTATAGAATAGCAAAGCCAGGAACCATGAGGCTGGTGGAGGGCTAGGTACTGGTACACACAGGAACCATGAGACTGGTGGAGGGCTAGGTACTGGTATACACAGGAACCATGAGACTGGTGGAGGGCTAGGTACTGGTACACACAGGAACCATGAGACTGGTGGAGGGCTAGGTACTGGTATACACAGGAACCATGAGACTGGTGGAGGGCTAGGTACTGGTATACACAGGAACCATGAGACTGGTGGAGGGCTAGGTACTGGTATACACAGGAACCATGAGACTGGTGGAGGGCTAGGTACTGGTATACACAGGAACCATGAGACTGGTGGAGGGCTAGGTACTGGTATACACAGGAACCATGAGGCTGGTGGAGGGCTAGGTACTGGTATACACAGGAACCATGAGGCTGCTGGATGGCTAGGTACTGGTATACCCAGGAACCATGAGACTGGTGGAGGGCTAGGTACTGGTATACCCAGGAACCATGAGGCTGGTAGAGGGCTAGGTACTGGTATACACAGGAACCATGAGGCTGGTGGAGGGCTAGGTACTGGTATACACAGGAACCATGAGACTGGTGGAGGGCTAGGTACTGGTATACACAGGAACCATGAGGCTGGTGGAGGGCTAGGTACTGGTATACACAGGAACCATGAGACTGGTGGAGGGCTAGGTACTGGTACACACAGGAACCATGAGGCTGGTGGAGGGCTAGGTACTGGTATACACAGGAACCATGAGACTGGTGGAGGGCTAGATACTGGAATACCCAGGAACCATCAGGCTGGTGGAGGGTTTAGAGAAGAGGCATGAATTGATGGAGGATGATGGGGGTCATGAGAAGGACATGGGGAGTTGAACCTCACCTCTTCAGTGTCTTTCAGAGCAATTGATGTGTGATAAGAACGTTTATGTAAACCATGCATTGATGTCAGTAGGATAGCTCTGTGAAAGTTAAAGTTACGTACAAGTAAGTTTGGCTCAACTCTATCATGAGGACAAATCACTTACACACACACACACACAAACACACACACACACACACACACACACACTTGAGCACACACTGTCAAACCTAATGATTATGTTTCCTTCTGTCCCCACTGCATCTCAATGTCATGATCCTCCTCCATCATTCAGTGATCTACTCACCAGTTAAACAAATGCATTTGTCCCTAAAAACGTCCAGTGACTACTGATCAGAATGGATGAACTCAATCCAACACAGCGGGCTTCCTGGAAAGTTCTCTCTATATATTTCCCCCCTTCATGAGTTAAGAAGACTAGCCCAGGTCTGGTGAGTTTAAAGGCCCTAGGGGTTGGAGGGATATCCTGACTGTGTACACAGCAGATGACAGATATGTTATACAGTCAGTGCTTCAGTGCTTCAGTCCTTCTCCACTTCCAAACTTGCCTAAGTATGATACAGACGACCCTGCCAGCTATCGTCATCAATCTCCCAGCAAGACAAATTGCGGTTTGGAGGTTGGGGGGGATAATGATAGTGTACAGAGAGACTGTTGGAAAACAAAACAAACTATTTAGCCCTGACTTTAGTGCTTACGGCCCCCCTCATCCACCCCCTGACTCTCTCTCTCTCACCAATCATCATGGAGTCTGAGCCTGACTTTCTCTCTCTCACCAATCATCATGGAGTCTGAGCCGGACTTTCTCTCTCTCACCAATCATCATGGAGTCTGAGCCGGACTTTCTCTCTCTCACCAATCATCATGGAGTCTGAGCCTGACTCTCTCTCTCTCACCAATCATCATGGAGTCTGAGCCTGACTCTCTCTCTCTCACCAATCATCATGGAGTCTGAGCCTGACTCTCTCTCTCTCACCAATCATCATGGAGTCTGAGCCTGACTCTCTCTCTCTCACCAATCATCATGGAGTCTGAGCCTGACTCTCTCTCTCACACCAATCATCATGGAGACTGAGCCTGACTCTCTCTCTCTCTCACCAATCATCATGGAGTCTGAGCCTGACTCTCTCTCACTCACCAATCATCATGGAGTCTGAGCCTGACTCTCTTTCTCTCACCAATCATCATGGAGTCTGAGCCTGACTCTCTCTCTCTCACCAATCATCATGGAGACTGAGCCTGACTCTCTCTCTCTCTCACCAATCATCATGAAGACTGAGCCTGACTCTCTCTCTCACCAATCATCATGTAGACTGAGCCGGAGGGAGACTGTGGTTTTTATATTATCAGTGAGACAGAGCTGAACTGGACCATGCTATCTGTCCACAAATAGGGACACTGCATGTTATATCACAACCACAAATACCAGGCTCTATACGCTTGAATGAACCGTCTCAGACCTCAGGTCTACAAATACTGCACTCCAAAAACAAAACTGGGATAGCCATCTCCCAGAGTAAGAATTGCCAATGGCAACTTGAGCTTTACTGACTCCAGTGGGAAGCTACACATCAAGAACTTTCCGTCTGCACCACAGTACCAGCGCCTCTATTGTAGCAGCTCAACTATGTTAGGTCAAGGGTTCTTCAATAGTGCAATCCGCTAATTATTCAGCAATAAGCTCAAAGCAGTACCTTCCACATGGGCCCTGAAATAAAGTGTTAGCAATGACAAGAACAAGAACAGGCCTAAGAAGACAGGTAAAAACAAAGCCTGTGTCACACAATAATTATAGCAAGGCGTGTCCGGAAATTTAATAGACGGATAACTGACTTCACTTATTGTATTCAATTCAACAGGCCAAAGCTCACACACAGAAAACAAAACTAAGGCAATTACATTAGATCTCATTATCTCCATTTGTGGCTTGTATTTCCCGAAACTGGCCTCTTCTGGCTCATTAACTGTGAAAATGTCAATTTTGAGGAGCTTGGGGTGAATGTATCCAATGCCAACATGCCCCTGAGCTGTTTGGACAGCCATTTGTCACCACAATCCGTCTTCATAATTACTGCCAGCTGAGAGATGCTCTACTGGTCTACAAGTCTCCAGAAGTTAGGCCAGGCACTTTGGTCTCCATCCCCCTCAGTATTTGTAGGGATATTTACCTCGCACTTTACAGTATACACAAAGTGAGAGCAACACATTGTAGAGAATGATGGGGCAGGGAAGCAAACCCGGCTCATTTAGGGCCTGATTCTACCTAAGGGAATTACATCTTTCGTACGCCGCCCTTCCTACGCACTTCTCACTAGTTGGTATTCAGACTAACCTTATGAAGTTGCGTAACAGGCATTGCAGGCGTTGTTCCCTTGCGTGCGCTGAATAAATGTATGGGCTTTCCCACTTGCTGAACAATATATTTTATCTTGGGGTTATCATTCAATAGGGTTTTCAGTACATTTATCTTAAGCCATCCCCATCTTAAGCCACCTCTGGTCTCTTGGCCCTCCCACCCCTAAGGAAGGGCAGCTCCCGCTCAGCCCAGTCCAAACTCTTCTCTGTCTCATTGAAACTGTCCCAATGTTCACTATAATCTATTGGGCAGCTGTGTCTATGACCATAAAGTAATGAAGTATAGAACAGCAGAGCCAGGAACCATGAGGCTGGTGGAGGGCTAGGTACTGGTATACACAGGAACCATGAGACTGGTGGAGGGCTAGGTACTGGTATACACAGGAACCATGAGACTGGTGGAGGGCTAGGTACTGGTATACACAGGAACCATGAGACTGGTGGAGGGCTAGGTACTGGTATACACAGGAACCATGAGGTTGGTGGAGGGCAAGGTACTGGTATACACAGGAACCATGAGACTGGTGGAGGGCTAGGTACTGGTATACACAGGAACCATGAGACTGGTGGAGGGCTAGGTACTGGTATACACAGGAACCATGAGGCTGGTGGAGGGCTAGGTACTGGTATACACAGGAACCATGAGACTGGTGGAGGGCTAGGTACTGGTATACACAGGAACCATGAGACTGGTGGAGGGCTAGGTACTGGTATACCCAGGAGCCATCAGGCTGGTGGAGGGCTAGGTACTGGTATACACAGGAACCATGAGGCTGGTGGAGGGTTTAGAGAAGAGGATTGAATTGATGGAGGATGATGGGGGTCATGAGAAGGACAAGGGGAGTTGAACCTCACCTCTTCAGTGTCTTCGAGAGCAATTGATGTGTGATAAGAACGTTTATGTAAACCATGCATTGATGTCAGTAGGAGTTTTCCCTGAAAGTTAAAGTTAAGCATGACTGAGTCTGGCTCAACTCTACAGGAGGGCAGCTCCTGCACAGCCCAGTCCAAGCTCTGCCCAGTCCAAGCTCTTCTCTGTCCCGGCACCTCAATGGTGGAACCAGCTTCCCAGTTAAGCTAGGACAGCAGAGTCCCTGCCCATCTTCAGAAAGCACCTGAGGTGTGGTCTGAGTTCCATAATGATTAAAATCGCCTACATGTTCCAAATTATTGCACAATGTTATCCTAATATTATCCACTAATGCCAGCGACCCTCAGGAACAATTTACACGTACATGACAGAGGGGAAAAGTTAAACGGAATGGAATGATGCAAAATGTAAGCTACAAAATGTATGTGGGTATTACTGACGGTGGCTCCCGATAGTGGTTAATATTTAACATGATTCAAATTGTAAAATAAAACTGAGAAACACCCGGGCATTCGCTATAATTAAAACGTTCTAAAGCGCATATATCAACTCGGCAGGTCCAGCCCTACAGAAGCATATAGCTTGAGTGTCCACATTTCATCCAAGCAAATGATGAGGGCACACAATTAAAATTCTTAATAACGGCACAGCTATGTACAGGCTACTTCGCTGTGAAAAAGGGGCCGCAATACATGTCAGTTTGATATGATTTTCAGTTTGCTTCCATATGGTTGGTTTCTCCAGGGATCCTAAGGAAAAATCGTCAAAAACAATTGCTATGTGTATTTACAATCCCCTTATCCAAACGTAATATAAATGTGCCTAGCTCTTAACAATAGCTCTTATACATTTGTAAATTAGAGTGCAATGCTGTTATTTCTATCGCAAAAAGAAAGTAGATGCTTTTTTCCACTTGGAACCGGCAGGTTCGCTCGACCTTATTCATGGTTTCCTTGCGTGTAAACGTGGTGGAATTATGGAATTAAGTCAAATTCAGAATATGGCTTATCTGTAGACACACCTCCGCAACACCTTAATTTCTTAGATCTCCACCCCGAACGAATAGCAGGTAAATAGTATGTTATTCTCATGATTCAATTCAAGGTCAGAATACACATTGAGAGAAAAGTACATAAAAAGGGAATTACATTTACGCGCTTAACTCGGGTCGGAATCAGGACCATAGCGAGGATGGCTAGATAGAGTGTTCTGCACCTAGAGGGTGTGCTCCGCTCCACTCATAGAACTGGAGTTACAACTCTAGTAACTATCGTAACATAACCAACCCTAAATTGCAGCTGAACACAACAACAGGCGTACAGTCTCTACTAGTGTGAGAAAAACAAACAGTGTTAAAAATATACACTACCGTTCAAAAGTTTGGGGTCATTTAGAAATGTTCTGGTTTTTGAAAGAAAAGCAATTAAACTAACATGTTTGTACTCTGTTGTGTTGCTACCATGTTGTTGATATGTTGTGGTGCTACCATGCTGTATTGTCATGTGTTGCTGCCATGCTGTGTTGTCATGTGTTGCTGCCATGCTATGTTGTTGTCTTAGGTCTCTCTTTATGTAGTGTTTTCTCTCTTGTCTTGATATGTCTTTTGTCCTATATTTTTATTTAATTTATTTATATTTTTCATCCCAGCCCCCCATCCCCACAGGAGGTATTTTGCCTTTTGTTAGGCCTCATTGTAAATAAGAATTTGTTCTTAACTGACTTGCCTAGTTAAATAAAGGTTAAAATAAATACAAATGTTGTAAATGACTATTGTAAATATTTTAATGGAATATCTACATAGGCATATAGAGGCCCACTATCAGCAACCGTCATTCCTGTGTTCCAATGGCACGTTGTGTTAATCCAAGTTTATAATTTTAAAAGGCTAATTGATCATTGGAAAACCCTTTTGCAATTATGTTAGCACAGCTGAAAACTGTTGTGCTGAAGCAATACAACTGGCCTTCAATACAACTTACTTCAATACAACTGCCCTTCTTTAGACTAGTTGAGTATCTGGAGCATCAGCATTTGTGGGTTCCATTACAGGCTCAAAATGGCAATAAACAAAGAACTTTCTTCTGAAACTCATCAGTCTATTCTTGTTCTGAGAAATGAAGGCTATTACATGCTAGAAATTGCCAAGAAACTGAAGATCTCGTACAACGCTTTGTACTACTCCTTTCACAGAACAGCGCAAACTGGCTCTAACCAGAATAGAAAGAGGAGTGGGAGGCCCCGGTGCACAACTGAGCAAGAGGTCAAGAACATTAGAGTGTCTAGTTTGAGAAACAGACACCTCACAAGTCCTCAACTGGAAGCTTCATTAAATAGTTAAACAGTGAAGAGGTGACTGGGATGCTGGCCTTCTAGGCAGAGTTGCAAAGAAAAAGCCATATCTCAGACTGGCCAATAAAAATAAAAGATTAAGATGGGCAAAAGAACACAGACACTGGACAGAGGAAGATAGTACTTTTTCTTTGCAACTCTGCCTAGAAAGCCAGCATCCCGGAGTCGCCTCTTCACTGTTGACGTTGAGACTGGTGTTTTGCGGGTACTATTTAATGAAGCTGCCAGTTGAGGACTTGTGAGGCATCTGTTTCTCAAACTAGACACTCTAATGTACTTGTCCTCTTGCTTGGATTAGCTAACACTGGAACACAGGAGTGATGGTTGCTGATAATGGGCCTCTGTACGCCTACGTAGATATTCCCTAAAAATCAGCCGTTTCCAGCTACAATAGTCATTTACACCATTGGCAATGTCTACACTGTATTTCTGATCAATTTGATGTTATTTTAATGGACAAAAAATTTGCTTTTCTTTAAAAAACAAGGACATTTCTAAGTGACCCCAAACTTTTGAACGGTAGTGTATATACTAGAGAGGGTGGTATTTAAATAGATTAAACTTGGGAGATTCAGTGAGAATCAATTACCCTCCTCCAACAAGGCAATGCATTGTTTAAATTTTGTGTGTGTTTGGATATTGATATTTGGATATTGATATTTGGATATTGATATTTGGATATTGATATCTAATATTCATTAACAAAGAGCTCTTTGGATTAAACAGGAAATAATAGAGTGCGGGGAAGGGTTTATATTAAAGGATTTATATTAGGACAAAGATGTGCGTCCTGCCTAAATCCTCTGGAATCAGAGCTATCAGTCCAAGGTGGAGCCGTCACCAGAGTGGTGAGTCGGATCAGAAGGCAAGCTCACTACTCACACAACGCTTACACACACAAACTCTCACCCACACATGTAGTTAATGTCTCTCACATATTCAGAAGTCCTGTTTATACCTGTCCTTTTTCCTGATCTTGTCCACATTCTGATTGTGCCCACATTTTTAGACAGGTGTAGACAATCAAAAGACACATTGTGATCAGATCATCCTGCCCACCTGAGGTAGTAAGACATGCATGGTGTCTGGATATCTTACAAGTGTAGACAGATCTGGACAGAAACCATTTAAATCATCATTATTCCGCTCTCTAAAATCATTGACAGGTGGCATCATTGACTGATTACATCAATATGTATCTTACAATAAATAAATATTATTTTGAAAGAATATCTGTGAAATTTGCATAAAGGAAGGGACCAGGAAATCTGGTCACAATGTAGACAGTGGACACATAAGACACATTTTAATACCATGTGTAGACACATTTCTGGAAACGTGTGCACAATCAGAATGTAGACAAGATCAGGACAAATGACCCATGTTAGCACCAGGTATAAATGGGCTACAGTCTCTCTAAATGGATTTACACTGTGACACAAAGTTACATTCTCACCTTAATTCTATAGCTTCTCCCACACCTACACACACCAAATCATTTATCACTAATAGTCTTTCATTCATTAGCCAAATCAACAATCACCCACACACCCATTAACTCACTGAAATCACTTACTTCCATAAACATTCAGGAAAATGCTCCCTGTGATTGAATCTCACCCTCTATACCTGTCATTCTCCAACCTGAATAACTGACAAGCCACCAAGTCTACTGCATGATCAGAAGGAGGAAAACAGTGACTGTACCTCTTGCCACAGTGTACCGGGACAGTGGGGTGATCCTGTCTCCGTTAGGGGTAGCTGTCCTCCCTTACTGGTCCTGGAGAGTGAATCCTGGTGTTGGTTTCCATTGGAACAGCAGGGGTTCCTGAGGTGGACTGTCAGTTGAGTGTCCCAAGGTCTGTGCTCCTGTTTCTCTCCACTGAGTCTGTATCTTTCAGTTTAATAATAATCCATATTATCTCAAAATAGTATATATCTCTTTGTAATCTGTGTTTCTACGCCATTGGGTTTCTCTGTCTCAGTATTCTAGTTCTGTGTCTCAGTATTCTAGTTCTGTGTCTCAGTATTCTAGTTCTGCGTCTCAGTATTCTAGTTCTGCGTCTCAGTATTCTAGTTCTGTGTGTGTCTCCAGCTGGGTTTGGAGTCTCACTTCGGCTTCCTCCTAGACATAGACAGGGGCTTTCTATTGGCTCAGATCACAACATGAATCAAACCAAGCCTCACCTCTCTCCCTTACCCTCTCTATTTCTCTGCATACTCAACCTCCCTCCTCTTTCCACAAACACACTCACTGCTGACTCTCCACTCTTGGAGACTCTCCACTCTTGGAATCCCCTGTCACTCTCCCCCTCTCCCCCTCATCCCTTCTCCACTCTGTCACTCCCTCTCGTACTCTGAAACCACAAATCCCTTTTGCTCTCCCACTATCACCCCCTTCACGCAATTTCCTCCCTCGCTTTCCATCTCTCCCTCACTTTCATACTACTCTCTCTCTCCCTCACTTTCATACTACTACTCCCTCTCTCTCTCCCTCACTTTCATACTTCTCTCTCTCTCTCTCTCTCTCTCTCACTTTTATACTTCTCTCTCACTTTCATACTTCTCTCTCACTTTCATACCTCTCTCGCTCTCTCTCTCTCTCACTTTCATACCTCTCTCTCTCTCATACCTCTCTCTCTCTCTCTCTCTCTCTCCTCTCTCTCATACCTCTCTCTCTCTCTCTCTCCTCTCTCTTCTCTCTCTCTCTGAGGTGGGTTCAATTATTAGGTGTTCCAGTACCACTGAAAGCCTTCAACACACACCACCAAAGAAACAAAGACCAGTTCAAGGAAACTTTTATCTGACACATCCATCTCAGCTCTCTCTGAGAGTCTCCTAAGACCACAACACATTGTTCCTTTTTCCCAAACATGGGTTAGTGAAATCATATAATCCATAAATCATTCTTACTCCTGCCTACTCACATGTCGACAGGACCCTTTGAAATTGCCCTTCCCATTATTTTGGTTTAGGTATAAATAAGAAAGACAGTGATGTTTTTGGAACTGGAACTAAGACAAAAAACACTGGCTGTCATTCACCGTCAAAGATCTATAACATCTACAAAAAAAACTTCACTGTCTAAACAATTACCATTTGATCCTACCAGTAGAGAATAGCAGGAAACTATAGCAGCTAAATTCAAGCCTCTGTCTTTGTCCATACTATGACTAACATCTTAAGTCATGGTTTCTCATGGCTTAGATATACTGACTGGCCTGAACTGACAAGGGTATGTTTTGTGAAACTCTGTTAGTGATATTAGCAATTAAGCCTTAGGGCTCAATTCACTTCGTAGCGCTGAACACCCACGCTCTAGCACGATATTGCGCGACACAGGCAATGTTCCCACCTTTCGCGGAGACTGCATTCACAATATAAGCTGCATATGTCGGCTCAATCGGAAATTACCTTTCAATTTCAATCGAGCTATAAAGCAGATCTTCAGCGCTATTGATTGAATCGAGCCCTTAGCACACTAGAAATGTAAAGCTAATTTCCGATTGAGCAGACATATGGTTTATGGTTAATGCAGTTTCCACTAACTCAGGAAAATTGCCTTTACATTTCAATCACACTGTAATGCTGAACTTACTCGATACGGATTGAATAGAGCCCTTACTTTTTTGTGGTAGCGTTTTTTGTACAGTATAACAAATGTCTAAATTGCTAACAAATAACACATTTGAACAAAATCAACATACAAAGCATTATTTTTTGCAAACATACAACTTATTCCCTTAAATTATAATAAAATAAGCGAAGACCAGTTCTAATCTAACGGATACCCAAAACTACTGTAGTTACTGCTCTGTTAGATCTACCACCATCTAGCGGCAACAACTGAACTGCAGATGACAGTCTGTGCCCTTAGCAGACAGAGCAGTGAGAATAATCATGAGCTATAACAATGACTCCAGATCAGTATGTACATCTACTCCTTGCTAGTCATTACAAAATGTATTGATTCATTACCAGGACAGTAACAACAGACAAAGGGCCAACTTTAATACATTTTTAAGTGTCTTTAAATATGGTATAAAAATAAATGCAGGCGAGAGTAACAAAGAAGTGCATTCTACAGAAGACAGAAGACAGCAGCTTGAATGTGACGTTACAAGTGTAATGAAAACTGTGCTAATTACTTTAGTGCAATAAAAGCAATGCAAAATAAACATAATCATTTATATATATATATATATATATACTGTATGCATACGGCACAACACTTCCCTTAGCGTGACAAAAGTAGGTGTGATTACAGATCGTGTACTGTATAGTAATTATATTTTGATTCGATTTGACTGTCGTTTCCATTTTTTTTGTTATGACATCATTAGCTCAGCTGGAGAGGAACCCGCATGTCCATCAGATATGGTGGAAGTAACTGGACACTGACTTTCTGTATAGGGCATTATCCGGTCTCAATGTCTGTCCTAAAATGCCTGCCTGTCTGTCCCAAAATGCCTGTCCTTGCCAATAGAAGATATAGATCAGGTAAAATAAATAACAAGCCTTCTCCTTGGACATGCAACATCTGATGTACTGTCCAGCTCATCGTCTGAGTGGAAAGCAGACGGTGATGACGTAGAAATGACGTAAAAATGGTCCTCCTCTATATTGCAGAGTGGCTGTATTTTAGCATGATGGCACAAGGTTGGTCAGCCTCTTTGATGTAAGGGATTTACCCTGGGAGAAGAAGAGAAGCAGCAGGAGGGAGAAAGAGAAAGAGAACAAGATACATTATTTACTGTAATCTAAGTTACACTCTAACACCCTCAAATAATCTAGCGTGTGGAAATGTCTCTGTGTTAGCAGAGTGAGTGAGAGTTCTACCTGGTCGGAATATGAAAGTGCGTAATGTCTGGATTATACTGACATCCTATGGGCATCAAGTGTACAACATGCTATTGCATCATACTGTGTAATTGTGATATACTGTATGTCAGACATGCTGTAGGTTCCTTAATACAGTTTACATCAAGAGCTGTCAAAAGAGCTGTCAAAAAGCTGTCAAAAGAGCTGTCAAAAAGCTGTCTCCGTGCAAAAATGTGAGGGAGAACACAGAGAGGATGAAAGTGAGGTGAGCAACCACATGCAATTTACTGTAACACTCTGCACTGAGTTTTGGCATTATTACCTGAATGCAAAATCCTTCAAAACAAGTTCTTACTTTTCTGTGGGGACAAGGAGAGAACACAGAATGAGGGAGGACATTTTGGCAGGTTGGTTCCAGGGGCCAAAATGTGAGACATGCAGGAGAGGTCACATGCCTCTGTCCTGTAACAACTCAGCTGACTCTTCTAAAGGCTGGATTCAATCTGTATCGCAGAAGTATCATGGAAGATCTATGTTATAGCTCGATTTAAATGTAAAGGCAATGTTAAAGCACTGGGGAAACTGTATTCACAGTAAATGCTGCATATATTGGCTCAATCGGAAATTACCTTTACAATTTAACGCGGATCTTCTGCGATACGGATAAAATCCAGCCTTAAATCTGAGAGGAGTGAACAAATGCAACATTGTGTATCAAACTACACTAAAACATGATTTCACAAGAACGATAAACCAATTTCTACAGGTTATATCCAGATGTACTTGACCTCCTATTGCATCTAGGTCTTGAAATGGAATGATGAATGTCTAACTACCATTGTTACATAAATATTTATTTATTAATAAATGTCTGATTAATTAGTTAATCATGAAATATACAGTGCTTTTCAGAAAGTATTCACACCCATTGACTTTTTCCTCATTTTGTTGTGTTACAGCCTTCATTTAAAATTGATTAGATTTAGATTTTTTTTGTCACTGGCCTACACACAATACCCAATAATGTCAAAGTGTAATAATGGTTGTTGACATATTTACAAATTAATTAAAAACGAAAAGCTGAAATGTTTTGAGTCAATAAGTGTTCAACCCCTTTGCTGTAGCAAGCCTAAATAAGTTCAGGAGTAAAAATGTCCTTAACAAGACACCTAATAAGTTGCATGGACTCACTCTGTGTGCAATAATAGTGTTTAACATGATTTTTGAATGACTACCTCGTCTCTGTACCCCACACATACAATTATCTGTAAGCTCCCTCAGTCGATTAGTGCATTTCAAACACAGATTCAACCACAAAGACCAGGAAGGTTTTCCAATGATAAGTTATTAATGGTGTATCAATACACCCAGTCACTTTTGACTTAAATCTGCTTGAAAATCTATGGCAAGACTTGGTTATCTAGCAAAGATCAACAACCGATTTGACAGAGCTTGAAGAATTTGAATGAATGAAATTTCCCCCCCGGGGGAGCAATAAAGTACCTATCTATCTATCTATCTATCTATCTATTTTGAAAATATTATGGGGAAATAATGTACAATCCAGGTGTTGAAAGCTCTTAAAGACTTACCCAGAAAGACTCACAGCTGTAATCGCTGCCAAAGGTGACTCAGGGGTGTGAATACTTACAGTATGTAAATGAGATATTTCTGATTTTAATTTTCAATAAATGTGCAAATATTTCTAAAAACATGTTTTCCCTTTGTCATTATGGCGTATTGTGTGTAGATAGGTGAGAAAAACAACAACAATTTAATCAATTTTGAATTAAGGCTGTAACACAACAACATGTGGAATAAGTCAAGGGGTATGAATACTTTCTGAAGGCACTGTATAGGCTAATTTATAAAATGAAACACAATAATTCCGTCAACAAAACTCTTAAAAAAGCTTAATTGCAACGTAAAAGTCCAAAGGGAAGGAAAGGAGAGGCACAGTACAAGTTGACAAAGCCTTGAAAAAGATGGTCATGAAACGTCACCATGCCTGTGTCCATGACAGGTCCCATAGGTGAGGGAGGGAAGGGGAGATTGGTAAAGCAGTGGACAGGCTTTATCTGGACAGGCCCGTCGGTCAACCAGAAAAAACCATGTCCTCTTACCACATTTCGAGTGAATTTCTCAAATGAAGTTCTGCGGTCCTGAATGCCTCCATACTTAACCAAAAGAAGACGAGAAAAGAAACAAAAAGAAAGGGAAAGCCAGAAAAGAAGGACAGAGCTGAAACCAAAAAAGTGAAGGAATGGGAAACAAACTAAACTGTGAGGAGATTATAGTGAAAATAAGGATATGCTGATGTGATTATGATGTGAATTACACAGTGATGCTTGACATAACACAAGCCAAATCATAGAAAATCATGAAGGAACTATCATTTTAATTATAAACTGGGTGGTTTGATCCCTGAATGCTGATTGGCTGAAAGCTGTGGCATATCAGACTTTATAAACTGGGTGGTTTGAGCCCAGAATGCTGATTGGCTCAAACCACCAGGTAAGACAAAACATTTATTTTTACTGCTCTAATTACGTTGGTAACCAGTTTATAATATCAATAAGGCACCTTGGTATATGGCCAATATATATATATACTCCGCTTTGCGTCGTGCCTAAGAACAGCCCTTAGCCGTGGTATATTGGCCATTTACCACACCACCCTAGGCCTTATTGTTTAATTACCCCATTATAACAACCATCGTTACAGGTCAGACACCTTATTATTTTCTTTGCATGTGAAAATGCTGCTATAGTAGTTATTCCTTCACTCCTGGAGGCACCAATGTCATTGTTCCAGGCCCCAGGCAGGGCAGCTCAGAGAACAGCAGTGCACACAGCCATGTTTATCATTTGAAGACCTTACCTTTTTCTTGGCCTGTAGCAGCTCCTGGTAGGCACTGGAACGAATGAAACGGCTGTAGGAGTCACTCTTCATCAGCTTGAAGATGTGATCCTGTCAACCACAATGGTACAACCACAGTGATGATCGCGTTGTAATAACCCTTGATACAATTCAACGTCTCAGAGTATTTTCTGTTGAGATGAATGAACTGAACAGTACAGTAGCTTACACTACAGGCATAAGTCAGTAACCTGCATATAATTACCCTACAGTTCACTAACATATTACTACAGTGTTACCTGTGCGTCCTCAAAGGCATAGCGTCCAGGGTCCTTGACGTTCTGGGTGGTCTTGTCATAGCTCTTAGAGTCAACGTTGATGGCACTGGGAGCTCCGGAGGCCAGGAACTCCTGCCAGATCTCCTGAACCCGGCTCGGCACCTCCCGGATGGGCCTCTTCTTTACCTCCTGGACCGCTAGCCAGAACCTGCAGGACACAACACAGGGGCGGGGCATAGTTCCTGGCATGATGTGGCTGGTGACACTTTGCTTCTTGAAATCAAATATCTTTAAAACTTGACTGCTGACACGCAAAAACATTTTGGGACTGCATCAACAGTGGACTAATTAATAAAATACCAAAATATAGTTTTTGAGTGGATTTTCCCTTTAACAATAAAAGTGATCCCTTGAACCACTGTATTTTTGTCTTTCTCTACCACTCTTCAGGCTAATATAGGACTAGCAACATATTATATGTGTGCATGCTTGTGCCTGCTGTGCATGTCTTGTCCAGGATAAGCTGTATTCCCAACATGGTTTCTTAGAGGAATAAGTATTACAGAGCTGAAATATAAATGATGTGCTCACTTATGTCCTTTAATGGTGATAACATCACATATATCTAATTATAGGGTAATTACTGTGACCAATTAGGTGTTAAATTCCACCTCTGACTCTCACTCAGTTAGATAATAACAACACTCACTTAATTACATTACCAGATTGACCTGAAGATTAGCTCTGGGCAAAACAATTCAGACAAGTACCAGAAGAGGAAGTACAGGAAACGTGAATGAAGTGCAAGGATAGGTTATGATTGTGTGTGAGAGAAAGGAAGTGAGAGTGTGTGCATGTGGGGGTGTACATGGGTGCATGTGTGTTACATGTGTGTGTGTGCATCCCTACCTCAGGTTCTCTGAGCTGAACTCAGACTCCAGGAACTTGAGGAACTGCTCCCTCCCCACCTGATCCTTGAGAACCTCGTTGATGCCGAACGCCCACCTCTTCACCCTCTGCTGACCTGGCTCCTTACTAGGAAGAGACACGCAGTCAGACACCACAGTGTAAAGAGGGAAAACTTCAGTGAACAGTTAACAGTACACAGTGCACACTACACAGCTACAAATCCTTTTATTACTACCTGACATCCCTCAGGACAAATACTTTACTGGTACCACTCACTACTTGTACAAGTGTAAAGCAACACAGAATAACCACAGAGATTTAACATTACAATTTAAAAAAGACAGTCCATGAAGACACACCTGGCCTCCAGCTCCCACACTGCGGTGTCGTCTGAGATCCAGGGGTTGGAGGGGTCAGTCGGCGTGATGAAGGGATCGTATTCCACATACTGCTCTGTATAGGCCAACAAACTGAGGAGAAAGACACCTTACTGTTCAGTTCACGCAGGTAGAGTGGACAGAAAATGTGACAATGTATTGTGCGGCCTGGGGAGCTTAGGATTTGACTAACAGCAGTGCTACACAGTTTTTGACCTTCGAAGATAGCAGGAAGTGATGCCGTATCTTTGCTTTAACACAATAGTGAGTAACCCAGGAAGCTGAGGATGGGAATCTCTGTTCAGTGTTGCGTAACAGCACAAGAAATGACAATTAGCCTTAGTGCTGATGATACACAGCAGGTATTGTTTGGGCTAAACACTTTTCAACATTGTCCAAGGTCTTAATTACTGGCTACATTAAGTTTTAGAGAGTTTAGGGGGGGGGGGGGAGAAGAAGAGGAGAACTTTGCTCACCTCTCGGCCACTTTGGACATTTTCAGTCGATGTCTGTCTAATTGCCCTCCCCAATAATTGATCTGGAACAACATGGGGAAACAATATTTTTTGCATTTCTGGAAACTGGTCAAACTGACAAGACAGTAACAGTGTTGCCATCTTAAGTGTACATTTGGAAAGATCAGTTTCCTTCCAAACATACATTTCTGCAGTGCTCCTCTGTGGCTGGCTTGCAAGATAAACTACCCAGGCAGTTCAGCAGCCTCAACATTACCTGGTCCTGTAGCTGCTCCTCTGTGGCTGGCTTGGCCTCTGGGGCAGGGGTGTGAGTGGGGCTGTGGGTTCGCACATCATTCTGAGGCCCATATACAGACTGATGCAGAGAGACAATCAAACAGAAACCACCCAAAGTCAAATATAAATATATTTAAAAAAAACAGTGTTTCAGCTGACCTGTTATCCAGAATTAATGGATTTATAAGAAGAGTTACCTTTCTTGTCTTTTGGGGATTTTTCATTCTGGAGGACTTCTTTATGTCAACTTCTGTTGTGTTTACACATCCGGGCTGGAGAGCAAAATAAATTAACAGAATAAAAACAAGCCCTTCAGGGAGCATTCTCTGCTTCTTCCTATTGATTCACTAGCAGCTCAGGTAGGACTGTTTAGGGAACCCAGAAAACCCTAACCAGCATCTTCTATTGCACTTTTCTACATGCTCATTCAAACATTATCTAGATAAATATTAATATAAAACATATTGTCTGTACGTCCAGCACGATTAAACAAGAGCCACAATTAAGGTATCCTCCAGGACCACGGTGGCTAATTGGTTTGACGAGGCTGCTGTGAAATC
The DNA here is from genome assembly GCA_023634145.1 of Thymallus thymallus. Taxonomy (NCBI): domain Eukaryota; kingdom Metazoa; phylum Chordata; class Actinopteri; order Salmoniformes; family Salmonidae; genus Thymallus; species Thymallus thymallus. The sequence goes on along the minus strand of CM042389.1, from coordinate 14,065,179 downwards.
AGAAAAGAACCTGATTATAATGTTCCAAGCATGCATGAATTGATCCTGTTATTTTCCAATTAAGCTCATGGAGCTGGATTTTTCCAGGGATGCGGATCCATTCCCTAGTGGAAGCTAATACTAAGAAGGAAGTACTGTATGTCTGAATGGATGATGAGGAAAATAAGACTACTGGAGAGCTGCAGGTGAATACATTATTTCTGAGGAATTGATGGTACAATAATAACATTTTGAGTAGTAGTTGCTCTGGATAAACATTGACGATTATCCAAACCCCTCACATTATTCACATTGAACATTATTTACATTGAACAGAGCAATAAACTGCTTTGTAGACTGAAGAAAAGCACAGGTTAAGTTCTTAAACATTTTACAAAAAAACATAGAATAAAGATAAAATGTATTTAAAATTTCTCAGATAAGATCAACGTAGGTTTTTGACAATGGGATATTTCTAAGTATGTATGCGTGACAATACTCAACAATATTCCACAAACAGAAATTGACATTTAAAGGCAATGTTCCGCGTTCGTGGAGAATGCATTCACGGTAAATGCTGCATATGTCCGCTCAATCGGAATTTACCTTAAAATTTCAATCGCTAAAGCAAGATAAACTCACCACTGGTCTGTGCACATCCCAAAACGCTCTTTCTTGACTATCGAGAATTTTCCTCTCAATCTTATCTCTTTTCTTGTCAACTCTGAGGAGACAGGATACACAGTACAAGCAATTGCTTTTTAGGTCTTTTCATGTGTTTTCTTTGCCACTTCCCCTGCCTAAAATGTGGTGTTATTAGGAAACTGCTGAGAAGTGGTAGTTAGAGATGCTGGCATATCCGTTATAATGAGGAGGAGTGTGGTGATCAACTTAACACTCATCAACACATAATAGATTTGTTGCATTTGGAAACTTACTTTGCTTGTGCTTCTGCTTGCATAAATATGAACTCCCATTTTCTGGCAAATGCTCTCTGTAGCCTCGCTAAGCTCTCCTGAAACAACAATAGCCATAAAAAATCCAGACATTAAATTATATAATAACAATAATAGCAACAGAACAAACGATTTTCACTGTGAAGATACAGGCTGATATCATGCTAGTGCTAACATACTAAAGATATGAAGACACAGGCTGATGTCAGTGATAAGGATGCTAGTGCTAACATACTAAAGATATGAAGACACAGGCTGATGTCAGTGATAAGGATGCTAGCGCTAACATACTAAAGATATGAAGACACAGGCTGATGTCAGTGATAAGGATGCTAGTGCTAACATACTAAAGAGACAATGACAATAAACAGAGAAGACCTCCTACCGCCTCGTAGTCTGCCAGCTCCAGACGAGCTTTGTTTTGCATTGTCCTTTTGCAGAGGTAAACAGCTGCAGCACAGAAAACCAAGAAAGCTACTGTTGACCAGATGCTGTTTTACAGATAACATGTTTACTTTGCCAAACCCTTTCTGCATCAGCTGCAGACTAGGCCACAACGTTAATAATTAATTCCATAACCAGAGTACCATGTGGCTTGTAAAATGGTCTTAACAACATCCATCGCTGCTTTGGGGATGCAAACGGCTATCTATATGGTCGGAGAGGTTGTTGGAACTCACATACAAAATAAGGGATACAAATACAATATAATAATAATAATAATAATATTAATATGCAAGGTACAGCTTTCCACTGTGTAATACTATTCACTAGTGCTAAGACACACTTACCATAGTCTGTATTCTCTGGTTCCCAGCAGTTTGACGGCCAGAAGTAGGGGGTCTGGGGAGATTGTGAGGAAAAAATAGTGAGGGACAAGACAGCTAAAGAACTGAGACACCTTGATCTAAGAACTGATCTAAGAACTGAGACACCTTGATCTAAGAACTGATCTAAGAACTGAGACACCTTGATCTAAGAACTGATCTAAGAACTGAGACACCTTGACCTAAGAACTGATCTAAGAACTGAGACACCTTGATCTAAGAACTGATCTAAGAACTGAGACACCTGGCTAAAATCCGTTATTTCTCTAGAGGTAGGCACTTTAGTTGCCTTAGTAAAACATCCAGAAATATAAATGGATTAAGTGTCAAATATAAAGCACAAAAGTTCCTGTGGATAAGCACTCAACAAAGATATGAATCCTAGTCCTCCCTGTGTGGCCTGATATGGATTGGATCAGATAAGGTAGACAGTAGGGATACACTATAGTACACATAAGAGCCATGCAGCCTATGAATTCACTGTACCTGAAACCTGTAGAAAGTGCCATCGTCTTTGAGTGTGAGTACGTGGTCTGATATGGGGAAGAAGTAGCCATGGGCAGCCATCAGGGTCCCAAGGTGAAGGGCCTCCACTGGACAACACAAATAAAATCCCCTAATATTCCAATTGTCCAGCACCCCTAATATTCCCATTGTCCCCTTTGACACACCTCACTTTCCCCCTTCACCGGGGTATGGTATATGAGGTCAGTATAGCTGCGTTGGAGACGGCCCCAAAGGTAATGTTTACCTCATATGCCATACCCCTGTCACTCCTCCTAATGTGAAATGAAACACATTCTATTATCATCACCATTTCCACCTTGTTTCTCTGTATCTAGAATGTATGTAAGACTCAGTTATGCATCAATAAATTATCACTCAATCATGTTTAAAGACATGTTTCAGTGTATTTGTGTGTTTGCGTGTGGATGTGTGTGTGTTTATGCAATGTGTACTTGCGTGAGTTTGTTAGTCTGCATATTGGATACGATGTTTTGAAGTGAAACAGCAAAATACTGTAGTTAGAGATATAGCAATTACAGAAAGAGCCAGAGAGTCTTCTGCAGGGAAGCTACACACAGATTGCATATACAGCGGGTGAAATATGTATTGAACACGTCACCATTTTTCTCAGTAAATATATTTCCAAAGGTGCTATTGACATTACATTTTCACCAGATGTTGGTAACAACCCAGGTAATCCATACATACAAAGAAACCAAAACAAATACGTTCAGAAATTAAGTTATGTGTAATAATGTGAAATGACACAGGGAAAAAGTATTGAACACATGAAGAAAGGGAGGTGCAAAAAGGCATGGAAAGCCAAGACAACAGCTGAAAACTATCAGTAATTAAAAAGCAATCCAGTCCCAACTGATGGCCTACAAAAAGGTCTCATTGCCAAGGTGTCACACAAGACACATCTCATGATGGGTAAAAGCAAAGAGCTGTCTCAAGACCTTCGCAACCTAATTGTTGCAAAACATAATGATGGCATTGGTTATAGGCGCATTTCTAAGCTTCTGAATGTTCCAGTGAGCACTGTTGGGGCCATAATACGGAAGTGGAAAGAATCATTTCACCATAAATTTGCCTCAACCAGGTGCTCCTCGCAAGATTTCTGACAGAGGAGTGAAAAGAATAATCAGAAGAGTTGTCCAAGAGCCAAGGACCACTTGTGGAGAGCTTCAAAAAGACCTGCAATTAGCAGGTACTGTTGTCTCAAAGAAAACAGTAAGTAATGCACTCCACCGCCATGGCCTGTATGCACGCTCACCACGCAAGACTCCATTACTGAAAAAAAAAGAATGTTGAAGCTCGTTTAATGTTTGCTGCACAACATTTGGAAAAGCCAGTGAAATACTGGGAGAATATAGTGTGGTCAGATGAGAGCAAAATTGAACTGTTTGGATGTCATAATACACACCATGTTTGGAGGAGAAATGGCACTGCACATCACCCTAAAAACACCATACCAACAGTGAAGTTTGGAGGTGGGAACATTATGGTGTGGGGCTGCTTTTCAACAAACTTCACATAATTGAAGGAAGGATGAATGGGCAAAAAGACATTCTTGACAAAAATCTGCTGCCACAGATTGATCTGCTGACCAGGATGATGAAGATGAAACAAGGGTGGACATTTCAGCAAGACAATGATCCCAAACACACAGCCAAGGAAACTCTCAATTGGTTTCAAAGAAAGAAAATAAACCTGCTAGAATGGCCCAGCCAATCTTAAACTTAAGATTGACTTAAATCCCATTGAAAATCTATGGAAAGAACTGAAGATCAAGATTCATAGAAGAGGCCCACGGAACCTTCAAGATTTGAAGACTGTTTGTGTGGAAGAATGGGCCAAAATCACACCAGAGCAATGCATGCGACTAGTTTCTCCATACAGGAGGCGTCTTGAAGCTGTCAATACCAACAAAGGCTTTTGTACAAAGTATTAAATAAATATCAGTAAGTGTGTTCAATACTTTTTCCCTGTGTCATTTCACATTATTACACATAACTTAATTTCGGAACTTATTTGTTTTGGTTTCTTTGTATGTATGGATTACTTGCGTTGTTACCAACATCTGGTGAAAATTTCATGTCAATAGCACCTTTGGAAATATATTTATTGAGAAAAATGGTGACGTGTTCAATACTTATTTCACCCGCTGTATTACTGTCTGGTTAACGCTTCAGACACAGTGGATATGAAAAAGGCTTTAAGACGAATCCACTCAGTCTTCTTAATGTTTTACTTTTTTAAAAACTTTTAACAACTTTATGGATTGTTAGCAGATAGCCCTAAGTCCTAAATCATTTATTTATTACCACAAATTGTGGTATAGCCAGAAGTATACAGCAGCTCAATAGGCTAATCGGATTCATATCCTAAACTCAAGAGGAAAAAGGATGAAACAGGAAAATAACTAATGTTATTTCTTAAACTGGAATAATAAGTTGTCTGGCTTGGGGAGAGTGTCCTCCAATTGTTAATCCCTAGCTAAAGTATGCTGTCTGACTTTATGACCCCCGACTCTACTCGTATGCCCTGTAATCGTCTTTAAAATGGCTGAGCCATTAAAATGTACACTTTCCTCCTAAATACCCTGCAGAGGGTATTGGGACTGTCCATTTGGGGCCTCCAACAAGATTCTCTCAAGCTGAAAATGTGTTTCAGTGCAATTTCCTGCTCTTGTGTGACCTTGTCAGTGGCGACACAGTAGAGTGAGATTCCTCAATCAAACCCCTTGAAGTAAAGCAATCAGAGATTCAGTCAGAGCTCTACCCTTTTCAGTCTGAACCTGTTTCCTGCTGAGGCATAGGAGCAGGTATTTCACCCTGGCTCCAGTCCTTTTGAGAGTTCTCCAGTGCTCCAGAGTCCACGCGTGGTTTATGAAGTACTCTTGAGTCAGCTTTGTGTTAGAACATGATAAATGTGTCACTAATGCGGGGGAATCAATCGTGTCATACCAACGCATGCACCGGAATGTACACACACATAGCGCCCCTTTAGAATCAGTCACAGGGGCTATGCCTATTGCCTCCCCCTGCCTCTTACTCCATGGTAAAACAGTGATAATGACCAACCTTTTGAAACATATTGTTCCCTCTGAGTGACGTGAACTAAAGTAGCGGCATCTACTAGGTTAAAGTATGTACATATATTACAAATCAATTGCTTTAGAAAAACCTGCTATTGTAAGCACTGAGGTTTTAGAGAAACAGTTTTCCACTAATGTTACAATGATTCTAATTAGCCATTAACTAATGTTAAAATGATACAACATGGAAGGAACTCAAGAATAAGGCTGGTATAGCAAGACCTTGGGACTATAAGGTTTTTTTCAAAAAGGTGTTAGTCACATATAATTGATCTGTAGATGGTTTTAGAAGTTTTTTTATTTTATTTTTTTACTTTATTTTGACAGGGAAAACAGACTGAGACCTAGATCTCTTTTACGGATGTGCCCTGTGTAAACATGTTAACATGTACAATTTAGACACACAGACAGACATTTTGGAGAAGAAAGATCTCAAAACATACAAAAACAGAGAAACATTTCAAGAAAAACAAAGAAAAACATAGAGTTCAACAGAAACAAACACAGACAACATCATATTGATCCTCTAAAATAGTTTTGAAATGGGCAAGTAAATTTGAAGTAAAAATAAAGTAAAACTAGAAAGTTCTATTTGCATAAACCCATTTGAATTTGTCCCTATAAGGTTCTATCTGCAATCCAATACCAAGCTTGAACAAATACAGATGGACCAATCAGAACACGTCTTTGCCATCTCCCTCTAAGTATGGTCTAGGCTAGGCTAGTCTAGCCAGCATTTACATATTCAAATTTATTTTCTTAAAAACTGAACACGTCTAATTCATAAATTTCAGACTGAACCCAGATTTGCATTTCAGAGCCATAAGGTTCTATCTGCGATTGCACCCCCCTAAAAACTGATTTACAAATGTTTCAGGATTTTGATACTCTGTACCTTTAAGGTAAGGACCTTAATGGGTTATAAAATAAGAATTCACTACTATCTGGAATGTGAAAACTTTGATTCTCAATATCTCAGGACTATGCTCTGCACAGATAGAACCTTATAGTCCCAAGGTCTCGATATGTCACATAACTGTGAATGTTTCACTGTTTCACATGTCTAGTGTCACATAATAGGAGACATAATAGGACACTAATAAGCATGCATTACCTTGATCTTCAATATTCAGGTTTCTGATCATCCACTGTACAATGTCAGAACCTGAAATGGAAAACCACGTACATAAATACACCCAAAGCATACTAGCACCTTTTAGCACAGTGGTGTAAACTATACATTAAAGGGGCAATATGGGATTGCTACATCCATTTGTGGACTTTTAGATCAATGATATGTACCTTAATTCTTGAAGAATATAACGTATAAATGCCTCAAGCTTGGTTCTACTGTCGTAACCCAAAATATGAGCTTGTTTTACTCCATTGTTTGTAAACAATGCTATTTTAAATAAACATTGTACACTCTCACAACATAGTTAAAACTATAGTTTGGATAGCATTGTCCATGCATCCAAAGCTGTCTATGAATGTTAATTTGAGATGTGTTACATTTCTCCAGTCCCATTTCTCTTTTTTTTTTACAAAACAGTGGTGGGATATCTGTTTTGTTATTGTTTAAACTCCAGATTGCCCCTTTAATACACCAGAGTCGGCCCATTAATTTCATGCAAATTCCTAGCATGTGGGTGGGTAATTGGCAGTCCAACACACAGCTTTTATTACAGCCATTAGAAACCACTTACCTCTGTTCCCATTCATACAAATTACACCCCTGATAGTGGCTGGAAGAGTCATGGCAGAACCTGTCTAACTAATGATAAGGACACCATGCCTAGTACATATCAGAGCCATATATTTAGAATGGATGTAAAGCCATCATTAGTAAATAATCTTAACAGCCCACAATATTGAGTGCTACCTCTGGCATCAAGTAATCTTCACACCCCAGCTCAACCACTGGTGTTCACATGGCCTAGATAGAAAAGTTATTATCGCTGTGTCTCACTCTCGCCGTCTATACTCTCTAAGGTGTGGTCTAAGAGATGGACAGAAGGTGTTGTGAAGAAAAGAGGTCATCGGGGTCACCGAGAGATGGAGTGACTCCCCACACCTTTCTCTTTCTTCCTCTGTCTCTGAGATGAGCTCCTGAAGACTCGCCACATCTCACCACAACTTCCCGAGGACTCGCCACGTCTCACCACAACTTCCTGAGGACTCGCCACGTCTCACCACAACTTCCTGAGGACTCGCCACATCTCACCACAACTTCCTGAGGACTCGCCACATTTTACCACAACTTCCTGAGGACTCGCCACGTCTTACCACAACTTCAGAAAAATCGGTGGATTGCAGTCTCAATCGGCTAGAAGCATTTTTTGAACTGTGGTTAAATGAACCCAAAGCAGAACAATAATGATCAAATGCTTATATACATCTGCGGAATGTCTGATTATTTTCTTGCCGTTGTACCTGGATTGCGTATCTTAGACCCACTTTTGCAAAACTTGACATACAACTGTCATTAATGAATACAAAATTCCCTGTAAAGTGTTTTGTTCACAGAATATCAACACATTGTTCAGATCAATAGAGAAAATATTGTGACCTAGGTTGGTCTTATGGTCTTAGCTGCTGCCTCTAGAGTTTGGCCCACTGCTATTTCAGCAATTCTCTTATTATTTTAAAATATATAGCTCCATTATCTTTTCAACATACTTTCTATTTGGTTTTAGGAAAATCTGGAAAATCAACAGGATTTTTCCTCAAAAATGCTTGTACGTGATTGAGAAAAATTGTACGATAAGAGCCAAGGCTTTCCTGTCTTAACAATCCCATAAATTACATTAGCATATCCAGATGACATTGATCATGGATTAACATCATTAATAAACCCAGTAATCTTCGCACCTTAAGCAATGACCAACTTTCTAGGAGGTTAGTGAGATGTGTGAGGTAATCTGCTACAAGGCTATTCTGAAAATAGTGTAATTTTATGACAGCATGTATGTATGTATGTATGTATGTATGTATGTATGTATGTATGTATGTATGTATGTATGTATGTATGTATGTATGTATGTATGTATGTATGTATGTATGTATGTATGTATGTATGTATGTATGTATGTATGTATGTATGTATGTACACTACCGTTCAAAAGTTTGGGGTCACTTAGAAATGTCCTTGTTTTTGAAAGAAAAGCACATCTTTTGTCCATTAAAATAACATTAAATTGAGCAGAAATACACTGTAGACATTGTTAATGTTGTAAATGACTATTGTAGCTGGAAACAGCAGATTTTTTTATGGAATATCTACATTGGCGTACAGAGGCCCATTATCAACAACCATCACTCCTGTGTTCCAATGGCACGTTGTGTTAGCTAATCCAAGTTTATCATTTTAAAAGGCTAATTGAGCATTAAAAACCCTTTTGCAATTATGTTAGCACAGCTGAAAACTGTTGTGCTGATTGAAGAAGCAATACAACTGGCTTTCTTTAGACTAGTTGAGTATCTGGAGCATCAGTATTTGTGGGTTTGATTACAGGCTCAAAATGGCCAGAAACAAAGACCTTTCTTCTGAAACTCGTCAGTCTATTCTTGTACTGAGAAATGAAGGCTTTTCCATGCAAGAAATTGCTAAGAAACTGAAGATCTCGTGCAATGCTGTGTACTACTCCCCTCACAGAACAGCGCAAACTGGCTCTAATCAGAATAGAAAGAGGAGTGGGAGGCCCCGGTGCACAACTGAGCAAGAGGACATTAGAGTGTCTAGTTTAAGAAACAGACACCTAACAAGTCCTCAATGGGCAGCTTTATTAAATAGCACCCGCAAAACACCAGTCTCAACGTCAACAATGAAGAGGCGACTCCGGGATGCTGGCCTTCTAGGCAGAGTTGCAAAGAAAAAGCCATATCTCAGACTAGCTAATAAAAAGAAAAGATTAAGGGCAAAAGAACACAGACACTGGACAGAGGAAGATATGGATTTTTCTTTGCAACTCTGCCTAGAAGGCCAGCATCCCGGAGTTGCCTCTTCACTGTTGATGTTGAGACTGGTGTTTTGCGGGTACTATTTAATGAAGCTGCCCATTGAGGACTTGTGAGGCGTCTGTTTCTCAAACTAGACACTCTAATGTACTTGTCCTCTTGCTCAGTTGTGCACCGGGGCCTCTCACTCCTCTTTCTATTCTGATTAGAGGCAGTTTGCACTGTTCTGTGAAAGGAGTAGTACAAGATCTTCAGTTTCTTGGCAATTTCTCACATGGAATAGCCTTCATTTCTCAGAACTAGAATAGACTGATGAGTTTCAGAAGAAAGTTCTACATTTCTGGCCATTTTGAGCCTGTAATAGAACCCACAAATGCTGATGCTCCAGATACTCAACTAGTCTAAAGAAGGCCAGTTTTATTGCTTCTTTAATCAGTACAACAGTTTTCAGCTGTGCTAACATAATTGCAAAAGGGTTTTCTAATGCTCAGTTAGCCTTTTAAAATGATAAACTTGGATTAGCTAACAACGTGCCATTGGAACACAGGAGTGATGTTTGCTGATAATGGGCCTCTGTATGCCTATGTAGATATTCCATTTATTTACATTTATTTCTGATCAAGTTGATGTTATTTTAATGAACAAAAAAAATGTTTTTCTTTCAAAAACAAGGACATTTCAAAGTGACCCCAAACTTTTGGAGTGCAGAGCCATATTTAAAATACAGTATGTAGCTTCACTGTCCAAATAAATATGAAGGGGAAAATGTGTGTGTGTCTCAATTAACACACTATTGTACTGCAGCTACTACTCAATAGGGGGCATTTCATTTTAACTGAATGCTAAGCAACACTGAATGAGACTGAACAGAACAGCTCCTCCATTCATCCTGTGGCTGTGCTGTTAATTGTGTCTTTCTATGAACTTCATCTTGGTCCCAGAGTACTTTACTGTTCCAGGATAACCACTCACATTACATCAACTGTTCTGCTTGTATACGTATTCTAGGGAAGGTCACTAGTGACTTCCTGAATAATGACAACTCAGATGAATAATGAGAACCCATTTTAGATCATATCTGTTGTTTGTTATCCTGCAAAGGAAGACGCATACTCCACTTTTGCAATAGGTATTATAGAGAACAAGCCAAATGTATATTGCTATCTAGCCTTGACATTGTGTTCAGTTTTGAGTGTTGTTTCTCAACCTTGGGTTCTCTTTTCAGAACTCTGGACAGCACCCTGCAACATTATGATTCATTTTGGAATTCTGTTTCATCTCTTGTTTAGGCGTATGGGTTTCAGGAGCACGGACAGCTCTCCAAGTCAGTCAAAACCCAAAAGTCCTTATTAGCTGGCATTACCATTTCAACGTTTACACTAAGCTTTAGGTAAATCAAGATGTTTACCTGAAAAAACACTTGGAATCTTGGATAAAAAACTTTTCACAGTGCGGATAGGAATTCCATTCTTCTCATCCTGCATGCGGGCTATTACGTCCTCCATCTGGAAGAAAAGAGAGAAGACATTATGTTAGAAATGATCAGTGGAAAAATAGTCAGGAGACTGGGGAAAGAGGCTGAACTGAGGGAGTAAGACTGCTGTTGTGAAGAGCCTCTGTGACACAGCTCTGGGCCGTATATTTGCAGAAGACCCACTGGGCACAGTAGAAAAAACGTTGATTCAACCAGTGTGTGCCCAGGGGGAAGACACTTCTCATATACATAAAAAAATATATATATTTTACCAGGCAAGTCAGTTAAGAACAAATTCTTATTTACAATGACGGCCTACCCACAGGTTCAGCCCCTGGAGCAAATTAGGGTTAAGTGCCTTGCTCAAGGACACATCGACAAGTTTTTCACCTTGTCGGCTCAGGTATACAAACCAGCAACCTTTCGGTTATTGACCCAACGCCCAAGTTTCTGCCTAATATTTCCCCATCCTACGCGTCTTAAAACAAACCGAACAAAACAAGATGTCACAAAAAAGACATCAGAGAAATATAAAAAGACACTGATGACTGAATCACACCTTCAAGCTAAAAACCTAAAAGAAATGTGACATGACAACCTGGCTAAAAACAGACATGCCACAGAGAGGCAGATCTGCATCACAACTCTCCAGGATTGGAGCATTGCTCTGCGCTATGGCTCAGCTGCCAAGGCGGAAGGCCCTATTTCCAGAAACAGACAGGACAGAGTGAAGAGAAGTGTGGCCCGGATTCATCAGCCTTCACGGATGGATGCTAAGAGATATTGCAAAGAAGCCCTCTGGCATAAATAAATACAGTGTGACTCACACACACATACACACACACACACACACACACACACACACATACACACACACACAAACACACAGTGGCGGTTCTGGGCGAAACCCCTCCTGCCAACAAAAAAAAGCACCACTCTGCATTAGCTGTAATTTTTATTCAGACATTTGGAACAACAAAAATAAATAATCATAACATTTAAAACTATATAATATATATATAAATATATACAAAAATAAGACTCTCTCTGTCTTTCTGAGAAGACTGACTGCAACATCCACATGCATACTGGGAGACTGCATCAGCTTGCTCACATGTTGGATCTGGCTCAAGATGTCATACCACACCACTGTACAGATGCTGAAGCGATATGATCCCACCTCCTCTGATAAGGACTGGGCCTCAATCTTTATCACAGGGTCTTTGGTTTGATCCCTCACCTCAATCAGTGCCTCTCTCACCGCTGCTGCCTGATACCTCAGTGGCACGACACTCTTAACTTTACTCTCCCACCTTGTCTCAGTCCACAAATTCAAAGTGATGCCCACATGTTTTTTCAGGATGGCCCATCGCTGTGTGGAGGCTAAGATCAAGGTGTACAGTTTGTGTAAGATGCCAAAGTAACCTGTGGCATCGACAGAACTTTTAGCAGCATCAGCCACAACCAGGTTCAATGTGTGAGCCCCACATGGAACAGATAGAGCTCTTGGATTCATTTCCATTATCATAAGACTGTCCTCTGCAGTCCTCAAAATAAATGTTTAGCCCGTGGACTCCTCTGCCTCCAAAACCCCCATAAAATGTTCCTTTATGTGGTGCTCCTCCTTCAGTGACACAATTCTAATCACAACTGACAACTGTTCAGTGTGGCTGACATCTGAGGTGCAATCTAGAATGATAGAGAAGAATTTTGCTAGCTTGATGTCACTCACCATTATTGAAATGACCTTGCTGCTCAACAAATCAATGAGTTCATTCTGTATTTAGTGGCCAAGGTAGCTGGTGGTGTGACTCGAGGTCCCTTTTGGACACGGTTAAGGTGCTCTTTCATGACTGGATAAAATTGTGCCATCAGTTCAACCTCTGAGGAAATTTCCATTTGATGGAGAGTACAGTGTTTACAGTGTGTCCCCTTAGTGACAGATTTCTAATTGCCAGAGACTGCACAATAGCAGTCAGACGTGTCAACACCTCTCTCCATCTTATCCTCTCAGCCTCCATAAGTGCCATCTCATGCTTATCAATTGTTTCCCCTTTTTTGATCCTCATTGCCAGTTCTTTCCATGTTTTCATGCAGTTTTGGTGTTCTGGACTGCTGTCATGTGAAGTCAGCACAGTACTTGCATGTTTTCAGTCTGTCAGTCCTAAGTTTGCTAAATAAATGTTCTTCTTAGAAAAGAGTTTGCAGCAGAAGCAGATGAGACTGTTGTTTCTTTCAGAATACACCACCACCACTTACCAAGGTCTTCCTGAAATACTGGTGCCGGCAACTTCTTCCATCACTCTCATTCCTTGGGAAAACAAAGTTATGTGGTATCTCACTTAGTCCTCTGCAAACTAGTTGTGTCCAAATTCTGTCAGTCAGAACTGAAGGCCAGTCAGCAGGGTCTGTAGACAGTGGTTCATCCTCAGCAGCAGGATTTGGTGGTGATGCTGCTACAGGCATTTCTAATGGAGAGCAAATGGGCATTAGTTTACACACGTTATTCACAGAATTTATAGTAGTGGAACAATAAAATCATCATAATTGTTACCTACAATATGGAAACTTAAAACTTTGCACAAGGGAAATTATTTATTTTGTTTATGTTATGCAGGGATGCGCACAAACACACCTGAAGAATCCTGCTGGGGTGAAATGGAAGCAAAGGGTTCTTCATCCTCATCCTCAGGCTCAGACAACATTTGTGAAGACACCTGTGTGGCTGAGGAGGTGGATGGCTCCAAAATATTTCAGAAGTGCCCCTGAATTTGCATTGACATAAAATACAGCATATGAGTCTGACACTCTAAATACATTTCTTGCACAATTAAATATACATGTCATTGTGCACAATTTATCAAACTTTCAGAATAGGAACCAAATTAATCATACAACCTCCTTGGCTAATTCTAGGCATACGACACCACGAAAGACTCAATATATCACAAAAGATACAAAATATCTGCATAATATAGACATTTATTAAATTAGCCTACAGCATTGGGAATTCACCTTATTGAGCTCAGGACCTAGTCAATACAATCACAGAAAACCTTTATGATGTAACCTCAATGAAAGTTAACAAAATCAATAATGTGTTATTTAGGTTTTAATCGTTTTGCTGCAGGCTACACACATTATCATGATGAAACTGTGTGAAATGTTATCCAATGTTATGTAAGCTAGTTGGACAGAAAATTGAATATTGTCACCCTATGTGTAATAGCATATCAAGCAACAAAGCAAAATAGTTTAACAAACATACAGTTGAAGTCGGAAGTTTACATACACCTTAGCCAAATACATTTAAACTCAATTTTTCACAATTCCTGACATTTAATCCTAGTAAAAATTCCCTGTCTTAGGTCAGTTAGGATCACCACTTTATTTTAAGAATGTGAAATGTCAGAATAATAGTAGAGAGAATTATTTCATCACATTCCCAGTGGGTCAGAAGTTTACATACACTCAATTAGTATTTGGTAGCATTGCCTTTAAATTGTTTAACTTGAGTCAAACGTTTCAGGTAGCCTTCCACAAGCTTCCCACAATAAGTTGGGAGAATTTTGTCCCATTCTTTTGTAGGCCTCCTTGCTCACACACGCTTTTTCAGTTCTGCCCACACATTTTCTATAGGATTGAGGTCAGGGCTTTGTGATGGCCACTCCCATTGACTTTGTTGTCCTTAAGCCATTTTGGAAGTATGTTTGGGGTCATTGTCCATTTGGAAGACCCATTTGCGACCAAGCTTTAACTTCCTGACTGATCCACATAATTTTCCTTCCTCGTGATGCCATCTATTTTGGGAAGTGCACCAGTCCCTCCTGCAGCAAAGCACCTCCACAACATGATGCTGCCACCCTGTGCTTCACAGTTGGGATGGTGTTCTTCGGCTTGCAAGCCTGCCCCCTTTTCCTCCATCTCTAGGAGACAGATCGCGTCTCCTTCCTGAGCGGTATGATGGCTGCGTGGTCCCATGGTGTTTATACTTGCATACTATTGTTTGTATAGATGAACGTGGTACCTTCAGGCTTTTGGAAATTGCTTTAAAGGATGAACCAGATTTTTTTCTAAGGTCTTGGCTGATTTCTTTTGATTTTCCCACGATGTCGAGTTTGAAGGTAGGCCTTGAAATACATCCACAGGTACACCTCCAATTTACTCAAATGATGTCAATTAGCCTATCAGAAGCTTCTAAAGCCATCACATCATTTTCTGGAATTTTCCAAGCTGTTTAAAGGCACAGTCAACTTAGTGTATGTAAACTTCTGACCCACTGGAATTGTGGTATAGTGAATTATAAGTGAAATAATCTGTCTGTAAACAATTGTTGGAAAAATGACTTGTGTCCTGCACAAAGTAGATGTCCTAACCGACTTGCCAAAACTATAGTTTGTTAACATGAAATCTGTGGAGTGGTTGAAAAATTAGTTTTAATGACTTCAACCTAAGTGTATGTAAACTTCCGACTTCAACTGTAAGTGTTATACTAGCCTATTTCATTACATTCATAATATTATACTCATAAAGAGATGACATAGCTGCATACCTTTATCTTTTGCGCATTTCTCCTCTTCTTCTTTCCTCTTTTTCCTAAACTGGGCACCTGATGGCTAAGACCTTTTCTTATTCGAGCATCAATGCATTACCATCCCCCAACACTGTCAACCAAGAGTCAAGACTAAACCAATTCACCTTGGTGGTGTGCAGACTGGTGTTATATTATTCTTAACGATTTCGCACAAACCAGAAAAAAAGTTATTAATTAATTGTGGTTTATTTGGTAGCATTTCGTAGTGTGACTGATTTTAGGGCAGGGCGGTAGGTAGCCTAGCGGTTAGAGCGTTGGGCCAGTAACCGAAAAGTTGCTGGTTCAAGCCCCTGAGCCAACAAGGTGAAGAAAAGAAAAAAACTGTTGATGTGTCCTTGAGCAAGGCACTTAACCCTAATTTGCTCCAGGGGCGCTGTACTACTATGGCTGATCCTGTAGGTCATTGTAAATAAGATTTTTTGCTTAACTGACTTGCCTAGTTAAATAAAATAAAAAAATATTACTAATTGCATTAGTACTGTACAAAGTCAGAGCTGTGCTATTTGATAGATTCCCCTGCTCGGGCTTCCAGTGGGGAGACCTGAGGTCAACATAACCCCACCCCCCTCCCCATCTTGTACTTCTGAGTGGGAGACCTTCCCAGGCAGTAGCCTGCCTAGCTCTCAAACTAGAATCAGGGCGCCCACTCCGACAAGGTTAATTGACCCACAGTCCCACACGGTGACATGATATGATTGATGTGACGTGCAAATGAGTGATAGAAAACCAATTGCGCAAATGTCACCATTCCGAATTTGTGCGGGTGCACCGTGCTGCCCCTGGCAAGATGCCGCCCATACCTAAATCCGGTACTGCACAAATCTGCTACTGCACACATACACACACACAAGGCAATGCCTGCTGTTCTATTTCTACTCTATAGACTTCAATATACTCCACAATATACTGTATCATTTTGGATAACTAATTGGTAACCATTAAGGGTTGTTAGTTAGTGTTGGTTACAAAGCTAATTTTAGATCCTCGTCAATTGCATTTAGGTCATTTGACTGGCTGCCCTGTGCCTCATCAACTTTCCCCCTCAGTCTTGACAACTACACTCCGTGAAATAATAGATTCTGGCAGCTGTCCTCTGGAAGGAATTGTCACAGACAGGCAGTTGCCTGGACCTTATCGATGAAAGGAATTGCAGGACCACGTTGTCTGATGCGAAAGTTGAGGGATATTTATTACAAATACATGGCCCTCAGGTTGAAAATAACAAACACAATAAGAAGGCCTCCTTGTGGAGACACCTTCACTCATGTTCTCCCAGGCCCAGAACCCAGGAGACCTGCAGCCCCACCCCGTAGCACTCCACTATAAACCATTCCCACTAGTCACAGGTGCAGCTCGTCACATGTGATGAGGGAGAGAGGGAACAAAGACAGAACAAATGATAGCACAACATAATGATAATTACATTTCCTATTCATACAAATACTTAAGAATAATGGATCAAGGTATAATGATGAAAGTATGCATATAACTGTAAGTTGATGAAATATGGATTATGTTTTATCTACTGACCAATAGAATAAAGAATAAACACATAACAATAAACATTCATACATCCACTCTGTCATACTCCGCCCCCCTTCTAGATATAGATTGCAGGCACTCCCTGAAGGCATCCCTTCACAGCAACATTACCATAATGTTATTCTTACAGTGGTCATTTGCAAAAATGCTCTGGCTGCATTCTCAGCCTGAGTACCTGAAACTGCCATGTAAGTCTCAGTTACCAATACCTAAGCACTGGATCTTTGTACAATAGAGTCTAAAATAGAGGTACTTACTAAGAAATGGTGTTCAATCATCAGATATGTCATAATTCATTTAAGATCTTGAGGGAAGGCCAGGATTTGATTTTTGAGTCATAATGTCCTATATTAATGTCCTAAGTATTTGATGACGATAACACATAATTGCAAATGCTGGATACAGTAGCACAGCAATAATAAATAAAACTGCCTCAAATATAGATATGTAAACACACAAGGCCTTATTGAAATCAATTCCCCTGTGCAACCAAGACAATTCACCTGGGCAACCCAGTCTCAACTATTTTGAGAAAATGGGACCAGAATCTTACAAAAAGAGCTTGCCTTATTTCAAGAACCCTGAAGCCAAAACCTATTGAGTAATTGGCTTGTAATGGACTGATAGAACACAGGCATAGAGTATAAAGAGTTATTGGGAGAGTATGGGGTTACAGAGATGCGTATCTAACATGTATGTCGTCCCTCCTCAACGGGTGCAACTGCTGCTAGACGGACAGAGGATTGAAAGCCATGCTGGACAGCTCTCATCAGATCATTCTGAGCAGTCTCTAACAAAGCACTGTCACTATGACAACAGAGATCCTTAGGTAAAAGACAGCTGCTACCAGTATTCACATTGCCAATCGATCATCCATCCAGTAGCTAAATGACAGCGGGCACATTGAGAAATTACACTTCCTGGCACCTTTTTAGAACTTAGTTACATGATTCACTGAGCTAACCGGCAGGATAACAGAGTGATGACCGATACTGTTACGGCTCGTATTGACGGGACGATAGACAGAGCGTTGGTGGAGTGACATTCCTTTTTATTTTATGAACACGAAACATAAAACAACAAAGGCGAGGTACTGACCGTGAACTGGAGTGAACATACACATACACACACACAAGAACCCACACCCAGGTGACAAACACAGGAACTTAAATAGAATCCCCAATTAGAGACAACAGCGCAGAGAATGTTTCCAGCCACGTCACTGGACTGGCTCCCGGCCCCGGACTGGGCACCGGCGTGCTGAGGAGCTCCGGCTCCAAAACGGGACTGAACGTCGTGCCCAGCCTGGGCACTGGGGAGGTTGCTGGTGGAGGCTCAGGATCCGGCGTGACGCAGGCAATGAGGGCAGCTGCATCTCTGCCTCCCAGTGGCACGCCCAGTCCTGTCCGGACCCCGGCGCGATGGATCCCTCCCCAGTACTCCCCTGACGCACCAAGTCCAGTCCGGACCCTGGTGTGGGGACCTCCACCTCTGGAGAGGGGCAGACCACCGGAACCGAACTAGGACCCGGTGGAGCGGACTGCTCCGGCACTGGAGCGGAGCAGATGACCGGAGCCTGACTTGGCACCGGTGGAGCGGACTGCTCCGGCATGGGAGTTGAGCAGACGACCGGACCCGGACTGGGCCCCGGTGAAGCGGACTGCTCTGGCGCTGGAGCGGAGTAGACGACCGGACCCGGACTGGACCCCGGTGGAGCGGACTGCTCTGGCGCTGGAGCGGAGTAGACGACTGGACCCGGACTGAACCCCGGTGGAGCAGACTGCTCCGGCATGGGGGCGGAACAGACGACCGGACCCAGACTGGGCACCGGTGGAGTGGACTGCTCCGGCACTGGAGCGGAGCAGACGACCAGACCCGGACTAGGCACCGGTGGAGCGGACTGCTCCGGCACTGGAGCAGTTCTGACCGCTCTGCCCGGCCCCCGACACAGCTGATTCTCCCAGCCACATGGCGAGGCTGGTTACCGGCCCCGAACTGAGCTCTATCTCCCCAGCAGTACAGAACGCTGTGCCCAGCCTGGGCACCAACACAGAGAATGTCTCCAGCCATGTCAATGGGCTGGCTACCGGCCCCGGACTGGGCCCCGGCACGCTGAGGAGCTCCGCCTCCCCAGCGGTACTGAACGCTGTGCCCAGCCTGGGCACCAGCGCAGAGAATGTTTCCAGCCACGTCACTGGACTGGCTCCCGGCCCCGGACTGGGCGCCGGCATGCTGAGAAGCTCCGGCTCCAAAACGGGACTGAACGTCGTGCCCAGCCTGGGCACCGACGCAGAGGAGGGTTCCAGCCATGTAGCTGGGCTGGCTGCCGGCCCCGGACTGGGCACCGGCACGCTGAGGAGCTCCGCCTCCCCAGCGGGACTGAACGTCATGCCCAGCCTGGGCACCGACGCAGAGAAGGGTTCCAGCCACGTCACTGGACTGGCTCCCGGCCCCGGACTGGGCGCCGGCATGCTGAGAAGCTCCGGCTCCAAAACGGGACTGAACGTCGTGCCCAGCCTGGGCACCGACGCAGAGGAGGGTTCCAGCCACATAGCTGTGCTGGCTGCTGGCTCCGACCCCTGGACCGTCACAGGAGGCTCTGGGCCATTGGCCGTCGCTGGAGGCTCCAGGCCGTGGGCCGACGCTGGAGGCTCCGGGCCGTCGCTGGAGGCTCCGGGCTCCGGGCCGTCGCTGGAGGCTCCGGGCCGTCGCTGGAGGCTCCGGGCTGTGGGCCGTCGCTGGAGGCTCCGGGCTGTGGGCCGTCGCTGGAGGCTCCGGGCTGTGGGCCGTCGCTGGAGGCTCCGGGCCGTCGCTGGAGGCTCCGGGCCGTCGCTGGAGGCTCCGGGCCGTCGCTGGAGGCTCCGGGCCGTCGCTGGAGGCTCCAGGTTATGAACCGTCGCTGGAGGCTCCAGGTTATGAACCATCGCTGGAGGCCCCAGGTTATGAACCGTCGCTGGAGGCTCTGGACAGTGGGCCGTCGCAGGAGGCTCTGGACAGTGGCCCGTAGCGGAGGCTCTGGACAGTGGGCCGTAGCTGGAGGCTCCAGGCTGTGGAGACGCACCGTTGGTCTGGTGCGTGGAGCAGGCATGGGCCATACCGGGCTGTGGAGGCGCACCATTGGGCTGGTGCGAGGAGCAGGCACGGACCGTACCGGACTGTGGATGCGCACTGGTGGTTTGGCCACCGCCAATCCCCATCCTGTGAGGACTCCTCCGGGAGCCCCCACGAGTGAGGGAACAGAAGCACATCGTCGTCTTCCTCCGACTCTTCTCTGTACTCCTGCTCCTATGTCTGTAGGGGCTCCTCCTGGAACCCCCACGAGTGCAGTGGCCGAGGCTCTTCTCCTTCGATCCCCGACCACCCCCATAGCCCTCCCCCAAAAACTGTTTGGGGGCTTTTCTGGGCTCCATGTTGGTCCGTAACTGCCCTAGACCGCAGTTACCTCCTCTGTAATTTTCCCTATACCGAGAAGGATATCTCCCAATGTCCATCCTTGCTGCGTCCCATAGTGGTGGATTCTTCTGTCACGGCTCGTATTGACGGGACGATAGACAGAGCGTTGGTGGAGTGACATTCCTTTTTGTTTTATGAACACGAAACATAAAACAACAAAGGCGAGGTACTGACCGTGAACTGGAGTGAACATACACATACACACACACAAGAACCCACACCCAGGTGACAAACACAGGAACTTAAATAGAATCCCCAATTAGAGACAACACAAGACAGCTGTCTCTAATTGGGGATAGAAATTAACACCCATCACCAACACCCAGTGAGCTGTCAAGCTCTAACCGCGGCTCTCCAACTCCCCCACAAGAGGGAGCCAGATCTAGCCACAGTCAGAACCTGACAGATACTTCACACTGTCTCTCCCTGCTACTGAATATTTTGATTTAAGCTGTTCATGTCCTGAGCACATATCATGAAGAAGAAGAGTGTTTCTCTCTTGTACTGAATGACTAGAACTACATTTTGCTGCCTTTCTACAGCGAATCGTCTGTCTTCTTGTCTGTCTTGGGCTCTGAAGTGGTGCAGTGGTCTAAGACACTGCATCTCAGTGCTAGAGGCGTCACTACAGACAATCTGGTTCAAATCCAGACTGTATCACAACTGGCCGTGATTGGGAGTCCCATAGGGCGGTGCACAACTGGCCCAGCGTTTTCCGAGTTAGGCTGGTGTAGGCCGTCATTCTAAATAAGAATTTGTTCTTAACTGACTTGCTTAGTTAAATAAAGGTTAAATTAAAATATATACATGTATCTTCTGAACACAAGTCTGTAAATACAAAATGACTAACAAAAGCTCCAAATATAATAAAGGCTACCACTGTGCTATCCCAACAAGAGATGTAGGATCTTAATTTGATAATTCTTTTGTTGCTGAGAATTTGTAGTTAAACTTGTAGTGTTTGAGTTTTAAAAAGGCATCTAAAGTTTGTCATTTCCAAATTTCAGGCTTGATTTGCCTTAACGAATAATGTATCAACCCTTACAAAAATGTCCCTTAATTATAATCCACATTTCCTGTTGCTGCAGGATAATTTTTGTGTTGTAGCAAACTGGCTCAAATTAATATCCTACATCTGTTGTGTACAGTTGAAGTCAGAAGTTTACATACACTCCACAGATTTCATGTTTACAAACTATAGTTTTGGCAAGTCGGTTAGGACATCTACTTTGTGCATGACACAAGTAATTGTTTACAGACAGATTATTTCACTTATAATTCACTATACCACAATTCCAGTGGGTCAGAAGTTTACATACAATAAGTTGACTGTGCTTTAAAACAGCTTGGAAAATTCCAGAAAATGAAAAATGACCACGGAGCCGTCATACCTCTCAGGAAGGAGACGTGTTCTGTCTCCTAGAGATGAAGGTACTTTGGTGTGAAAAGTGCAAATCAATCCCAGAACAACAAGTCCTATATCGACATAACCTGAAAGGCCGCTCAGCAAGGAAGAAGCCACTGCCCTGACCTCAATCCTATATAATTTTTGGGGGCAGAACTGAAAAAGCGTGTTTGAGCAAGCAGGCCTACAAACCTGACTCAGTCACACCAGTTCTGTCAGGAGGAATGGGACAACATTCACCCAACTTATTGTGGGAAGCTTGTGGAAGGATACCTGAAACGTTTGACCCAAGTTAAACAATTTAAAGGCAATGCTACCAAATACTAATTGAGTGTATGTAAACTTATGACCAACTGGGAATGTGATGAATGAAATAAAAGCTGAAATAAATAATTCTCTCTACTATTATTCTGACATTTCACATTCTTAAAATAAAGTGGTGATCCTAACTGACCTAAGACAGGGAATGTTTACTAGGATTAAATGTCAGGAATTGTGAAAAACTGAGTTTAAATGTATTTGGCTAAGGTGTATGTAAACTTCTGACTTCAACTGTATAATGTGTCTCAGAATTTGCAGGGAGCTCCAATGAGCATTTGAGACAAAAGAACAATCACTCACTTTTTAATGGAGCACTAGACTTTTTACTCTGCTTTAAACATCTACTCACTTGAACTGCTTGCTACCAGGAAAAGAGAGAGAAGTGAAAGAGTGGGTTTGATTGTCCCACTGCTATGCAACACCACCAGCATGGCAGTGGGACAATCATCCATCACAGAGGAAAATAATGGAGGAGCTTTTCACTTCCTTACAGTGGCCCTGCTGCTACTGTAGGGCTTTTCAGAAGCTTCATGAATTACCCATTTAACGACAATGGCCTATTGTGGCAGGTTTGTGTTATCTTGTAAACATTTGCGTTTTATACTGCAGCACCATCATTGCAGATTTTGAATGAAAGCTGTGCTTTAGGATTCTGTGTATTATGGGGCTTTAAGAACTGGGTGGTTCGAGCCCTGATTACTGATTGGCTGACAGCCGTGGTATATCAGACCATATACCACACCTCATGCCTTATTGCTCAATTAAGAATTGCTTATCCTGAGAGGGGAATGGAATTATCCAGCTGGTGTTATCTGAGGAGGACACAAGTGTAGATTTCTACACAGCTACAGACACCCTACAGACTTCAATCACAGTGTTTTAGAAAAGCAACACTATTTGAGTGTCACACATATTGTACAATAAATACACCATACATTATGGAGCATAAAGGCACATTTAATGCAGATTTGAGAGTTGGTCATGGACACTTCCTCTTCCCATCCACTGCACTTAGAAACAGATAACTGCTCACAGTCCTTGGGCCTGATTTGTGACGTTGTGAGTTAGAGCACAGGTGTGTTGGCATGCAAAATAAGAAAGATGTGAGTATGTTTATTTATGTATGCATATGGATATATATATTTACCCAAAAAAGATATGGGGATTGGAAATGATACAGACAATTACATTCATGGAACCAACAATCTATCCGCAATATTAAAGCTGATCCATCCCTTAAAAAAATAAATTAAAAAAAAGACTCATATGGACTCATTCCAAAAACACAATGTTCTCATCATGCCTTAAGGGATATGAGCAAGTCACGTCTTCACGGGCAAAAACAGAACATAGGCTTGTTTGAGATCCTCATTCAAATGTACTGTATATGCCATATATTTAGGGGGTGGCAGGTAGCCAAGGGGTTAGAGCGTTGGGCCAATAATCGAAAGGTCGCTGTTTTGAATACCCGAGCTGACAAGGTGAAAGAAACCTGTTGATGTGTCCTTGAGCAAGGCACTTAACCCTCATTTGCTCCAGGGGAGCTGTACTACTATGGCTGACCCTGTAGGTAGGCCGTCATTGTAAATACGAATTTGTTCCGACTTGCCTAGTTAAATAAAGGTTCAATAAAAAAATAGGAACAAATCTAGAGAATAGAGTAAAATATAAATAGATATATCTGCTAAATCCATCCAAGACTGTGAACTTGTTAATTAAATAATAAACATTGAAGCTCATATAGTGTCAATTATATGGATAAATAAATGATTAATTCACTATGTTATAGAGGTGTGCTGACCTAAGATATTAAAACGGTCTTTAATATAAGAATTTATTATCAGCCTATTTGGTATTCATAAGATACCTTTCTAGATCAGTCCCCCATGTTTTAATGACAATTTTCACCTAATTTCAACAGGATAATTCACTTGAAAACATATAAGGCTTGACGCTCGTCTTTATCTCAGAGAACAGTCAAACATTGTGATATGAGCTTACTGTTTGAGGGAGAGGCATCATCAAATCCCCAAATTATGAATTACTGAAAAATAGAAAACCAATCAGCTACTTTGATCATCATACTTGCATACCCTGCCTGTGTCACAATAATATTCTGTATGTCTATCAATTGACCAATAAGCTTCATTCAGCATATTCTATAATGACATATAGGACATGTCATAACGTCCAAATGCTATAACAGACATCTTTATATGTAATATAAATAAAATTTTTACACATTAAGCTTTCATCATAAAATGGCCGTTATATTCATTCTGCATTGCCATAGCCTACTGCTTTTCTGTTTCATTACCTAAACTGGGTATAGTGAAGTATCTGGTTACACAGATATTGAAATTACATTGATATTGCCCCCCCCCCCAATTGGCAGACAGACAGACATTCAAATGGCCATTACCTTCAGGACAGGAGGGATACATTAATGGCCTCCTAGAGACCAGTTTAGTGTAAGAATTACGTGAATTTTAAGTACCAATCTCTGTCTATGTCTCTTTGTTACTAAGGCTACATCGGAAGACTCAGAACTGCAACGACATCACAGTTTACCAGTCGTTCACAGGGAACGGAGAGGGACTGGGAGGGTACTTACAGTAGGTCCTGTGAAGGAGAGCCACTGTACCAGGAAACCTGGGAGGAGAAGGGAGTTTGGTTTTGTAACTGTGACTGTAAATACAGGCAAACACATGACTGGCAGTATTTGGGTCTCTCTCTTCCTCCCTTTCGTAGGTACTAGTAAACCTGGAGCACAGTCATGCTGAAGAGGCTGCATTCTGGCTCACAGCAGGACGGGGCTAGAGAACATGAAGAGCAGATGCCTGAGTACAAATGGTGCCCGGATAAGAGACGCTTAGCCATACAAATGAGAGGCTCACTTCCAGAGGCTTCTGTTTTGTCACACCAATTCAGGGAACTATCCATTTGTAGAAGAGTTATGCCACAACAGACATGAGGCAATTTCAGAACAAACAACATTTGCCCACATCAGTAAACGATATTATCATCATAATTTCATTGTCATTGTATTTTTCCTTTGAAGACACGGTAATGGATCATAAAATGAACATAATAGTACATTCTAACCCAGTGGGCACAGCAAGTCTATTCTTCTTTTCTTCTTTTGTCTCTTTGTGTAACTCTCCCTCATGGGACACAGCGTTTCCCCCCTGGCCCCTAAATAGTGCCATTTGAATTGACAACATGAACTCACACAACATCCTGAAAAGTGGACAGAAAAGGAGCGAAAGAGCGACATGTCTGAACGGTCTACCCCAGTTCACAGTTAATAATATACAGTTGTGATTTCTAAGAGTGTTTTGACGGATGGCATTCTCATTCTGTATTCAATTTAGATTTATTATCGATTTTATATTGTACATTTGTAATACGAGAGTAATAATGTAGTAAAGTATTGTATGATGTATTGTTTTATTGATGATGTGTGCTGTTGTGCTTTTGTTGTGATATAATTGTTTTAATCATGTTTGTACCCCAGCAGCTAATGGGGATCCTAATAATTACAAATACAAATATACCAAGGCCTATACTCTTCTACAGTCAATCAACCATCTCTTAGAATTTTCAAACCAGTGAATTTTCATCAAAGGCAAGCGTTTGGAACATGCTGCCCCCATTTCTCCTATGTGTGAGCTTAGAGAGAGAGAGAGGGAGAGAGAGAGAGAGAGAGAGAGAGAGAGAGAGAGAGAGAGAGAGAGAAGAGAGAGGAGAGAGAAGAGAGAGAGAGAGAGAGAGAGAGAGAGAGAGAGAGAGAGATTGTGACTCCCTGGGGCTACTGTACCAGGCTCACAGGATGTGGTTGATCGAAGCCGGAGTCCAGAGGGAATAAGCCAAATGTCAGGATACCTACAGGGGAATGTTGACTCCTGTCATTCCAAATCCCTGTATTGGAAGCTGGGCTTTGAATCATGGATTTGAGGTAGGCCTGCTGCCTGGAAAAACGGAAGCATTTATCCTCATTTGACATTTTCTCTGATTAAGTTCAAGAGTTTATTTCCAAAACGCTACATCCACCAATTTTTCACATTTGTGTTTTTTCACCAGAAATGATTGCTTATGGGTGGGTACCTTCATACTGTTCTCAGATATTTTATTAATCGATTTTAGGTGAATATTAAAATGTCTTTTTTTTGCTAAAAGCTATATATCCATTGTTAAGCCGGAATGAAATGTTTGTATCCTGTATATTTGACTGGTTATCTGTCCTAGCATTCTTAAGAGCAATACAATAACTGTAAATGACTAAAATGTCAAATGGAAATGTTTTACTTCATGTTTTATCTCATTTCACTCTATTGATGATTTTTAAAAAACATGTTTTTAAATATTAATGTCACAAATGTATAATTTTTACAGTTCTTTATTAAAAATGTAATTATTTAGCGTTTTACAAAAAACACAATTATTTGTCTCTGAAATGAAACCATCAAGTGATAGAATTCAAACAAATACATGTCTGTCACTGAACAACCCGATGCCATGATTAGATAGTGAAAAAAACACATTCATAAGTTCTTTAAACAATAAAAGCTAATTTACCAACATTTCTGAAAATGTATATATAGCGTTTTGGAAAGAAACTATTAGTTTCTACTTAAAATATCAAAGGGACGCAAAAGTCCCTCATTTGGTGGAACGACCTTGATACTGCTGTTTCAGTTACTCTCCCAATAATCAATGTTGATGTTTCTTGGGCTCCCAAGTGGCACAGTGGTCTAAGACACTGCTTCTCAGTGCTAGAGGCGTCACTACAGACAACCTGGTTCAAATCCAGACTGTATCACAACCGGCTGTGATTGGGAATCCCATAGGGCGGAGCACAATTAGCCCAGCGTCGTCTGAGTTTGGCCGGCGTAGGACTAGGCTCTCTGTTGTTTCTGCTGTTTGGATGGCTGTCTCCCTGGCTGATAGTGGGATAGAGATCCTGGGGCAAGGCCTCTCTCTCTCTCTCAGTGGGCGGACGGTGGGCGAAATGACTAAGCCAAGGTTGGTCGTGTGCTGGAACAAATTCCACTGAGAGCGTATAATGCTGCCCACCTACTGTGGTTTCATCACTCAAACAGCCTGCTGAAAAAAATAAAAGCTGCATAATCATTTTCTGCAGTGTCTAACATAGCTGGCTGAGCTTCACTGTTGACGATTCAGCCACAGGAGATACTCATGATAGAGAAAAAAAGCGACATGAAATGACCATGTTTATAAGGGTATTCACTGAACAAATACATTCAGTTAACCCTAGCCTGTCCTGTAAATGTAATTTGTTTCTACTGTACGCGTTCATCTATCTTATGAAAGCACAATCTATTCATCAAATGCAGTTTTATAATGATGTGCTGTAGCAGCATGGGGCATTACGTCCATATAAACCAACCACAGTGCATCCTGGGGGTTAGCATCTGCTGATGAGCTATGACACAGCAGGGGGAGTTCATCAAACTTCAACCCAGTTTAAAGGTTCGGAGATAGATTCATTTTAACAGTTGCTGATCATGTGAAACAAGGAAATGTACCACAGCAGTGAACTTAATTGAGAATGGCCCCACCCAAATTGGGGCAAGTGTGTAACTACAGTCTAAATAGTCTGGGTACACATCTACAGTAGAGCTTGGGGCTATAAGGTTCTACCTGCAAAAATATGGTTCTGAGATAATTGGCTTTAAGATTCCGTATTTATCTTGTATTCTTTTGAACTTAACAACATGAATTGGGGTATATAGGTAGAGAACATTGAAAAGAACAAGGCTATGTCAATGACTATATTTGAACATAAATGCAGATAGAACCTTAGAGTCTTATCTGTAGACAAAAAAGACAAGGAAGGAGAAGGAGGAGGAGGGAGGTAGTGGAGGAAAACAGAGATGCATTGGGAGTGGAGGGAGAGGGGGGGTGGCTTCTATTTTTAGGTCCTGATAACATGAGAGAGAGAGAGAGAGAGAGAGAGAGAGAGAGAGAGAGAGAGAGAGAGAGAGAGAGAGAGAAGAGCATCTCTAGCCCAGCCAAGCCCCTCCTTTGCACGTGCAACAGACGCTCGGGAACGCTCTGTCTCCCGAATACCAATGAGTTGGAAGCAGCTGGATCCTGACTGGCATTCCAGGCTACATCCCTGTCTCTGGTGCAGAGGGACTGAAAGTCAGATGGGACAGACACAGCTAATAACCTGACAGGGAAAATAATGTTAAAACTGTGAAGCACAACTGTATAGAGATCATAAGCTTTTTGATACACACTACTGATACATCTATACTGAACATTCACATACTTGCTAGAGCGTTTGTGATGTTCTCTTGGAGAGCAGGTTGCATCAATAACAAAGAATCTACAGATGTGGTAACTTAATTAATATCCTCCAATTAGGATCATACATCTGTATAGTAAGGCACAAAACATATCTAACCGTCTCCTAATGTACTGCTTAAGAATCAACCTGTTTTTACTCTGCAAGGCTTGCATGTTTCCATCAGCTCCCGCTGGCACTGTACTGAGAGGATAATACATGATCTACCGGTTCTCTCTGGCACACGGGGAAATACACAGAGGGGGAAATACAGATGTAGGATCTTAATTTGAGCCAGTTTGCTACAGCAGGAAAATAATCCTGCAGCAACAGGAAATGTGAATTATGTGGATTATAATTAATTAAAAGTTTTCGTAAGGAAAATCAAGCCTTTTTAAAACTCAAAAAAACACTTTGATGTTTAGAAAGTTCTCCTGCAACAGGGTGATCAAATGAAGATCCTACATCTGTATAGGCTTTGTAAAGTCTGGGGCCTTTGTAGAGGCTTAACAAGAGGATGGAGAAGCCTGTTAGTCACATCCAACAGGAAGACACAGAGTCGACCTGAGACACACAGGAAGGCCAGACAGAGGATTGTACATCTGATTTATAGGGCATTGAACAAGGCAACTCGGTAAGACATGTCTCATGTCTCAAACTAAAGGATTGCTGACAGGGTTCTGTCTTTGAACTGTTTAATTGGTTGTTCATCAGCTTGGTTACATACTCTCCACTTTCCATAGGTACATTGTTATTTTTAAGTGTTTATGTGGGGAACTGGGAAATCATTGCATGCACTTCTGATGGTGTTGGCCGTCATTGTAAATAATAATTTGTTCTTAACTGACTTCCCTAGTTAAATAAAGGTTAAATAAACCTCTGGGTGAAGACAAGCTCACACACATGCATGTGCACACACATACACATACACTTATACACACACATTCATACATACACACACAAACCCTGACACATTCCTCACGCCCTCAGTTAGCCAGGGATCTGTTGGACACCCTGTTGAAGTGTTGGAGATAATAGCGTTTGACTGAGAGTTGGTTGTCATGGGAATGCAACCATCAGTAACCCCAGTGGAGTAGGGAGCAGTGAAAAAGCACAACTTTTCCAGACACTGGTATTGTCCACGGGAATGTCACTTTCCAATTAGTAGATAACCAAGACAGGGAAACTGAAACACTCTGTGAGAAAAATAATGACAAGACATGTCACTGGAAGAATGACTTGCGTTTCCCTATGGCGGGTACATCCTGAAAACATCCTGTAGCATTTCTGCAACTGTTTAACCATCCTGAGTGTAGTCTCTCTCATTAGCTTCAGGAGAATTTCCATAGATTTGGACAGTTGCACACTATCAATTAATTTAACTAGTGAGGCTTTAATTAATTGCACCATGTTAAATTAATGAAAAGTAAGAAAAGTCATTTTGATACCAATTAAAACGGTTAATTTTTATCAGAGCTGGAAAATTAATTTATTAAATGAGTACATAGACTGGAGAATAAAAATCCCTAGATAAATAAAAGTTTGTCAAAGTAGTTGGCTTTTGTAGTAGTATTGTCATCATTATCAATATCAAAAGCATGGTATATAAAGTATATACGGACAGGAAAACACACAAATACAATTACAGCAAAACATTCCATGGGTGAACAGAGAGCCAAGATGGAGACTGGTGAGGTGAGCTAGGGCTGTGGCTGTCAAGAGGCACAGAGAGCCAAGATGGAGACTGGTGAGGTAAGCTAGGGCTGTGGCTGCCAAGCTGAACTAATGGCATGAAGCAGTGAGCTGGGTTGCAGGTGGAGACAACTCGATGAGCTGTGACCGCTGGTCCATGACTAATGTGACTCCATATTGAGGTCTCAAATAAGCACTGAAATATGTATGGTGATTTAGTAAAGTAATTGTCATAGGCATGATGAAATACAGTATTTATTTGAATTTGGCTGTTAATTATTCCAAACCTCATTTGGTTGGAGGACTGACTTGTTAAAAAAATACATCATCATAGAACAGAATAAAGACAACCCCCTCAAATAACAGAGAGTTTTTATGTGACTGCAAAATAACATGCTTATTTAGAGTGTTTTCCTACCAAAGAAGCTGTGACTCATGAGTGAATCAACATTTCATATGGGAGGAAAAATTATTGTGCTACGCAGCACCTCAATACATTCTCTCTCTCGTTCTCTCTTTCTCTCTCTTTCTCTCTGGACTTCAAAGGAGAGACAGAGAGGGATGGCTTGCTGGCAGGACTCCACACTGGGTTAGGAGATGGGGGGGTGGGTAGAGACAGAGAGTGAAAGAGAGAGTGAAAGAGAGAGAGAGTAGAGAGAGAGAGAGAGAGAGAGAGAGAGAGGGAGAGGGAGAGGAGAGAGAAGAGGTGGTAGTAGAAAGAGGAGAGCGAGTGAAATAAATATAAGAAAGCACAATGCGAGAGACGGAGACAGAAAATGCCCAAATGAGAAAGAGGAGAACCAGGACATGTATGATGAACACACTGACACATCTGAGATCTAAGGGGAAAGCAGAGAGGCACAGTTAAGCCAATCTGTCAGCTTTTCTCCCTTTGTGCAGTCGTTAAGAGCTGACCATCTCTGAGCTCATTAAGCTCGTCAGTGGTGTGGCCAGACCCTGCTAATCTCCCATTAGATGGAAAGTTGTAATTAAGGGAATCAGACAAACAGACAAGGCATACGACACCCTGAGTCAGCTATCCCTTTAATACCTAGGCGTCCTCAGTCCCTTGTGTAATACAGAAGAAAATACAGTTTAGTATGATTATAGTGCTAGCCAACGACGGCTAGGCTTTCCACAGGAGAGAGAGAGAGAGAAGAGATAGCCAAATGTGTGGACCTTCCCACTACCATACCATGCCAGCAAGGGAAGTAATCTAGATTTACAGACCATTCTGTATTTGGTAGTATGCAACAGTCTGCCAAGGAATAATTATACATATTTGACCAATACTTTCATAGTCTACTGATAGTAGTCTGTAATGTCCTGCTTTTGGAGTAACATTTGGCATAGAGTATAAAGACAAACTCAAGCAGTTCCCTTTTCATAGACAGCAGGAGTTATTATTTCTGGGATTGATGTCATACAGATGTAGCATATTCATTTGAGCCAGTTTGCTACATAATCCAGCAACTACAGGCTCTGTGAATTATTATGTGGATTCTAATTCATGGAAACATTTTTGGGGGTTGATGCATTTTTCGTAAGGGAAAATCAAGTCTGAAATTTCAGTGGTAATTCCAAACTTCAGAAGCCATTTTAAACCTCAAATAAACTTGAAAGTGCTCCAGCAACAGGGTGATCAAATTAAGATCCTACATCTGTATAGGCTTTGAAGTCTCGGGCCTCTGTAGATGCTTAACAAGAGGATGGAGAAGCATGTTAGCCACGTCCATCAGGAAGACACAGAGTCGGCCTGAGAAACACAGAAAGGTCAGACATTGCAGGAAAGTTCTCCTGCATAAGGGTAATCAAATTAAGATCCTACATCTGTATGAGTCCTTGCCTTATGTGCAATAGTGGAAAAACACCAGGACAGAAATGCCTACGCAATCCAGAAATCCAACATCAAACGCACAATTTCCTTGTGAATTATATTTTCATCCTTATTGAACTAGAGGTACTATAGTTTACTATAAAATACTACAGTACTTACTATATAATTCAGTAGTAAACTGTAGTATACTGTAGAATACTATACTACACACTGTAGCATACCTTGATCATGTGTAGTACTTACTATAGAATGTTGTAGCATACTGTAGAATACAATACTATAGTAAATATTACAGTATACTAAGAACAACAAAAACGCTACAGTATAGACCATATATTGTGTTCCCAACCGCTTATTAAAAAGAGAAGAAGCTCTGAACTGTCCGTTCAGACCTCAGTCCTACCTACAGGTTATAGAACATTAGCTGTTTGAGTATTTTGTCCAGTAGGTTTCCTCAAGGACAAAGCCTCCACTGCTATGTCAAAGGTAATAAAACAAAAATGTTATAGTAAATACTACAGTAATGTCCGCTAAAACACTACTGTACTTACTATAGTATATAATAGTTTATTTTACTATAGTAATCTGTAAATAATACAGCATAATACAGTCATGTCCGCAACACTACAGTTAATAGTATAGTATTCACTGAAGTGTTTGTGCAGACTTTAGTCCACAAAAACAATACAGTGAATACTATAGTATTTAACCATAGTATACAGTGGCTTGCGAAAGTATTCACCCCCCTTGGCATTTTTCCTATTTTGTTGCCTTACAACCTGGAATTAAAATGGATTGTTGGGGGGTTTGTATCATTTGATTTACACAACATGCCTACCACTTTGAAGATGCAAAATATTTTTATTGTGAAACAAACAACAAATAAGACAGAAAAACTGAAAACTTGAACGTGCATAACTATTCACCCCCCCAAAGTCAATACTTTGTAGAGCCACCTTTTGCAGCAATTACAGCTGCAAGTCTCTTGGGGTCTGTCTCTATAAGCTTGGCACATCTAGCCACTGGAATTTTTGCCCATTCTTCAAGGCAAAACTGCTCCAGCTCCTTCAAGTTGGATGGGTTCCGCTGGTGTACAGCAATCTTTAAGTCATACCACATATTCTCAATTGGATTGAGGTCTGGGCTTTGACTAGGCCATTCCAAGACATTTAAATGTTTCCCCATAAACCACTCAAGTGTTGCTTTAGCAGTATGCTTAGGGTCATTGTCCTGCTGGAAGTTGAACCTCCGTCCCAGTTTTAAATCTCTGGAAGACTGAAACAGGTTTCCCTCAAGAATTTCCCTGTATTTAGCGCCATCTATAATTCCTTCAATTCTGACCAGTTTCCCAGTCCCTGCCGATGAAAAACCCCACAGCATGATGGTGTTCTCGGGGTGATGAGAGGCGTTGGGTTTGCACCAGACATAGCGTTTTCCTTGATGGCCAAAAAGCTCAATTTTAGTCTCATCTGACCAGAATACTTTCTTCCATATGTTTTGGGAGTCTCCCACATGCCTTTTGGTGAACACCAAACGTGTTTGCATATTTTTTTCTTTAAGCAATGGCTTTTTTCTGGCCACTCTTCTGTAAAGCCCAGCTCTGTGGAGTGTACGGCTTAAAGTGGTCCTATGGACAGATACTCCAATCTCCGCTGTGGAGCTTTGTAGCTCCTTCAGGGTTATCTTTGGTATTTTTGTTGCCTCTCTAATTAATGCCCTCCTTGCCTGGTCTGTGCGTTTTGGTGGGCGGCCCTCTCTTGGCAGGTTTGTTGCGGTGCCATATTCTTTCAATTTTTTAATAATGGATTTAACGGTGCTCCGTGGGATGTTCAAAGTTACCCAACCCTGACCTGTACTTCTCCAAAACTTTGTCCCTAACCTGTTTGGAGAGCTCTTTGGTCTTCATGGTGCCGCTTGCTTAGTGGTGTTGCAGACTCTGGGGCCTTTCAGAACAGGTGTACAGTGGGGAGAACAAGTATTTGATACACTGCCGATTTTGCAGGTTTTCCTACTTACAAAGCATGTAGAGGTCTGTAATTTTTATCATAGGTACACTTCAACTGTGAGAGACGGAATCTAAAACAAAAATCCAGAAAATCACATTGTATGATTTTTTTATAATTAATTAGCATTTTATTGCATGACATAAGTATTTGATCACCTACCAACCAGTAAGAATTCCGGCTCTCACAGACCTGTTAGTTTTTCTTTAAGCAGCCCTCCTGTTCTCCACTCATTACCTGTATTAACTGCACCTGTTTGAACTCGTTACCTGTATAAAAGACACCTGTCCACACACTCAATCAAACAGACTCCAACCTCTCCACAATGGCCAAGACCAGAGAGCTGTGTAAGGACATCAGGGATAAAATTGTAGACCTGCACAAGGCTGGGATGGGCTACAGGACAATAGGCAAGCAGCTTGGTGAGAAGGCAACAACTGTTGGCGCAATTATTAGAAAATGGAAGAAGTTCAAGATGACGGTCAATCTCCCTCGGTCTGGGGCACCATGCAAGATCTCACCTCGTGGGGCTTCAATGATCATGAGGAAGGTGAGGGATCAGCCCAGAACTACACAGCAGGACCTGGTCAATGACCTGAAGAGAGCTGGGACCACAGTCTCAAAGAAAACCATTAGTAACACACTACGCCGTCATGGATTAAAATCCTGCAGCGCACGCAAGGTCCCCCTGCTCAAGCCAGCGCATGTTCAGGCCCGTCTGAAGTTTGCCAATGACCATCTGGATGATCCAGAGGAGGAATGGGAGAAGGTAATGTGGTCTGATGAGACAAAAATAGAGCTTTTTGGTCTAAACTCCACTCGCCGTGTTTGGAGGAAGAAGAAGGATGAGTACAACCCCAAGAACACCATCCCAACCGTGAAGCATGGAGGTGGAAACATCATTCTTTGGGGAATCTTTTCTGCAAAGGGGACAGGACGACTGCACCGTATTGAGGGGAGGATGGATGGGGCCATGTATCGCGAGATCTTGGCCAACAACCGCCTTCCCTCAGTAAGAGCATTGAAGATGGGTCATGGCTGGGTCTTCCAGCATGACAACGACCCGAAACACACAGCCAGGGCAACTAAGGAGTGGCTCCGTAAGAAGCATCTCAAGGTCCTGGAGTGGCCTAGCCAGTCTCCAGACCTGAACCCAATAGAAAATCTTTGGAGGGAGCTGAAAGTCTGTATTGCCCAGCGACAGCCCCGAAACCTGAAGGATCTGGAGAAGGTCTGTATGGAGGAGTGGGCCAAAATCCCTGCTGCAGTGTGTGCAAACCTGATCAAGAACTACAGGAAACGTATGATCTCTGTAATTGCAAACAAAGGTTTCTGTACCAAATATTAAGTTCTGCTTTTCTGATGTATCAAATACTTATGTCATGCAATAAAATGCAAATTAATTACTTAAAAATCATACAATGTGATTTTCTGGATTTTTGTTTTAGATTCCGTCACTTACAGTTGAAGAGTACCTATGATAAAAATTACAGACTTCTACATGCTTTGTAAGTAGGATAACCTGCAAAATCGGCAGTGTATCAAATACTTGTTCTCCCTACTGTATATATACTGAGATCATGTGACAGATCATGTGACACTTAGATTGCACACAGGTGGACTTTATTTAGCTAATTATGTGACTTCTGAAGGTAATTGGTTGCACTAGATCTTTAGGGGCTTCATAGCAAAGGGGGTGAATAGATATACACGTACCACTTTTTCGTTATTTATTTTTTTGAATTAAAAAAAAATATATATTTTTTTAATTTCACTTCACCAATTTGTAATATTTTTTGTATGTCCATTACATAAAATCCAATTAAAATTCAATTTAAATTACAGGTTGTAATGCAACAAAATAGGAAAAACGCCAAGGGGGATGAATACTTTTGCAAGGCACTTTACTATACTATTTTTTCATGTGGCCTACATAGCACACAAAGAGCTTCACACAAAGATTCCTCGGATCTGCCAATTAATGAGCCTCTCACTGAATGAATTTGAATGCTGCTTGGGGGAGCTTGACACTTCACAGCTCTTCACTCCGTTTCATATAATGTACAACTGCAAGTGCATGAATAGACCTGATACCCAGCTGATGGTCCTCTGTAGTATCTGTAGATGGGATTTGTTTTACACTGCTGTGTTACCATGGCAGAGGCAAAACTACAGGCTTGTCCTAAATAATGACCTGCATGTACACTATGCTCTCATTAACAACACCAATAATCAATAGTTCAATTAATTCACACATGCTGTATATTGTTTGTAAACACAATAATAATATAAACAATATAATATTAAGAAGAATAACAATAACGGAATCATACAATAGCGTGCTCAGCCATTTGATTAATGGTCATACACACTCTAGAGAGTGGAGAGAAGAGTTCGCCTTGCCCACTCACTGGCTGCCAAGACATGAAAAACAAAAGCCTGAACTGCCATACACACAACACAAGATCAGGCAGCTTGAAAGACCATGCCTTTTCTTCAGATTAGTTTTTTGGCTAAAGAGACAGAAGAAATACAAATCTCTCCTCAAACAGAGAGAGACAATTTAACAAATACTGAGACGTAAATACACTAAGTTTTAAAACCTGGTAACAAAAGATCCAGAGGTTTCACCAGCCATTATATTGAGCTATAAAAACTTACCCAAAATCCTGGCATGGAAAGGTTTACAAAGTGATGTGGGTACTCAAAAAATGGACATACAGGTTAAAATAATGGATATCCATGACCAATAGTATCAAAGGTATTTCAAAGGTTATCAAAGAGGCCGAACCTTTAATCTAATGTTCATCCTTTCCAAAGCCATTTTGGTGACAGGCACCCCTTGTATTCCATGACAGCACTGTGATGTTTCAGATCAATCTAAGCATCTGCAGTGCATTCAGACATTTGTGACATTGCCTTATTCTAAAATTGATTTTTTTTAATTCCCCAAAATCAATCTACACAAAATACCCCATAATGACAACGTGAAAACAGGTTTTTAGAATTTTCGCAAAAAAAAAAAAAAAATACAAAAATGAAATACCTTATTTACATACAGTGGGGAGAACAAGTATTTGATACACTGACGATTTTGCAGGTTTTCCCACTTACAAAGCATGTGGAAGTCTGTAATTTTTATCATAGGTACTCTTCAACTGTGAGTGACGGAATCTAAAACAAAAATCCAGAAAATCACATTGTATGATTTTTAAGTAATTAATTTGCATTTTATTGCATGACATAAGTATTTGATACATCAGAAAAGCAGAACTTAATATTTGGTACAGAAACCTTTGTTTGCAATTACAGAGATCATACGTTTCCTGTAGTTCTTGACCAGGTTTGCACACACTGCAGCAGGGATTTTGGCCCACTCCTCCATACAGACCTTCTCCAGATCCTTCAGGTTTCGGGGCTGTCGCTGGGCAATACAGACTTTCAGCTCCCTCCAAAGCTGTGCTATTGGGTTCAGGTCTGGAGACTGGCTAGGCCACTCCAGGACCTTGAGATGCTTCTTACGGAGACACTCCTTAGTTGCCCTGGCTGTGTGTTTCGGGTCGTTGTCATGCTGGAAGACCTAGCCACGACCCATCTTCAATGCTCTTACTGAGGGAAGGAGGTTGTTGGCCAAGATCCCGCGATACATGGCCCCATCCATCCTCCCCTCAATACGGTGCAGTGGTCCTGTCCCCTTTGCAGAAAAGCATCCCCAAAGAATGATGTTTCCACCTCCATGCTTCACGGTTGGGATGGTGTTCTTGGGGTTGTACTCATCCTTCTTCTTCCTCCAAACACGGCGAGTGGAAAAGCTCTATTTTTGTCTCATCAGACCACATGACCTTCTCCCATTCCTCCTCTGGATCAT
Organism: Thymallus thymallus; assembly: GCA_023634145.1. Taxonomy (NCBI): domain Eukaryota; kingdom Metazoa; phylum Chordata; class Actinopteri; order Salmoniformes; family Salmonidae; genus Thymallus; species Thymallus thymallus. The sequence continues at coordinate 14,027,351 of CM042389.1, read as the reverse complement.
CCAGATGGTCATTGGCAAACTTCAGATGGGCCTGGACATGCGCTGGCTTGAGCAGGGGGACCTTGCGTGCGCTGCAGGATTTTAATCCATGACGGCGTAGTGTGTTACTAATGGTTTTCTTTGAGACTGTGGTCCCAGCTCTCTTCAGGTCATTGACCAGGTCCTGCCGTGTAGTTCTGGGCTGATCCCTCACCTTCCTCATGATCATTGATGCCCCACGAGGTGAGATCTTGCATGGTGCCCCAGACCGAGGGAGATTGACCGTCATCTTGAACTTCTTCCATTTTCTAATAATTGCGCCAACAGTTGTTGCCTTCTCACCAAGCTGCTTGCCAATTGTCCTGTAGCCCATCCCAGCCTTGTGCAGGTCTACAATTTTATCCCTGATGTCCTTACACAGCTCTCTGGTCTTGGCCATTGTGGAGAGGTTGGAGTCTGTTTGATTGAGTGTGTGGACAGGTGTCTTTTATACAGGTAACGAGTTCAAACAGGTGCAGTTAATACAGGTAATGAGTGGAGAACAGGAGGGCTTCTGTTAGAAAAACTAACAGGTCTGTGAGAGCCGGAATTCTTACTGGTTGGTAGGTGATCAAATACTTATGTCATGCAATAAAATGCAAATTAACTATTTAAAAATCATACAATGTGATTTTCTGGATTTTTGTTTTAGATTCTGTCTCTCACAGTTTAAGTGTACCTATGATAAAAATTACAGACCTCTACATGCTTTGTAAGTAGGAAAACCTGCAAAATCGGCAGTGTATCAAATACTTGTTCTCCCCACTGTATTTGCTAGACTTTTTGCTAGACGCGACAATTGAGCTCAGGTGCATCCTGTTTCCATTGATCATCCATTAGATGTTTCTACAACTTGATTGGAGTCCACCTGTGGTAAATTCAATTGATTGGACATGATTTCACACACCTGTCTATATAAGGTCCCACAGTTGACAGTGCATGTCAGAGCAAAAACCAAGCCAGGGAATTGTCCGTAGAGCTCAGAGACAGGATTGTGTCGAGGGAAGGGTACCAAAACATTTCTGCACCACTGAAGATCCCCAAGAACACAGTGGCCTCCATCATTCTTAAATGGAAGAAGTTTGGAACCACCAAGACTCTTCCTAGAGCTGGCCGCCCTGCCAAACTGAGCAATCGGGGGCGAAAGGCCTTGGTCAGGGAGGTGACCGAGAACCTGATGGTCACTCTGATAGAGCTCCAGAGTTCCTCTGTGGAGATGAGAGAACCTTCCAGAAGGACAACCATCCGTGTAGCACTCCACCAATCAGGCCTTTATGGTAGAGTGGCAGACAGAAGCCACTCCTCAGTAAAATGCACGACAGCCCGCTTGGAGTTTGCCAAAAGGCACCCAAAGGACTCTAAGACCATGAGAATCAAGATTCTCTGATCTGATGAAACCAAGATTGATTGAACTCTTCGCCTGAATGCCAAGCGTCACACCTGGAGGAAACCTGGCACCATCCCTACGGTGAAGCATGGGGGTGGCAGCATCATGCTGTGGGGATGTTTTAAGCGGCAGGAACTGGGAGACTAATCAGGATCGAGGGAAAGATGAATGGAGCAAAGTACAGAGAGATCCTTGATGAAAACCTGCTCCAGAGCGCTCAGGACCTCAGACTGGGGCGAAGGTTCACCTTCCAACAGGACAACGACCCTAAGCACACAGCCAAGACAACGCAGGAGTGGCTTCTGGACAAGTCTCTGAATGTCCTTGAGTGGCCCAGCCAGAGCCCGGACATGAACCCAATCGAACATCTCTGGAGAGACCTGAAAATAGCTGTGCAGCGACGCTCCCCATCCAACCTGACAGAGCTTGAGAGGATCTGCAGAGAAGAATGGGATAAACTTCCAAAATACAGGTGTGCCAAACTTGTAGCGTCATATCCAAGACGATTTGAGGCTGTAATTGCTGCCAAAGGTGCTTCAACAAAGTTCTGAGTAAAGGATCTGAATACTGTAAATGTGATACTTTTATTTGTAATAAATGTGCAAACATTTCTAAAAACCTGTTTATACTTTGTCATTATGGGGTATTGTGTGTAGATTGATGAGGAAAGAAAACAATGTAATTAATTTTAAAAGAATGCTGTAACGTAACAAAATGTGTAAAAAGGCAAGGGGTCTGAATACTTTCCGAATGCACTGTATAAGCATCCTGAGTAGACACACACACACACACACACACACACACAAATCTACTCGAGGAGGATGTTGTTCTCTCCTCTGTAGGACTATGAGTGCCTCACCAGGGCGGTTTTTTGGTCCAAATACAGAACACAGCAGAGCATTATTCATCATAGCACATGTGACCAAGCTCAGAGAACCACACTCACAACCGCGATACTGTACGTGACTGGGAAGAATACATCACAGGATGTAGGCAATGATTGGGCTGTGCTTGGAAACATCACAAATTAAAGTGTGTGCATCTGTCCGGCATCGTAAAGGAGATGTTGTGTACTGTATTTTCTATTCGTATTTGATTGTTTGCTTTTACCCAGTGAGCTGCTCTACGCAGCTATAACTTAAGAATCACTCAAGAGTGTTGTGAATAAATCAGGTAATCACAGTGCATGCTATTAATATGTGTGGAGGAAAAGCGGCACACAGCTCCACAGTAATCAGGTAAACACCTCTGCCCCTCTTCCATCCATTTTCATTACAAGTAAACGACAAGAGCTGAGAGAGGATATGGAGTGTTACTCCCAATGGAGTCCCTGTAAAACCTCCATCCACTATCAGCAGTAAAACTCTCCCTGGCCAGATTACAGAAAGTGTATATTTATTGAATGCCTTAAAATAGTGAGCAGAGACCAATATCTCATGAAACTCTTTGCAGTAAATTAATTTGATGACGGTGACCTCTAATTGATTTTGGAAAAGGGAATGGCATGATTGTGCAAACATTGTGCAAGAAATGTATTACCTAATGAATAAAGAACATACCCAGCAAACCAAAATTGGTTCGGTGAAGGTTCTGTTACAGGCTTTGTTTTTTTTACGTTTTGAGGTTGGACTTTAGCACGTGGGTCAGACAGAATTGTGTCACCTCGTTATTCAGTATGTGTTACAACTGTGCTGGTTAGTGGGAAGGTGTTTCACCTGTGCTGGCCAAGGTGGTATTTAAGAGTGGCTGGCCCAGTGCTCCAGTTGTCTTGATAGATTTGGCGGGTTAACACCTTTAGTTGGCACTCTGTTTGATTTTGTTTTGCACCACCTTTTTGGTTTGCTTCCTGTCTTAAGGTTTGGCATGGGATTTTCTTTTGTTTAGTGGGCGCTCATGGTAGGTGTCTTTAAGGTCCCAGTTGTTGTTGCTATGCAACTTTCAGTGGACACTCCCATGAGTGTCTTTCAGAAACACTCCTTAAACCCAATCTGTTTGCTTTGGTTGTTGTCAGTGACTCTTTGTTAGTTCCCCTTTCTGTTTGAGTGACAATTTCTTGCTGGGGAACATAACAGTTCCAAGAACATTGTTCTTATAACACACTGTCCAGTCGGGGTGATGATTATAGAATGTTTGTTTAACGTTGCAAGAACAGTTCTAGATCACATATAATCTGTTCTTTATAGGTTCCCAGAATGTTTCATTAGGTTGTGGGAAGAGTCTGGTGGGACCAACACAAAAATGTTCCCTCAGGCTGCTGAGTGGAGGACGGCTCATAATAATGGCCAGAAAGGCGCAAATGGAATGGTATCAAACACGTGGACAACATGTGTTTGATGTATTTGATACCATTCCACTGATTCAGCTCCAGCCATTACCACGAGCCCTTCCTCCCCAATTAAGGTGCCACCAATCTCCTATGGTGGGGACATCGCAAAAGATATGTTCCCAAAACACAAAAACTGTTTAGTTGTGTGGATTATTCTACAATGTTTCTTTTAGGGTGCAAAACATTCACCTGATGTTACAAGAACATTCCTAGAACACATGTAATCGGTTCTTTAAAGGTTCCGAGAATGTTTCAATAGGTTGTGGGAACCTTGTGTGGACGACGAGATATGTTCCCAAATCACAAACTGTCCATTTGTGCTGTTTGTTAGCCTACAATGTTTCTATTAGGTCGCAAAAAACATTTTTCTATTTATTATAATTTTTTACCTTTATTTAACTAGGCAAGGCAGTTAAGAACAAATTCTTCTTTACAATGACGGCCTACACCAGCCAAACTTGGACAACGCAAGGCTAATTGTGCGCCAGCCTATGGGACTCCCAATCACGGCCGGTTGTGATACAGCCTGGATGCCTGATATTGCAAGAACTTTCCCAGAACATATGTTATATGTTCTTGAAAAATTCCTAAAACATTTCTTTAGATTGTGGGAATATTGTGGGGATAAGACACAATATAGATTCCCAAAACACTAAAACTGTCCAGTTGTGCTGACATTCAGATAATGTTTGTATCAGGGTGCAAAAAAACATTCCTTTGATGTTGCAAGAATGTTGACAGAACAGCCTTTCTGAGTTCTTTTAAGGTTCCCAGAAGATTTAAATAGGTTGTGGGAACAGTGTGGGTACATTACATTACGTTCCCAAAACACAAAATATGTTCAGTTGTGACGACTTTCATGCAATGTTTAAGTTAGGTTGCACAGTCCCTTAATTCTTGGAACCTTTAAAGAACAGATTAAATGGGTTATAGGAACGTTCTTGCAACATCCTGCAAATGTTTTATACAAACATAGACTTTTGGAGAATATTCTGTGGTGGTTGTTAGAGATGTTGTGCACAACATTTCAGTGAATGTAAGGATAACATTCCAAGGATATTTAATCTGAAACATTTTTGATAAATTGATTTTATTAAAAACATTCTCTGAATGTTTTCGGGATGTTGTCAGCCTAATGTTACACTGAACAAAACATAAAACGCAACATGCAATAAGTTACAGTTCATATAAGGAAATCTGTCAATTTAAATAAATTCATTATAAATTCTGTTGGTCACGTATACCTTAAAAAAAAAGACAGGGGCGTGGATCAGAAAACCAGTCAGAATCTGGTGTAACCACCATTTGCCTCATGCAGAGGACACATCTCCTTCACATTGAGTTGACCAGGCTGTTGATTGTGGCCTGTAGAATGTTGACCCAGTCCTCTTCATTGGCTGTGCGAAGTTGCTGGATATTGGCGGGAATTGGAACACGTTGTCACACACGTCGCTCCAGAGCATCCCAAACACACGCAATGGGCGACATGTCTGGTTAGTTTGCAGGCCATGGAAGAACTGGGATATTTTCAGCTTCCAGTGTATTAGGGACCATCCCGCCGTTAAGTGTTTGATTGCCGTCATTTTCGTGCGATTGTACATGTAGAATAGTTTTGCACTCGGTTTGCAAATTACACTCAGAGGTGCTAAGTCAAACATTTTTGGCCCGCGACCCCATTTTGACATAACAAACAAAATTGCGACCCACCACGTAAAAAAACGTATGTAATTTACTTTTTTTATTTGGGCTTTGACAGTCTGACAGTATTTTTGACATTAATTCAACATGAAGACAGTATGGTTTGAAGTGACTGAAATGCATCAGAAAGGTATTGGGAAGTTCAGAAGATTATCAGACAATAATGTTGTAAGATCTTCTGTGTAGAAGTTCCTGGTCTTGTCTACTCGGTTCTTACGGCTTGTGGTTATAGTAGAGGGAAACAGTACGTACGGTTCCTGAGAATTTTATCTTTCAGTGATGGGGTCAAAACATTTTGTAGCTTAAACCATTCAAAAAATAGAGCCACATTTGTAGTAAGAAAACGCTCTGTTTCTTTCAGCCGCATCAAGTGGCTTCCGGAGGTTACCTACATAACCCAGGTTCTAGGAACCAAGCGCAAATGTTCTCTTGCGACCCCATTTTCAAATCAAGTGACCCCTAGTCTGACACTACCAGTGTGGCTGTGCCTTTAGGCCACTTAGAAAACCATCTGCATTGACCATTTTGTTCAGAAGAGTAAGTGGGTCACCCAGTAGTTCAGTGGCCACATGTAGTCAAGAAGTGATCGAATGGAAGAGTAGATGAGATCAGAGAAGATCACAGTCATAGGACAGCTGAGAAATAGTTCTGATAATACATTATGAACGATATCTAAGCCATGTGAAAGGAGGTTTCTTAGACATGTATTTTGCATACGCTGGTGCACATTTATTTCCATTACCATACCAACTTTTTACCCTGACAAATTTTTTTTTTTTAAATAGATCAAAAGCAGAAGGGAGGAAGCAACATCAGATCTGTAATTGAGTAGCCAAGAAGACCACAAATCAATAGAATTTCCTGGAGTCTTTGATACTGTTTCTCCAAATCGCTTCCTTTGTTTAAACGAATAAGTAACACAATTCCCCTCCCAACCAAATGAGGAATAACAAATCCGTTCAAATATACCCACCCAACCCTCCTACTCTTAGTGTTCGCCCGTTTTCAAACAGTCATACTTTGAATGCCATTCTCTTCCAGTGGAGTAGGAGGCTGCGTTATAAGGAGGACATGAACTACTGTACCTTAGTTTTTCACATGTAGCTACAGCATGAAAGGAGAAGCTTCCACCAAATCTCTCTACAAGGACTGTAAATATAGCACAACATCCCACAGCTATGAAAGACAGACAATACAAGGAATAGCTTCCCCACGTTCTCCTTGCTTTGTAATAGAAAAAAGCTGTTGCAATGTGAAAATCCGCTGATGGATGAAGGAAATGAAATGAAAAATAAAACCTGGTAGAGAACAGACCACAAGGGTCTGTGATGGGAAAATGATCACTTCATTGACGGATTTGACAATGTGAGACAGAGCCTTTCCTGCTCTGATTACGTGGTAACATACAAACAGCTGACACGTGATTGACCCAGAAGTTTGTGACTGTTGTCTCTAAGGATCAGCTTCATGTTGTAATGATATGTGTACCAGAGAGTTGATTGAAATAGTAGGGAACCATGTTTCCTCTGAGTCCTCACATAACATCTGTCATATGTCTACCTACAGAATTCCATAGAATCCATAGAGCCCATCTTTCTAAAAGAAATTCCAACTGCCCACACACTCTCTGAAAGCATCTACCTATGGAGAGTACCTGGTAGTAGAAGTCGATTTTTACAGTTTCCTAAAAACACTGTGATTTAATTTGACCATGGAAAAAGAGCTACAGTGTACCGTAATATGTATTACATTGAATTGAGCCCACATGTTCCACATTTAACCTCAGCAATGAATGTACAGAGAAATGTTAGCGAAGCAATCTGACCTCTCTGCTAAAAGATGTTTCAGACAATAATGTAGAAAAACAAAACCCCAGCTACTGCCTCTTCTCTTATGTTATGAATTTACCCCGGCAAATAGTATTAACAGAAAAGTAAACACAAATCAATTTTACTGTGCAATTAGTAAATTGGCTTTTGGTCAATTGCAAATGACAAGAACAACATGCATGCCAGTTTTTCCTGGTTGAGGGTTGAAGAGAGATTAACTGCTTCTCTTCTATTTTTTTATGAGAAATATTACTGTGATTAAAATTCCAAATTGTCTGCATAATCAAATAACATTAATCTCAGACACCCATACATACCCCACAAGACATGCCACCAGGGGTCTCTTCACAGTCCCCAAGTCCAGAACGAATTCATGGCAACACACAGTATTATACAGAGCCATGATTGCAGGGAACTCCCTTCCTTTAAAAAATGGATTAAACAACATCGCATGGATCGGCGGGGACTGTGAGGGGACACACACAAACAAACACACGCACACACACACATACACACTCTAACACACATTATTTATTTTTTGTATTGTTTGTATATTGTTATATTGTACTGGTGTTTTGGTACTTGTCATGTTTTGTGTTTTGTGTGGACCCCAGGAAGAGTAGCTGCTGCTGCTTCAGTAAAAGCTAATGAGGATCCAAATAAACCAATAAACCAATAAATACTCTCTTCCATAAACAAAACTAAATAATGAGCCAAATCCAAATCCCCACTATTCACATACTCTGCAGCTATGAAAAATGCTAAATCATGCTAAATCACATGCACAATACATTCTCTGAGTAAAATACACAGAAAAGTTCATCTCGTTATTCTCCCTACATTCCATTATATATTTTCAAGCTTTTTTGAAGCTCAAGGTAAAAATATATGAATAAGATATCTCCACAGAACATCAATAAATTTCTCTTTCTCAGGGGGAAGTTGCACTGATGGACTAGATAGATTTCACAGCTGAATCTAAAGAAATAGTGCATTGACAACATACTGAACATTCTAATGCATTTTCCTTCCTTTTGCTCAGAAATATGTAACTCAACTAGTTAAAACGGCTGAATATCATACATACACAATCAGAGCCTCTGGAACAAACCAGAACATGTGACCTGAGTGTGTTTCCATGCAAACACAAGTGTCTATATGCATGTTTGCATTTATGTACAGTCATTTGCATCAGTGCACATGGTGACACCCCTGCCACATACTCATTTTGAAGCACACATACAGTGGGGAGAACAAGTATTTGATACACTGACGATTTTGCAGGTTTTCCCACTTACAAAACATGTAGAAGTCTGTAATTTTTATCATAGGTACTCTTCAACTGTGAATGACGGAATCTAAAACAAAAATCCAGAAAATCCCATTGTATGATTTTTAAGTAATTCATTTCCATTTTATTGCATGACATAAGTATTTGATACATCAGAAAAGCAGAACTTAATATTTGGTACAGAAACCTTTGTTTGCAATTACAGAGATCATACCTTTCCTGTAGTTCTTGACCAGGTTTGCACACACTGCAGCAGGGATTTTGGCCCACTCCTCCATACAGATCCTTCAGGTTTCAGGGCTGTCGCTGGGCAATACGGACTTTCAGCTCCCTCCAAAGATTTTCTATTGGGTTCAGGTCTGGAGACTGGCTAGGCCACTCCAGGACCTTGAGATGCTTCTTACGGAGACACTCCTTAGTTGCCCTGGCTGTGTGTTTCGGGTCGTTGTCATGCTGGAAGACCCAGCCACGACCCATCTTCAATGCTCTTACTGAGGGAAGGGTGTTGTTGGCCAAGATCTCGCGATACATGGCCCCATCCATCCTCCCCTCAATACGGTGCAGTCGTCCTGTCCCCTTTGCAGAAAAGCATCCCCAAAGAATGATGTTTCCACCTCCATGCTTCACGGTTGGGATGGTGTTCTTGGGGTTGTACTCATCCTTCTTCTTCCTCCAAACACGGTGAGTGGAGTTTAGACCAAAAAGCTCTTTTTTTGTCTCATCAGACCACATGACCTTCTCCCATTCCTCCTCTGGATCATCCAGAGGAGGAATCATACAATGTGATTTTCTGGATAAAAATTACAGACCTCTACATGCTTTGTAAGTAGGAAAACCTGCAAAATCGGCAGTGTATCAAATACTTGTTCTCCCCACTGTACCTGTAACTATCTAACGCTAGAAAAACAAATCAAGGACATGAATTCCAGTAGAGTCAAAGCCTTCTAGTTCTACATGTGTTCTACATTGTATCAACCTATACAGTTTCTTAGCGCTACTAAAGTGCAGTACAAAAAAAGTGCACTAAGGTTGAATGGGTTTTCACCCAGTTTGAGCACTGTTCTAAACATCTTACCTTTCTGTATACAATCATGTTGGGTGATTCGTCGGCTACTCCATTACTCCCCTGCCCCACACTGTTGGTCTGTGCCATGATCCAGTCGGGTGAACAGCCTCAGTAATGATCAGGTGCTGAAGCAGAGAGAGAGGACAGTGGAGAACATTATGGCATGGAAACATTATAGAAGAATCCAACAGGAACAAAATGTCCCTTACCTTTCAACTACATACAAAACAGAAGAATGCTTTGAGTGTGTCAAAATGAGTGAGTAAGTCTGTTTCCAATCATAGGGCTAACATGGTAGAAATGTTAATGTGGTCAACTAATTGATGTATTAACTAGATGTTTTGGCTGGTTAATTTCAGTACAAATAGTAGTAATTACAGTGGTGTGATCGTCATCATGATCATCATCACCATCATTCTCCTCCTTCTCATCATCGTAATTTAATCTTCTATCATTATAAACATTCCTTCAGTATTCCACCTGTATAACAAATGCACTATATCGATATTTAAGGAAAGATTATACAAAGACCTTATTGATTTCTGTATTAATTATCATTATGTAAGTTGACTGCTATCGTGCTTATTGACATTGTAGAATTCAATAGCCCCTGAGATCAGAGAAGGCAGCACGGTGGCAAGATAACGTGCACACAAGCTCTAAATCGAAAACAGTGTCTCGGGTTGTTTCTCAAAGGGAAAGTAAATAACAATAATAAATAATGTGTAAAATACATTTCATTTAGTGCCATTGACATATAAAACGTAAATACAAAGTATACAAAAGACCGTTTAATTACAGACGGTGAGAAATGTTCGAAGGCAATTCTGTGTGCATCCGAGGTTCAGTATCTTATCTTCGCCCCAAACGACACCCACCGCATCCTTTCAAGGTTTCTTCCAAAATACATAGCATATGTAAATATCAGTCTTCCCTTAGCTCCCATCATCACATAGCTAGTAGTCAATGAAGTCAAGCCAAAACCACTATCATTTCAGCACCATGGACAGCAAAATACCCCGCTTCCTTGATCACTTGTCTCGATCTAGCATGAATAAAAGGAAAATATGTAAATAAGGAATCGTTCTTTGATGATTTACCTGAAAAAACGCACAGCCTGCGAATATCCTGTTTCTTTGCAGAACTGGTGTGCAGTGTGTGCAGTAGTCTAGGCTATGTCAACTGGCAGACATTGGAATTCGAAGATAATTCATTGGCAATTGGAAGAGGCAGGCATTCGATGCAGACTTGGTTGTTACTGCTTCCCTCCTCTCCAAAATGATGCTGAAAGCACGGGCGCGCGGCACCCATAGAATCGCGTGAACGTGCATCGATCCATGACCAATCACGTGCAAGGAATCCAAACCCCTATCTGGCAAATTTACAGGGGACAATCAGCTTGAAGTAGCACTATGTTGTTGTTATAAAACAGTAATTGTGGTCACAAATTTCTTGAAATAAATTTTGTTGAGCTGATCAGAGAAACAAGGTATACAACTGATGATGGTGATGATGATGATGATGATGATGAGTATGATGAATTGGGAATACACATTTAGTAAATTACATTTAATGGTGTAACGAGTACCCACCAAAACCTATAAATGAATGTATCCGTGTAATCTTAATGTATTGCTTATATTTCTGTACACACTGTGACATTTTGCATTATAATTCGTCTTTTCTAGCATACCTTGCTAGAATGTTAATCATATTGACATAGCCCAGAGATATCTGATTGGCATTTAGGTCATTAATTGGATGGCCATTGGCATAAAGATGAGCTAATAATGATATTCTCATCTGTAGCCTACAATACATCTTCCTCAACTTCATTATGCATGCACAGAATGCATAGCTTTAGTTTAGGTGACACTGTGTCCAAACTCTTTTTTTGTCTTCAGTCCTGTTTGCTGCTTTGGTAAAATAAATGCATTGTACTCAGTCTTGAATATCCAGAAATTATGAACAACCTCCTTTGCTGCAGTTTTTTTGGTTGGCACCTACTCTTGGTCCCTGAAGACTCTCAATCCATTTGACTGAGTATAATACATTTGTTGGCATGTATAAATCCACTGCTACTTTTCCATAGAAATGTTTATGGTGCATGTCCTCTCAGGATGGCAAGTTACTATAAATGTTAATCTTAATACAAGCAGTTAACCCAGACCTGGCAATCTACCTCCAACAGTTTGTCTACAATCATATCAAGGGCCTTCTCCCTTCATCAAGCAAAATAGTTCTCTATAACCCTTTCTCCCTCTCACATAATTCCATATCTATTTGAGGTGCCGGTACTCAGTTCCTGTGAGCTCTTGCCCAAGTCAAGCACTGCCTCTATGCAGTATTGACTACATGTCACCGGGGATCTCCCTATATTGAACACCTCATCAGTAGAATTCACTACAGAGTCAGGCCTGGTCAACCAAGGGCCCACTAAGTACTTTTTCTTTATTTAACCTTTATTTAACTAGGCAAGTCAGTTAAGAACAAATTCGTATTTACAATGACGGCCTACCTACAGGATCAGCCAAAGTAGTATGGCGCCCCTGGAGCAAATTAGGGTTAAGTGCCTTGCTTAAAGACACAACAAGTTTTTCACCTTGTCGGCTCAGGTATTTGAACCAGCAACCTTTCAATTACTGGCCCAACGCTCTAACCGCTAGGCTACCTGCCGCCCAGTACCTTCTAAGAACTGGAGCCCATCCCGTGAGAAAACCCTGCGAGTTTAACTTGTGTCACCTAACCTGCCTTCTTCTTCTTTCCCACATGCCAATGCAACAGACATCACGCTGCTTCCTGTACCGCTTCCTCCTGATGAGGCTCACACCGAGGCTCGAACCCAGGACCTCTGCCTTGCTAGTATACGTGACCGCCCTCCCAAAGCGTCTTACAAGTCGGCACCACCAAAAAGCTTGCTATTCGGTGGCACTTCAGAATGAGGAGTGAGTTTCACACATCCCCATGTTCTACATCAAGTCCAAGGTTGAGTAGGTTACTTTATAAATGTAATCCGTTCCAATTACTAGTTACCGGTCTAAAATTGTAATCATTAACGTAACCTTTGGATTACACTGTAACATAATCTGATTACTTTCAGTTACTTTTGGATTACTTTCCCCTTATTAATATTGACGCACTTCAATCTAAGTAACATAATAAAAAAATCCCCATCCAAATTCTTCAGTCTGAGATAGCGATATGTCTCAATCCAGCGCATCCGCCTATGTCGGCCCTCCCTATCTGCGGTGGAAAGCTGCAGAGCTACGGTTATGTTTGTCAGACCAGGAGACATCCTGAAAATTGGTCTTCTCACAAAAAAGTCTGTAGCGTTCAAACTAACATGGTCACTCTATGGAAAGATGAGACTTACGAACACGATGGTGTTCTCTGTTTTGATTCATGACTTCCATAAGCCCCACAGGACTCATCTGAAGTCTGTTTGGGCTACAAACTAATATGCAGGGTTGGGGAATAACAGATTACATGTAATGGATTACAAAAAAAACTAACTGTAATACATTGTGTTACCAGCAAAAATATTGTAATCAGATTACCGATACTTTTGAAAAAGTCGATAATTACTTCTAGGATTTCTTTCAAATTTAAATAGGATGTTTGCAGAAAAAATATGTCCATGAAACAATTGCCTGTTTTCTTAATTACCTTTCATATTAACCAAAAAAGTGCTACTCGCATTCTCTATTGATCTTCTTCAGGGAGAAAATACGTGTTTTCTTTGCTTTCTTATCCCAACAATCCTAAACTTAAAGTCTAAGCTCTTAGAGAAAATACCTCTTGCGACATTCTCTGCACACATCATCACCGCGGTCACTGAGGCTATAGACCGCCGGTTTGGACCAATGCTAAGCACCGTGAAGCAAAAATGAGAAACTGCTACCATGCCAAAGTTTCGACTGTGTTGACTCAACCCTGGAAAGAGAGAGGAGATGTGGAGCACATTAGTTCATGAAGCAGCTTCTATGGAGAACACACACTCCGAAGAGGTTGAAGATGGAGCACAGGACGAGTCTGATGAGTCAGAAGACAATTTATTTGTGTTCGGAGGTGCAACAACAAGGGCCAGTGGCACTTCAGAGGATGAAGTGAGGAAGTACCTCGAAGGCAAAGACAAGTCTTTGGACTCTTTGAAATCGTTCCCCATAGTCCTTGACTTGTTTCTGAAGTACAACACTACACTGCCCTCCAGTGCCCCAGTTGAGCGCCTTTTCAGCTATGGTGGAAACCTGTTTACACCTCAGCAAAACAGGATGTCCGCTGCTCATCTAGAGAGCATGTCTTCTTGCTGCGATACAACAGCAATTTATGCCTTCAATCATCTGAGTAGGCCAGCTCCAGAATAGCCTTACTGCAATGCCATGTCTGATTTGTGGGTTTACTGCACATAGCTGCCAAATATTATTTAACTATTTGGTGGACTAAATGTGTGATTAGAAATGTTGTAAAAAAAAAATGTATTCTTCATATTTCTAATTTTGCAGCCGCTCTTATGCAGAGCGACTTACAGTAGTGAGTGCATACATTTTCATACTGGTGTCCCGTGGGTCAGTACAAATTCTTATATACAATGACGGCCTACCTACAGGGTCAGCCCCTGGAGCAAATTAGGGTTAAGTGCCTTGCTCAAGTACACATCAACAGGTTTTTCACCTTGCCGGCTCAGGTATTCAAATTCCTTTGTCCTGCACATTGTGTTTGTGCCCACATTCTTAGACAGGTGTACATGATTAACAGATGCATTGTGGTCTGACTGTGATCAGATGTTATAGGTGTAAATGGACAAGATCAGGATGAAGGGCGCATGTTAAGAGGCAGGTATACAGGGCTTCAATTTTAGACAGGTAACTAGTAACTGTAACGGATTACATTTAAAAAGGAACCTCCCCAACCCTGCTAATATGTGTCACGGGACTTGTCTGAAGGTTAAAAAATGTATGGAAGTATGGAGGTAGCTTAGACTTTTAAGAATTAAGCTTACGTACTTTTATTTAAGATGTCTATGTTTTTTCACAGGATGATACAGAGTTCAGTAGTCACGCAGTCAAGAACATTAGAGCCATGTGGTGGTTCAAGACAGAACGCTAACTAGCGCAAAGATATCAGAATTACTGCTAGACAACAACCTGACATAGTTTTAGAATACTACACATGTACCTTATTTGATTGATGCTTACAAATGTAGAGATCTAATGTAGTAGGCCAGCTAAGTTAGGAAAGATCAATGAGATCAGCATTGTATATAGTTGTGTGGAAAAGCATCTGATCAGTAGGTTGATGATGCATTAATAAATATGTTTGGCTATTTGGTTGACCATCAAGTACAGACGATGATATACTTTCATCGTATTTGCAGTGCACTAATCTTGGACACCTATAACTAAAATGTAGTAATAGTGTCATGTCTCGTTCACATTGGATTGACGCAGTCCATTACGTTGCGCCGGATGTCATTCATTCCAATGAAGTCCGTCACAACGGAGTGTTATCGGAAAGGCCCCCTAGCGGCTGAAGTATCCGTAGAAAAACGGATCCGTCATACTTTGAAATATTTCAAACTTAGCATCGTCTTCGCTGCAGCAGAATCCGTTCACATAACCAAAAGTTACAAAATCACAGCAAAAAATATTAAATAAAAATCGAAATAAATGGTAGGACATATCACCTATTCCTACAAACATGTTAAATTTCGAAAATAGGACGACATGTGAATAATAGTTAGTTTTGATATTGAACTAACTTTGTATTATTCTCGGTTATTCCCTCCAAAATGTATCTATTTTCGCGGTAAAAGTAGTATAAACTGGGCTGGAAGACTATTTACTCTAACCAAAATATGAGACAGAAAGCTTCGTAAAGTTTTCTTGATAGCAATGCTGGGGGACAGCTGCAAGAGTCGCTGTCTGCCCAGATCTTTCTGGGTCCACCCACTCCTAAGGGCCAGAAAGAAATACGGCGAGTACCATCGTCTGACCATTTTAATTCTGCTGCGATCCGCAACCAAGCATTGCTTCGTGCTACTTGGTCACGGTAACAGTCAGCAGTGCTATCAAAAAGGCATGGACAATGCCGACACCGCAACCACCAGACTCTCCTCCATCTTCTTGC
Organism: Thymallus thymallus; assembly: GCA_023634145.1. NCBI lineage: Eukaryota > Metazoa > Chordata > Actinopteri > Salmoniformes > Salmonidae > Thymallus > Thymallus thymallus. The sequence goes on along the minus strand of CM042389.1, from coordinate 14,011,610 downwards.
GTTGCGTTTACTACTTTCTGCGTCATGTAGCCGAGCAAGATTGCGTCAAACAACAACGTGAACCCGGCGTCAGACGCTCGATTAAAGGAATAGTTCAACCAAATTTTAAAAAATGACATTGAATTCCTTACCCTGTACGTAGGGTATGACAACAATCCATGCTTTGGTTTAGTTTCCCTGGCACTGTTTCCAAATGCTAACGTTTAAGCATTTGTGGCCCAAATCCCATTCAAGTCATGGTACCGATAATAACATTTTTCACGTCATGTCCAAATCATCCGAAAGTATTTAAAATATATTGTGAAGCAAAAGTCAACAGTCACTTTTAGATGATTTGAACAAAACGTTAGCAGTTGGAAACAGTGCCAGGGAAACTATGATTGCTGTCATACCACATATCTATCATAAGATTGATATTTCACTGGAAATGTATAAATATAAAGCCTCCGCTTGGCGTTTCCACTCACTTCCAAATATGTTGGTGAGAGGAAGCCCAGTGGCCGGCCTTAGGAGAAGATGGAACAAGATGGATTTTGGAAAACATTCTTTACATTTTCTCATTGATGAAACCTTTGGACTAAGTTTTGTAGGCTTTACCCTTTGATAAAGTGTTGTTTAGAAGGCGTGCAAAGGCGAATTGAGTTACTGCACAAGGGCACTTTAGAGAGTAGGCGTTGCCTAACGGATATATGCTAATATATACTACAACGCGCCAATAGGATCTTGCTAGCTCGTGCTTGGCTCTGCCCACTATGACTCATTTGTTCCCATTTGAAACGACAGGCTGGGGTCTATATTGGTTTAGTTATACAAAAAATATGTGGTCATACCTTGTCCATAGACCGCTTACAGGGTAAGGAAACCAACGCCAATTTCCCTTTAAGATACTACCATTTATGTTACGTGCATCTGTCCACGAGAGAATAGCAGTGTGCCACAGATGAAAGGGTAGTTATCGTAATTTCTGAGTGTACTGTCACTTTAACAGGCCCATGTTCGATGTAAAAACTCAAATCACCAGAATGCACCGCGGGTTGAGTCCTCGCGCAAAAGGGTAATCGTTAGAATGGATATAGCTTTTACCAAATTAACGTCAAAAGTTAAAATGTGGGGCATTTTAGCTAACCCTAACCATTTATTAACCTTAACCTAATTATCATAACCTCATACGTTGATTCTCCAAACCTGCTGCGTAACTAAATTATCCTAACCTGCTACGAAAAGTCAAATCTGACAACAGCTGTATCCCATCTAGTCAAGACTAACAAAAAGCGGAAACAAAAGAAATCACACATTTCTAGAAACAAATTTTGGTGAGCTGAGCAGAGATACAGACATACAACTGACAGCTTTCAGTGTTAACACCATACACCTAACGCAGGAGGGCTGACATGGCTTTGAAAAGAATACAGAAGGTGAGTGTCCATTAATTTTATAACGTCGTCATGCTCATAAACGGTTGGTCGATGTTCTGTCACAAAATTCCACGATAGCATAGCATAGTTAGCTAATGTTAGCTTTGGACGTTCGCTAGTTACGTAGCTATGTAATGTTAGCTAGCTGCCTATCTAACTAAACCATTGGCTACTTTGTCAACAATTGTTGAACTTCTCCGTTACTCCTCACCGAAGCAGTAATGACAATAAAACGTAAGCTAACTGTTAATGTTTTACCTTGTCATGCTGGCAAATCAAAGTTAGCTAGAATTCACGTTACTAACATTAGCTAACTACGTTGTTGGCTGTTGTTGGGCTACCAGTATAACCAGTTAATCAGTAACGTTAACTAAGTTACCTAGTTTACGTTACACTGATAACTAGCTCCATAACTAGCTAGGTACAGTAACTAGTTCGATACTCGTAAATTGGTTAACTGGTATTTTAACTTACTGTAAATTGTAAGTTAGTTATGTTGCAGTTCTGGTTATTCCTGTGTCATTGAATAAAAACCCTTCTGGAACTGCCATCACGAGTGGACTATTGTAGCTACTCTACTTGTTTTACTTTCAGCGTATATTTCAACATAACGTTAATGTGTCTTAATGTGGGATTCATAAAATTCAGCAGTAGCTAAATTATAGATGTATGGGTGTAAATTCCTACCTATATATGTAGCTAGCTAGTTACCTTATTATTATTTATTTTTTTATTTAACCAGAAAAAAACATTGTGACACAGCGTCTCTTTTGCAAGGGAGACCTGGCCAAGAAAGCAACAGCTCTCAATAAACATTACAACATGTAAAACATACAATACAAACAGCAAAACATATCTAACTACATACTTGAATTCGTATAAATCCATATAGACCACACGACTGGCTTGTCAAAATAGCTAACATTGTTAGGTAGATAATGCACTATATGTATAGAATTTTCACCCTATACATAATTCATTGTGATACCATGTTTTTTTTTTTTTTTTTACAGGAGCTACATGACTTGCAAAGGGACCCTCCTGCTCAATGCTCAGCCGGACCAGTTGGAGAGGACTGTATGTTTCACTACAGCTTTTGTGGCCACCTCAAATAAACTTAAATTAATGCAGAAATAAAATGTGATAAATATGGAAATGAAGGGGTATTGACCTCAGTCACTTAATTCTGTTTGGCTTCACATTTACATTTTATTATAGTCAATGATTATATGATCTAATGTCTCATCTTTCTTTTACAGTGTTTCATTGGCAAGCTACAATCATGGGACCTGTAAGCCCTTTTCTAAATTCTCCAATGTTAATAAATCTTCAGTAAACAAGTCAATATTGTGTAGATTGCTGATGGAAGCTATTTATTCTGCTTTGATCCCATTGTTATAAACTCAATCTTTTTGCACCACCAAATGAACAAGTGTTAGTCTCCTTGTCTTACTATGTAAAGCCTACTATAACTGGGTTGCTTTTATGATATGCTTGGATGTGTGTCACCTCCAGTAAACCCCCATCACACTTCTGTTACTGTAAACAATGACAAGTAAAGGGAGGCTGACTGTGGGCTTTAACATTTTATGGAGTATTTGGTGTTACTTTACGGTTCACAGTACTGTTTAAACAAATAACCTTTCACCCCTCTTTTAGACTGACAGCCCATATCAGGGAGGAGTGTTCTTTCTTACCATCCACTTCCCAACAGACTATCCCTTCAAACCACCAAAGGTTAGAAACCTCACAGCTCTTGTTATTACACAATATTCCCCTAGGTGTAGAGTACCTGAAACCACATGCAGTATGTATGCCTGACTTTTTGTTTTTCTTTGCATGTATTTTCTTTCCATAGGTAGCCTTCACAACAAAAATCTATCACCCAAACATAAACAGTAATGGTAGCATCTGTCTGGACATTCTAAGGTCACAGTGGTCCCCAGCACTTACAGTTTCAAAAGGTAAGACAAACTGGCTTACATACGTGGATTTGTCTCTTGTACCCTCATGAAAGAGAACTGCCAAAATTCATTAAATGTTTTCCTGATTTGTTCTCCAACTTAAGCTTGACAATATTGACAATGACAATATTATTGCTGGTGTAATTGCAAAATAAACATCCTGGTTATACCTGCCTTTTTGTTTTTCCAGTTTTATTGTCCATATGCTCTTTGCTATGTGACCCAAACCCAGATGACCCCCTAGTCCCAGACATAGCACACATCTACAAGCAGGACAAAGAAAAGTAATGACTCTCTTTCACACGCACACCATAATTTTTTTAGCAGGAAAAATAAATTTGTACAGCTTGTAGTCAATTATAGAATAAATATTTCTGAAAATAGACACTCCTACAGGATACTGTATCTACTGTATAATGATATGGCTGCTTAAAAACAGACTGGCTAAATATAAGATTTGGCTGTAGATTGCTCAAGAAATCTTTTAAACCTGGTTTACATTTTCTTTTGTTTTTACAGGTACAACAGATTAGCAAGAGATTGGACTCAAAAGTATGCAATGTAAAGGACTGTGGCGTTTTGAGACAACGGAAAAAGGCTTAAAATGTTTTACTTCCTGGACACTTCTGAAAACCGTACTGTTGCCACCCCTCATCCACACTGGTTCAAGAAGAAATGTTGTATATGGGAAGCACTTTCTATGCCCAAATTAACAGTTTTTATGCTTTGAAGTCATTATTTTTCTTTTGTTTGACATTCCTGATGTTATATAACTTATTATTCAGTTATTGCTGAGATGGCCCAATTATGAATCCATTCCCCACCCATCTTATAGGTACATTTTTTTTCTCCTTTTAGAGATTTTTATTGTATAGTATAAAGCTATACTGAATCTATTTTTATTATTTTGCATTAAAAAGTTAAACAAAAATGGTTCTGTCTTTGTTGTTATCCTAGAGATATCCATCTATTTTAGATCTACAGAAGTGCCTGGACGTTTGGGCTAGGGCGTTTTCTGATCAGGGCAGTACAATTCAGAAATTCTTCCCATGCAATTTTGTATTTCACCACTAGATGACAGCATTTACCTGTTCTCACCTACTACACATGAGCACGGCTCAGTTTAATGCACATTCGAAATAGGGCTACAATCTGGCAGGTTACACCAATGGATTACACAGTTACCTTGTTTTTCTCAAATCAATACCTCTACAGTTAATGGCGTTGCATTTTCTTTCAACTTCAGCTACTGTCAGGTGTTATTTGACAGTGCGTTCTGACTTCAGGTGGTATACGGCTTTTGTCAAATAGACGTGAAAAGTCGATTATATTTTTTTTGAGGGGGGGGGGGTATTTTAGCTAACCGTAACCCTTTCCTAACTAAAGCCATTCTCCTAACCTGCTACATTCAATTTATTAACCTGCTACGTTAATTATCCAGCTACGAAAAGTTTTGACCAAAGCTGTATCCCATCTAGAAGAAATCGCTCTAGGCCTAGGTAAGGATAATAATTGACCCTATGAACTTCAACATCTGAATTAAAGCCTAATGATAAGAGATGCATAATATTTGTTTGTTCAGTCCCCTTGATGCATGTATGCACTACATGAATTGCTGTGGAATAGCGCTGTAGGCCTAAATATAAATGAAATTAAGCACATCGGCTAAATTTTTCAATTTCACATTAGAGGCAACTCGACTGTCTTAACTGAAATCCTCAATTTTATCTCGGTGTATCAACTCTTACAGAAGCAGTTCTTGTGAGATGGTGTTGGGCTATTGTTTATTTTTCTTGTTATTGTATTGTTTCGTCAGGAAGCAATTCACATCCTCTGTTTCTTAGAACTCAAATGCTTCCTCCTTCTCTTCTCTATATGGTTAATTTACTGTATATCATCTGTATCTCATCATTGCCATAGTTTGACAAGGAATTGTCAAGTCATGAATAAAATGCACATATACCAGGTAATGAACTGAGGTAAAAGTATTGGATCTAGTCGAATTTATAAAATAAGCCTAACTACAGTGATTTTTTTCCACATTTTGTTACTTTACAGCCTTATTCTAAAATGTATTAAATTATGTATTTTCCTAAATATACACCCAATACCCCATAATGACAAAGTGAAAATAGGATTTTAGAAATGTTTGCAAATGTATTAAATATAAAAACATAAATACCTTATTTACAAGCATTCAGACCCTTTGCTATTAGACTTGAAATTGAGGTCCGGTACATCCTGCTTCCATTTATCATCCTTGAGATGTTTCTGCAACTTGATTGGAGAACACCTGTGGTAAATTTAATTGATTGGACATGATTTGGAACGACACATACCTGTCTATATAAGGTCCCACAGTTGACAGTGCACGTCAGAGTTAAAACCAAGCCATGAAGTCGATGAAGGAATTGTCCGTAGAGCGCAGAGACAGGATTCTGTCGAGGCACAGATATGGGGAAGGGTACCAAAAAATTTCTACAGCATTGAAGGTCCCCAAGAACACAGTGGCCTCCATCATTCTTAAATGGAAGAAGTTTGGAACCACCAAGACTCTTCCTAGAGCTATCCGCCTGGCCAAACTGCGCAATCAGGGGAGAAGGGCCTTGGTCAGGGAGGTGACCAAGAACCCAATGGTCACTGACAGAGCTCCAGACCATCTCTGGAGCACTCCACCAATCTGGCCTTTATGGTAGAGTGGTCAGATGGAAGCCATTCCTCAGTAAAAGGCACAAAGGTCTCTCAAACCATGAGAAACAAGTCACTGGTATGATGAAACCAAGATTGAACTCTTTGGCCTGAATGCCAAGCGTCACATCTGGAGGAAACCTGGTAGCATCCCTATGGTGAAGCATGGTGGTGGCAGCATCATGCTGTGGGGATGTTTTTCAGCAGCAGGGACTGGGAGACTAGTCAAGATCGAGGGAAAGATGAATGGAGCAAAGTAAAGAAAGATCCTTGATGATAACCTGCTCCAGAGCGCTCAGGACCTCAGACTGGGGCAAAGGTCACCTTCCAATAGGACAACGACCCTAAGCACACAGCCAAGACAACGCAGGAGTGGCTGTGTCCTTGAGTGGCCCAACCAGAGCCTGGACTTGAACCCAATCGAACATCTCTGGAGAGACCTGGAAATAGCTGTGCAGCGATGCTCCCCATCCAACCTGACAGAGCTTGAGAGGATCTGCAGAGAAGAATGGGAGAAACTCCCCAAATACAGATGGGCAAAGCTTGTAGCGTCATGCCCAAAAAGACGTGAGCCTGTAATCGCTGCCAAAGGTGCTTCAACAAAATGCTGTGTAAAGGGTCTAAATACTTATGCAAATTTGATATTTCTTTGTTTAATTTTTAATACCTGAAAACAATTCTAAATGTTTTTGCTTTGTCATTATGGTGTATTGTGTGTGTGGCGATTGAGAGGGGGGGGGTGACAATTTTAATACATTTTAGACTAAGGCTGTAACTTAATAAAATGTGGACTGTATGATCAGTGGTGTTAAAATACCTTAAAGTAGTACTTAAGTAATTTTTTGGTGTATGTGTACTTAACTATTTATAAAAAAAATTGTGCTTTTTATTCCATACATTTTCCCTGACACTAAAGTACTCCTTACATTGTCCTATTCAAACCCTTATCAAGAGAACATCCTTACTGCCTGATCTGACGGACTCACTAAACACAAATGCCTTGTTTGTAAATGTGTGCCCCTGGATATCCATTTGTATAAAAAATAAATTGTGCGGTCTGGGTTGCTTAATATAAGGATTTTTTATTATTCATACTTTTTATTTTACTTTTGATACTTAAGTATATTTTAGCAATTACATGTTCTTTTCATACTTAAGTATTTAACCAAATAGATTTTTACTCTATTTTACTGGATTACTTTTACTTGAGTCATTTTCTATGAAGGTGTCTTTACTTTTACTCAAGTATGACAATTGGTTACTTTTTCCACCACTGCCTATGATTTCCATACATGACATGCAATAATGATCTGAAAAGGGTTCATTGGGACAAATGATGGAAAGGAATGCATTAACTACATTTGGGAGGAGTCCCACGTCTTCGAGTTGTGCCTGACACGTGAAACTAACTCTAGACTCAGAAAATAAACTGTGGATCAGACTATTTTTAGAGCGCCACTCAATGGGGACAACAGAGGGGGCTCGAGGAAACGGTCAAGGAAGAAGTTACTGCGCAACAATGAGTCTGAACACAATCTCAAAGTGATAGATAAATAAAGGGAAGTAGCTTTTGCAATCCACAATTTGGTAGTTTAAAATTAGTTCGAAACGCAGTGGCCACTGGAAACGTTTCTGCGCAGCGCAATGGCTGCCCAGTGCGACTCTTTGAGCGGATACTTGCAACAGTCGGACCAGGGCTCGAACAGCGAGCGCAGTACTGACTCCCCAGTCCCCGGCTCCGAGGATGACTTGAGCGGACCCCATGCCTTACCAGACCCGGAGTGGACGGAGGAGAGATTTCGAGTGGACCGCAAGAAACTGGAAATCATGTTATTAGGTAGGCCTAAAAATACAGAAATATGGTGCTCTGGTTTGCTACATTTTGAAAAGCTGACTACATTTTAAAACATTCCTTTGTTATGGGAATGGGAACTATGCCAACTGCATGCTTCCAAAAACTAATTTCCCCCTTCATATGGTACTTGTAGTATTTTCTTTCCATATTCTTGGGCTATATTTCGTGTCAACCTTGTCCAGTAAAGTTAATGTGTAGGCCTGTGTGTTACTATGTCGCTCGTTTACCTGTTTTTGGTGTCTTCAGAGACTGTCCGGCTCCAACTTTCTTTTGATCACATAAAGAAAATTACACATTTTGGTTCCCTCTGCTCGGATGGTATTGCGATATAGTCAATATCGTATATTTTTTATAGGAATGGCATAACGTTATTATTTTATAAAACGTTGCCTCAAGATGATATGCGTTAAAACAAACGTTAAAGACACGGTACAATTGTTTATGCAAAACTAGTCATTCAATTCTGACTGAATCACCACAATCATCCATAATGTTTGTGCTATGGTCAGCGGTTGAGAAGCATGAACACGACTCGACCAATAGGAGTCGCTATGAGCACGTGTGTTATGGTTATGACTTGAAGTTTTAAGTTCTGATACTTCAATAGCTGAAAACACTTCTCTCGATGAGACCAACCTATCATGAAGATATTTCCTGGTCATTGGGAACCTAGAACCGATGCAAAAGCCCACGTTGTTTATGGTTATTAAACCTAATTAAACGTGTTTTAAGAATACTATTTTGTCAATATCTCATGTAGTCTGCATGTGCAGTGCTATACAAACCTACATTCAATGATCTGTCTGAGATACGAAGCATATCTGCATCCACTGTTTTCCAGATGGTAATAAAGTTGTTTTCCCTTTCGTAGCTCCTCCAGCACAATCTCTGTTACTGTCATGTCAGTGAACAGTTAAGCGACTGACATCAGGTTTGTGTGTGGTCAGTCTCTAAAGAGACGTACTTCCCTTGGAGTGTGTAAAGGATGAGATCCTCATCAGTTATTGCAAAAACGCATCTTGTCGAAGAAGAAACCAGCATTATGTAACTGACTAACTTTTTATCAATCCCACCATCAGCTGGAGAAAAAGCCGAACAAGGCCATTCAGGGAACATTAACAACAGGAGATAATGAACCCAATGAAAATAACCCATGGAAGCTCAGATATCATACAAAACAAGGGCTTTCCTATTCAGCTTGACACAAGACAAGCCATGTCTTTGCCTGTCTTGACTTCTTTCTCATCCTGTTGAATATCTAGTCAGTGGGATTCTGATTGCTCTCCCTTGATAATGTTTTCTTTCAGTACAGTACTCTTTTGATCATAATGAGTTAATCTCTGATGAATGTTGTTTCATGCTCCAAGCCTCTCCTCCGTGTATGCCCAAGATAATCCAGGTCTGTGTGGGTGGATGTTATTATAAAAACGCCTGTTTTAATTGGAGCATATTTATCAAACCTGCTTAACTGTAGTTAAGTTCTGTGATTTGAAGTTGAAGAAAAAACTGTTTTAGGTTTTCGGTCTCTCTCTCTCTCTTTCACACACACTTCCAGCTCCTCATGGTTGTGGCCCCGTTGCTGCTGCGCTACTCTGCAGTCCTTAAAGCTCCATGTCATCCCTTCCTTTTCCAGGAAAGCAACTTAACCATAGGCCATCCCTACATTCAAGTCTCCTGTGTGTGTTTGTGTGCCTGCTCGTGTCTCGTTAACGTGTTGTTTTCTAGTGGTTTCTATGATCATGGCAGGATTTCGCCATGTTAACATTCAGACTTCAGTGAATATTACTCTTTGTTTCCTCTGTGGTCAGTCATTGGCCTTTTTTTTATTGGGCAAAAGTCTGTTCTCTCCTTGAGTCCTCCATAGGAGAGTGTCAATTTGTTAATATAGGAACGGAGGAGTTTGCTCCTCTCCTCAATTGCCTTCCGGGGGAAGATGCTCAGGTGTATCCTACCATGGAAGAGTTTTGAAGTCCGCCACACCCCCTTAGAAACAGCAGTTGTTTTTTCAGAGGAGAAAAGCATGCACTCATTTAAAAAAGGATACGTTACTTATCCTGTTATCTATAAAATGTATAGCTCAACTCACTACATGTTTACCACTTTTCACAGGTATTTTGGGATTCCAGCTCTGTAAACATCATTAGCCTGATTACTACTGGAGAATTAGTCTCATTTCTTACAAGTGAATTTGGTTCCAGGTTTCCTCTCCTCGCCTCCTTGATTTACCTTTTGACCTTTTTTTTTAAAGGATGTGAGGAGAAGTAGATGACGTGAGGAATTAAAAAAATCCAATTGAGATTTTTTCAATTTATTTAATTTAATTGAACCCTTATTTTACCAGGTAGGTTGACTGAGAACACATTCTCATTTATAGCAATGATCTGGGGAATAGTTACAGGGGAGAGGAGGGGGGATGAATGAGCCAATTATTTGGAAGATTCTCCCAGTGGTTCAGGGTGAGGGATCATACAACCTCAGCCGTGAAACAGCATTAAGCTTTTTTTTATCTACTTCCTCTATACTGGTGGAGTTCCAGGATTTACTATCACATGGGGCTTCCAGACATTTTTTAAGACATTCTGTCTTCATCAGTAGTAAGAGCATCCTTGTGTGATTGTTTTTTTATGCATAATTAACCAATATACAGTAGCCTGTTTAGTATGCTTTGTTTAGTAATTGCGTGTTACCGTCAGCATTGTAACATCTGTTTTCATTGGAGGAAAGGGCTTTGTTGATGTGGGACTCGGTGTCCTGAAGTGGCCACAGCCCAGAGTTTGGCCTATAGTTAAATCATTGTGTGGGAACTTCAGTATATTTTCACTCCAGGTTTTATCGTCTGTGACGGTATCTCTGGCCTGCCTGGCTTGGAAACTTGTGTAACCTGCATTATACAAAAGGGAAAGGTCCTGCATAAAGCCTTGCTAATGTTAAAAGGTGCATGAAATAAAATTGGAAGACTTAATTTAGAGTGAAAAAACACCTGTTAGGAATGTGTGTAGGTTTTTATTTTGTGAAGTCATGAGACATCCTATCTGAATAGCCATACGTAGGTCTCTTGGCTTGCTTTGCAGTGACTTTGTTCCAATCCTCCCTATAAATTCCATTAAGCCAGTATCTGGCTAGTGTTGAAATATACAGTATGACAGATGAGCATCTATTTCCTATGTATGTCATATTCCCCAACACTCACACACACACAGATCTGCTCAATAGGTCAAAGGTCTGTTTTTACTATCAGACATATCTCCTATGACTGTGTGTACTGTAAGGGGGCTGAGGATCTAATAGCTTTTATCGTGTTGTCCCCTGCTGTCTGTAATGGAAGCTTTGAGCTGAAGACAGGGTGTAAGATTTAGTGTAAGTTGGAGGAGAAAAGGGTTGTTGTCTGAGAGAAACAGTTACCCAGAAACACAGTGGGTACCTTAGAAACATCACGATGACTACACCGTACATCACCACATTAGAAGGATACATCCACTAACACTCACTTTGTTCGGCACAGTTCCTTTCTGGAGAAATATGGAAATAATGAACTGAATAGAAATGGTAATACAAGCCTCCCGTGCAGTGCCTCCGTTGCAGATTATCACAATTTGTTTTGGAGCCCTACTTCTAAATTAAATGACACAGTCAAATTGAAATGCCTTGAATTGGCAGTCAATGGATTACCAGTTTTATGTCAGTTACTGATTTTAAGTCTGTAAATGATTGCAAAAATCTTTCAGTAACTGTCTGCATCCCTCAAGTTCTTGTGTGTTGTTGATGCAGGTGGAAAACTTGAATGCAGTGTAAAGTTCTTTATGGTTCTCTGGTCACATAAACTACCAATCAAATGAGTTATTTTGTTCACTAAAGTGTGGGAAAACATTTCCTCTTAGTCTTAATTTCCAAAACAAATGTGTGTGAATATGTCCATGTATGTGTAGTTTCCATAGTTACAAGCAATGTAAACAGATGTGTATTTGGCATGTGATTTGGAGACTCGCAATTGACCTTTGTTTATTGGGGTTACCGTTTTCCTAACAACATTTTATTGTTAATTTTAAGTTAAGTGAAATCTTTGTACAGATTTCTGGTGGCCTACAGTGTATAGACTACATGTTAGCAGACTAACTACACCCCCCTAATTAAATTAATAATTTTCCTGATTGTCCCCTCCCCTAAACCTCAGACTATTATTGGGTAGCTGTATCTTGGCCTTGAGGTGGAAAAGTGCTCCTCGAAAGAAAATTGTAAACGTATAGATTTACTGCTACCCTGTAGCCTACAGGTTTACTGTAGTATTCTCATGCATCCTAAACAAACGTCATTAGCTAACTGTACAATGTCACCAAGTAGGCTATGCCTTACAACATTACACACTCTGTCCGCCAGTAGGACTGGAACTGAATACATTGATGTCAATGTAAAACTGATCCTGTATGGAAAGAAGCAGACTCACAAACTTGGTCTAAAAGCAGAAAAAGGGTCCTTCTTCTCTCTGCGGCACGTCCACATTCTGTCCTGAAACCGTGTGGGTGTCTAGGCCCCGATCCTCGTCTTCCTCCTGGGTGCTGAGTAAGAGCTTCAGACAGGAAGTGAGTGTTGTGTGGGGAATGTGCTGCAGGCACCACTCTCTACTGCAGAACACAGGCCTGTTGTTTCAACCTCCAGAACCACATACTGTTAGACCTTGAAAGGGTTGATATCCACGGTCCATAGTCGTACTGTTAAACTAATGGGCTGTTTTAAGTGGTGTTTACTGTGGACATTACTGGGACTCATCATGGGGGAGCTCAAAGTATGTCAAGTATGTTGCGTAAACCTGAATATACTTCAGTAGAATTACAGTAGTTACTCAAATTGGAGCTTTTAACAGCACACTGTACACTGCTGCTCAACATCATGGCAAGCATACATTATGCCAAAACAGTATGTGATAAAAGGATTTAGTACATTTTCTAATCGTCCTTTTTTCCTTCATCTATATCTGTGCCTTCTGTATACTGTATCTCCCCTCTCTTCCAACCTTTTCTGAAACATGCTGATACAATTAAACAATTATATTCAGCTTTGCTTACGTGTTGAATTCCTTCATCCCAAGCATGATGAAGCGCTCAGGAGCTCTAATATAATGGAGCTCTTTTCTTGTGGAAAAACCTGCGTTTCATTACTCAAGAAAATAAAACTTGGAATCATATTTCAATGGTCCGACTTGACTCGAGCTCTCTGACCCGTTTCTCTGCTTCTGAAACTGTAAATGAGGTGAAATTAATACCTGTTTTCTTTTTACTTCACTCAGAGGTCTTTTTCTTCTGCTCCTTCAAAGTGCAGTTTTAAATTCTGTCTGGTTTGCGGCTGCTATAATTTTCAACTTTTTTTGGAACTACCACTCTCTTCTTCCCCCCGCCCCCTCTTTTGAGTGTTGTTTATCTTAAGAGGACCTCTGTTCGTGGTTAGTTGTTCTCTCGCTTCATTCAACATTTTTAGTACAATCTGCTAAAGGAAAGAGGACAGAAACGTCATGTTTAGTTTGAAGGAGAGACTTAGACGGTGGCCATTTTAAAAAGGCTCTAAATTGAGTTACTTTGTTGATTGGATGTGTCCGTGTGGACTGCGGAGGCCGTTTGTAGAAGTCATCAAGGAATGAATGAAAGATGGTTATTTATGTGAGTGAATCTGGTATATGAATTCTAGTGTAGACTATTAACTCTGTTTAGGGTACTGTATGTCTGTCTGTTTTAGTAAGACACTCCTCCAGCCCCTCTGATGGAGCAGGATCTTACACCACATACTAGGTACAAGGGGAATGCTTAGATTGCAAAATGTTTCTGGCAAGTTTGCAACAACTCACCCACAACAACTCGCCTACAATTCACATATGGGGGGAGATTTGTAGACACCTGGAATGTGATAATGCATAATTCCTGCACCTCATTCTAATGTCTCTACTTAGCAATTAAACCAACAGACTCAGTGGTTGTAAATAAGTCTGTTATTTTACTTGTATTTATAGTTAGAAAAAGGGCCAATTTGTTAACCGTGTGTTTTATTCTTAACTGTTTATGTGGGATGTCTTAAACTGTGTAGTGTTTTATGGATTGTATGTTGTGTAAGCTTTCTGTATCATTTTATTTTCTATATCTACTGAGTCCAGGGCCCGTATCCACAAAGCATCTCAGAGTAGGAGTGCTGATCTAGTATCAGTTTTTCCTTTTAGATCATAATGAGTAAGATGGTATGGACAGATCCTAGATTAGCATTCCTACTCAGAAACACTTTGAATTTGGGCCCAGTACTGGCAGTCTGTCAACTCCACTGCAACATTACACATCTGTGAGTTTGTTTGTTTATTCATTTATTATTTCACAGTTGCCTGGCAACTGCACATGGCTTTTTCTCCTGTGTAAGAAGCCATTTGGAGATGACAGCAACCTGCGTTCTGGACAGGAACACAAGAATAAGGGTTGTTTGAGCTGTTTCCTTTCTAACAGCTTTTGCCTTTGGAACAGCTGTTGCCTTTCTTACAAAGTGCATAAGTGATTACGAATTTAAGAGGTCCTACAAAAGCAGACAAAATAACAAATATGGAGGGCTTAAAAGAAATTGGCACTACCATGGATGTAATGGTTATACTCTGAGTGTTTCCAACATTAGGCCAGCAGCAGTGACCGGAGGTTGTTGACAACTTGTCTGGCTGTAGCTACTACTTCCTGGGTCCTTCCGTCCTTACTTATTTGATACGAGAGCTACTAGTTTAGTGAATGGATGCTAACCTGTGTGATCGTTTGCCAGAGGACCACATAGAGGAAGTCTCAATGATGCTCTGTCCATATCTGTTTTCTCAAGTGCTGCCAGCATCGTGTCTGTTGAAAGGTGATATACTGGATGGAAATATCACATCTTTCATCCTGCTCAGTTAGAGTTGATTTATTTAAACAGGCTTGTCAATGAAAAATAATGTTTTTGGCAGAAATCGTTAGTGTTAAACATATCCTTCTGTTTATCGTCTAAACATTCCAGTGGTCCTCCATTATAGAGTTAGATCAATCTTAAACCTTTTATGCCGCCCACTGTCCTATCATTTCTCGGAGAGATTGATGGGGATGGCAAGATCCAAGAGACGTAGTATTGCATGCATCACGTTTATAAATGGTGAATGATTTCACCAAACTTGTCTTAAGCAATAACTCAAGTGGTGCGTGCACAGTTTGGGCATGCATGCAGCTGTTGTGTGTGTGTTTATTTAAAAAGACTCCCCCATGTGTACTGTCAGGTCCATGTTGAATCAGCTGAGAGGTGCTGACGCTCATTGTGTTCAGCTTGAGAGCATCTGGTGGGTGGAGAATCATGGTGAGAACATCCTGCTCTCACTATATTCCACTCCATTCTGTCTGGGAGTGGTAGTAGTTCATTCAGACTTGTCCTAAGGGGCTATTTCACACAGCTGGCGTAAGGACTTAAAGCAGCTAACTTACACAAGTACATGCAAGAGGGTTTGGACATTTTGGAAACCTGAAATTTGGACAGCGGTTCAAAACAAAAACAATTTGGCTACAGCCTTAGGCAGTTCCATCTCGGTTTTTATATGCTGACAGTGATTCCCTTGTCTCTGTGATATATTGGCTCTTGGTAATTTAACCACCATAAGAATTTACCTTATTAATTTACAACAGTCCTTTTCTTTTCTCGTTTTAAACCAGTGATTACTGGTCACCATTTTAAACTAGTGATTACTGGTCATTGTATCTTTTCCTGTTTGTGTCAGAGTAAAGTTATGTGTTTTGCTTTAGTTCTAATGTCCATAAACATACTGTTCCAAAGCCTTGCTCTAGAGTCTACACCCCAATGTCCTAAGAGCTCTGTGCTTAAGTCACTCTGTTACTGCTGCCGCACCAGGATCTGTCTCGCCAGGCCTGGTGATTTAGAGGATCTGTCTCGCCAGGCCTGGTGATTTAGAGGATCTGTCTCGCCAGGCCTGGTGATTTAGAGGATCTGTCTCGCCAGGCCTGGTGATTTAGAGGATCTGTCTCGCCAGGCCTGGTGATTTAGAGGATCTGTCTCGCCAGGCCTGGTGATTTAGAGGATCTGTCTCGCCAGGCCTGGTGATTTAGAGGATTTAGCTGGTGCCTTTGTGTTTTTCTCACTTTTCATGCTCCAAAAAACTCCAACCATCATCTAAATCCTTTGATGTGTGTTTTATTTTGCGCTGTTTTAAACATAATGTACATAATGTTTTCGCCATCGTTTCTTATGACTGAAAAGAGCTTCTGGACATCAGAACAGCGATTACTCACCTCAAACTGGATGCATTTTTAAATGTAATGTGGGACGCAAAGGATATACTGCTCCTCTCGGACCAGCCCAAATCCCGGTCATTCACATGCAGAGGAGACGCAGTTGCAGAGGTCGTAGACCCAGAAGCCTGGATAGACTGTGTCGGCGAGTGGATAATCTTCCTTTACCCTCCGTTCTGGGGCATGATCGCTAATATTAAGGAAGTCTCTAGGTTTTGCCGCCTGAGTTAAAATACCTAATGATAAACAGTAGACCACACTATTTAACAAGAGTTTTCATCTATATTCTTTGTAGCTGTCTATTTACCACAGGAAGTACCAGTGATGCGCTCAATACGGAAGTGGTCCAATGAAGCGGATGCTAAGCAACAGGACTATTTCGCTAACACAGACTGGAATATGTTCCGGGATTCATCTGATGGCATTGAGGAGTATACCACATCAGTGACCGTACGTATATTTCCCAACCAGAAGCCATGGATTACAAGCAACATCCGGGATGAGCTAAAGGCTAGAGCTGCCGCTTTCAAGGAGCGGTACACTAATCCGGACGCTTATAAGAAATCCTGCTTCACCCTCGGACTAACCATCAAACAGGCAAAGCGTCAATACAGGACTAAGATCGAATCCTATTACACTGGCTCTGACGCTCATCGGATGTGGCGGGGCTTGCAAACTATCAACTATCACTATGATTACAAAAGGAAACTAAGCTGCCCAGTCACGCAAGCCTACCAGACGAGCGAAATGCCTTCTATGCTCGCTTCGAGGTAAGCAATACTGAACCATGCATGAGAGCGCCAGCTGATCTAGACGACTCTGTGATCATTCTCTCTGTAGCTGATGTGAGTAAGACCTTTAAACAGGTTAACATTCACAAGGTCGCAGGGCCAGACGGAATGCCCAAGAATGCCAAGATAACCTGCCTAAATCACTACTGCCCCGTAGCACTCACATCTGTAGCCATGAAATGCTTTGAAAGGCTGGTCATGGCTCACATCAACACCATCATCCCAGAAACCCTGGACCCACTCCAATTCGCATGCCGCCAGATCCACAGATGATGCAATCTCTATTGCACTTCACACTGCCCTTTCCCACCTGGACAAAAGGAACATCTACGTGAGAATGCTGTTTATTGACTACAGCTCAGTGTTCAACACCATAGTGCCCTCCAGCTCATCACTAAACTAAGGGCCCTGGGACTGAACACCTCCCTCTGCAACTGGATCTTGGACTTCCTGTTGGGCTGCCCCCAGGTGGTGAGGGTAGGCAACAGCACATCTGCCAAGCTGACTCTCAACACGGGGGCCCCTCAGGGCCCCACCTGTACTCCCTGTTAACCCACTACTGTGTGGCCATGCACGTCTCCAACACCATCATTACGTTTGCAGAGAACACGACGTGGTAGGCCTGATCATCGATGATGAGACAGCCTATAGAGAGGAGGTTAGAGACCTGGCAGTGTGGTGCCAAGATTCCAACCTCTCCCTCAACGTAAGCAAGACAAAGGAGCTGATCATGGATTACAAGAAAAGGAGGGGCGAGCACACCCCCATTGACAGGGCTCTAGTGAAGTGGGTCGAGAGTTTCAAGTTCCTTGGTGTCACACATAGTATCTATCATGGTCCAAACACACCAAGACATTTGGGAAGAGGCCACGACAATGCCTATTCTCCCTCAGGAGGCTGAACAGATTTGGCACGAGTCCTCAGATCCTCAGAAAGTTGCAGAGCGGCACTAGAAACAGTTGCATCATCGCTTGGTATGGCAACTGCTCGGCTACAGAGGGTAGTGCGTACGGCCCAGTACATCACTGGGGCCAAGCTTCCTGCCATCCAGGACCTCTGTACCAGGCGGTGTCAGAGGAATGCCCAGCATTTTTTTAAAGACTCCAGCCAAGTCATAGACTGTTCTCTCTGCTACCACACGGCAAGCGGTACCGGAGCACCAAGTCTGGGACCAAAAGGCTCCTTGACAGCTTCTACCCCCAAGCCATAAGACTGCTGAACAGTTTATCAAATGGCTCCCTGGACTATTTGCATTGAGCCCCTTATTTTATTGTTATTTGTTTGACATGCATACATTCACATTCCTTCACACTCTTCACTTACGCTGCTGCTACTCTCTGTTTATTATCTATGCATAGTCACTTGACCCCTACCTACATGTAAATATTACCTCTACTAACCCATACCCCTCCATATTGACTCATTACCGGTACCCCTCGTTGTTATTTAACTGTTACTATTTTTCATTTTGTTTATTTAGCACATTTTTCATACTCATTGTTGATTTAAGGGCTCGTATGCTATGTCTACACCTGTTGTATTCAGCGCATGTGACACATTTGATTTAATGCCAAATGCTTCCAGTCCCCCAATACAGTCCATACTGTACCACTGAGTTAGTCATTGGTGGGCTGCTTCCAAGAGGGTTTGTGGTTCAAATCCCAGTTTGGGTTTTATGCCCAAACGCCCTGGTTAAAGCCTTATGTGACAGTATAACACTTTTTTTTTTCTTCCCTGTCCAGTATAAAACTTTGACATGTCAAGCTAATGAGACCTCTGAATCATAACAGTTAAGACTTCAGTTTGAGAAACTGTTGTGACATACTACGCACGTTTGTTTCCAATCCCTCATTTTCATTCATTAGATTAGCTGAAAGTGTCCACAGTCCCTAACCACATGTTGCCCTAGTTTTTTAAACAAATTGGTCTTCCTATACTGTCCATTGGCCATGCTCTCTCGGTAATGGTGAATTGGAAGAGTGCAACATGGCACTTTCTCTCTCTATTAGTCTAATTCGCCTCGTCCCTTCATTACCCTCTTAAAGGTGGTAGATATGGATATTTCAGGGTCTCTGTTCCTCGTTCTGATCGTATGTGGAATGAGGCCATAAATCTACAGCTCCAACACTGTTAACATTCCTCTCACCCTCCAAAACAAGTAAGCATCTCTGTCTCTGTACACATAACGGATAACAGGCTAATTGCATCTGTCCAGGCTCGTGGTGCATCCTCCATACGGCTCCCTGGAGCTGTTTTATAGTGACAGGTCTGATGCCTTGGTTAAGATTAAGTGAAGTATATAGTATCTAAGTGTTGAACTAATGGGTGTGGGGGTTTGATTCATTAGATCCTATTTGATCATTTTTGCGAAATGGCAACATAGATTACTACTCATAAATTGACTTCGTTTTTTGCCTCATATTTCACATATCGGTTGCAACATCCCATTTTCACTCCAAGGTCTCAATGTTGAATCCCATAGGTTCCTCCTCCTTTAACCTAATCCTCATTTAACCCACTCACACATTTTTGGTTTTTAATATAGAAGCAACTCTGAGACTCTGCTTGCCTGCTGCAGTACATAGTGGTGCCAATGTCAAACCCATGAGATGTTCTGTTATTATATAACATATCAGCATATCCAAGGCCGTCAAGACAGCTAATGCCAATCTAAAGCAACTGATTTAGACAACTGTGACATGTTGTAAGACTGGTGTTCTCCACCCACATAACATACCCCAGTGGTTCGTGGGGCGCCCACCCGTCCCTCCCCTGGTTCTCCCACGGCCCGTCTGCACGCGGGATGACGGGATGTTTTTCACTCCTTGCATTGCCCTCATGTCCTATTCTACAGATGTTTGCTAAAGCAGTAAAATAATCCTGCAGCAACAGGAAATGTGGATTATAATGAATGGACATTTTTTTGTTGGGGTTGATCAATTTTTCGAAAGGGGAAAATCAAGTCTGAAATGTCAGTGGAAATTATAAACTTCAGAAGCCTTTTTAAACCGCAAGTAGACATGTTTTACATTTCCTGCATTGCATTCTCCTGCAACAGGGTGTTAAAACTAAGATTCTACATCTGTACACTACTGTCTCCACTAAGAGAGATTCATTTCAGTTCCTCTGACTGGAAATGCTGTTTTGCTTTCCGTATACAGTACATGTGTTCATATTATTAGGGAATGTTAGAAAACACTTTAGTTTCTATTTATCCACTGAGAATGAGTTGATGAAGTCCAACACATACCCACTTGTATGATTGGTAGGCCTTTTATGTCAAAACATCTTCATCTGTTTCTTTGCCTGCCAGCATCTTCAGAAAACAGTGATGCTCCACACTGTTTTATGACAGTTTTGCATAATTTCATCCCTATGATTAAATATTTATCTGAATGCCTTCATAATAGGAGGATGGAGTACATTTGAATGGCCAATAACTTCAAACATGACAGGCCTGTTCTAGTGGATGTACGGTGTAGGGGATTCAAAGGTATTTATAGTTGGACTTAGTCCTCTGGTCTGATGGTCCTTCTCGTGCAGTACGAATGTTGTTCACGTTTTATTCCAGACTATTTTTAATTCTGGACTGGCATAGGATGATTTTTAGATGGATGTGCTTTTGTTTAAATAATAAAATTACTGTGGCTGTTTTTTTTAAATAATATAGTGGCTGTTTTAAATAATATAACTACTATCATTGAGATAGTGGCTGTTTAAATAATACAATTACTGTCACTGGATAGTGTCTTTCCTTCTTCCAGGGCCTGGGTTTTGACCCCTGTTGTAAGTTCTGATTGTACCACTTGAATAAAAACTAAAATGTTGTAGACATTGAGATTTCATTAAAGAATTGTCTCATTGAGAACATGACCGAACAGTTTTTTTTGTGTGTTTTTATTTCTTTCTCGTTTCTGTGTGCCGTGAAGAACTGTAGGCTTAAATCTCAAAATGCTAGGCTAAAGTACACCTGCTGCTATGTCTCCATTGTCCCATAACAACCTACAGAGCTAAGACAATGTTAGTCTTTTGGTGAAGCAGAATGTATATAGTTTTGACAGTATTCCTTTCAGTTGGTGTTATTCTATCATTTGATACTGTATGTTACCCACCCATTACCAGAGGCTTAATCTTTCCCAAAGTCACATATGCTAGCCCAGTATCATCCCATCTCCTAGTGTGGCCCTAATAGATAGTTTCATCCACCTCATCCCTTGGTCTTCCAATATAAATACTCAGTGTGATTCACCACATTCCTCATCCACAAGGACCAGTAACTCCCACAGGGCATCCTGATTCCTGACCCCCAACCTGCTCCTACTTCTTTGAAAACATCAAACCACAATTACCTTTTGGTATTCTCTTTTTAAATCATGTTCCCTGTAAGTAAGCTAATTTGTTTTACATTTTCAGACTAGTCAGGGACTGTGAGTGTAGAAATAGTATTTCATGTGAAATTTATGGGCCACATTTTCGTGAGTGAAGCAGGCTCTCTTGTGAAACATTTACAAACGTGTTTGCGGGGGAGTAAGTACAAGAATGTGTGAAACTTACTTTCTGTAGGCATTACTCCATCGCCAAGGGCCAGTTTGTCTGGACATTAAAAACACCACCAGTTGGGGTCATTTGTTCACTTATCTAATGCTTACTTTAGTGCTTACCCAGGAAATGTTATGTGGTGAAAGAAAAGCTAAATAATGTTTTCCTTTCAAATCATGTCAAGACACTAGTATGACATTTCACCACACCTTATGCAACACATGGTGATCATGACTGGAAAATTAAGTAGGTACCTTTGCACTTGTTTGCGTATTAAGGTTTAAGTCTAATGAAACTGTGGCCAGGTTTCCAAGTGGGGAACCAACCTGGATCTCAGGACCATTATATATTGATACTCTTGTCAAGTTGTCAACCATCCACAACATGAACTATATTTGTGTTGAGATCAAGAAAGCAAAAGTAATGCATTTCAATAGCAAATATGGTGACCTACTATATGACATTGTCCTGCAGTCTTTTTCCAAAGTACACATACTGCTTGTTTCCATGGACCGATTCTAGCCAGTTAATCATTCTGATTGTTGACCTTTTCAGTCATTATTCTATAGAAAATGCATTGCTCTCCAGAGGTAATACTAAACAGAACATTGGTTTAAGTTAAGGGCAATTCCACAGTAGCAGAGGCACAGACTCAGATTTTTCACTTCAAAATGTATGTCAAACAAAAACCAATGATTGCAAAGTAAAAAAAAAAAACGCAACTTACAAAGTACAGTTTCCACTGAAATTTACTTAAACCTTGCAAATGCAAAGTTTGGTAACAGAATGACGGTTTGTGCAGTTTCTGCTGTCAGTCTGTTACCAAACTTTGCATCTGTACTGAACTTTACTGTACTCTACCGTGATGTACTTTGATGTCCAAACTTGTGAAACACAGACATAGACTATGATTGGTTCAGATATGGTCCGGACCAGCCAAATTAGGTCTTGTTTGGTGGTGTAGCGCTATATACAGTGGGGAGAACAAGTATTTGATACACTGCCGATTTTGAAGGTTTTCCTACCTACAAAGCATGTAGAAGTCTGTAATTTTTATCATAGGTACACTTCAACTGTGAGAGACAGAATCTAAAACAAAAATCCAGAAAATCACATTGTATGAGTTTTTAAAATAATTAATTAGCATTTTATTGCATGACATAAGTATTTGATCACCTACCAACCAGTAAGAATTCCGGCTCTCACAGACCTGTTAGTTTTTCTTTAAGAAGCCCTCCTGTTCTCCACTCATTACCTGTATTAACTGCACCTGTTTGAACTCGTTACCTGTATAAAAGACACCTGTCCACACACTCAATCAAACAGACTCCAACCTCTCCACAATGGCCAAGACCAGAGAGCTGTGTAAGGACATCAGGGATACAATTGTAGACCTGCACAAGGCTGGGATGGGCTACAGGACAATAGGCAAGCAGCTTAGTGAGAAGGCAACAACTGTTGGCGCAATTATTAGAAAATGGAAGAAGTTAAAGATGTCGGTCAAACTCCCTCGGTCTGGGGCACCATGCAAGATCTCACCTCGTGGGGCATCAATGATCATGAGGAAGGTGAGGGATCAGCCCAGAAGTACACAGCAGGACCTGGTCAATGACCTGAAGAGAGCTGGGACCACATTCACAAAGAAAACCATTAGTAACACACTACGCCGTCATGGATTAAAATCCTGCAGCGCACGCAAGGTCCCCCTGCTCAAGCCAGCGCATGTCCAGGCCCGTCTGAAGTTTGCCAATGACCATCTGGATGATCCAGAGGAGGAATGGGAGAAGGTCATCTGGTCTGATGAGACAAAAATAGAGCTTTTTGGTCTAAACTCCACTCGCCGTGTTTGGAGGAAGAAGGATGAGTACAACCCCAAGAACACCATCCCAACCGTGAAGCATGGAGGTGGAAACATCATTCTTTGGGGATGCTTTTCTGCAAAGGGGACAGGACGACTGCACCATATTGAGGGGAGGATGGATTGGGCCATGTATCGCAAGATCTTGGTCAACAACCTCCTTCCCTCAGTAAGAGCATTGAAGATCGGTCGTGGCTGGGTCTTCCAGCATGACAACGACCCGAAACACACAGCCAGGGCAACTAAGGAGTGGCTCCGTAAGAAGCACCTCAAGGTCCTGGAGTGGCCTAGCCAGTCTCCAGACCTGAACCCAATAGAAAATCTTTGGAGGGAGCTGAAAGTGCGTATTGCCCAGCGACAGCCCCGAAACCTGAAGGATCTGGAGAAGGTCTGTATGGAGAGAATGATTTTCATATACATAATTATGCATTTCTGTGTTGTACAGATCAGGGACCCATGATGAAATTCCACTTCACTTACTGTAACAATAACCAAAATATATATTTTTTTCAAACTCAAGGTGTCATAGCGTAGATCCCATTCTTTCTGCATGTGACGGTGGATATATAATGGAGAGCCAGGCGCAGGAGATAGCGTGGAACAAGGTATAATTTAATACCAAAGAACTAATTCTCAACCGAACAGACAAAATATAACTGTTCCAGTAATCACGAAAGGTGTACAAATAACTAGGCATTGCCTAGACACACACTCTGTGTAAATACACAATCACAAATAAACAATAACCGACAAGGACATGAGGGAACAGAGGGAACATATATATACATGAAGTAATTGGGGGAAATGAGAACCGGTGTGCGTAATGACAAGACAAGACTAATGGATAATGAAAGAGGCAGTGGCTAGAAAGCCGGTGACGACGATCGCCGAAGCATGCCCGAACAAGGGGGTGAGGCAACTTCGGATGGAGTCGTGACAGTACCCCCCCCTTGACGCGCAGCTCCAGCTGCGTTCTGACACCGACCACGGGGACGACCCGGACGGCGAGGCGCCAGGCGATCTGGGTGGTGACGATGGAAGTCTCGTAAAAGGGAGTGGTCGAGAACATCCCCTTTCGGCACCCAGCACCTCTCCTCCGGACCGTACCCCTCCCACTCCACGAGGTACTGCAGGCCCCCCCCCCCCCCCCCCCCCCCCCCCCACACCCCCAGACGAATCCAAGATGGAACGGACAGAGTACACCGAGACCCCCTCGATGTCCAACGGGGGCGGAGGGACCTCCCGCACCTCAGACTCCTGGAGTGGTCCAGCCACCACCGGCCTGAGGAGTGACACATGAAACGAGGGGTTAATACGGTAATCTGGAGGGAGTTTTAACCTGTAGGTAACCTCGTTGACTCTCCTCAGGACTTTAAATGGCCCCACAAACCGCGGGCCCAGTTTCCGGCATGGCAGGCGGAGGGGCAGGTTCCGGGTCGAGAGCCAGACCTGATCGCCCGGTGTGAACACCGGGGCCTCACTGCGGTGACGGTCCGCTCTGACGTACTGCTCGCTGGAGACGAACATGCGCAGCCTCCCATGTCGCCTCCGCGTTCTGGAACCACTCATCCATCGCAGGAGCTTCGTTCTGGCTCTGATGCCATGGTGCCAGAACCGGCTGGTAACCCAACACACACTGGAAAGGGGTTAGGTTCGTGGAGGAGTGACGGAGGGAAGTTTGAGCCATTTCAACCCAAGGCAGGAACACCGACCACTCCCCCGGCCGGTCCTGGCAGTATGACCTCGGGAACCTACCAATGTCCTGATTAACCCTCTCCACCTGCCTATTAGATTCGGGGTGAAACCCAGAGGTAAGGCTGACGGAGACCCCCAGCCGTTCCATGAACGCTTTCCACACTCTAGACGTGAATTGGGGGCCCCGATCAGACACTATATCCTCTGGTACCCCGTAGTGCCGGAAAACATGGGTAAATAGAGCCTCCGCAGTTTGTAGGGCCGTGGGGAGACCGGGCAGGGGCAAGAGGCGGCAGGACTTGGAGAACCGATCCACAACGACCAGGATCGTAGTGTTCCCCTGGGAAGGAGGAAGGTCAGTTAGGAAATCTATTGATAAATGTGACCATGGCCGTTGTGGGTAAAGGGAGTAATTTTCCCCTGGGAAGGTGTCTAGGTGCCTTACACTGGGCACACACCGAGCAGGAGGAGACATACACCCTTACATCCTTAGCCAAGGTGGGCCACCAATATTTCTCTGTAAGACAGCGCACTGTCCGACTGATACCGGGGTGACCAGAGGAGGGTGATGTGTGGGCCCAATAGATGAGCCGGTCGCAGACAGCAGATGGCACGTACAGACGTCCAGCGGGACAGGACTGGGGAGATGGCTCTGTGCGCAACGCCTGCTCAATGTCCGCGTCCAGCGCCCATACCACCGGCGCTATAATACAGGAGGCCGGTAGTATGGGGGAGTCATCTACAGACCTCTTAGGTGGCGTGCCCGATCGTTGAGATAGGACTGCTCCTACCCCTCCTTCGGACGCATCCACCTCTACTATGAACTGCAAAGAGGGATCCGGATGGGCTAGTACCGGGGCCGTGGTGAACAGAACCTTCAGCTGACTGAATGCCCTGTCCGCCGCAGCGCACCAGCGGAGACGTGACGGACCCCGGTTTAACAGTGAGGTGATGGGAGTCGCCACTTTGCCAAAGCCCCGGATAAACCTCCGGTAGAAATTGGCAAACCCTAAAAATCGCTGCACTTCCTTTACCGTGGTGGGAGTCGGCCAATTGCGCACGCCAGAAATGTGGTCACTCTCCATCTCCACCCCAGAGGTGGTATCCAAGAAAGGAGACTGACTGTTGAAAAAACTGTCATTTTTCTGCCTTGACATACAGGTTATGCTCCAGCAGTCGCCCAAGTACTCTGCGGACTAGGGAAACATGCTCGGCGCGTGTAGCGGAATACACCAGAATATCATCGATGTATACCACTACACCGCAACCGAACATGTCCCTAAAAATATTGACTAGATATTCATAGTGACCAGAGGTGGTACTAAATGCTGTTTTCCACTCATCTCCCTCCCGGATACGAACCAGATTGTACGCACTCCTGAGATCTAATTTAGTGAAGAAGCGCGCCCCATGCATTGATTCAATCATAGATGACATGAGAGAGGCAGAGGATAACTATACCTCTCTGTGATCTGGTTAAGAGCACGGTAATCAATGCATGGGCGTAGACCTCCATCCTTCTTCTTCACAAAAAAGAAACTCGAGGAGGCGGGTGAAGTGGAGGACCGTATGAACCCCTGTCGTAGGGACTCAGAGACCTACGTTTCCATAGCCTCCGTTTCTACCTGCGACAGGGGATACACATGACTCCTGGGAAGTACAGCGTCTACCTTGAGGTTTATCGCACAATCCCCTGGGCGATGAGGTGGTAATTTATTTGCTTTTTTCTTTGAAAAAGCTTGAGCTAAATCTAGGTATTCAGGGGGAATGCGCACGGTGGGGACATTCTCTGGACTCTCCACCGCGGTCGCACCAATGGAAACACCTATACACCTACCCGGACACTCTGATGACCACCCTGTGAGAGCCCTCTGTTGCCACAAAAAGGTGGGATTGTGACTACTTAACCAGGGCATACCTAATACCACCGGAAATGCAGGAGAATCAATAATAAAAAAATGAATTTTCTCCTTATGAACCTGTGTGATCATTACAATGTCTCCGGTGGTTTCTCTGATATACTCAGACCCTAATGGTCGACTATCTAACGCGTGAATGGTAATGGGGATGGATATGGGCGTAAGCGGAATCCCTAATCTATTTGCGAAATTACTATCCATAAAATTTCCAGCTGCGCCTGAATCTACTAGCGCCTTACACTGGGGAATGGCACAAAATTCTGGAAAGGAAACAGAAAGGTAGAGGTGTGTAACAGAGGGCTCTGGGTAAGTGTGGTGCGCTGTTACCTGGGGTGACGCCAGAGTGCCCTGCCTGCCGCCTCTAGACCCATCACTCTGAAAACAGTGGGCCGCCGAATGTCCTTGGCGGCCACAGGAGTAACACTGAACCCGGCTCCCTCGACGAGTCCGGATGGCCGTCCCACCCATTTCCATGGGAACAGGACCTGGTGTGGATAAGGGTGGCAAGAGCGGGACCCCCACAGGACGTCCGCGAGAAGCTAACAAATTGTCCAGCCTGATGGCCATATCTACGAGCTGGTCGAAATTCAACTGGGCATCCCGACAGGCTAGCTCTCGACGGACGTTCTCGTTCAAACTATATCTGAAATGATCTATAAGGGCCCGCTCATTCCACCCCGATCCGGCTGCCAAAGTCCGGAACTCCAGCGCAAAGTCTTGCAGACATATTTGAATCTTAATTTGGAGCAGATATACTATATAATATACATAATTAGTATGTGGACACCCCTTCAAATTAGTGGATTTGGCAATTTAAGCCACTCCCGTTGCTGACAGGTGTGTAAAATCGAGCACACAGCCATGCAATCTCCATAGACAAACATTGGCAGTAGAATGGCCTTTCTGTAGAGCTCAGTGACTTTCAACGTGGCACCGTGAAATGGGTTTCCATGGCCTAGCAGCAATGGTGGAAAAAGTACCCAATTGTCACACTTGAGTAAAAGTAAATATACCTTTTTAATAGATAAGCATTCAAGTGAAAGTCAAACACTACTTGAGTAAAAGTGTTTGGTAAAAATAAATGTAATTGCTATAATATACTTAAGTGTCAAAAGTAAAAGTATAAATCATTTCAAATTCCTTATATTAAGCAAACCAGTCGGCACCATTTTCTTGTTGTTGTTTTGCGGATGGCCAGGGGCTCCAACACTTACACATAAATTACAAACGAAGCATGTGTGTTTAGTGAGTCCGCCAGATCAGAGGCAGTAGATGACCAGGGATGTTCTCTTGATACGTGTGTGAATTTGACCATTTGCCTGTCCTACTAAGCATTCAAAATGTAAGTACTTTTGGGTGTCAGGGAAAATGTAAGGAGTAAAGAGTACAGTATTTGTAGTGAATGGGTGAAGTACAAGTATAGTGAAGTACAGATACCCCAAAAAATGACTTAAGTAGTACTTTAAAGTATTTAACATCACTGCCAAGCAACCGCACACAAGCCTAAGATCACCATGCGCAATGCCAAGCTTTGGCTGGAGTGGTGTAAAGCTCACCGCCATTGGACTCTGGAGCAGTGGAAACACGTTCTCTGGAGTGAAGAAACGTGGTTCACCATCTGGCAGTCCAAAGGACGAATCTGGGTTTGGCGGACGCCAGGAGAACGCTACCTGACTGAATGCATAGTGCCAACTGTAAAGTTTGGTGGAGGAGGAATAATGGTCTGGGGCTGTTTTTCATGGTTCAGCCTAACGCTACAGCATACAATGGCATTCTAAACAATTATGTGCTTCCAACTTTGTGGCAACAGTTTGGGGAAGGCCCTTTTCTGTTTCAGCATGACAATGCCCCTGTGCACAAAGTGAGGTCCATACAGAAATAGTTTGTCGAGATCGGTGTAGAAGAACTTTACTGTCCTGCACAGAGCCATGACTTCAACCCCATCGAACAACTTTGGGATGAATTGGAACGGCGACTGCGAGCCAGGCCTAATCTCCCAACATCAGTGACCTCACTAATGCTCTTGTGGCTGAATGGAAGCAAGTCCCCGCAGCAACGTTCCAACATCTAGTGGAAATCCTTCCCAGAAGAGTGGAGGCTGTTATAGCAGCAAAGGGGGGACCAATCCATATTAATGCCCATGATTTTGGAATGAGATGTTCAACGAGAGAGAGAGATTTTATCGAAATTCTGTTACCAGATTTTGCATATGCACTTCTTCCAGTAAATGTGTTTTTGTAAAATGTTCAATGGAAATTGTTGAAAAAGTAGTCCTTGTGCATAGAGTTGTATGGTTTGTTTCACTTTGCAATCGTTGGTTTTTGTTTAACATACATTTTGAAGTGAAAAATCAGAATCTCTGTGTTACTGTGGAATTGCCCCTAACCATAACATAATTTTTGTCATTACACCAATGCCAATTTGTATCACTGTACACCAGTGCTGTGGTGCTCCTGACCCAGTTTCTCTGAAAATGTGGTAAATCCATCAAGAAAATACAGAAACATCACCATTACCAGCTTTGCATCAACTGCCTTAAATGACGGTTGAACATGTGAGTGCACTGCAGAGAATAACTATGTATTTTACATCAACAGAAAAGCCACAGGCCAGACAAATGGACTTGCAGATGTATCTGTATCATAAACAAAGTATTGTATTCACTGTGGTTGGGAAACTGTTCCGTGCCATATTTAACAGTACCAGAAGCAGAGGTCTTGAGTATTTTTTTCATAGCACGTCTTTAAAATAATATTTCTTATACTCTGGGATATCCCTACAAACGCGTGTGCTCTGCCAGATATGTCAATAATTTCTCTTGTAGCTAACATTCCTAATGCCAGCCTTACCATACTAATGCATTGTCTGTCAAAAGTGTGAATATCCAAAAAAGATGGCTCTCCCATCATGGTAATATAGCACTGAGACCTTTATACAAAGTTCAGCAATTTGTTAGAAGGAAGCTGTAACTAATTATAATGATTATGAAGCATGAGTATGACTTCTTTCTAAATCCAAAAATGAGAGATACTTTTGGGGATTTAGTCCTGTTATCCACACATTCCCAGGACATTAGTTAACCCGAGCGTGATTTGGCTCTGTGAATGTTATACAGTACTGTATATCTAACAGTTAGTAGTTTCATTAATTATTCCTTCTTCCTCTCCTCTACAGCGGCCACTGAGGGAAGAGTCAATGGTGGCGAGGATTTCTTTCAGAAGGTAAGTCTCAAGTCTCTATTATAGGATTGTGTTTGGAAGTCCAGAGGAGAGCTCTTGACTTCAGGTGATGAAAGTAGCTAAAGTCTCAGCTGTTCCCCTAATAGGGTCCTGATTGCAGAATGAAGACATATACGTTAGTATAGTTTTTATGTTGAAACTATTGTACCTGATACTATCATGGGTCAGGCTTGTGCTTGACAGGCTGAGGTTGCACATTCAATAGATAAACCACTCTCCACAACTAGAGCATGTACAGACAGAGACGGATGCAATACGCATTCATACACAATACACATATTCATCCGTTTTGTTGTCATACTTTGTTACCATGAAATATTTTACTATTTTTCTAAGACTCAGTTGAGTTTGTACTAGTCTGCTCTATGCTATAGGAACCTAAGTAATTGCTTGAAAGAAAATGGAAAAGTGTTTGAAAACACTGCTCCTTCCTAAAGTGCTGTTTCCTGAAGTGTTTGAACTCCCTCCACATAGTATGTTAATGGACTTTAATTAACTAAGTGATGGACAATAGTTTATTTTAACATTCTTTGTTTATTTTCCATCTCTGGTTTTGAGGGAAGTTGAATTAAATGTCAAAGCAGTAGGCAATTTAACTGTCCCTACAGCCATTTCAAAACCAAGAAATGCAAACCAGGCGCCATCCCCATTGTTTTTTTACTATACATTCTAGACATGTTTTGTCTCTGTAATTATGAAGCTCAGTCAATGAAACCTTTCTGACATAAATGTAGGTGGTGCCTTGGCTTGCCAATCATGCTTTTCCAAAGCCACTGCCCAGTCTTCACTGTTCACATGCAATCCTCACTACGCCAACGTTCCATTCCAATGGATGCTTGTCAGAAGTTAAAAGGCTAGTAGCACAGACAGTGACTTTTTTATTGAAGAATTTCCATTCAAAAAAAAAATTCCCTCCGATTGCATGACCACCCCACAGACCCAATTAATGTCTGTAAAATAAACATTGTAGAGAGATCTGGAATGCTTTATTTTAATAAAATGTATGAGGTGTGTGGACTACCTTGAAGTCGATGAAAATGGAAAGTGTAACTGTCCTTCCTCAAACACAGCCATGAACCACACACCCATTTATGAAGTTCCTCATGTCACACACAATGATTCTCTCTCCCCTCCACACACACACACACACACACACACACTCATGCACATTGGTTTTTTGTTGTTGAGGTATATAGTCTGCAAAGAGAAAAACAAAGATCACCCTCTAAGTCACCGTCTGTTCGTCGTCCGTTCAGCTCTCAGATCCACCCCCCTTTTCTCTCTCTCTCTCTCATGCTGGGTCCAATCATAGTTTCCCACTGAGATCACTGTATTAAACCATTTGTAATGTATTGTATATGGATCTTTGGTGTATTTTGACTGATGGACAACGTACATTATTTGTAGGCTATTATATAATCTCTGACAGATTATGCATGTAAAACAGGAAGTGACAAACTTTTACTTCTGGGTAACCGAGTGGAACTGCATTTGGACTGTGAAGAGTTGGACTGGTAGACTATGGACCTCAGAACTTTAGTGGAGGCTTTAGTCAAATTACTTTCAGTGCTGAACCAGTCCCTCCCTCCTTCTCATCCCTCGGCTGTGGTTCTGTAAACAACGCCAGCTTGATATACGAGCGCTGATGCACTGTGATCTGAGGCCAGGAGGATTCTACTTCATTAGTTTAGGAGCACAACGCCGCCCTGTAGTTTTGTGCTGCTAAGCAAGTGTGAAAGAAAACTATTTAGATAATTTTGGTAGAAACTAGAGGGATAGAGAGAGGAAGAAATTGTAGAAAGGGTGAAAATGAGTCATCACTTTGCAGTGAAGCAATTAACTGTATGGTTATTTAAGTTTAGTCGCTGACTTCGTGAGGTGTCCATTACAGCAATCCAATAGCCATCTAAATTGGTTTGTTCCTCTGTAAATGCTTAGTCACTTTTTATGTTTTAAACGGAATCGTACTGAAATATCCTACTGCAGTAGAAGTACTGTTACTTTAATGCAATTATACTCAAGCAAACTACTAGTATATACAAACTACTCAAGTAAAAGTACCAAGTAGCTAATTTATAAAAGTACTCAGAGTAAAACCTTATAGCTAATTTCGCTAAGGTTACCTGAATGTTGTTACTTTTTCAATTTATTGCATGGAAAAGATGAGTAAGAGAAGAAATTAATATACCAGTATGAACTAAGTTCCTTTATTGTTTGAGTTGCAGCAAGACACATCTGTATATAAAAAAAACAAAGGATTTGTCAAAACTATTAATATTTGAAAATAAATAAAAATGTATTGATGAATTATAATTAATACAAAATACAGTACATAAACCAAAAATCTTCCCTCACTCTCCCTTTACCTCACTCACTAACTCCTTCTTTCACTCACTCACTCACTCAAACAAAGGCCCAATGGGGAGTGCCGGTGCACACTGGACATACCTAAAGGATTTGATGTCAAATTAGCTCTGGAGGCAACAACGGAACAATAAAAAGGATTTAGTAAACCCCCCTAAAATAGAGAAGGCGCTATAGATGTTGGGGGGCTATAGATGTTGGGCACCTATAGATGTGGGGGGGTTATAGATGTTGGGGGGGCTATAGATTGATTAACTATATATAGGCTACATACATAGTACATTAGGATATGTTTTGTTCCTTGAGCAAAAACAAAGGAGTTATGGTCTAACGCATTCACGTTTCTCTGAACTTGCTGATTTTCAAAGTTTAATGAAGTCTATCCTGGCTCGTTTTGCAATAACACAGCTAAAAAGACATTCACAGGCGTCAGAGGAGGCAGGCCTGTGTTCAGTTTGAGGGACAGCTTCTTTATGTATGGAAAGGAATGAAGCAAGTCCATCTTGTCTAACACATGCAAGTTACACATCCAACTCCCCTATACCCTGTGGCCTTATGGGCATCAGTGATGAGAATATATCATCTTCATCAGATTAATTCTGCCTCTGTTGCTCAGTCTCAACCTCTGTTATTTTGTCAAGATGATGCTTCAGGTAGACCAAACCTGTATAGTGTAAAATACACATATTGAATATTTCAGCAAATTCTGCTTTATGTGGCAACTTCGTTAATCATATCACTGACATTACAATAGCCCAAACACAGACTTTGCATAGTTGTTATTCCCAGTTACTGAGACTAGAGTGAGTTTGTCAGATGTTCTAAGATCTAATAAGTTTAATGTTGAGATGAGTCCTTGTCTAGCTGTACCTATTGTGTAGACTCACACAGTTATATTATGCAGTTAGACTTACTGAGTCTCTGGCTTTTAGATGAACAGTATTCTAATTTACCTAGACAAAGTAGCTACATTACATAGCAAAAAGTCCTACGTCTCTCTAAATACTGTATGTTATGACATAGCTAGTTAGCTAGCTACCTCACTTGCTGATGTTAGACTAATGTTGTTAGCTATCCCAGATAACTTACATGGCTTGCTAGCCACCACCACACATAGTGACATTGACGTGCTAGCCATAACGGCTATCATCATCATCAGCCATGTAGTTAACTTAGCTGCAAAGATAGCGTTGTTGTGTAGCATGGTAACTTAAGCTAACAGCAACGTATTGCAGCGACCCTGGTTTATAAGAGCAGATATCGACTCTGCCACTCGAGCATGCTTTTGTGGCAGAGTCGATGACGCGCTGGTCTTTGGGCCCAGAAGGTTGTGGGTTCGAGCTGCACTCTCTGTGTGAATTGGACCATTTTCTGTCCTGCTAAACATTCAAAATGTAACGAGTACTTTTGGGTGTCAGGGAAAATGTATGGAGTAAAAAGTACATAATTTTCTTTAGGAATGTAGTAAAGTAAAAGTTGTCAAATTATAAATGGTAAAGTACAGATACCTCAAACTACTTAATAGTACTTTTTAAATATTTTTACTTAAGTACTTTGCACCACTGGGAGCTGGTCACAGTCTCCTCAGTCTCCGTTGTTTTCGCACACACCGCTTTGATGAGAACTTTTCCTCTCGTTCACGATATGTCTCAAACTAAACTATGTTCTTTCTGACTTTTTGAAAATGTTCCGACCATCATCGTTCAGTTTGTATTCACAGCTTGATTTGATTGGCCTGTATTGGCACAATGCATGACATTTGGATTTGATTGGTCAATGAATAAACAGCGATGAGCAGTTTGTTTTCTGGCTCCAAGGGACTCGCAAACTTTCCATGCCCTCATGATCTACTATTATGGATAGCCTCCAAAATTGTACTCTGTAACGGATGGTTTTAAAAAGGTAGCGAAATATAATACTCCATTCAAAACATACTCAAGTAAAAGATAAATTACTAACTTTGAAAAATACTCAAAGTACAAATACTCTGAAAAGCTACTCAATGACAGTAATCCCTGTTTTTAAACAGTAGAAGATATTGTGCTGTAGCTCTTTATTTAGGATAATCTTTTGAACTATTAGTTGAGCGCCTTAAGGTAAAGGTCTTCTCCCCAAACATAATGGAGCTTGTGAGAGTTACCACATGGATTGTTGGCACAGGTTCAATTTATGCAATCTTATTGGATGAAAACAGTAGATGGATCACTGACTAAGACCCTCTACTCTCGACTTCTGTTGAAACAGGAGAACTATATCTTAATTCCCGCCCACATCCCTTTACCCACCTGAACCCTCTCGTTCTCTCTCAAACACACACACACACACACAAACAATCTGAATCCACAGCTGCACCAATGCGAGACAGGAAGAAAGTCCACTCCATCCATGTTGCTTGCCATCGTGCCACACACACACACACACACGTATAAACTCACGTGCACCGAGCACATGTGGCTGTTTCTTATCACATTGCCATAATGACATCCTGTTCGATTTGGGTTACAGCATTGCATATGTAACTGCACCTCCTGCAAGATCCAATCATCATAATTTGTTCTGAAACTGATCATAACGCTAAACGTATGCATCATTTGAAAAGGGCGTGGTAGCAGAAAGACTAAATAGTGGAACGTTAAATGTATAGTTAACCTAATTTGTGCAAGTATCTGATCCATTTGAGAGGTATTTGCTGGCACCTTCATAAAAATAAACGCCTTCCACCCTTAAAATGGTGTGTGGTCTGTCAGAAATCACTCCCATCTGTATGGCCTTGCCAAGAACAGCAACTATGAAGAGGAAGAAAGTTCCTATTGAGAGAAATGCATTGAATAGGCTGTAAAGTTTGGACTTTGGAAACTATATAATTGCATATACAGTGGGGAGAACAAGTATTTGATACACTGCCGATTTTGCAGGTTTTCCCACTTACAAAGCATGTAGAGGTCTGTAATTTGTATCATAGGTACTCTTCAACTGTGAGTGACGGAATCTAAAACAAAAATCCAGAAAATCACATTGTATGATTTTTAAGTAATTAATTTGCATTGTATTGCATGACATAAGTATTTGATACATCAGAAAAGCAGAACTTATTATTTTGTACAGAAACCTTTGTTTGCAATTACAGAGATCATACGTTTCCTGTAGTTCTTGACCAGGTTTGCACACACTGCAGCAGGGATTTTGGCCCACTCCTCCATACAGACCTTCTCCAGATCCTTCAGGTTTCGGGGCTGTTGCTGGGCAATACGGACTTTCAGCTCCCTCCAAAGATTTTCTATTGGGTTCAGGTCTGGAGACTGGCTAGGCCACTCCAGGACCTTGAGGTGCTTCTTACGGAGCCACTCCTTAGTTGCCCTGGCTGTGTGTTTCGGGTCGTTGTCATGCTGGAAGACCCAGCCACGACCCATCTTCAATGCTCTTACTGAGGGAAGGAGGTTGTTGGCCAAGATCTCGCGATACATGGCCCCATCCATCCTCCCCTCAATACGGTGCAGTCGTCCTGTCCCCTTTGCAGAAAAGCATCCCCAAAGAATGATGTTTCCACCTCCATGCTTCACGGTTGGGATGGTGTTCTTGGGGTTGTACTCATCCTTCTTCCTCCAAACACGGCGAGTGGAGTTTAGACCAAAAAGCTATTTTTGTCTCATCAGACCACATGACCTTCTCCCATTCCTCCTCTGGATCATCCAGATGGTCATTGGCAAACTTCAGACGGGCCTGTTGTCCGATCCTCTGGCAGTCTCTATGGGGGTGCCACAGGGTTCAATTCTTGGGCCAACCCTTTTCTCTATATACATCAACGATGTCGCTCTCGCTGCTGGTGACTCTCTGATCCATCTCTATGCAGATGACACCATTCTGTATACATCTGGCCCCTCTTTGGATACTGTGTTTACTAACCTTCAATCAAGTTTCAATGCCATACAACACTCCTTCCGTGGCCTCCAACTGCTCTTAAACGCTAGTAAAACTAAGTGCATGCTTTTCTATCGTACGCTGCCAGCACCCGCCCACCGGACTATCATCACTACTCTCGACGGATCCGAATTAGAATACGTGGACACCTACAAATACCTAGGCATCTGGTTAGACTATAAACTCAACTTCCAGACTCACATCAACCATCTCCAATCCAAAATTAAATCCAGAATTGGCTTCCTATTTCGCAACAGAGCCTCCTTCACTCATGCTGCCAAACATGCCCTTGTAAAACTGACTATCCTACCGATCCTTGATTTTGGCGATGTCATTTACAAACTAGCCTCCAACACTCTACTTAGCAAATTGGATGTAGTCTATCACAGTGCCATCCGTTTTGTCACCAAAGCCCCATACACTACCCACCACTGCGACCTGTATGCTCTCGTTGGCTGGCCTTCATTATATATTCGTCGCCAAACCCACTGGCTCCAGGTCATCTACAAGTCTTTGTTAGGTAAATCCCCGCCCTATCTCAGCTCACTGGTCACTATAGCAACACCCACCCGTAGCATGCGCTCCAGCAGGTTTATCTCTCTGGTCACCCCCAAAGCCAACACCTCCTTTGGCCGCCATTCCTTCCAGTTCGCTGCTGCCAATGACTGGAACGAATTGCAAAAATCATTGAAGCTAGAGGTTCCTATCTCCCTCAATAACTTTAAGCATCAGTTGTCAAAGCTGCTTATCGATCACTGCACCTGTATATAGCCCTTCTGTATATAGCCCACACTACTACCTCATCCCTATATTTATTTTTGTTTATTTCACTAATCTTGCACTCCAGTATCTCTATTTGCACATCAAAATTTGCACATCCTTCATTCCTGTGTTAATGATGATAATTCTGTAATTTATTTTACCACTATAGTCTATTTATTGTCCTACCTCCTAACCTTACTGCATTTTTGCACTACATTTTGCACTCTGTATATAGATTTTCTATTGTGTTTTTTTTTTGACTGTTTGTTTAATGTGTAACTCTGTGTTGTTTTTGTCGCACTGCTTTGCTTTGTCTTGGCCAGGTCGCAGTTGCAAATGAGAACTTGTTCTCAACTGACCTACCTGGTTAAATAAAGGTGAAATAAAAAAAATAAAAAAATAAAAAAATAAAAAAAAACATGCGCTGGCTTGAGCAGGGGGACCTTGCGCGCGCTGCAGGATTTTAATCCATGACGGCGTAGTGTGTTACTAATGGTTTTCTTTGAGACTGTGGTCCCAGCTCTCTTCAGGTCCTGCCGTGTAGTTCTGGGCTGATCCCTCACCTTCCTCATGATCATTGATGCCCCACGAGGTGAGATCTTGCATGGTGCCCCAGACCGAGGGAGATTGACCGTCATCTTGAACTTCTTCCATTTTCTAATAATTGCGCCAACAGTTGTTGCCTTCTCACCAAGCTGCTTGCCTATTGTCCTGTAGCCCATCCCAGCCTTGTGCAGGTCTACAATTTTATCCCTGATGTCCTTACACAGCTCTCTGGTCTTGGCCATTGTGGAGAGGTTGGAGTCTGTTTGAGTGTGTGGACAGGTGTCTTTTATACAGGTAACGAGTTCAAACAGGTGCAGTTAATACAGGTAATGAGTGGAGAACAGGAGGGCTTCTTAAAGAAAAGGTCTGTGAGAGCTGGAATTCTTACTGGTTGGTAGGTGATCAAATACTTATGTCATGCAATAAAATACAAATTAATTATTTAAAAATCACACAATGTTTTAGATTCCGTCTCTCACAGTTGAAGTGTACCTATGATAAAAATTACAGACCTCTACATGCTTTGTAAGTAGGAAAACCTTCAGAATCGGCAGTGTATCAAATACTTGTTCTCCCCACTGTACCTCTATAAACACATGGTTGTCAGTTTCATCACAACTTCAATCATTTGACATGCCTTTCATAGGGTTTTGCACTGCTTTGTATTAACTGGCTTTCCAATCATGCCAGGCCTTTACTGAGGCATACATTTCCTGATTGGATGCAACAACAGGCAGTGGTCATCTCATAACCATTGTGTTGCCTTGCATGTTGCTATGCTACATTATACAATTCCTGTATCCATTTTATCATATGATATCATACAGTATCTGATCATCGCACATTCCCTGGCCTTTCCTGAATTGTGTAGTTTTGCCAAAGTCAATGTTTTGGTAGAAATGCATTACATATGTACTGTACTGAAGTTGCTCTGGTGAGGGTAAAGAATTTAAAAAGGCGAGTTTTGTGGAATTAAGATGAACGCCTCGGTGACAAAAAGCAGAAACCCTGTTATTGGCCCATGAGACTGATACAGTTGGGGAGGGAAAGGGCCAAATGTGGGAGGGGAACAGAGACGAAATGCCTGAACAACATGAAGAACAAAATGTTCTAAAGACGTGTTTTAGTTATACACTTGAGTGGGAGCACGTGTTTATAGAAGAAAAGTATACGGGGGGTTCATATAAAATGTACGATAAGATGCTAACGTGTGTCATGATAAAGACAATGTGCTAGAAAGATGGAGAGAAACAGATATAAATCTCTGATGCAGTGCTGGTGTGGAAGTTGTAACTTATCATAGATCTTGGATTTGGATATCCCTGGGGCTAGATTCCAGTGTAAAATGGTTTAAATGAGTCCACGATTACTAGAGGTCAACCGTATACCATGTCGTCCTCATAGTCCTAGCATGTTAGAATCCGGTAAATTAGGATCTTTGTCCGATTCAGAAAACAAACTGCTCTATTCTGTTCGTTAGAAAGGAAATCCATCCAAAAATATGTTTATTTTCCCTTCACCTAAAAGACTACCTTCCTGGATCTCTATTTTATTGGTATTATCCTGTGAAATGGTTAAAGTGCCAAGGCCAAGAGCTTTCATGAGAACTCCAGCTTGGCAGGGGCTTTTCCTGCTATTAGATGAAGATGATACCCAAGACCAGTAACATGAGCCAAGGTCTTTAGTGAGAGAAGGAAAAATGCAACTCAACAAGACACATTTGTTATACTGTAGGAATGTGATTTATATTGTGGAAGCGTTTTTTGGCTGCCAATACTGTAGTGGATTTGTTTTATTGGTTTCAATGAAGAAGGCAGAGACATAACAACCAGATTAAATATAAACTTTTTGTAAAAATAGTTTTGTAACTTATCATAAAGTCCAATAAATCTTACCTTTGCAATTCAATTGATCATATCAGTTGAATTTGCGTTGAAATTAGATATCGTTATGCATGTTTACATGGGACCCTGAAATAAGTAGGATCAATATTTTGGTCAATCTTATTCCAAGCCCAAAGTAAGATTGTGAAGCATGCAATTACCCCATTATTATGTAGCCTACGCACTCTATTATTATGTAGCCTACGCACTCCATTCTTATGTAGCCTACGCACTCCATTATTATGTAGCCTACGCACTCCATTATTTTGTAGCCAACGCACTCCATTATTATGTAGCCTACGCGCTCTGTTCTTTATGCTCCACTTCACTTTCCATATTTGTGTGTGATTCTAGAATGTTTGAGAAACTCAGTGAGGCTTGAAGGGCTGTCCACTCAACCATCAGTGGTCTTTAACAGTGTGGAATACCAAAGTGAAAATGCACACGTTCAACTAGCACGGCCCTACTGCTGTTTGAGACTGGCGCTGGAAAATCTGTCAAAGTCAGTTTGGAGGATGTTTAGAGGATGCCAAGCAGGCCCACTTCCCAAACATATGGAGGAATTTGGACATTTCCCATATGAATACTGTGCTGCATGAAGATAGAACATTGCAGAATGAAGTATTTGTCTTAGACATGCAGTGCGGTACATAAATAGGGACCATAGATCTAGCAATGTGACAGTTACTGAGTAAGTACTGTACAATCCTGACCATAGACAGGGACATTTACAGTAAGCATGTTGTCCCTCTCTGCATGGGTTTCCATGTGAGGTCCTTGCATAACCACTGAAGGCCAGGAAGAACATGGATCAGCTTCATACTGCATGAGGGAACAGTCATAGGGCGCTCACGTGTCCAAGCCAGTGTTGAGTTCATTCCTTTTCCGTCTAAAAACATGAGCCCCCGGTACGTGTTAAAGCAAACAATCACGACAGGACCTTTTGTAAAAACAAGGAAATTGAGGACAAGGACAGATCTGTGTTTTTGAGATGAATGGTTTTCAGAAATGTTGATGTGAACCACCAGTCAGCAGGTCTCCATAAGGTGATGCAGATGGTTCATGTTTCTCAGGGTTTAACTGTTTGATCCCAAGTCGATGTTCAGGAAGTTAGGCGAAGGTGAGCGGCCTCGTGAGCATGTGGAGGAGGCGTGTAGTACCTCAGAACACTCTGTCTTCTCAGACTTTGCAAATTTTTTGAGTTTTTTGTTTCACATTTGTGCATATGCTCCTGGTTACAATGGGTAGGCTAGTCGACAGGCTCTCACATAGATTGCAGCTGACAGGTTTCACGTTTTCCTAAACCAACAACAACCAGTCCACGTCAGAAAATATGGAGGTGTCAGCTTTTTTCATCACTGAGTACAGCCGGGAAACATTTGTTTCAGTAAGCTTATATCAAAAGGCATGTTTTGGCTGGAGCGTACCTTTTCTCAACCGTTCTGGTTGATTTCTCCAGTTTCCTTTTTTTTGAGTTTATGACTTTCGCGCACGTTCTCTCCTTCAGAGTGCAAGGCCTTTTTAAATTGTTGATGGTAGACCTCTTTTCATAGGTGCTCTCCAAAGTCAGCATGACAAGAGGTTAGAGGAGGTCTAGAGCAGCGAGGCATTGTCCAAAGTTTAGACAAGCCTCAAGCCACATTCAATCAGCCATTAACACAGAAGACTTGTGAATGTTTCTGGCCAACGCTTACTAGAATGTGGTCCTCATTTATTACTGTTTATTTGAAGTGAGGCTGGATCTCTGTTATGTTTAAAATAGTCTCTCTTAACCCTGAAGTAAAATATTGCATAATTTGGTCAACTGTGTGATTAACGTTTGTTCATACGTGTTAGAAATTGTGAGTTCCGGCAAACAAAGTCTCAGCCAAAGCCAGTGACGAAAACCCCCAAAATGTATTGCTGCTCATTATCCCACACATCCCATTCAGCCCCGGCAGATTCTTTGGTCTACCCGCAGGAGATCGTTTAAAATGGCACCTGTGTTAAGTTGAGTGTGTGTGTGTATCAATGTGTACCATGCAATTATCGTCTGTCATGTAAAATAAACAGACTTCAGTATAGGCAGTCTCAAGAAGAAGAATTATGCCGCTATTATCGTTTCTCTGATCTCCATTTCTGTACAGTATATTGAACATATATATGTTATTATACTTTCTTTTTCCTTTTATTGAATATGACCAATATCTGTTTCAGGTCATGGATGAAACCAAAACACAGATAGCATGGCCTTCCAAACTGAAGATCGGAGCCAAGTCCAAAAAAGGTGAATGTTGTTTGTTTTGATTCTACAGATCTGATGTGGTTATATCAAAAAGAACATCCCTCCTGTTTACGGCCATACAATTCACTCCACTGTTGCTTTTTCATTCCCGGATGTAAGTCTTTAGGTTTGTGGAAGATATATGCAGATAATGACTATAAATCAGTTAATTTACAAGAACGACGTATGCTTGTTTTGTTTTTTCACCTGAAAGACTCCCCTAAGTCATTTTTATAATCAATAACAATCTGTGTTTTATTTTTTACCTGAAAGAATGTGCTTAGTTAAGTAATTATAGAGGGGATAAGTACATCAAGGTCACAGCGGTATATTCATATTTTTACTACTTACTTTAAAAAAGTATGTTTAAAGATGAAAGCTCTTACTCTTCTCTCTTTTCAGTCATTTCAGATTTGCAATTTTGGTCAGAATTTACACCAATTTGTACGAGGAACGTTGAGTTAGAAGTTATGGCTGAGTTCCAGTGCTCTGTTGCCAATAAAACACTGCAGCTATTTAAAGCTTGTCCGGGGGGGGGGTTGGTTTTCGACGTGCCTCCTTCGTCGTCCCCAAGGGAATGCCAGTGTGTCTTCATGCCAGATGTGAAATCCAAAAACTTGATGTAACTTCCTGAACTCATCCCTGAAGTTGATGCATTTATAATGGAATCTTCTACCCCCAGTCAATTTAGAGAGTGTGTCCCACCCAGCCTCCCAAGTTAATTCACAAATCTAACTTCCATTGGGAGAGCGGTTTGTCCATTTAATTTCCGCCCTA
Source organism: Thymallus thymallus (assembly GCA_023634145.1). Classification (NCBI taxonomy): domain Eukaryota; kingdom Metazoa; phylum Chordata; class Actinopteri; order Salmoniformes; family Salmonidae; genus Thymallus; species Thymallus thymallus. The sequence continues at coordinate 13,968,858 of CM042389.1, read as the reverse complement.
TGATATGTTGGCTGCCAGCCTTTTAGTATTACGTAAACCAAGAGGAGGCATGAACAATTTACACTAATCTCTTCCAGTTCTCATGAGTACATGCACTGCATTTTTGTGCCTTTGGAGGAAAAACACATGTATTTGTCAGCATGTGTGCTTCACAGCCAGAGGGGAGAGAGTACTTCTAGGTACTATAATCAACCCTGTAATCTACCCAGAATGACTGGATAGCCTCCACCTGTGAGTTTGACCTGAGGATAGCCATCAACACAACTACAGGAAACAAAATGTTGTATCCCCATTCCATTCTGCTTCTCCACTGTCTTGGATATTTGGAACGTTAAACTACCATTAACATCACTAGCTGTCTATAAAAGTCAATCGTTTTCAAATTGGGGGTTGTCAAAACGAACTAATTGTCCCACTTTATGTAATCATGATGTGTCGCCATTGTCTCTGAAAAGCAACGCTTGTAGTATTTTACTATGCCGTCATAATGCCTGTGAGTCAGGAGCAAATGTGACAGTTGTTTGTAAGGCCTCCTTTCAGGTCCCCTCTACCTCTCCATCAAAGTGTCAGGCTGTGCACTGCCTTAACACCTCCAGCTAGTATCACTGCCACCTGCACCAGTGTGATAAGACCACAGAGTCCGGCCCCTAGAACAGGCCATCATCAATATACTGTCAGGTGATTCATAGGAGAAACAGTATCTCTGAGATGCAGGCAGGCTCATATTACACTTTACTAGAAAATGTCACCATGAGAATAAATGGCCAATGTCCTTGCACATTTATATGTATGACCAGTTGGAAATTCTCTGACTATCCATCTTAGGATATGTTTTGAATTTACAGCATTTTATTGTTTAACTTAGTTTTTTTTTACATTATTTTATACTTGGTTGTTACCCATTTGACCGATAAACTTTCTGTTCAGAATATGTAATATAGTAGCCTATCAGTTAATGAATTACATACAGACATGACAATGGAAGAGTTCATTCATGGGTAGGCTTTTTTAACTCCTTTTTGGCCTTTAGATAGATAGATAGATAGATAGGTACTTTATTGATCCCCCGGGGGGGAAATTTCATTATCAAGCAGCTACAACAAAAACACAGGGCAGGTGCAAAATGCCACAACGAAAGTACACAAAAGACAGATACACGGTACATGATACATAGAGCGGCAGTATGAAAAAGTATAGAAATACAGGATATCTGGAGTGCAAAAAAAAGCTATAAAAGGACATTGCGTAGTATGAGTGGTTGGCTGAATATGTACACTATACATTGGTGGATGTTGGATGGTTAACTATACTATACAGGTTGATGGCAGAGAAATACTTCAGTAGCTAATGCGTATGATATGAGCGAGGGTAATAATAGTTTACTTAATAGACAGACTGGGTAAATGAACAGGTAAGTGAAAATTTTTCATGGTTAAATTAGCTGTACAGTTAGGTATACAGTTATATTTACAGATAAGTGAATACTTGCATGTTTACACAAACTGTACAGGTAAATGACAGGAAGAGATACTTTAATAGCTAAATGTGTGTATGATATCATTGGGGTAATAATAGTAATTCCCTTAAAATACAGTCCTTAGTGCGCAGGGTTTAATTACAGACAACTGCACTTATTGCACATTTGATATACTAAAAGCAATGAGAAAAGGTGCAACTGGCAGGATACTAATATGCATTCCTGAGTGAATGCCTAGGTCCAATAATTACTTACAATATTGCATGTGATATAATATAACAACTGTACATGGGTATGTATATACAGACCTGTATGAATAAGTAGGTCCTGAGTGGATGAGTGCTGACGGAACAGAGTTACTCACGGATGGATGCATAATTGTTAAACTAGGTCCTAGCACCCCAACAGTTCCAGATCTATGTTGCCGACGGCACGGCACCCCGGTGAGGCATTATATAGTCTCATAGCCGCCGGCAGGAAGGACCTCCTGTGGCGCTCTCTGGCACACCGTGGTGGGATCAGTCTGTGACTGAAAGAGCTCCTCTGCGTCATAACCATAGCGTGCAGAGGGTGGGTGACGTTGTCCATGATGGCCAGCAGTTTGGCCAGGATCCGTCTCTCCGCCACCTCCGCCACCTCCTCTAGAGTGTCTAGAGTGTTTATCACTACACTCGACACATAGCCACAGTGGTGACTTACACTTTTAATATACACATTAAAAAAATAAATAATATGTGACAAGTTGTCAATATAAAAGAACGGTAGAGCATTTCAACAGCGCCTAGGTCAGACCGAGCCTTACGATCAAGGAAAATATTTTATTTGGTCTACTCATTACGAAGTTGCGCAGTTAAACATCACCCAACATCAGTGTTGGGTTCGTAGTAAACATGTAGTTTAACTAGAAATATAACTTCATTTTGCATTAGCTTGGTGGTAGTTTAATTACATTCAAATCTAGGTAGTGTTTTCAGTAGTTAATAACTTTTTTGCCATGTAGTGGTGTAGCTAACTAGTGGAACTACACACTACTTTTATTGCAAAAATAAAATAAAATATGGGTGGCAATCATTTCCTTTCTTTTTCGGCATCACACCTGCCTAATTCTCTCTTGAAACATTGTTTTTGTGTTTAATAGGCTGAATTAACGCATTCTGTTAACATATGACCCCAAAGTGATTTGTTCTTGCAATTTATAGCAATTTATAGGGTTGGGGTCAATTCAGGAAGTACACTAAAATTCTAATTCTAAGAGTTTTGTTCACTTTTTTTTAATTGAAATGGGATTGATCCCAACCCTGGTCTATAACATTTCAGATTTACATATGATAATTTTTCACAAAGTAGTTTAGATGTAGTGAACTACCTTTTCAAAGTAACTTTAGTTAAGTAACTATATTTTTCGTAGGGGTACCTTTTAGTGTCGCTTAACTTCTTTCAGTGTAAAATAATTGGTAGCTTGGTAAACTATCTTTTCAGACTAGCTTCCCCAACACTGTTAATTTCTCTACCATAAGCCACCTCCAATGTTGTTTTAGAGAATTTAGCAGTACATCCAACTGGCTTCACAACCGCAGACCATGTGTAACCACGCCAGCCCAGGACCTCCACATGTGCTCTTCGCAAATGAATCCTGGTTTCAACTCTACTGGGCAGATGGCAGAAAGTGTGTATGGCGTTGTGTGGGCGAGCGGTTTGCTGATGTCAACATTGTGAACAGAGTGCCCCATGGTGGCGGTGAGGTTATAGTTTGGACAGGCATAAGCTACGGACAACGAACACAATTGCATTTTATCGATGGCAATTTGAATCCACAGAGATACCATGACAAGATTCTGAGGCCCATTGTCGTGCCATGTTTCGGCAAGATGATGCACGGCCCCATGTCGCAACGATCTGTACACAATGCCTTGAAGCTGAACATTTCCCAGTTCTTCCATGGCCTCAACACTCCCCAGACATGTCACCCATTGAGCATGTTTTGGATGCTCTGGGTCAAATTGTCCGTTGAGCTCTGAGACAGGAATGTGTCGAGGCACAGATCTGGGGAAGGGTACCAAAAAACTACTGCAGCATTGAAGGTCCCCAAGAAAACAGTGGCCTCCATCTTTCTTAAATGTAAGAAGTTTGGAACCACCAAGGCTCTTGCTAGAGCTGGCCGGGCTGAGCAAACTGAGCAATCGGGGGAGAAGGGCCTTAGTCAGGGAGGTGACCAAAAACCCAATGGTCACTCTGACAGAGCTCTAGAGTTCCTCTGTGGAGATGGGAGAAACTTCCAGAAGGACAACCATCTACAGTACAGAGAGATCCTTGATAAAAACATGCTCCAGTATGCTCAGGACCTCACACTGGGGCAAATGGTCACCTTCCATCAGGACAACGAACCTAAGCATACAGCCAAGACAACGCAGGAGTGGCTTCTTTGAATGTCCTTGAGTGGCCCAGCCAGAGTCCGGACTTGAACCTGATCTAACATCTCTGGAGAGACCTGAAAATAGCTGTGCAGCAACACTCTCATCCAACTTGACAGAGCTTGAGAGCATCTGCAGAGAAGAATGGGAGAAACTCCCCAAATACAGGTGTGCCAAGCTTGTAGCATTATACCAAAGAAGACCCGATGCTGTAATCGCTGCCAAAGGTGCTTCATAAAAGTACTGAGTAAATAGTCTGAATACTTATGTAAATGTAATATATATAATTTTTTTAAATATGGATTAGCAAAAATGTCTAAACCTTTTTTTGCTTTTTCGTTATGGGGTATTGTGTGTAGATTGATGGAAAAGTCTATTCAATACATTTTTGAGTAAGGCTGTAATGTAACAAAATGTGGAAAAAGTCAAGGGGTCTGAATACTTTCCGAAAGGCACTGTATTTATTTTTTGTGCGAGGAGTCAAGGCTGTCACTCTTTACGCACGGGAATCATTTGGAAAATGTTTTTTGGGAAATCATGACAGCAGCAAGACTATTGACCTGAACTCGACTTCCAACTTTTTAAGTTTGTTCAGCCGCCATTCTTTCCCCAATCTTTCTTCGTCTTTCAGTCATTTTGCAGATGTTTTTGAAGAGGTATCTCAATCCAAATTGACTTTAATTCTTAGCGCTCATGTGATACTTCAGGGTGTAAGCACATGCAGGGGAAAATCATTTGCCTGTAAGCAGAGAGGGGTCAAATTGTTCATTTTTTTGTCAAGTTTCAACTACCTTAGCTTTATTGCCATATTTTTGTTTTTCTAGGTGTTTTATGTGCCAAGTTAACACTTAAGGTGTTCATTTTCTATTCCACAATCAATCATATGAGTACACATGGCTCACTTAAAAAATGTGGGGGTATTCAACGTTACACATAGCAACACTCATTTAGCCCCACTAATGAGTACCAGATGTGCAGGTTAGGGCAGCGGAAGGCCAACACGCCCTCTGCTGGTGAGATGCCACCAGAGGAAGTAGATGAGGACTGTAGTCTCTACTCACAGCTGTGTGTTTGGAATGTTTCCTAGAACCAAAGCTGTGTCGGTCACCTCTAATACGGCAGTGTCTTTATTTTTGTTTTTCTGTCTCAGACTGCGCCCACTCCTATCTTGATGCAATCCAATGTGGACTTTTATTGTCTCACAGCAAATTATTATTTTTTTCACTCTTCTGTGATCTTGCATAAGCGTTGAGGCCACGGAGGTTCTATGTCGCACTGACGAGATCCACACGGCCTTCCACTGCTCCCACATTTCCCTGCAGCAGCATTCCAGAGCCCAGCCAACCCAGATCTCTCCCCAGTAGGGACCAGGGCCAGTTCATGTGCTTTCTTTTTACTTTTTGTTTTGTGACTATGGACAGTTTCTGTTTTGTTGTGTAATTGGAGCTTTGATGTGGTATTTGGCCTATATAGCACATTATACAACAACTGACTGTTCTGTTTCTTTGAATGATGGTTGCAGTAATAGCTTACATTTGCATTTACTCAAATCAATCAATCACATTTATTTCTAAAGCCCTTTTTACATCAGCCAATGTCACAAAGTGCTATACAGAAACCCAGCCTAAAACCCCAAACAGCAAGCAAGGCAGATGTAGAAGCATGGTGGCTAGGAAAGACTCACTAGAAAGGCAAAAACCTAGAGAGGAACCAGGCTCTGAGGGTTGGCCAGTCCCCTTCTGGCTGTGCCGGGTGGAGATTATAACAATACATGGCCATTAAGGCCAGATCTTTCTCCAAGATGTTCAAACGTTCATAGATGAGCAACAGAGTCAAATAATAATCACACTATACGATTTTACCTGCATATTCCTGCTCATTACCTCTAAAATCTCTAAACCCAACCAATGTCTATGGGTTCAATAAAGTGTCTAAGCAAACTCTGAATATACATATTTTCTGCTGTAGGAGTATACAAAGTAAATGGGAGCTATTTGGGCTGAGTGTGTGGGGAGGGGGGGTTCCTGGAAGTCACTTAACTGATTTCTAGCCCCTCTGTACAGTCAACAAAGGGAGCTCCTAGGAGCTGGCTCGCTGCATGGCCAGATGGACTCTACAGCCATGAGCATTAGCAACACTGTGTATTTATGCTGTGAATTGCAGTACAAGAGCTGAGAAGGTCTCTACAACTGCAGTTTACTCAAATAATTTAAATATGATATATTTTTCTGCAGTTTTTGGACTGAAACATTGTGATGTAGTAGACGTGTAGCCATTTAGGCAGTATTTAGTTTTAGCTTGACTCAGAGGACACAACCTTGGTATTTGACAACTGGAGAAGGATTTTTATTTATTTAACCAGACAGACGGAGAAACAGTGTTATGCCTTTGGCACTGATTTGACTGGATGAGGTTTGTAGGAATGATGTGAAACACATGGGACTGCCTATATCACTTCGCTAATTTAAGGGGCATTTATTCTTCCTTTGTATCCAGTACTGTCTGACTGACAGTGATCCAACATTGCTGTGTAAGAGCCTATAATGAGTCATCACATCTGAAAGGAGCATTTACCCCAACGGTGCGTTGTCTGATGTCATAACGGATGCGTTGTCTGATGTCATAACGGATGCGTTGTCTGATGTCATAACGGATGCGTTGTCTGATGTCATAACGGATGCGTTGTCTGATGTCATAACGGATGCGTTGTCTGATGTCATAACAGATGCGTTGTCTGATGTCATAACGGATACCATCAACTCATTCACCTGCGCTATAGGCTTGGGAAAAGGTCTTCTTGAGATCTTGATCTCTCCACCATTTTGTCTTTCTCTTTTGTTCTCTCGCTCTCGCTCTCTCAACCTATCCATCTCTCTCTCTCATCCTCTCTCTCTCATCCTCTCTCTCTCTCTCATTATCTACCTCTCTCTCTCATTCTCTACCTCTCTCTCATTCTCTACCTCTCTCTCTCTCAACCTCTACCTCTCTCTCATTCTCTACCTCTCGCTCTCTCTCTCTCTCTACCTCTACCTCTCTCTCTCTCTCAACCTCTCTCTCTCTCAACCGCTACCTCTCTCTTTCTCTCAACATCTCTCTCTCTCTCTCTCAACCTCTGTCTCTCTCCATCTCCTCTCTCTTTCTCAACCTCTCCATCTCCTCTCTCTCCAGATCCGCACATTAAGGTTTGTGGAAAGAGAGACAACGTGAGGGAAGCCAAAGACCGAATCATGTCAGTCCTCGACACAAAGGTGCGTATGAATGATGGGAAGGTTTTGTTTTGTTGTCATGGCAACACCAACACTGACCTCCCTAAATGATCAACTAGAGGATGGTAGACACAGATGGATCCAATGAGTGTCTCTGGCTGTTATTTAATGTTCTAGAAAGCCTTGGTTTGGTTCCTAATTGGTCCCTCTTCAATTTGAGTAGCTCGATAATAACACACTGTGATATAGAGTGATGGAGGTAAAGAGAAATGGATGGAGAGAAAACGGGCCCCGTGAATCTCACTGAGGTGGCAGGGGGGCACCTTTTCAGGGAATAACTCGCTCCCATCTCTTTCTCAGTCCATTTTCCCTGTCTCACACATCTTTGGCTCACTCACTCCATCTCCAACAGAGTTAATATACAGGCTACACTCTGACTTGTAATATGACTTGCCACCAAGGTGGCCAGTGCTTCATTTCCTGAGTGTGTAATGGCTTGGCATGGTGCAAGTCTTGTCTCTATGGCAACAAACACCCTCATCCCAAAATGGGCACACCGTAGCACCCCCTGTGGGTGGGTTTTATCATAACACTCCAAAGTCTTTCCTCTGCACACGGTAGAGGTCTTCACGGATCCACCTGTATCCTAATACCTGAGACTAGGTTCGGAATCAGAATTCTAAATAATATCACGGGTCTGGGTCAGATCTGATATAATTGTCATGGGTCTCGGGTATGTGTAATTTTAACTGACTAGAGAGAGAGAGAATCATTTAATACTTTTTCTCTTGCTTTTTAAGAGAGAGAAGCGTGTAGCTTGTTGTTGTTGGCCAATCAAGTCATCAAAGCTGCAATAGGCTACAGTCATAGAGCCTCTGTGTGGCAAAAGTTAGGAAGATTGAATTAAAATTGTTGAAATAAAGGTTAAAGGAGAAGGATAGGCTACAACCACCAAAAGCCAACAGGTAAGCTGCTATTTAGCTAATATTCTGAATGGAGTTGTTATTTGGAACTGAAGGCTCAGGCACTGCAGCCTCATTTAGCCTAGCTAGCTAACGTTAGCTAGCTTAACTAGCTTCTCCCGATTTTGATGCAGTCAAGACAGGTACTACGTAATCATATTTGATGATAAATAGTCCAGCTATGGCAGATCATAGTCTACTATAGCGCGAGTCGGCTTGGTTGCTGTCTCTCGTCTCTCCCTCCCTGTTCTGTGTCACTCGCTCACAGTGGTGCTCCCAGGTGGCGCAGTGGTCTAAGACACTGCATCTCTACAGACAACCTGGTTCGAATCCATACTGGTTCGAATCCGGCCGTGATTGGGAGTCCCATAGGGCGGCGCACAATTGGCCCAGCCTTGTCCGAGTTTGGCCAGTGTAGGCCGTCATTGTAAATAAGAATTTGTTCTTTACTGACTTGCCTAGTTAAATAAAGGTTACACAGTAAGGCCCTTCCCCGCCAGCTAGAGCGGCACGTCTCTCTCCCTCCTCTCACGCTGTATCAGCTCTGGTTAATAAAGTAGCTTAAAAAATGACTTTTCTGCTGCTTCCTTCACTTGGATCGGACCAAGTCTGGATCCAACCTATACGGAACGGGTCTAGTTGTCCTAGGGTCCGTTCGGAACAGGTCTCTATATTTAAAAAAAATAATTTATGCATATAGGGTCCGAGTGAGAGAGCCCCAGGTCCGTTTCGGAACAGGTCCAACTTTTTGGACCCGTGAAGACCTCTATCACACGGTCAACACATGATTGGCTACATATTGCACCCCAATGAGTTCAACATGAAACAACTATGATTAGCTGGCATTAATATCGATGGATTTGTCAAATGAAACTTTATGAAATAACATTTGTAAACAGCAACATACTTTTAGGCTCATCTGCTTTAGCTCAATGTAATTAGCCATCTGAAAGGGTTTATGTTGGATGTGATTGGTTATATTCCTAATGCCTCTAAGTGGAGCATTGGGGACTGGTATTAGCTTCTCATGGTGGACCCATCTGTCTGGCAGTGGTGTCGGACCAGAGCCAGGGGTGTGGGTGGAAGATCCTAATTGATGCATCCTAATTTGTCTTCAAAGTAATTCTACTATTATAAGTCATTCTACAATTATAGAATGATAGAAAGTCTAGTTTTGTTCTGGCCCGTTAGCTTGAATGCTCCTCGGCTAATAAGCAATGTCGATATTTAAGCTGTGTCAATATTCACAATATTATCATGGTTTACATTCATATATGTTGGTATAGAATTTAATATTTATGCATGTTAGATTTCTGTCATGTCATCATTCACTATTAAGTGTACATTGTCTGGCAGGCCATGCATAAGAAGTGTCTCCCCTGCCTTCCTCTCCCCCAGCAGAGTAACAGGGTAACCCTTAAGATGGACGTGTCCCACACAGAGCACTCCCACGTCATCGGCAAGGGAGGCAACAACATCAAGAAGGTGATGGAGGACACGGGCTGCCACATCCACTTCCCCGACTCCAACCGCAACAACCAGGCGGAGAAGAGCAACCAGGTATGGCGAGATACACCACCGTATATGTACAATTCACGATGTACAGTGCGTTCGGAAAGTATTCAGACCCCTTGACTTTTTCCACATTTTGTTAGGTTACAGCCTTATTCTAAAATGTATTCTTTTTTTTTTTTTTTTTTATCCTCAGCAATCTACACACAATACCTCATAATGACAAAGCGAAAACAGGTTTTTAGATTTTTTTTGCTAATGTATAAAAAAATACCTTATTTACATAAGTATTCAGACCCTTTGCTATGAGACTCGAAATTGAGCTCAGGTGCATCCTGTTTCCATTGATCATCCATTAGATGATTCTACAACTTTATTGGAGTCCACCTGTGGTAAATTCAATTGATTGGACATGATTTGGAAAGGCACACACCTGTCTATATAAGGTCACACGGTTCACAGTGCATGTCAGAGCAAAAACCTAGCCATGAGGTTGAAGGAATTGTTTGTAGAGCTCCAAGACAGGATTGTGTCGAGGCACAGATCTGGGAAAGGGTACCAAAAAATGACAAAGAACCCAATTGTCACTCTAACAGAGCTCTTGAGTTCTCTGCAACACTCCACCAATCAGGCCTTTATGGTAGAGTGGCAGAACAGAAACCACTCCTCAGTAAAGGCACATGACAGCCTTCTTGGAGTTTGCCAAAAGGCACCTAAAGACTCTCAGACCATGAGAAACAAGATTCTCTGGTCTGATGAAACCAAGATTGAACTCTTTGGCCTGAATGCCAAGCATCACATCTGGAGGAAACCTGGCACCATCCCTACAGTGAAGCATGGTGGTGGCAGCATCATGCTGTGGGGATGTTTTCAGCGGCAGGGACTGGGAGACTAGTCAGGATCGAGTCAAAGATGGATCGGAGCAAAGTACAGAGAGATCCTTGTTGAAAACCTGCTCCAGAGTGCACAGGACCTCAGACTGAGGCGAATGTTCACCTTCCAACAGGACAACGACCCTAAGCACACAGCCAAGACAATGCAGGAGTGGCTTCGGGATAAGTCTCTGAATATCCTTGAGTGGCCTAGCCAGAACCCGGACTTGAACTCGATCGAACATCTCTGGAGAGACCTGGAAATAGCTGTGCAGCAACGCTCCCCATCCAACCTGACAGAGCTTGAGAGGATTGGCAGAGAAGAATGGACGAACACAGGTGTGCCAAGCTTGTACGTCATACCCAAAAAGACTTGATGCTATAATCGCTGCCAAAGGTGCTTCAACAAAGTACTGAGTAAAGGGTCTGAGTACTTATGTAAATGTCTAATAAAGGCTTTTATCTTTTTTTTTTTTTTTTTTTTATGTCACAATTATTTTAATCGCAGGGGATGTAAAGTGTTGAAAGGCAGTGGGTGTGTCTGTGTTTTTAATTGTGGTTCTGGGTTCTTAAAGATGGCAAAAACCTCCAAACCATCTTCCTCTTTATGGTGTAATTCTGATTGGGTTGTGATGAAAAACATAACATAAACTACCTCTTCAAACAGTATCTTAAATAATCCTCCTCCTCACCTCGACCCCCATGCCCCCACCCCTTCTAGCTCTCTCTACTAACAGCTATGTTATTGAGGAAAAATGTACTTACTATGCCTGTGATAATATATTAAACTATAACAATGCTAAACTATAGCAATTACTTCTATCTGTTCATCTGAACAGGTGTCCATTGCAGGCCAGCCAGGAGGGGTAGAGGCAGCTCGAGCCAAAATCAGGGTAAGTTCTATGGAGGTCTCTCTGAGGTCTGAACTATCGAACTCTGAACAGGCTGTTATTTTAAGCATGTGTCACTACAGTCATCCTTTAGTTGTCTTTAAACTGCATGTGTTAGCTGTGGAGCCTGTGAACTCTGTGGTAATGCTCTGGCCGTAGCCCATGTGGAACAAGGCAAAGAGCAAATGGTTCAAGCCCAGCACACAGTGTGTCTGGCCTGGTAGAGCTCCCGACCCATCTCGGAGGGCGTAGGGCCATTCCTCTCGTGTGAGCCTCTGCGGTCCAGACCTTCCTCTTGTTTCTCCCCATCACAATTCTTTGCACGCACGTGCTTCCTCCCTGAGTGGACCAAGACAAATAAGCTGAGAAAGAGAGAGCACACGAAAGTGTGTGTTTTCACAGACAACAGGGCGCAACCCAGTTCATGCACTTCCTTGATAAAAAAGTTAACAAATGGAATTTCGAAGTAGCATTTGAGCAGACCGTTGTTGTAGGAATGGGTTTATAAAATAAGCTGTAATCGCCACATGGTCTGTTCTGCCCTCCAAAGAACACACAGCCAGCGGACAACTTTCCTCTCAGACAACCTGCCTGCTTCTGTCAGTCCAAACATGAATCCTCGACCTCCCAAATTCAAACACCTAGTACCCATACTCTACCGGTCCACCCAATCACTAAGCACCCCTCGCTCCAAACAGCAGCCCAGCTACCATCCACTACCCAAACCTGAACTCTGTACCCCACTCAGTACAACTATTCACACCTGTACCCTTTTGATCTATTCCCTTCATATGACAACATCTGTACAGCCACCCAACATACAGTATTAACACCTGCCCAACTACCTTTAAACCAAAAGTCCAACAACCCCCTACCCCTTCACCCAAATAACAACCCTACTTTGCTTCGTACTGATGTTGGCTGCCCTAAGAAATTATGGCAGCCAACACTATCCTCTAGCAGCAGGGTTTAGAGATGATCTTTCATAGTTTGTTTGTTCCGGAGAAGCCTCTGTGCTGTTTGGGTTAACAGTACATGATCCTGGGTGGCCTCATCTGTCTCTGAAGTGATTGGATGGGTTTTCCCTACCCTGTAGTGCAGATGTGGAAAATTCCTTGTTTGTTCCGAAACTTTGGTCTTCTAGCTGTTTTAAAGGGAAGGCTCAAGTTGAATTGTACCGCGGCCGTTGAAGACTTGATTGTGTATGATGGTCGCTTTATTCTGTATTTAGTCTTTGTGTGGTTGTTATACAGTCTTCAAACAATATTTGCCATTCTGTCCTTGTGTCTGCACACCTCCAGATTGAATACATATGAAGCTTATAGTTCCCCGGAAGACCCGTTTTTTAAAAAGCTTATGGAAGTTCTTTCTGAGCCGTTTTTCAATCAGCACCTGGTTGGGTCATTCTGTTTGTCCTCTCTGTGTTTCCGTACTCACTGACTCTGCCTTTACAGCGGAACTCCTGAAACGCGATATAAAAGTAGGCCCAGAAACATATGGGATTAATCATGGGTGCATTTCTTTGGTCAGAGTAATTCATGCTGTTTGTCCTTCTCTGGCAGACTAAGCTATGGCACACTGCCCACAACGGAGTGTTTGGATAAGTGTGTGTGTGTGTGTGTGCACACATGAGTAGACTTATGTGTATGTATGAACTTGTCAGCGAAATCTCCTGGCCTCCATCTAGGCTGTGTGAATGACTGCTGTGATTTGAGTGATGGAGTCCACTTTTAGTCTTTGCTCTCTATGATGGCGTGACTTGATGTATTATTTAGTGACTTTACCTTAACATTTACAGTCTGAGAATGAACAGACCGTCTAGGAGCAGACATGATCTGGTACTACAGTGTTGTACTGTATGTTTTTAATCAGCTCCCAATGGAAGTCTGCTGTAGCATGTGTGTGATGAGGGGCGTAATGCCTTACGTTAGGTCCCTACTGAGTACTTGCACAGTTGAACCCATTGTGATAGACAGCAGTCAGTGGTTTTATTGAGTTAAAACATTTCTATGCCATGTTTTGCCACTCCCAGTTGAAGTGGGACATGTGATGTCTGTGTAGATGTGCACCGATCTCTCTCAAGTCAAATGGACTCCATTACATTCTACAGGGCAATTGAGTAAAGTTTGCACATGTGGCAAAAGGATAGTATGATGATGGTAATGTCAATAACTGTATGCAGTGGTGGAAAAAATACTCAATTATCCTACTTGAGTTAAAGTAAATGCTATACATCAAATTCCTTATATTAAAGCTGCAATATGTAACTGTTTGGGGGACCTGGCCAAATTCACATAGAAATGTTGGTTATAGATCTGTCATTCTCATTGAAAGCAAGTCTTAAGAAGCGGTAGATTCTCTTCTATGTAAACTATTTCTATGCTTCCTGTTTGTTTTTTCATCTTTTACTTTTGGTTTTGTACACCAGCTTCAAAAAGCTGAAAATACAAAATTTTTGATTATGGAAAATATATTTAACAGTGGTTTAGATGGTACGATGATTCAATACACTATACTTGCTTGTTTTGTCACATAAACGGAAATTAGGCAAACTATTATAATTTTAGCAACCAGGAAATGGCAGAGCGACATTATTTACAAACGCAGTATTTGAGATTATTGAGTCCACCAGATCAGAGGCAGTAGGGATGGCAACGAGTTATATTGATAGGTGCATGAATTGACCATATTGCTGTCCTACCTGAGCATTCAGAATGTAATGAGTACTTTTGGGTGTCAGGGAAAATGTATGGGAGTAAAAAGTACATATTTTCTTTAGGAATGTAGTGAAGTAAAAGTTGTCCAAAATATAAATAGTAAAGTACAGATACCCCAAAAAACGACTTAAGTAGTATTTTTACTTATTTACTTTACACCACTGACTGTATGTATGTCACGCTCTGTCTCTCTTTCTCTCTCTCTCTCTGTAACTCTCTCTCTCTCTCTGTAACTCTCTCTAACTCTCTCTCTGTAACTCTCTCTAACTCTCTCTCTGTAACTCTCTCTAACTCTCTCTGTAACTCTCTCTGTAACTCTCTCTCTCTCTCTGTAACTCTCTCTAACTCTCTCTCTCTCTCTGTAACTCTCTCTAACTCTCTCTGTAACTCTCTCTCTCTCTCTCTCTGTAACTCTGTAACTCTCTCTGTAACTCTCTCTCTCTCTCTCTCTCTCTCACTCACTCTCTCTGTAACTCTCTCTCTCTGTAACTCTATCTGTAACTCTCTGTAACTCTCTCTGTAACTCTCTCTCTGTAACTCTCTCTCACTCTCTCTCTGTAACTCTCTCTCTCTCTCTCTGTAACTCTCTCTGTAACTCTGTAACTCTCTATCACTCTTTCTCATGGTCTATTCATCTTTATCATTCTCAGGAGCTGCTCCCTCTGGTTCTGTCGTTTGAGCTGCCGGCCATCGTGCAGCCTGACCCAGGCTCCCCCACAGTGCAGCACATCTCCCAGACATACAACCTGACTGTCTCCTTCAAGCCCCCCACACGTCTCTATGGGACCACCGGAGTGGTCCGCGGCTCCCAGAACAACTCTAGTGCCGTCAAGGTGAGGCCCAGCAACACCCCTCACGTCTACCCACCAACATACCACAGTACTTACCGAACAGCAGGGGTTGGGGCCTAGTGGTTAGAGAAGTGGACTGCTGTGACCAGAGGGTTGCTTGGTCAGCTCGCTAGTGGGAATTACAGTACTGTTGCTTTTAAAACCAAGCACTGTTCTCTAACCCATGAGCAAGTAAATCTCCCTCCTGAGTAAATTTCTAATATAAGTCTTCTGAAGCTCCCTCTTCCTCTCCCCTTCAACCCTGGGCCTCGGAGCTGTGGCTGGTGCTCTGGAGTCTTGCTCACCATCAACCCCCCACCCACCTACCACTGACCCACCTGCACTCTGACCCTCAGTACAACCAAGCCTAGGGGAGTTCAGTTAGTGGACGGGTGGAGGGGGCCATTGGGATGCTGGCCAGATCGGGGCTGGGGTTTGGGGGCGAGTATGTATGCTATGTAGTGGGAGACCTTGCTCTGTAAAAGGGCTCTGGCAAAACTACTGTGGATTACTGTGCTGGCCTCAGGCTGGAGTTCAATTGGAAGTCCTTTGCAGAGAATCAGACCATTCTGTTGGCTGCCAGTTGACATTGAAAAACAGTGGTTTACTTTGGTGTAAACTATGGTTGAAATGTTGTTCGTTCACTAGCGTAGAGTGGACAGTCTTATCATTGGTTTTTCTTCCTGCTCTTTTGCCATATTAGGATATGCAAAATGAATCTCCTTTTTAACTGTGTTTTCCCAGAGGGTAACACACTTCCTTTTGCTAGCTCCTTTGAGCAGAGCACCTCGACATTTGTCCGCACACTGTAAGAAAATACCGATCTAAATATAACTAGATTCTGCAGATTGACTGATTGTATTGATATATTTATTGATTGATTTTCTTCTCATCCCAGAGGGGCACTGCCATGCTTCTGGAGCATCTGGCGGGAAGCCTGGCCAGTGCCATCTCAGTCAGTACCCACCTGGACATCGCCCCCCAGCACCACCTCTTCATGATGGGCCGCAACGGCAGCAACATCAAGCACATCACCCAGAGGACAGGAGCCCAGATCCACTTCCCTGACCCCAACAGCCCCCAGAAGAAATCTACCGTCTACATCCAGGGCATCATCGAGTCTGTCTGCCTGGCGCGCCAGTACCTCATGGTATGTGTCCATGCATGGTTTGTATAGATTATGTAATTGCTGTGTTTCTGTTGACGAATGACCCTGAATATGGATTTTTGTTGATTTAAATGAGTGTTATTGTGTTCTGACCCTGACCAAGACCCTTTCAGCTATGTGGGCTGCAAATGTGTAAAATGTTGGTCATTGAATTGTCTTTGTGTAAAAACATTTGCTGAGCAAGATGTCAAAGACATTACATTTAAAGACTTTGGCATCCTGCTTAATGTAACGATAACCATAACATAGGGCAGCTATGCTAGCCAGTGTTGGCATACGTTGTCTGTAGCAGTTTTGTCTAAAGACTGCAGAAGTCGTTTTGTAAACATCACATTTTCTGTCTGGAACACACAAGAAGAGGCCCCTCTGGTCTGCCTTGGGAAAACCGAGTCATTTGACGAGGAGATGAGCCTCCCCCACATAGAGCCATGTTTAGACCATCTCTTAGACTGTAAATTACAGCTCCGGCCCCGGCCTGTCACCACCAGCTTGGCCCAACTGGTTTAATTACACACAATAGGAAGGCCTCTCTATTGCGAAGCTGAATATAACATAGGAATGAGGTTGTGGATCATGCAAAACAGACTTTCTTTGGTCAAAAGTATTTACCAAGTATAGGGTTTTTCAACTGAGCCTGCAGTCCTTATTGTCACTATTGTATTCTATCAGTGATAGTTCTGTAACAAGGGTCTGTTTCATGGGACGTGATGATGATGGTGTGTGTGTGTGTGTGTGTGTGTGTGTGTGTGTGTGTGTGTGTGTGTGTGTGTGTGTGTGTGTGTGTGTGTGTGTGTTCCACAGGGCTGTCTACCCCTGGTGCTGATGTTTGACATTAAAGAGGACATTGAGGTGGAGCCCCAGTGTATCACAGCTCTGATGGAGCAGCTGGATGTCTTCATCAGCATCAAGCCCAAACCAAAGCAACCCAGCAAGGTACGACACTCAAACATGAACATCTAGTATGTTACACAGTGGCCTTAACACAATCCAGTAAGCTACTTTACCAGCGTAATGCTACTTTACCAGCGTAATGCTACTTTACCAGCGTAATGCTACTTTACCAGCGTAATGCTACTTTACCAGCGTAATGCTACAGCTAAGAACCAAGGTTTTTCTCCTGGCCCTAACTATAGTGCTGGGAAAAAAATCGATACAGTTACATAGAACAATATTATTTTGGACAATATATTGATATTTGACTCTGGTATTTTTCATCCTATAGCTTGTTCTCCATGTGCCAACGTGTTTACAGCACTTTTTTTTTTTACCCTGACTGACCAAAACTTGTTTTCTCATTGCTCTCTCTTGCCTCTGCAGCAGACATATGGTGAGCAATATGTTTGGAACATCAAATCGCAATATCGAATCACAATACAAATAGGCACCTAAGTATCGTGATAATATCATATCGTGAGGTCCCTGGCAATTTCCAGCCTACCTAACTACAAAGCACCTTGCGTCATAAGCCAAATCCAAACAATATAGTAGGAATTCAAACCTGCTGGGCCCCAGCGAAACCTGCTGGGCCAAAGCTACTTAACCTGCTGGGCCAAAGCTACTTAACCTGCTGGGCCAAACCTACTTAACCTGCTTGGCCAAACCTGCTGGGCCCCAGCCAAACCAACTTAACCTGCTGGGCCCCAGCCAAACCAACTTAACCTGCTGGGCCCCAGCCAAACCAACTTAACCTGCTGGGCCCCAGCCAAACCTACTTAACCTGCTGGGCCCCAGCCAAACCTACTTAGCCAGGTGCCCTTTCCTCAGTATGCCCTGCATGATGCCCAAACCCAGACAGGCCAGTGGGGAACAGTGGTGTGGTGCCAGTGTAAACGCAGCCCTACTCAGACCTCTCTTCTTTAACGAGGTGACACCACTAATCCAAACGGCCTTCCAAACACTGCCCTGCTTCTGGCTATTTGGCTACTCCATAAAGAAGGGTGTGGAGGCAGAAAAATCGTGCCTGGACTTGATTTGGCAGAGCCCATTTTGGCAATTGTAGGACCACAGAAATGATTTGTGTGCATGTTCATTTTTTATTCCTCGCTATTTTATAAGTACTCTTTATGGTAATGCTGGAACTGGAGAAAGTTGAATATCCTTTCCAAACTCCCATAAGCTTTCTCACGCGTGAATTGAAATGAACCCACTTTATCAAAATGATGTTTTGACATTTTACTAATCCCTTTTGATTCCACTGTTCATTTCCATTAAAGAAAAACAAATTATGTTGCTGAAGTGCATTAAATTCTGAGAACAACCTGACATGTCGTCTTCTCTCATTTCCTCTGCCTCTCCATCTTTCCGTTTCTCCCACTCTCTCTTCCCCAGTCTGTGATCGTAAAGAGTGTGGAGCGGAATGCAGTGAACATGTACGAGGCCCGGAGGTTTCTGCTGGGTCTGGAGAGCAACGGAGTGTCATCATCAGCCCTGTCCCCCTCCACCAACGGCCCCTCCCCCACCCTCATCTGTCCCGTTGGCCTGGACATCCTGGCCTCAGCTGGCCTGGGGCTGAGCAGTCTGGGTATTGGAGTTCTCTTTACATCCACCTCTTACACCAATATGAGAATTCTGTAAGAAAATCGATGGTGCCTTTCTACAAATGTACAAGGTCATCCCAAGGTCCTTTTCCACATATGTTTATAGATCAGTGATTGAAAAAGAGGCTTGAGTGTCATATGTAATCCAACTGTATAGTTATCTTGTGAAAGGAAACAAAAAAAAATAATTGATCATGAGTTCTGTATCATGGGATAAACTGTTGTGTGTAGGAGGTTAGGAGGTTTATGTCTGGAAATGGACCACATTGACAGTGAGAATGAATGTCCTGCTCATGCCATCTCTTCCTGGGGCGTACAGTATGAACCCAAAGGCCCAGATATGGGCCTCCACAGCTCAGCCTGTAGTTAATTACTACATCCCTCTCCATCAGATTACAGCTCAGCCTGCCAGAGAAATCCAAGCCTTATTTCTGGAGTCAAATGAGCCGTTTGTCAAACCCACAAACCTGTTTCAGTCTGCTTTGATACGTTTGGGTTGAAAGTAGCATAGTTTAACGTGAAGTTATTGACTGTGTTGGGTTATATTTGTCAGCTCTCTCAAATGTCTCTCTCTTATTTCAATCCTGACCACTGATATGAAAGGATTTGATGAGTGATTGTGGTAGTATGCAATATCTATTACTGGTGTGGGAAGAAATTATTTGTAGTGATACTGTATTGAGACACAGTGTTCTACTGTGGTTTTCTCTCCTCCAGGCCTCCTAGGTGCATCAGCGCCCCATTCCCTCAGTAGCTCCCCGGCTCCAAACTCCGTCCTCAACAGTCTGAACTCGTCCATGAGCCCCCTGCAGAACCCCAGCACCCCGTCTCCCTCCCCCTCACTGTGGCCCAGCTCTCTCACCAGCACCCAAGGTGAGTACAATTAGCTGGTGCACAATATCTCAGGTCTCTCGCCTTGTTCACAAATAGCTAGAAGGGATTCATATGATGAAAATGTTATGATAACGCTGTAGGATTTCCTCCCTCGTGTGTTCAGGCTTCTCATCTCAGTTGATGATGCACCCTGTAGCCCAGGCCACTCTGAGCAGTATCCTGCTCTCTGGGGTCAAAGGGTACACCCAGAACACCCCCTCCCCTCCCCCCGGCCTCGCCCCCATCGACAAGCAGACCAACGGGGTCCCTGATTGCTCCAAAGGCCCCTGTACCCTGAATGGACATGTCAAGGTGACTGATTTTTATAGACCCATTATTACTAACTGTTACATTGAATGTATACCTTGCCTATAGTGAGTATTCTTTAAATGGCTGCTTGTGTGTGTGTGTGTGTGTGTGTGTGTAGCACCCTGGCTCAGTCTATGGTAGGATGTCCAGTGCATCTCTGGCAGACACGGTCCTGAACCCCAACCAGTGTGACTCCGTTCAGGAGGCCAGCGTACACAACCCGTCAGAACCCCGCTCCAGCAAGTCCAACCAAGATGAAGGTACCACGTACACACCGCACCTGCAGACAACAAGGAAATGTGTAGCTCTTTAAAGAGGTTTATAAAACTCAAAAGAAAGCCTTGGTATTTGGCCTTATTACCTGCTAAGTGAATTTATACCACAATATATTTGTCTTCTTATACGTAGATCAATATGTGGTCCAGTCCCTATTCTCAAACCACTTTTCTAAGGTTGCAGCAGGGTGACATTAATGGCTGGTATTCCAGTGGTTGAGGTCCCTAATTTCCTGCGTCTCTAACATGTGTGGTTTGAGTGTAGCCTGGCTCTCACGCTCCTCACATTCCCGTGTTTTTGGAGCTGGAGCTCACTGGGCTCCCCAGCCTCCGCCTCAGCCTCAGCCTCAGCCTCAGCCCCAGCCTCAGCCCTAGCCTGGCTGGTCACAGTAGTAACTGTTTCCTCTCCCTGACCTATTCCTGTGTTCTCCAGCCTGTTCCAACCAAACATAAAAGCTGATCGAGGCCTACACACACACACACACACACACACACATCCTGTTCTGCAGGCCGGGTTACTGCCTGGAACAGTGGGAGTAGGAGAAGAAGAAAGCTCCTTCATTAGACTGCTTCAGTTTTTAATTAACACAGGTGCCAACTGTGAGTTTAGCAGCTACATTTAGACATCATGCGGAGTGACTGACGGGTGCAAAGAACGTACAGTACTGTAATGTATACATGACAGACAATGGAAAGCTGAGCAAGAAGTCGAAAGAAAAGGTTGCTATGGAAGTACAAAAACTTGGTTGTCAACAAAGGGATTCTATAAGAATGTAAAAAACATAATAGTACATACAGTCAGATAGATAATAGTACATACATAATAGTACATACAGTTAGATAATAGTACATACATCCAGATAGATAATAGTACATACATAATAGTACATAGAGTCAGATAGATAATAGTACATACATAATAGTACATAGAGTCAGATAATAGTACATAAATAATAGTACATACAGTCAGATAGATAATAGTACATACATAATAGTACATAGAGTCAGATAATAGTACATACATAATAGTACATAGAGTCAGATAGATAGCCTATTGATTAACTTCATTAAATCACAAAGGAAGGAATAGAATATTCCACATGTTATTGTTTCTTCACAAATGCTCTTTTATGTTTTCTCCGCCAGGCTCTGACACCTTTGTGGAAGTGGGCATGCCCAGAAGCCCATCTCACTCAGCCAATGGCAATGAGCTAAAACAGATGCTGGCTTCCTGTAAGACGTCAGGGAAACGGCAGGCGGTGGAGCTCCTGCAGGGGACCAAGAACTCCCATCTCCAGTATGTCTGTCCAGAGCTACAGTAAGACTGCCTACATCAGAGATGTCCTCATTCTTTCATTCCTATGCCTAAAGAGTGTAACAATAGGACTAGAACTCATTCTAGTTCACTTGGTCTGACTCCCATACATTAATAGAATAGAAAATAATAGAATAGAAAATAAGTGACAACTGCTGCTATAAAAAGGGCTATCTAGAATATATTTGATAAACTGTCCTGTATGTCTTGTCTGTGCTGTAGGCTTCTCTGTTGTGATGGGGTTTGTACCTTACTGTCTTTCTAATATGATAGTAGCTCTCTGTTGTCTCCCCGCCACAGCTCAGACTGCCTCCTGTCAGACCCAGAGTCGAGTGCTTCAGACGGCCCTGTGACGGATAAGAGGGCGCCGGGCAGTGAGTGGGCAGCAGAGAGGGCAGCACAGCAGAACGAGAGGGACAGGATCCGCTTGGCACCACATTCCTCCTTTGCCAACATGCAGGTACAACTAGAGGTATTCCAAGCACTCTCTCACATACACGCACTCACACCAGTGGATGGCTCATGTGAATTTGACAGGTCGAAAAACTGACACTGACCTTCCTCTCCATTTCAGGCGCTTGAATATGAACAGAAAAAGCTGTTAGCAACCAAAGGTAATTATCAGTCTTTCGGGCAATTCTTGTCTAGTCTCAAGGGATACTGTGTTCTGTTTTCAGACCTTTCGCACTAATTGGTAACAGAGTTTTTATCTGTGTCTGTGTCCAGCCATGTTGAAGAAGCCTGTTGTGACTGAGGTACGGACCCCCACTAATACGTGGAGTGGTCTGGGTTTCTCCAAGTCCATGCCAGCAGAGACCATCAAGGAGCTGCGCAGGGCCAACCACGTTTCTTATAAACCCACAATGAGTACCACCTACGAGGTAAACTCTGACTATGAGGTAAACACCAATGGACCACTCTACTGTTGAAAATAATGTGTTTTTACTAACACCACAATGAATAATAAAAATAAAAAAGCTATATCTGTAAAGCAAAAAAGTTAACTGAATTGATACTCTGATTCACAGAACTAAACCATTACTGAGAGCTTATAACTGCAGCCCATGTATCTATCAGTAGGACCTGATACCCCCTTCTCTCCCCCAGGGCTCCCCCCTGTCCCGCTCCGGCAGCAGAGAGGGCGTGGGCAACGGCAGTGACTCTGACAACTGGAGGGACAGGAACGGGGTTGGGAATGGTCTTCCCAGCCACGCCGAATTCCCAGCGTCTGTTAGCAGTCCCAAGAGGAAGCAGAACAAATCTGGTGAGCTTCCCAGTAGATACTAATCTAAACTTTTAAAAATGTAAATCAAATTAGCTGAAAGAGAAACAGAAGAAGATCAACACACTTCCACTCAGTCAACTCTCTCAAAAGTTTTGATGAAAAAGTTATGATGCGAAAGAAAGAAAGAAAGTCTAACCTTGAACAGCAGATGCTGTGTGAAGATTGCCTCATTAATTAAAATGTGTATAAGTGTGTGGGAGTAGATGTGTTCCTTCCTCCTACACACCTGCACTCAACAAAGTTCAAGAGACCAGATACATCTGTTCATTTCCACCTCATGTTCTTACTCTTGTATCAAATTATTTGTTATCATTAAAGCCAATCACTGCCGGTAATGCTGTAGTGAAGAGCACATTTATTCTACAGTATCTTGGCTTATATTGCACACATTAAAAACAATCAAACAGCATACTCTTGCTTTAATAGATACAAATGACTAAGTCACAACAAGGTTTCAGCAGCAAGATGTGTAAGGGTTTATTTTATGTTGCAATAATTATATTTTTTACAATGATAACTGTGAAAATCTTCTTTAATATTGACTGGTGGACTTGTTTGTGTTGTCTTCCTGTGACTGATTTTGACTGACAGCTGCAGAGCACTATTTGAGCAGCAGTAACTACATGGACTGTATCTCCTCGGTCACCGGGAGCAACGGCTGCAGTCTCCAGTCCTCTCTCAAAGGGTCGGACTTGCCGGAGCTGTTCAGCAAACTGGGCCTGGGGAAATACACTGACGTGTTCCAACAACAGGAGGTAATAAATAAATAAAATAACCTTTTTTTTCTTTCTTTCTTTTTTTTACCATCTCTGACTTTGCTGATAGCTACTTTATTGAGGAAACATGTACTTACTATGACTGTGATATGTGGTTATCCCACCTAGCTATCTTATGATTAATGCACTAACTATAAGTCGCTTGTGGATAAGAGCATCTGCTACATTAACCACATTAACATAGGATCAAAAGCCTTCATCCATCCCTGCTTGGCTGACTACAATATATTAGAGATATGCTACGCTAAGCATTGGCTAGAATGTATGGATGGATGGGTCAGTCCTAAGGCTTAGCATTTAATGATGGTATTAAACTTTTTAGCTGCCTATTGCAGCTAGGCTAAGCTTTTTAGCAACATATTATGCAGTGGTCCTCATGGTCCAGTGACTAGACTTATATTTATATCAAACTAATACCTTTATTTAGGGCTGGGCGATATAACCAACATCTCATATCCCAATATAGGTCATTTCATATCCCGATAACGATACATATCACGATATAGCACATTTACTGTAACTTCAATGGATAAATAGTTTATATAAAATGACCACATGTAAAGGCCTATTTCTTATTACATTTTGAATAAAAGGTACTTACTCATATTTGATTATTTCTCCTTTTATTTAGAACCTTTGTGCAAATGTTCAATTAAGCATGTAATAAAATATTAATGTATAAAATCTAAAAAGGTAAATAGAAAACACTTCGACTATAGATGCAAACAAAATAAAGGCCTAAAATGTGAATATGGTAAAAAATATCAAAACCAAACATGTAATACTCTAACAGTAGAACTGTTTGAATTGTAGCAGCAAACACATGAATACAGGCCTGACAAATATTGGTATATAAAATACCAAATGTAAACATGGAAAACTTTCAAGTTTAAACTATAGCAGCAAAATAAGGCTCACAAATAAATATATTAAATATTACAAGTAAACAAAACACTACTTCAAGTTTGAATTATAGCATTATATAACAACAACCAAAGTGCCGCAAACAAAATAGATATTTGGCAACAATGCCTCTTGCAACATCTGAGTCGGGGGTTTGTTTTAAGCAATCGACTGTACTTTTTTGGGTCTCATCCATAGACTCTCCGTACTGTTTCACATGAGGTTAGTGGTGTTTGAGCCTGTTGTTGGGACCGGCCTGCGGCATATTTTGCAGAGGACGGTTTTCTGGTCCGTGTCAGACTTTTCATACCCACATTTTTGTGTTGCCTAGGGCGGCAGAACATCCAGGGCCAGCCCTGCCTACCTTTATTATAATTAGAGCACACACATGGTTAATATTTGATAAAATACCTAATACCCATCCCTTATGTTGCAATGATGGATTTTATTGTAGAAATATATATATAAATATTATAATGTATAGCAGCTAGATTTCTTCTTGAGTGGAAGATTTGCTGGTGTTTTTAGTATAATATGTTTGCTCAGAAAACTTTGGTGGGCCAAATAAAATCCAAAATGTTTATAGTGCCGCCAGTTGGGGAACCCTGGTGTATAGTGTGAGGTGGCATAATAAAGATATTGACTGTGAACATGCACTCTTTTCAGATCGATCTCCAGACCTTCCTCACTCTGACAGACCAGGACCTGAAAGAGCTGGGCATCACCACATTTGGAGCACGTAGGAAAATGCTTCTCGCCATCTCAGGTGTGAATGACTATGGTAATGTACAAACGTGAATGAGCGTGTGTGTGTGTGTGTGTGTGTGTGTGTGTGAACCCAGTTCCAATGACGTGTGAGATCAGGCTGATCCTGCTGGGCTCTGTGGTGATAATAGCTCCTTTCAGAAGTCTGTCAGAAGTGTCAAGGGGGGTGTCGGGCCGTGCCAGAACCTCTCCCGATGGCGGCGGTGTGAAATTGACTTCTATTTTCATTAGGCCTCTATTGTCTGGCCTGCCACATGCCTGAGTGGTAGCCAGTCTGACAGCTAGCGAGCTGATGGGCCGTGGTACAACTATAGCTAGGTCCCATAGCTGAACATTCATTACAATCAATCTCTACTGCCATCCATTGGTTTCAGTAGTCAGTGGTGCAAGTTGTGTTTCTCTTTATGGCTGACGGAGAGGAGCTCAGGTCCTCTCATACTGTTCCAAGGTAATGAATGCCCCACATGTTTGTTGTGACATGAACTAATCCATGTTTTATAAATGCATAACTACAGGAGTAATAACTTTCCTCCACCAGGAGTGAACATGATTCAGTCAAGTGGCATTTTGATTGAAAATATATGTATTCCTGTAGTTTCTGAGATGTTACACTTACATGTTTTGTCCTTAATCACAGGTATTATCATTTCATGGTTTTGTGGTATTGTATTGTAGAGAAAAGGGATCATATCTATGTCAAAGTTTGCTGCTCATTTTTGGAGAGTGTCTTATTGATACAGTAGGGGGTTACGTTGAGGTTGGTAGAGGGAGTTAGTATGTCTTATTGATGCAGTAGGGGGTCACTTTAGGGTTGGGCGGTATCCAGATTATCATATCATCATACAGTCCTTCTCTCGCCCTGGGATTTACGGTATTACCGGTTTAGTACACAAGGGGGTGCCAGAAAACACTGGGAAAAAAGCTCATTGGGCTATTAACAGAATGCTAACACAATTAGCACAAGTAATAGAGAATTTCCATGGAGGCTGCTAGCTAAATATGCTAACGAGCGCAAACGAAAATAAAATAATTGCAATCCAGCTCGTAAAGTTTGGACATTTACAAGCGGATGTGAATTAGAGACATGTTTTGACGCATGCTTGTCTGAAGGAAGAACAGTACTGGCTCTCCAGCAGCATGTCTACACGCTGTGTCTGTGTGGAGTCTGAAGTCGCTAGGGCAACGGGCTTGCCTACTCTGTTTGGAGAAGAGGGGGGAGGAGCAGGCACAATATGATGCCCCGTCACCTTATTAATTCAGCCACTTACTTAGATAGCAAGTTAAATTTAGGGGTCGTGTAAACGCAGAATTCTGTGTTTTTTAAGCATGAAAAAAAGATAAAACACATAACAAATATCTTTGTCTTAAACGCAGATTGTACTTTCTGCTCGGCATCAGACTAATTTTGTGCTTTTGTTGCACTTCTAAACTCTGAGAATTCAGTAGACAGCGCTCTGACTGATGTGTAGCTACATTTTTCTAGTACTTTTCTCGACGTTAGGAAATATAGCTGGCTACATTCTTTCTATGATAGGCCTAAACATTAGAAATATGTTGGCCATGCATCGTTTTTGCAAACAATACCTTGCTTTTTCATTGTAAGGTAATTTACTTGTGTGGCTGCCAGCCAAATAGCGTTGCACTTCTGTTGCCTACTGATAAAAATGAATCTATTTTCTGCCGAATGTGTTGCATTAATGTGTTTTCTGTGAAGGAAAACTATAGTTGCACATCCCTGATCACTCCTTTGAAGCAAAAAAACACTTTTGACTTTCAATATAAAACGCGACCACTGTCAACACACAGCTAGACTCACCTGCTCCCACTTTCTCCCCCTGTGCTACAAACAAACAAACATGTGACTGGCTCAACTGTTCTAGGGAACTATTTAAGCTTCATAATGTGAAATAATGTGAAAAGAGAAATGAAGAACGCCATCTGCTTTAGTTCCTAACGCATTGCACAAGTTGACTGCAGGTGTTTACTTAAAAAATATCTACAATATACTGTATACACATTTATTGAACTAAAAGAAATAGTTTTGACGTTATTGAAAAACAATCCTGTGGCTATTTTCAAATACCCCGGTATACGGTATTTACGGTATACCGCCCAAGCCTAGGTCACATTGAGGTTGGGAGAGGGAGGTAGTCTGCGTTCTGTTGTGAGAAGAGTTTAAGGCGAGAGTTGGTTCCAAGCTCAGATCAACTGTAATCTCTGCTGAAGAAGTCAGCGAGCTCCAAAACAGGAACACTCCCTTTCCCTCTTTCCTTCTCTCCTCACTTAAAGATGCTGAACCATTTTATAGACATATTTTGAAATAACTGTGTCCAAGTAGTTGGGTGTTCTGCCCGGCAAACCAATGGGTCACAAAGAGAGGTCTTGTTGATGTTCACATTTTTTGTTGGCTATTTGAAGCACATTTTCCTGTCATTGTTGATTTTAGTCTTGACTGCATCGAAACTCCAATAATCTGTACTTTCTCTCCAATTTCATTTACAGTTTGAATTGACTTGTCGGACTCTTGATGGAAAAACATAGTATATTATTGAACATATCTGTAAGAATTGCAACTATACAGTATTGTGTTCTTCTGTCTTTTCCAGAACTGAACAAGAACCGAAGGAAGCTGTTTGAGCCTCCTATCAGGTCCTCCTTCCTGGAAGGGGGCGCCAGCGGGCGTCTGTCTCGTCAGTTCCATGCTGACATGGCCAGTGTCAGCGGCCGGTGGTAGAGCTCCACTCCCCCAGGACCTAACACGACAGAGACCCAGCCTTCACTGCCTCTTTCTGGGCTTCTTTAGCCCAGTCTCCAGCTTCTCTTAGTCTCAGTGGTCCACCCTCCATCTTATATGCTTAACAATGACTGTTAAACACCATTTTTGGGGGGGGGGGGCATAACAAAAAGCCATAGTTTAACCAGAAGTGCCAAAAAAGAGATGAGCCATCTCAGTGGTATAGAAAGTCCAGTGTTCACTCCACATAGTGCTACAATGTTTCTGTGGTGTATCTACACATGAAGGGTATTTGACTAGTTATGAAGGACAGGTACTGCCTAATAGTTGTCAGTTTTTGTTGAAGGGAACAGGCCGAATGATTAGTACGAAATAATTACATTGATACCGTCTGCATTCGTAGTATGCTGTTGTATTGATGACATGCACTTTAACAATACTAGACTTTTGCCTGTGAAAGCCTGATTCCTCTTATTGGAAATTCCTATGCATTTTGTATTAACTCAAAGCACAGATGTATTTGTACCAAGCCAAATGTCAGCACTTAGTGAGATGGGGTAATGAAGTCAATTAAGTTCAAAGTGCCCAAGTGACATCATCAACTAAACACAGAGAAATGACCTTTGACCCCTCAGTGTTTTGATTGATTGACATTCCACAAAGGTCAGTGTTGTATCCACCAGCAGCTGCTTCAGTTGGGCTGCAGTCTGTCTCTGTTCTATGTATTCAGAAAAATATGATTTTGCATTATGGTTATTTTTGTATAATCTTTTTATTTTGGGGGGGGTTAATGATAATCAGTGTACATGTATTTTTTTTATGTTTTCATTATTTTATACTTTCATGAATGACTTCCTATGGTTTCTAATTTGTTTATAATTAGTCTCTTTTGATAATTACTTTTGCACCATAATCTGTGCAGCGGCCAGGCTGTGCCATGAGACAGCAGCAGAGAGAGAGAGAGAGAGAGCAATCTGTCAGATGATTCTGTTTGTTGGCCTCCTATGGTTTTCTTAGTCCTTGTCATTATGTCTCCTGTTAACCTTTCTGTGGTCTCTACTCTGTGTTGAATCCCACTGTGTTCCTCTTTGTAT
Source organism: Thymallus thymallus (assembly GCA_023634145.1). Classification (NCBI taxonomy): domain Eukaryota; kingdom Metazoa; phylum Chordata; class Actinopteri; order Salmoniformes; family Salmonidae; genus Thymallus; species Thymallus thymallus. The sequence goes on along the minus strand of CM042389.1, from coordinate 13,939,947 downwards.
TCAGGAAACCAGTCACTATTCCCAGACAGTGTGTTTTTACATTTTCATTCGCTTTGACTGCCTTTAGAGCTGTGGACAGAGCAAGAACCTACTACAATGTAGAACGCTTCCACACTACTATAGTATATAATGCCTTTACTTCTCTTAAGTTGCTCAGCAGGGAATAGTTTCTATTAGAATATTGCTATTTTTTCTGTACAGGACTGACACTACTGCTCACCTAGGAGGTACACCAAACCATCGGTGGAAACTCAACTTTGTTTCATATGACAGCCCCTAGCCTAGACACGTTTCTCAACATTTACCAAGATTGTGTCCTCATGGAAGACTCAAAAGTATTCATAACATTTATTCATGCTTAAATGAACTATAGTGGAAATATACAATTGTCAGTATCGGTTGTGAAATCCAATATCCGGGAATCTTGTAAAGCTATATTTGATGAAGTAACAGGATTATGTTTGCAGTGGTGCTGCTTATCATCAAAGGATGGGTTCACTCTAAGCGCTGTGTTAGGTTTGTGTTCATATAATGGGACAGTGTACCCTTTTGTTAATTTTGGCTGACTCTGGAATGTGTATTTGCTGTAACGGCTTTAGATTGAACCCCCAGATTAAGATTAAACCTGGAAGTTGATAGTCTTTGTGCATTCTATCATATATAGAGTGTTAGTGTGAAGTACTCACCATTGTCATGTGTAGAACATTAGTTGGTAGATGGTACAGTATTTGACTGACAATGCAGTGAACTGTATGTAGAGCCCATGGTGTGCGTCTACAGAGGCCACTCAATCTTGAAACTAAACGATAGTAGGTTCAGAATGTTGAAGTAGATGGAGAGAACATTTCAAAGCAACTTGCTTGTCAAACTTGTTCTTAAGTGCTGTGTTTTCACACAACAGCAACATCACTCTTAGCATCAACCGTTCTGTAATCACGCACAGAGAGAAGTCACTTGTTTTTCTTTTTGCATGCTTTTTGTCTTGACGATCTGTTGTATCATGTGTTTACGCTATACCACTTTCGTAACTGATTTGAGCCATCCTCAAAGTCATTGTTGTATCAATGTAACATATCCTGACATGGTTGTCATTTCCGACCAGTAGTGGTTTATTTTCTTAGAAATGTTAACAAGAGAAAGGATATAAAAAGGGATTTGTTATCCTACAAATAAATATAGGGTATGTTCAACCCTTTATAATGGTACTATATAAATATGGGGTATGTTCAACCCTTTATAATGGTACTATATTGAAGCTGTTCAGCATTGACTATGTCTGCAGTTATGTCGACCCATGTACCTACCGTGCAGCCAAGGCAGTGTTTGTTTTTCGCTTCTGTAAAGCCTGTGGTCATTTGTCTGTTTGCAAGGCAATAGAGATTGTTGTCTGTCAAGTGAATGTTAAAGTGAATTATTGATGCCTTTTATCTGGTATAATGAAGGGAGTCAATTGCAATCAGTTTACCACCAACCTTTCCCTACACCCTTTACAGAATCGTTATGCAATTATGTCTTTCATTTTTGTGTTTAGTCCTTTGAAGGGGTCTACTCTGTACGGAGTTAGATCAAATGGTACAACATTTATAATGAATGTAAACCACTAAGGAATTTATGTATGTATTGCTTTGCATTTCTATCCTGTGCAGCCATGCTTGTTTTTTTGCATTATATCTCCAGTTTCCTGTGAGAGAAAGGTACAGTTACAAAAATATTCCACCAAAGAATTTAAGGAGTGATATTGCCTTTTGCCATAGCTCTTTTCCTTGGTTTTTGTTGATAGGATTGTTGAGCAGGACATTGTTTTAGCTCTGTTGTTATATCTGTAAATATAGTACAGATAAAAAGTGTGTTTTGGAGGCGTTATCAAATGTTATTACAAAGGTAATAAATGTATGCAGTAAAATGTTTCCTTTGTTTTGTGTTCATAGCTCATTCATTTGACTATTATAGTGAAGAATGATCTACACTGTGAAGAGAGTGAATCAGAGGCAGGATCTATCTAATCCCAGAGAATGAATCCACTCCATAGACAGACCACTAGGAAACACTAACCCATACCAACCATCCTGTCTGTATCACCACCGTACTAAATAAGGAAGGCATTGTTGTCTTTCCAATGTAACGCCCCGCCCCCTTCTCTCTCTTTCCCACTTCCCTCAGATTCACTGTAGAGAGGAGGGAGGGAGAGAGACAGCAGCTGGCAAATGTAATCCGTTCCTGTGTAATAAAGTGACCCTAGGGTCAACGGTGGGTGCGCTGAGGGTAGCTACGTGTTCTACTCTCTACTGAATGCATCACCCTTCCACTCTGGGCACATCTACATTCTCATAGCTGTATTGTGTTTTGGCTGTATACCTACACTTTACCACTTTGACAATCGATTATATCTCTCTTTCTGTCTTGCTCCAACTGATGTGTGATGACCTCTGGAGCAAAATGTTAATTTTTTTATTTCACCTTTATTTAACCAGGTAGGTCAGTTGAGAACAAGTTCTCATTTGCAACTGCGACCTGGCCAAGACAAAGTAAGGCGACAAAAAAACAACACAGTTACACATGGGAAATAAACAAACGTACAGTCAATGACACAATAGAAAATCTATATACAGAGTGCAAATGTAGTGCAAAATGCAGTAAGGTTAGGAAGACAATAAATAGGCCATAGTGGCGAAATAAATTACAGATTAGCATTATTACTGGAATGATGGAATGTGCAAATGATGATGTGCAAATAGAGATTCTGGAGTGCAAAATTGAGCGGAAGTTAAAAATAAATAAATATGGGGATGAGGTAGTAGGATGGGCTATTTACAGAAGGGCTATATACAGGTGCAGTGATCGATAAACGGCTTTGACAGCTGATGCTTAAAGTTAGTGAGGGAGATAGGAACCTCTAGCTTCAAGGATTTTTGCAATTTGTTCCAGTCATTGGCAGCAGAGAACTGGAAGGAATGGCGGCCAAAGGAGGTGTTGGCTTTGGGGGTGACCAGTGAGATACACCTGCTGGAGCGCATGCTACGTGTAGGTGTTGCTATGGTGACCAGCGAGCTGAGATAAGGCGGGGATTTACCTAATAAAGACTTATAGATGACCTGGAGCCAGTGGGTTTGGCGACGAATATGTAGTGAGGGCCAGCCAACGAGAGAATACAGGTCGCAGTGGTGGGTAGTATATGGGGCTTTGGTAACAAAACGGATGGCACTGTGATAGACTACATCCAATTTGCAGAGTAGAGTGTTGGAGGCTATTTTGTAAATGACATCGCCGAAGTCAAGGATCGGTAGGATGGTAAGTTTTACAAGGGCATGTTTGACAGCATGAGTGAAGGAGGCTTTGTTGCGAAATGGGAAGCCGATTCTAGATTTAATTTTGGATTGGAGATGGTTAATGTGAGTCTGGAGGTTGAGTTTACAGTCTAACCAGACGCCTAGGTATTTGTAGTTGTCCACATATTCTAAGTCAGACCCGTCGAGGGTAGTGATGATAGTCCGGTGGGCGGGTGCGGGCAACGTTCTATTGAAGAGCATGCATTTAGTCTTACTAGTATTTAAGAGCAGTTGGGAGGCCACGGAAGGAGTGTTGTATGGCATTGAAGCTTGTTTGAAGGTTAGTTAACACAGTGTCCAAAGAGGGGCCAGATGTATACAGAATGGTGTCGTCTGCGTAGAGATGGATCAGAGTCACCAGCAGCGAGAGCGACATCGTTGATGTATATAGAGAATAGGGTTGGCGCAAGAATTGAACCCTGTGGCACCCCCATAGAGACTGCCAGGGGACCGGACAGCAGGCCCTCCGATTTTACGTACTGAACTCTGTCTGAGAAGTAGTTGGAGAACCAGGCGAGGCAGTCACTTGAGAAACCAAGGCTGTTGAGTCTGGCCAGGTTGAAAGCCTTGGCCAGGTTGATGAAGACGGCTGCACAGTACTGTCTTCTTTAGAAAGGCAGGGCAGGATGGATATAGGTCTGTAACAGTTTGGGTCTAGAGTGTCTCCCCCTTTGAAGAGGGGGATGACCGAGGCAGCTTTCCAATCTCTAGGGATATCAGACGATACAAAAGAGAGGTTGAACAGGCTGGTAATAGGGGTTGCAACAATTTTGGCTGATAATTTTAGGAAGAAAGGGTCCAGATTGTCTAGCCCAGCAGATTTGTAGGGGTCCATATTTAGCAGCTCTTTCAGAACATCAGCTGTCTGGATTTGGGTGAAGGAGAAGCGGGGAGGGTTTGGGCAGGTTGATGCGGGGGGTACAGAGCTGTTGGCCGGGGTAGAGATAGCCAGGTGGAAAGCATGGCCAGCCGTAGCGAAATGCTTGTTGAAATGTTCGATTATTGTGAATTTATCAGTGGTGACAGTGTTTCCTAGCCTCAATGCAGTGGGCAACTGGGAGGAGATGCTCTTATTCTCCATAGACTTTAGTGTCCCAGAACTTTTTGGAATTAGACCTACAGGAAGCAAATTTCTGTTTGAAAAAGCTGGCCTTTGCTTTTCTAACTGACTGTGTATATTTGTTCCTGGTTTCCTTGAAAAGTTGCATATCGCGGGGGCTATTCGATGCTAATGCAGTGCGCCAGAGGATGTTTTTGTGTTGGTCAAGGGCAGTCAAGTCTGGGGTGAACCAAGGGCTATATCTATTCTTAGTTCTAAGTTTTTTGAAGGGGGCATGCTTATTTAGGATGGTGAGGAAAGCACTTTTAAAGAACAACCAGGCATCATCTACTGACGGGATGAGGTCAATATCCTTCCAGGATACCCGGGCCAGATCGATTAATTAATTAAAATGGCTGCCATGGGATTACCCAGCTGGGTGCTCCACACATTAGTGGTGGATGCAAGGAGTTTCTGCTGCATGCAATGTAAAGCACTTTGGGCACCTGGTGGGAAAAAAACACAATGTACAGTATATCCAATCTGTTATTGACTGAATATTTAGGATGTGTTTATCTCCTCCAGGGGGCACTAGAGTAACAAAAAACTCCTCCACTAGGCCTACAGGTATGTTGAGCTAAATCAGAGAAACATTTTGAATCATTCAGCTTTACTTAGTGGCTATTATTAGAACATGCTCCTTGAATTTATTAGGCTTTTACAAAAAATTGCTTCTAAGAGGAAATAGTGGCCCAACCTTTTAATGGTGTGAGCATTTCAAATTCTTGGATGTAGGCCTATTTATGGTATCATTTAGCTTACAGGATGATTTAATTATTTTATTTCATTTTCATATGAGGCTGTAAAACAGTCTGAGGCACATTCATTGCCCTCCTCTTTCCCATAGCAAACGCTCTGATGTAGAAATCTTTCATCCAATGCAAATGGACCTTCTCCATTAACAGCAGAAACAGCTGGCCTCATTGAACTGTTTTCTGAACAAGCGTAGCATGTAGACTGTGATTCCACTCGTTATCTCATAAAGCATCATTATCTGAATAGGAGCCCTGCTGGGGAGAGAAAGCTGAATAACATATCACTGCCTTTTTATGTCAATCAAATGTGAAGTTATTGTGCAATGGTTGTTCTGCGAGGATGTGGTGTGAGAAAGAAATATCTCCTGGAATTGTTACTCTGTTTGAAATAAGTTATTTCAATAACATTAGAGAACTGTTTTCTCTGTCCGGTAAACAGAAGAGTAAAAAAGGTGCCATCCAAAAATACTTTCTCCCTCGCAATTGTCACTGAGAATGATTACAGACAGAGAAGGCTTTCCAGACAGTGTTGTCACCTCACCTCTTGTCACCTTTGTAGCTTCACTGTTAGAATGTCTGACTAGTGTAGAAATGCTCTGAATGTTCAATACAACATTTATGACGATACATTGATTTAAATTGAAATGGCATTGACTTACATCCTGGTCTCTACAGTATATTGCTTTTTAGAGGTAGAATTTTTTTAGAACAGTAATACCTGTTCTTTTGGGCAGCTGCCACATGATGAAATGTAATATCTAATCCTAACTCTGAAGTCAATCATCGAGTATTACATAATCGAGCAGCAGGACTGCGGGAGTTATTAAATTGTTGTATTAAAGGTCTCCCACTCTCTTCAGGTAATTGCCTAGCTGCAGGCAGAACAATAACATTTTCTTTGTGTGTAAATGTCCCTTTGAAATGCTGTTCCAAAGAGAGAGGCTGCTACTGCTAGTCCTACAGTAGCGTCACAGAAGAAACCATGGAGACTTAAAGGTCTTTAATTACAATCTAACTATGCTTTCAATGAACCCCCTGACTCTTACTATTTAAAGAACAGCAGCATAGCCACACTAGACAACTACTCTGACAGGCAGAAAGTAGATGGGTGTTTGTGTGGTGTTAATGTCAAGTACCAAATATACTGTAATCTGTATACTAGGCTATGCAGTGCCTTTAGATACTATAGTTACAGTACTCTCTCTTATTTTTTATCCTCATTTTCATTTGACGTAATTCCCAGAATTCTTAGAACAGATAATCAGATTCGGCCATGAGATTGTTTAGTCAGAAGATTACAAACACACTTGGCTTCACAGAGCTCTAAACACTTTTAAATCAGTGTATGTTATGCAACAGTGCTTTCTTTGATTCTATCCTCATCAGCTCTGGCTCACAGTCATCCTGTCCGTGTCTGTCAGTGTTTCCCAGCTCCAGTCCTCCAGTACTCCCAACAGTACACATTTTTGTCGTAGACTTGGACAATCACACCTGATTCAACTTGTCAACTAATCATGAAGCCCTCAATGAGTTTAATCAGGTGAGTTTGTCCGGTACTGTGGGGTAACATTGGTCTAAGACAAGGTCATATTTATTTAGTCTATGTTTAGTTTAATCAAGACAATCCTTGTGATTCCTAGTCATGTTTGAATTGGAAATTATGTTATTTCAGTTTACTTCCACAGTACATCCACTGAGGTAGTGAATGACTCATACACTCATTGTGATGAACACATTTCTGTGGTATTAGCATGGAATCTTCCTTGCATCGGACTTTCTGTGCTTATTTATAGCTGCTTATTACTAGATTTCCACATATAACTTGGATGGAATGATCAGTCTTAATACAGTAACTCTCTCACTTTGTGCATGGCCATTAATCCAACAGCACAGACCGAGCTCACTGCAAATCAATGACAAGCTCCATTTCACTCACCGAGACACGCACACATTACCACCCTTGGGACGGACTGTGTTTGTAAACCGTTAGGCCCTGTCACAACACAGAGTCCCATAATGACTATGACCCCATTGCAAGTCCGGTGTCCACCCAAGGGGGGCAGTCATCAGTAAGATACGTGTTACGCCCTTAGAGTACTGCTGCCAGTCTCCACAGTGTGTGTGGAAGGGACAGATTAGCTCTCTGGTCCAGATGAGACCAACATGAGAGTTGTAGATGAGATGGGCACTAAAGCAGTCTATAGAAACATACATGTTTAGATACACATACCAACACTAGTCTATATAGGCCACAATCCCTCTGTAAACTACCTATATTAGGCTGCCTAAAGCCAACACACATCCTTCAATCCGTAGCAAATGTATTCTTTTTACTATGGCTTGGCTATTCTCCTTTTTCCCCTGTGTGTTTCTCTCCTCTGTCACCATGGTTTCATGTGGGCTCTGTGATCTACGTGCCACAGAGTGAGCAATATGAGAACTGCTAATACAGTATGAAGATATGGCACACACTGGCTGTGTTACGCAAGCGTGCATTTAGCAAGAGCCTCTGCAATGAGGAGGGGTGGGGTGGACTGGTGTGGCCACAGATCAGTGTGGAAGGCTCAGCGGCATCCCCTCCCTGATGCTAATGCAGGGTGACTCCCCCTAGGGATGAGCACAGCTGGGAGGGCTGTAGAGTCACTCATCCTCATCTCCCTCCTCCCTAGAACCAGATGAGATGGAGAATCCTGTTAGTTAACTTAGCTAGTAGAGGTTTTTTATTTATTTAACCTTTATTTAACTAGGCAAGTCAGTTAAGAAAACCTGGACGACACTGGGCCGATTGTGCGTCGCCCTACAGGACTCCCAATCACAGCCGGATTCAAACCAGGGACTGCAGTGATGCCTCTTGCACTGAGATGCAGTGCGTTAGACCGCTGCACCACTCTGGAGCCCAAATATATAATGTTATAATGGCTGTTTGGCTGTAGATGACTTAACTCTTAGTTAATTACATGGAATTGTTCTGTAAACAGACCATCCGAAACAGATGCTGTCTTAATCTGTTTTCTCTGTTAATCAAAGCACTGCAATTAAACAACATGGGGTCATCACCAATTCTCTCACAAACACTGGCCTACTATAACAACACTGTGGGCAAACACACAGAAACGACTTGTCTAGACTACACTAGCCTACACTTCAGCAAAGAGGAAGAGGCCAAGCAAGAGAGCTCACTCTCGCCAAAATATGTCCAGTGTCAGCCCAATGCGTTTCTAAAGCCTATCGCCTGCCTTCCCGCCTTTGGGACAAAGACTCCCATTGTTAGGGCGGAGACATGAGCATCTCATCATTATATACAGATCTCTGGTTTCAGCCTCTTGCGAATAGGAATGGAACGTTGGCGGGTGCACAGTGCACTGTTAGGATGCTGTATTGTCGTAAAGTAAATTGATGTTTCGCTAAAATGATATAATTACTCGTCTAAATAAAATAATTCAAAATACTTCACCAGTGAGCATGACTTAGCAACATAGGATCATTAGCTTCTTTAAAACAAATTGCTGTGGATTGTTTCAAATCACAAGTGTGGCTGGGAAGCCCACAATTTAGGTAGGGCACGTGTTAATAGGTTTAGCTGAGTTGTGGATGTTAGTGAAAAGCGTCTGAAATATGTGTATTGGGCATAATTTTAAATGTTGCATCAATACTAAGGGTAGGGGGTGTGGCGAAGATGTGGTGCGTCTCTCTCGAGAATACATGCATATGTAGGAAAGTGCCCATTTGTCAATGTCTTGTTTCTGATTGTCTTTGATAGTTCCTCCCCGGCCGCGATAATCACCAAGTCTCTGTGTGAAAGAGCAAAATAGTGGTGGAAAAAGTACTCAATTGTCATACTTGAGTAAAAGTAAAGATACCTTAATACAAATTGTCACAAGTAAAAGTGAAAGTCACCCAGTAAAATACTACTTGAGTAAAAGTTGAAACGTATTTGGTTTTAATATACTTAAGTATCAAAAGTAAATGTAATTGACAAATGTACTTAAGTATCAAAAGTAAAAGTCAAAGTATAAATCATTTGAAATTCCTTATTTTAAGCAAACCAGACGGCACCATTTTCTTGTTTTTTTAATTTACAGATAGCCAGGGGCACACTCTAACACTCATAATTTACAAACAAAGCATTTGTGTTTAGTGAGTCGGCCAGATCAGAGGAAGTAGATGACCAGGGATGTTCTCTTGACAAGTACGTGAATTGGACCCTTTTCCTGTCCTGCTAAGCATTCAAAATGTAACGAGTACTTTTAGGTGTCAGGGAAAATGTATGGAGTAAAAAGTACGGCATTTTCTTTAGGAATGCAGTGAAGTAAAAGTAAAAGTTGTCAAAAAATAATTAATATATTTTCTTTTTTTTACTTAAGTACTTTACACCACTGACTAGCAACAACTTAAGTCAAGACAGATATAAATAATATTTGTTCTAGGCTTTAGGCCGAGAAACGCAACTGAGTTACAGTTCATATAAGGAAATCACTCAATTGAAATAAATTAAATAGGTCCTAATCTATGGATTTCACATGACTGGGCAGGGGCGAAGAGAGCTCGATTGGATGTAATGCCAAATTCTCTCAAACCAAGTTGGAGGTGGCTTTTGGTAGAGAAATGAACATTACCTTCTCTGGAAACAGCTCTCTTCTCTGGAAATTACCTTCTCTGCACGCATCTGTGGCATCGGTTGTGTGACAAAACTGCACATTATTGAGTGGCCTTTTATTAAGCTTTTTTTTTATATTAAGAAATAAGCTTTTTGTGAGTATGGAACATTTCTGGGATATTTTATTTAAGCTCATGAAACATGGGATCAACACTTTACATGTTGCATTTATATTTTTGTTCAGTATATTTTACTTAGTTGATGATGGAAGTTATAGTCCTACTTCTGCATTGGCCTATAGGCTATATTTGAGTTCTATGCTCTTATTTCTTTAGCCGCCAATGGATCACAGTGTATCAATGTGTCCATATAGCAGAGGCTAGTGATCTTGCCATAGTTGAATTTTAACTTTTAGATTTGTATAATTTTACTTCAGATTTTATGATTAACCATGTGACAATGATTTTGAGAAAAAGTTATTATTGAAATGAAACTGTTCCACGAAAATGTGCATATAAAAATAATCATAACTGGCACGCAGATCGGTAGAAATGGTAGGATAAATAGTAAGCTTCCCCAAACTTCGAACTCACGAGCTGCCTATGATCTTTACTATTGCACCCATTTTAAAAATTGTGAAAGCCCACACATAGTAGGTCAGGTGAAAAAACGGACCCGCCTATGGAAATCATACCCTCCAACTGATTCATTCTAACGCCGGGTCTGTTTTTGGCCAGGAAATATCGCTACTAAAAGGGAGAACTGGCTTGAATCAGAGGGCGGTATACAGTTAAAATCTCATCGGAGTGTGCTGCATTTGGAATACCATGGTGATTATGGCGTTATGGATGTTTAATTCGCCTGTCCATAACCCCACTAAGTAATCCTCCTCAAAATGAATGCACATGAATATGCAAGAAAACTATTTGTCCTTTAAAGCTCTCCAGAGGTTTTCATATGGCCTGTCATTAGCATATTGATAATAGACATGGTTACCTACAATATGAACAGCAACACATCCTTAGTTGACATTGAATCTGCTGCAAGAATTGGCATTTGTCTTTGTTTTGTGTTTCCACTCTTGTGTGTGTGTGTGTGTGTGTGTGTGTGTTAACAAGCACACGCGCGTCCTTGTGTGCATGCCTGCGTTTATCTGTAGAGGGACATAGGGCTTCCCTATTTCAAAGTATATAAATTACATATACGCAGCAGTTACTCCCTCTGCCTTCTCAGCAGAATGACTCAGTAGTCCTATCAGTATTGGCGAAGACGCAGACAGGAGTCCCGGCCTGCTGAAAATATACCACACATCTTTGTCCAAATACTCCATGACGCTCAAGCCAGGTAAAATGCAAAGTGTCACCGCGCTCTAATGTCGCGTGAAGCGCAGAGTACGCTTTCAGAATGGAGGTTGCTCGACAGAAAATATCTGTCTGCCGATCATCATACATAGAGCCTCCCGTTTTTATATTGGAATTAACATATTGTTCAATTGTAATATGATTGCCAATAGCATATGTTGTTTTGCTTCAGCACTGAATATTTTAGATGAAATGGTCAATCAGTGTTTTGTATGTGGGTTTGTCCTTGATCCTGATATTTGGTAGGCTACTATCATGTCGTGTTCAGAACAACTGGGAACTCGAAATTCGGAAATCTCCGACTTCCAACTTCAGTGCGTTCAAGACAACTGCGAACAAAAAAAAGCTCCGACTGTGAAACATCGTTTTGAACGGTCACCCAACTCGGAATTGCAATTTCGAGTTCCGACTTGTTTTGATCGAGGCATTTCATGAGCTCCGACTTTCCGACCTGAAAATCATGATCATGATGTGACCTAGTAATTTAAAGTAAACCGAGTTTCCAGTTGTCTTGAAAGCACCATCAGTAGCGGCACTATTCGCAGCCCTTGACGTTGTGACATGGAGCGCTCGTGTCATTATAGCCAGCTCAGAGGGCGGTGCTGTCACTGTCAATGTGTCCCACTGATAGACTGGGTGTGGGGACTGGGCAGAGATAATTACAGCCACACACTTCACACATACAGGGAGGGACCACTGTTAGGTCATTATTAATCATCGCAAGGCAATTACATGGATCAATACATTTATAATTTGTAGTCTTTCATAAATGTAGAATGATGCCATCTGTGTACCAGTAAATCCCGCCTGTGAATATACTTTCTGTGTCACATGACACTCAAGAAAGGACCCGTGGCTAAAGGTTTGAGGCAGAGATGGGCCACGGCTGTTTAAAATACATTATTCGTCTTGTCATGAAAGGTGAGGGTTCGTTGCCGCTTCATTAATGAGTGGGCCACTTGCACCTGCTCTCCTGTGGAGAGAGCGCGAGACGCGGAGAGCTCCAAATAAGGATATGTGTGGACCATCTCGTTTGAGTGACGTTAGCAGAAACGGGGCGCAAAATAAAGAATGTGCGTAGAGATTTAAATTGCGTTTTAAACCGTAGGGGGTGGAAGGGGTAATCTGGTTACATAAAAAGCCCTGAGAAATTGTTGCACACTCGCCGCTAATCCGGTATTCATGTTCCACTGTCCAGCGGCAGAATAGGGGAAACATTTTTGGCTTTCATTGAAAATAGCGCGGGCATGGGACCTATAAATTTGAAAAAAATATATAGCCAAACATCAAAAGGATTGGCATATCTTCGTAGTATTTATTCCTCTCACGTTGCAGCGTCAAATCAGCAGTGTGCTGTGCGCTCATGACGATTTGCTGACTCGCCTTTAGCCACACCCCCGTGAAGAGGCTGACAACCGGTCACTATCTCTCTCTTTCTTTACCGAATGTGAAGGGAGGCAAGTCCTGCGGTAAAATCAGCGAAATTACACCGATTCAAGGAAAGGCATCCCGGCTCTGTTGCAGAAATGGAGGTTCCAAACTTGGGACATAACCTAACTAGCCCGATGAATCCGTGTGAGGGCATGATCAAGAACCTCAGCTTGGACACGATACAGTTATGCGAGAGAGAGGGTAAGCGCAAAATAAGCTGCGTTTGAGATTGTCATGTAGTTTAGGCGTTGAAATTCCATGCATCGCCCCCATCCACTCCACAAATTTCATTATGTGTGCATTAGAAGACTCCCTGTCACCAGATAATGAAAGATGACAGCCCTCTATAGTGGTGGCAGAATGTCTGAATAGGGGTCCAAAAAGTGGATAACGCGTCTGTTTGACCCTTGTGTAAATGTAATAATATGGGCAGGTTTACAGTTTATCCGGTTTGGATGGAGACTGGTGCGCTGCTGCATCAGCGGCATAGCTGAGGGCGTCAATGCACAGATTTTTTCACAACGAAACGAAATTGTCCATCATTTCAACATGATGGCACACGGGCGACATATCAGGAAAATGCCAGGAAAGCAATTTAGCGCAACCGTGGGGTTTTACCATTTCAGCACCATGGACGTGAACAGCAGCCGGTGGAGCGGTTTTACACAGGTTCCAAAGGATAGAGACTAGGATAAGGTTATTCATGCCTGGTGCAACTCTGAACAAAGCTTGAAATTACAAATATATAGTCTATATTGAAGCAGCCTACAGTTAGAGCTATTTTAATTAAGAAACCACATCCACAAGCCCAATACAAAGATAGCTTTGAAATGCATTATTTAACAGGCTCTGACTAAGAAAAGCTACATGATTTGATGATTCAGCTGGTTTTTAAGAAGACAACTATTTTGGTATGCTACAGAGGAATCACTTTACAATGGTTAAAACATTATGGTCTGATCATTCAAAGGCTTTGTTGAAGTTCACATTTCGATAACAGGACTATTACTTGTAGCTTAATATCATTTTATGTTAATATTTAAATATTGGATGTCAAATGCATGATGTAGCCTAGGACCTAAGATAGGCTACTCGGCCTATAGGTTACCAGTATATATTTTTATTTTTGCAACATTTACATAGTTTTGAGAAATACATGCAGATGGAGACCAGCTGTTGCTAGGCCTAGCCTAGGCTACTTTTCTCTATGTGTAAGCCTATATCCTACGATGGCTGATTTGAATGAAAAAATAGCAAGTCATCATCACTGGAAGAATGGGCTCAAAGATGGCTGCAGCCATAGAAAAGCGTGTGCAGACAAAGATGGAGCATCCACACGCTTCACTCTAATTCCTTAGATTATTTTACAACAGAGCGAGAAAGAACATGGACAAATCAATTTGTTCCATAATATGCTAGATGACACATACTCAATTGCATTACATTGCAAGACAATAATCAACAAACTATATGCTATGGCCTAGTCACAGAAATATTAAAGATGTGTTTTGGAAAGATGTTGGTAGTGAGCGTCTTAAACTGAGTTTGATAATGTGCCTTTTGATTTGTACATAGGAGGTGTTGTCTAGGGCCTATGTAGTCAATGGTGGTCTTCATAAGCCCACACAAGAAGGGCAGTTAGACCCTGCCAACACAGTGCACCAATTGGACCACTGGTTAATTTTCTCCTCTGCTGCTTAATGGGATGCAGTTTATATCCTCCTATGACTCTGGCCTGATTTAAAAGCTGTAATTTTAGTAATGGTATACGCTGGACTTTCTACGGGACGTAGTTGTGGATGCCAGCTCTGTGCTTTGTACCTCTGCAGCAAACAAGCACTCTTCTATTTGGCAGGCAATACTGGGTAAATAGTGGCTAAGTGTCCTTGAGCTGCCCATTGTTTATAGTACAATAGCACAACAATCTCTGCCATTACCTTACAGATCCTGAGGTGAAATTAAATGACAAGGTTATAATCAGGCGCCTGCATCCTTTACACAACATTGTCATTTTAGTATGAAGCTCTTTTCCCAAGACAGGCTGATTCTTCACTGGCTTTGATGATGCTTGGTGTAGCCTACTTCATCATCGGTTTGTGCTTTTGAGCACTCCTATTTGCATGTAGATTTCAATAGCTCTGATCCAGTGTCACTGATGATAGGTCCAATGCCATGATAATAATAATAAAACCATACCTACCAGACAGACCATATAAACAGGAAAGCAGTTTAAATCATGGTTTTAGAATAAATCAGGTGTAGGACAGGATCATGTCCTGAAAAAGCATTCTCATTAACACCACAGACAGCTTTGAGGTCCTATACCTCAACGTTACATGTAGTTTATTCTGCTTTGACAGACTAAAGCTTGCAGCAAGTTGTTTTGATGGGTTAGTGTCACTTTAATGTTCTCTGGAGGTATCTTCAAGGTTGTGTTTTCCTGTCACGCCCTTGGGCTTGTTAAAATGTAGAGACTGTGCCCAAGCTTTTAAGAACGGTTTGCTGTCTGCGAATACAATACATTCAGTTTTCTCTTGGAAATATTCTCCAATGTATTTATAAAACATTTAATTTCATATTAATTTTAGTGCCGCAAACCTGTCAAAAAAGATCTAGCTTATGATCAATACGTGAGGATTGGCTTCGTCAGAGGCTAGTTGTGGTGGATAGCAGCAGCGATTCACTATATATACAAAAGTATGTGGATACCCCTTCAAATAAACACTGGCAGTAGAATGGCCTTACTGAAGAGCTCAGTGACTTTCAACGTGGCACCGTCATAGGATGCCACCTTTCTAACAAGTCAGTTCATAAAATGTCTTCCCTGCTAGAGCTGCCCCAGTCAACTGTAAGTGGTGTTATTGTGAAGTGGAAACGTCTAGGAGCAACAACGGCTCAGCCGCGAAGTGGTGGGCCACACAAGCTCACACAATGGGACTGCCGAGTGCTGGGGCTGTTTTTCATGGTTTGGGCTAGGCCCCTTAGTTCCAGTGAAGGGACATCTTAACGCTACAGCATACAATTACATTCTAGACGATTCTGTGCTTCCACTTAGTGGCAACAGTTTCGGGAAGGCCCTTTCCTGTTTCAGCATGACAATGCGCCCATGCACAAAGCGAGGTCCATACAGAAATGTTTTGTTGAGATCATTCTGGAAGAACTTGACTGGCCCTGAACTCAACCCGACCTCAACCCCATTGAACACCTTTGGGATGAATTGGAACGCCGACTGTGAACCAGGCCTAGTCGCCCAACACCAGTGCCCGACCTCACTAATGTTCTTGTGGCTGAATGGAAGCAAGTCCAGCAGCAATGTTCCAACATCTAGTGGAAACCCTTCCCGAGTGGAGGCTGTTATAGCAGCAAAGGGGGGACCAACTTCATATTAATGCCTATGATTTTGGAATGAGATGTTCGTCGTGCAGGTGTCCACATACTGAGCCACATACGAGCAGGTGTCCACATACTAAGCCACATACGAGCAGGTGTCCACATACTGAACCACATACGAGCAGGTGTCGACTGAGCCTTTCCCCTCTGTCTCAAGAAGAGCTCTGCGAACTGCATAGAGAAATAAAATAACTGGAACTGACATCACCATTTGAAGGCGCCATTATTCTTTGTTTAAAGCCAAACATCCATTTAGAATACTGTGTATGAAATTCAAGCACACTTGTCTACCAAATGTGTGCCAACTAGGACTAATCTCAATATAAATGTATTCCGTCTATGAACAGGGGTCACCAATTCAGTTTAGTTACCATGATGGATGGGTGACTTTAATTTAACCAAGTAGCTATTGTGTCTGTTCTCTAAGAGACCTCCCAACCGCCATCCCCCCATTCCAGCTGTGACACCATCATAGCTAGCCTCACTGTCAGACACTGGCCATGTATGTGTGAGTTGAACCTACCCTTTGCTGTGAACAGATTGTGTAACCTAGTTGGGGGACAAAATTATGTTGGAATTTAAATGGTCATTTAGGTAAAAGGGTCTTCTTGATAAAAATGATAAATTACGTATATCAACAATGCTATGTAAACAGTTCCATAAAGGACTGCTTTTTACACCAAAATATATACATAATTTCCTCTCACTCTGGTAAAACATGCAAATTCTATGCAAATGAAACACAATGACTCACCTCTTATCATCCTCCCCTAAGAGGCCTTCTGGATTTAATTAATGTGCTAGAACAACTGGTTATATTTAGAGCTGAACTTCTTTTATGATATTTAATTTTTTATTTAGTCCTTCACTCCACATTCTTACTAATTGTTTTCTCTTTTTATTTCTATAATGTTGTTTTCTTTGTTGCTCAATTATCCTGTGATTTGATTGGAGTAATACATTACACACAGTAATTGTATGGAGCCATATGAACAGAGCTTTGTGTTTCGCTGCTAGTATGATGTTTTTGCTCTGGCAACGTCTTTTTTTTGTGAACAATTGTTTTTTATTGGGTCACAAGAGCAATACAATCATAATAATAACATGTTTTACTTACACACCCTCCCACCCACTCCAAACATACCTCTGGCTACTCTGCATAAATACGGCAACGCAGATTTCCTTGAGACCTGCAGCGTGCCAATGTTTCTATTTCAAAATGTGGCAATGTGATAAACACCCAGCTGCACCTGTGTGATTGTGTGAATAAGCTCGCAATCTGCTGGTGACATAACTGTGAGCTCAGTGTCTTCACACACCAGACAGCTGGCTGGCTTAGAGCCTTCAGTATGACAAGACTCATTTCTAATCCTCTGAAATGATGTACCAATATATTGCATGACATAATGTATACAGTATGTCCTTCCATAGGCTCCCTGTCTCCCCATCAGGCATAATTATCTTTTCCACTGCTTCCTCCTCCTTTCTCTTGGTGAGCTACTGAGCTGTCTATGATCAATGCTGCATTGGTAAATACCTTTTTAATGACCTAACGCTGAACATCATTATGCTCACTATGTGAGCTCACCATTAGTCTGGCAGTCAGGGCTAGTTTGGGAAATTCCAGACCTAGGGTGTATACTGGAACATTAATACATTGTGGGAGGCAACCCGTCCGTCTGAGAGGCTACGTCAAGGCTGGACCTCACAGCCTCCATTACCTAATGGGCATATTGGCTCCAATGACCTCCAAGTCTGTCGAACGGAACAGGCCTTAAACTCAAATTGTCTGTGACCATTGCTTTATGTTAGTTATGGGAGCCAACTAGTTTTAGGCCCCAGGCTAGGATCGCCATCACAATAGGTTAGCTTGGGAGAACACCTACAATACTCAACTACAGTAGTCCTGGCTGACATAGACAGGGTATCACAAGGCCTGGGCCAAACAGGCCGACAGCTCCATCAACGCAAGTCAAGTGTTCTATGATTCATACAGTAAAGTAAAAGAATCACAACAACACAATGAATGTTGAATACATTAGGTCATGCTCAACTATGTTTTACTGGAACATTAAAGGGTAGGTGAGATTTAGTTTTTACTCACCAAAGTAACAGCATAGTTTGGTCAAAAACCTTACCTATAACCACACTGTATAATAGTTATGTTTTGGGGTTTAGAAATATTTATGAACTTATTTGATATATTGTTTTGTAGATAGAACATCAACTCAAACATTCAATTAAGCAACCTTTTTCAAATGAATAGTGAAAACAACAGCAACAACCAATAATCACATCCATAGAATGAAGGTGGAGCAACAGCGGTGAGTAGTGCTCTTCTTCCAATGGCAGAAAGAGAAAGGCAGGTACAACCATCCCTTGGTTCTGCTGACACCTGAAATACGTTTTTTCCAGATACTAAGCACCAGAACAAGGCAGGAAATGAATGAGGGGAAATGACTTGTGTGCTGTCCGTCATTACCCATTTATTGACCAATGTTCTCTCACCATGATGATTTCCCCTCTCTCTTCAGGAGGCTGATGACCTACAGCAGAAGGCAGGCAGGGTCTTGGGTATCCCACAGTGCCAAGTAGTGTGGCTCAGGGCCAGTGGCACGAGAAGGCGACAGGAAATACATCCTGCCCCTGCCCCTGATCAGACAGAGAGACACAGAAGATAGAAATTAGACAAGTAATGTCTCTACCTGATGTATAGACAGATAGACAGAGCATGCTGCTGAACACAATACAAACTTACACAATACGTATGTTATATAGGCCTATATCTACATATCAGCCAAGATCTATTCATTGGGGTGCTGAAAAAAATCCTAGACAGTGTAGCCTACCTTGTTGCATGTTTAGGCCTCCTTATCTGGGCTGGGCCACCTCATGTGGGTAGGTATCCCCAGGTGGACAGGTATCCCCAGGTGGACAGGGGTCCCCAGGGGTAAGTTACTGCACTTATGATAAACAGAAATAGCGCATTTTTTACGTTGATAACTAATTTGAATAGGCCTACCAATGCACGTGCTTTGATAGCACATGGCTAGCTAGCTAACAAGCTCGACATTGTTAAAGGTTTACATACATATAGAGGTAAGACTGATCTAAAACGTAAAACGATTAAAGTGTATTGTCCGTTAGTGGGACACTACCCACTAGCTAGCTAGTTTCGTGTAAATGCTGCTGGGCAGCTATTTCGTATGTTTACATACTTCCTTACATATCCGGACTGGAGCAGATATTTAGCTAGCTATCCAACTTGGCTGCCGCCTGCATTGCTTTATTGGCTTGTGGAAACCGGTAAAACAAAACATAGGGTTGAAAATTAGATGCTTCCTCTTGCATTCTGACTAGCTAGGTAACTGTCATACCTTGGAGGACACATTTTCATACGAAATCCATCACATTTCCATGTTGGGGGATGGGCAGGTTTCGTGCCAGTTGTTCCAAGTATAACGTTAGCTCTACATTTTCATTTGAATTAAACCAATGGACTCACTTTGGCTGCGATTAGAATTTTCTAGGCCGGGCCGGGACTACATGGGCTGGATTGTGTTTACATTTCTAGAGGCTGTTTATAATGAGTGATGTTCTGTTGGACTGTACAGTGTAGTCACAGATATAAGGGTTCGTTACCAGTAGCTTTGGTGTAGTGAATCTAGTCCCAGGGCTGAGCAGACTGCATCCCCACAGGAGGGCCTTAGGAGAGGAGGCAGAAGGAGCTGATGCTGCTGCTGCTGCTGAGTCAAACACTGTGTCTGTCAGTCAGACCACCTGACCCTCTCCTCCTGTTCCCATTTATCCCTCTTTCTCAGGGGAGAGGGCCAGACAAAGTAAATAACCTCTGCAGACTGTGAAGATGGATCACATCAAAAGGATCATGCATTTAGGCCTATTTGTCAGGAGGAAATAGCCTACGTAATTCAATGGTTGACTAGTTGGTACGCTTAGGAAAGTGTACAATAATCCAATATTGCTCACCTACCTACTGGTATCAGCCTCTTTAGAAACAAGCTATATGTGTCCCTTTAGTTGGACATAATTTGCCACACATTTTGAGTGATTTAGCACGGCAGTATCACAGTTTAGTCATACTAGGCCTAGGCCTAATTCTGTGTGATTAGATCGCTATAGGCTAACGAAAGCCGTTTGTAATGCTGTTATGTGGGCAAACGTTGGGAGCATTAGTCAGACTTACATTTGACAATTTAGTAATTTAGCAGACACTCTTATTCAGAGTGACTTACAGTTAGTGCATTCATCTTAAGATAGCTAGAGGAGACAACCATTATCACAGTCGTAGTACCATGCATGTGTCAGTGTAATGCCTCTATTTGCAGGTTAATGAGGTGGGATTAGTGTAAACATCTGAAGAGCTAAATCAGCATTCTGGCACAGTGGCTTGGGCTGTGTGGGATGGGTGCTAAACAGCCATCCAAAATCTGGTTGGAGTTTTACTCTGTGCTTTGCTGTTGACCAACACCTAATTCTCAACCCAGTGTTCACAGTGTTTGCAGGTAGCCTAGCGGTTAGAGAAGTGTGTTTAGCACAGAGAAAACAACTTTGTTGTTGACAGAAACCCATTTTGCATGCCTAGTTCGATAACCTCACTATGAATGATATAGTTTATATGTTTTGTAAAAACTCCATGTGACCGAATTTGTGTAATTACTCAATTATCACCCCACCTCAGAACTCATGGACCGAGATATGTGTTCCAGGGTCTGCTGCTTTTTCCCTTGTTTATTGAGGCCTGTGCATTACCCCGGAATTCCACATTCTAGTTCCTGTATTTAGAGCTTGCACAGAAAACACATTGTTGCCATGCCTTGAGTAGGTGTTTTAGTGTGTAGTGGATTCACATGGCCATGTTACAAAGCTCTTATTCACTAACTTGTTTTGGTGTATACGGTTTTGTATTCCTGTGGGTCGTTGTGTGTGCAAGTTATTACATTTTCATGAACACGTAGACATTCTGTAGCAGCAAAAGGTGTCAGACCATGCATCTAGTGAGGAAATGGTGAATTTGTCCAGTCCTTGCCACACACACCTGTTCAAAATAGGGAGTGCTAGACTAGAAACTGAGGAATATGGTCTGACAAACCCTGAACAAAAGGCTTATCAGAGCAATCTTCTATCTACTTTCATTTTCCTTGTGTGTGACAAAAGAAAAATGTCCTCCATGAAAGAAAAGCTTTATTGAGAGATCCATCTGTGTTGGGTTGAGTCACTATAATCATCAGCGTTTGAAATATTTAATACCGTATGTACTTATAATCTGAGGGGATTGCAGCGCTGCCATGACAACAGATACACGGTAGAGCTCCCCACTCTTTGGTAAGTGCTCCACAGAGCACAGCGGCATCTGAGTGCTCCCTGTGGGGGACTGTAGGGCCGTATCTTATCTATTTGATGTCTCAAAAAAAAGAAACGTCAATAGTTCTCTAAAATGTTAGATATTATAGAGACATTTCTCATCTCCTTAAGCATTAAAACCCAACCAATCCTTTTGCCCCTCTGCCGCAGGCAATAAATCCCAGGACAGCGACATCGTAGAGATGGAGGAACTTCCTGTCCCTCAGAACATCAAGATCAGCAATATCACATGTGACTCCTTCAAGATTTGCTGGGACATGGAGCCCCGGGTCAAGGAGCGCATCACTCACTACTTCATCGACCTCAATAAGAAAGAGAACAAGAACTCCAACAAGTTCAAACACAAGGTAACCTATTACCATACACACAACAACAGCAGTTTATAATACAATCAAATGTATTTATAAAGCCCTTTTCACATCAGCAGTTGTCACAAAGTTATTAAGATATCCAGCCTAAACCCCTTACTAGCTCTGACTTTTCTGACTACGTTAGTTACTACTTTAATGAGAAAAAATGGACTTACTATGACTGTGGAATGTGGTTGTCCCACCTTGCTATCTTAAGATGAATGTACTAATTAAGTCGCTCTGGATAAGAGCGTCTGCTAAATTACTAAAATCTAAATGTAACAAAGGACAGATAACCTTTTACCAGAGCTCAGAAGCAGAACTGACACTCCCACACACTAACACCAGGGAACCTTTTGTATTCTAACATATATCACAGCGCTAGCAGAGACTAATTGCACAAATATGGCTGCTGTTTTAGCCTTTAATCTAATGGAAGATTTTGCAGATCTATTTCATCAGTCTCCCAGCTCCTATCCACATTCTGGGTGTAGTGAACATAAAAGCTCCCCAAAGGAAGTGTTTTTCTTCCCATTCTCTGTGTGAACATAGATGCATTTATTTTCATTACAGCGCGCAGGGCCAAAGTTGTGCCCTTAATGTACTGCTGTTGTCGCTACACAGCGCTGCTCCTGGGCCTTTAACACTAAGCAGTGTATTTATGCAGATTTTGTGTTTTGGTGTGTGCGTGGCATTCAAATATACTGTATCAATAGTGAGGAGGCCACTCTGATATGTTACTTGTGCAGCTGAACGGTGAATAACGTGTTTATTCAGATTTTGTGTTTTGAGTTTAAGCTCTGTCTGTCGGTGTCCCTGTCCAGGATGTCCCCACTAAGCTGGTGGCGAAGGCAGTGCCTCTGCCCATGACGGTGAGGGGTCACTGGTTCCTCAGCCCGCGTACAGAGTACACCGTGGCCGTCCAGACTGCCTCCAAACAGAGTGACGGAGACTACGCCGTGTCAGAGTGGAGCGAGATCATCGAGTTCACCACCGCCGGTAAGGCAGGGGGCAGGAGAGGGACAGGGAAACAAAGCTTTTTTTTTAGGCCTATCCCTAAAACCAAAAATACATGGCTAATGGCTAATCCTAACCCTTGTTTCCAGATTATTCCACGGTGCATCTAACCCAGCTGCTGGAGAAGGCTGAGGTCATCACAGGCAGGATGCTGCGCTTCTCTGTGTTCTACAGGAACCAAAACAAAGAGTACTTTGACCAGGCCAGGTACGTTCAAACGTCTACACAACTGCCCTGACAGCCAGCACAGTTTTATTCTGACGTTATGATACTGTATGTTAAAAATGTAAAATACAGCGAAATCACATAATATAGTACGTTACCCTTTTATGTACCTCCTTCCCTTTTATCTGAAATTGGCATATGCTTTTCTCAAAGCTCAACGGCAGTGATTCAGATGTTATGGTTTGATTAATTGCTTTATATACTCCGTTATGATAGGCTGTGCATGTGTAGGCCTAGTTCTGTATTTGGGAGTTAGTCTAAGCTCAACAGAAAGGTATTATTGCAAAATAGTGTCTCCAAATCCATTCAAAAACTCTGCTTACATTGCATCATACAAAAAGTAAAGTACCTGGGTTAGCAAATTATATTTGGGTTAAACAGAAGTTCCAGGTATTTGTTTACTTATAGGATTTGCTGCATTCTAAACTGGTAACATGGTCAGGAAACCTCTGAATTACTATTTTATAAAAACAGCAGCTTGCACAAGCTAAGTATAATTTTTGGGGTTCCCCATTTGCATATGTTGCTGGTACAAATGACCTCCCCAATGACTGCGTGCGTTGGACCAAAGTCTTAAAACGTTGCAGCTTTAATTGCTGGAATACATGAAGAAAAAGTGTTGTGCCTGGAGCAGCAAAGCCTTTTAAAGTATATTCTGATGAAAGACGGCGCTGAGTGTGATGCAAGCACCTGACTGGAAAGCAAGATCGAAAGAGAAAAAGAGAGAGAGAGAAACAGAGAGGAGAGAAGACTGGTGTATTTTTAGTTGTTTGCTGATGTGTTAAGCGATTATGTATTCTTTCTTCTTCGGAGTTAAGAGCCTTTTTCTGTTCTCTAGTTTTATCTGGTCTTGTTTTCCTTTCTCTGTGCTGTAGCATGGTGAAAAACTATACAGAAACGGCTTCATCTCTCGGAGAATACAGCCAAGGACAGTAAAATGAGGCCTTTGCTATGATGACCTGGATGGGACCTTAATAATTAGATAGTTACCATGACAAAGAGACAATTATGGTTATAATGACAACCTTTTAAAGTGTTACCATTGTAATTACGCCAATAATTGAAGCCTTTGGAGCTCAGATTTGCATCATAGGATATCTGACTGCCAATTTAAACCTCAGAAGGTGCTTTCATATTTCTGCTAGTTGTACAATCCATGTCTGTCTGTTTGTTTTTGTCTGAGTTCTGTCTAGGGGGCAAAGAAATGTGTGTTTGACAGTGAGAACTAGAGGAGCAATTCGTTTTTTATACTAGATTAACTAGATTAAATTGATTAGATCTGTCTTTTTACTCATTGTTTCCGAACTGCAGCCTTTCTGAATACGTTGTTTGCATTGTCGAGACACATTGACAAGATTTCAATAGGATCCAACTGCTACCCAAATCCCTGGCTGTATTGATGATGTATTGTAATAACCTGTAGTATAGTGATTACTCTGACAGTTGTACATGTCTCCTCTCCAGGGAGGTGCATGGGAATTGCATGCTGCCAGCAGTGAAGGACAACAGTGGAAGCCATGGCTCACCTATCAGCGGGAAGCTGGAGGGCCTCTACTTCAGCTGCAACACAGAGTTCAACACAGGCAAGCCCCCCCAGGACTCCCCCTACGGCCGCACACGCTTTGAGATTCAGGCTGAGACCCTGTTCAACCCCAAGACTAACCTCTACTTCGGGGACTTCTACTGCATGTACACGGCCTACCACTACGTCATCCTAGTGCTGGCCCCACAGGGCTCGCCCGGCGATGACTTCTGTAAGGCAAGGCTTCAAGCTCTCGACATCACCAATAACCACTTCCTGACTTGCACGGTGGACGAGGAGGCGGGTGACGGGGCGCTGGTGTTCCGGCACGCCCAGGATGTAATCCTGGAGGTGATCTACACGGAGCCCGTGGACCTGGCACTGGGCACGGTGGCAGAGATCAGTGGGCACCAGCTCATGAGCCTGTCTACCGTCAACGCCAAGAAGGACCCCAGCTGCAAGACCTGCAACATCAGCGTGGGGCGCTAGTGGGAGACTGGACTGGACTGCACCTGTGCTACAAAGACGTACACACATACACACAACCCCAACCTTTACACACCTCTATATCCACAAAGGACCAACCTCCCAAAACATGATTATTGCAGGAGAGGGACCCAGACTGTGAAATAAATTTAACAACAGAGTAGGGTGCTAGAATTCCTCTTCCGTTAGCATACACACATACACATACAAATACACACATACAAATACACATACACACATACAAATACACACACACATCAACCATTCTCCTTTTCATCCTCATAGGAACCACCCTCCCAAAAGTGTGGCATACTATTCATCCTTCCCACTATTCACATCACTAGAGAAACCATGCGAAAGAGGGAGACGCCCCAACTGAAAGATCTACAGCTAAAGTGTGGGACCCTAACAACCCTTGGTCATCATCATACAAACCCTGCACTACACGCAACACTGACTGATCCCTTTAAGTGTTCTAACCAAACATTGTTCCGTGCATGTATTCACACAGCTCTCCTGCTGTTTTATCAAAGGTCTCCTTCTCCCTTTGACCTCTTCTAATTTTCTGTTGTTCACTCCAGTCCAGGTAGACAGATCACTCCAGTCCAGGTAGACAGATCACTCCAGTCCAGGTAGACAGATCACTCCAGTCCAGGTAGACAGATCACTCCAGTCCAGGTAGACAGATCACTCCAGTCCAGGTAGACAGATCACTCCAGTCCAGGTAGACAGATCACTCCCGTCCAGGTAGACAGATCACTCCAGTCCAGGTAGACAGATGATTGTGTTCCGGTTTTTCCGTCTCTCCTGGAAGGCGCTAGTTTGGTTTTACATCTCTCTCTCTATCGGCAGAGACTGGTACTAATTTAGGGCTGCAGTGTCATCATCTTCATGCCAAAGGTAACACAAAAGGACATAACCTGCTGTAGAATAACAATACTGTTGCAACAGCCACTAAAAAGCATATTAACTCGGTGATCAAGTTGAACTACTTGGTAACCATTAAGAGCATGAAGATTTTGAAAACTGAGTCTAACTGTCAGTTCCTCTACCATAGCTACCTTTTTGCAATGCTATGTTTTACTTATTCTAGTTATAAGAAAACCATAAACTGTGTTTAGTAAAGTAAATGTGAAAAAATATTTATTTTTGACTGATATATACACATATATAAACCAGAAGTGCACAATGTGAAGAGCTCTGATCCTGGTAATTTCTGGATGAAAAACATGAAAAGGAGTAAACATAGATTTGACTGCAGGAGTAACTTGCACTATTGCCAACATTCACACATTTTGTTTTTCTTCAAGGTAATGTAGAACTTGAATTGCCACAATTAATCATATCAACTATGAACTATTACATATCATAGTACAATGTGGGACTAAAAACTGATTGACATGCACAAACATTCTACAGGATTGTCGGATTGTGTATTTGGATGACATATCCTCCTTGCCAAGATTGCACTTTTCAAAGCGCAGCATTTTAACATAGTAGACCACGTACGTAACCTGTTATACCGACATTAGTTTGGCGAGAACAAAATGCAAGTAACAATAAAGTGCCATAAAATAGCTTAGAAATTGATAACATTTATCTAACATCAACTGTGATATATATTTGTTCTCTTTGTTCCTTCAAATTAAAGTGTTACACGCGCTACATCAGTTGCATAAAATATTATAAAGTTGCATAACATTTTTTTTATTTTTTTCAATGAATAACAAAGGACTTGTTAAGGGACTAAAAATAACTGGATGTTGCCCAGCAACTCTCGGATCATCTTGCCATCACTCTTAACCAAAGTG
Organism: Thymallus thymallus; assembly: GCA_023634145.1. Taxonomy (NCBI): domain Eukaryota; kingdom Metazoa; phylum Chordata; class Actinopteri; order Salmoniformes; family Salmonidae; genus Thymallus; species Thymallus thymallus. The sequence goes on along the minus strand of CM042389.1, from coordinate 13,913,195 downwards.
AGTCAGTCAACATCAAACTCATTTAAAGTGCATCACCATGTAAGCATCGCATGAAACATGACCAGAAGTACCGGTATCTCACTTTGAAATTGTGTTCTGAAAAAAATGTATCCTATAAGTGAGCAAAAAAAAAACTGTTTCAAAATAAAAGTCCCACTGTGAGGGAGGCTCAGACAGTCTTCGGAGTATCCCGTTTACTGAGCAGGACTTCCAGCAAGCGGAGTTTAGCTTTTATGTTCTTGTAGTCGCAGTACTCTTCTGCCATGGGCCCGCGGTCCTCTTTCTGGGCAGCCCTTTAAAGACAAGGAAGACATACAAACTTAACATTTCAGACAAGCTGCGGCTTTCATTACTGGTATAGTCCCTGTGTTGCCTTATTCAGATAACTTTGTACAGTGAGTATTGTAATCAGAACATTTTATTTTACTTTCAAAACCCGCTACATGTACAAAAGATGTGTATAGTTCAGAGCCGTTGTCTCCATCTCGCCATCTCTCCCAAGTACTTCTTTGTGTCGTGTTAACGTGAGTAAATGTGCATTACGCTGTTGTCATTCTGCTGACATTTTTTTTGGTGGATGTTTTATTTTATTTTTCACAAGGCTTTGTTGAACTATGAAAACCAAATGTTCCAGTTTATTAAAAGAAAATTAAAGGAAAAGCAAACAGTGAAGTGTAACGAGTCTTACCGGCCGGTCTGTATGTAGAAGTGGTCCTCAAAGTCTCGGAGAGCTGAACGGAGTCTCTTCTTCTCTGCTCTAGTCACCCTCAGCTGCTCCAGTAACTCTGACCTACAGTACCATAGGAGGGGTCAGGGAGAGGACTGAATACATACAGCAAGGTCTAAACACTTGACTTGCCCAATCCCAAATCAACCCCTATGCACTAGCAAGAGAAGTTGCACCGTGGGCGGGCATACCTTGATGCCTCGTGCAGTGTTGCCGTGGTGACGCTGGGTGGCTGTAGACCTTTGATCTCCTCCAGAGGTGACACGAGAGGCATGTTGGCCACCTCATTATGCGGCAGACGCAGTGACTCTTCGGAAGACACACAGCGCAGCGCTGTATGAGGTAGCCAGGGGCTGTCCTTCACACACTCTTCATCAGAACCCTCCTCTTCCTCCTGTAGGGAAACAGAAACACTGAGGCTGAGAGACTGTGTGTGTGTGTGTGTGTGTGTGTGTGTGTGTGTGTGTGTGTGTGTGTGTGTGTGTGTGTGTGTGTGTGTGTGTGTGAGAGAGACTCACTATGGTGGTGATGACAGGGATGGTGGTGGGGGGACACAGGAGCTGCTGTTTGACCTGGTGGTAGTGATCATAGAAAGGCTTCATCAGAGTCTTCTCCTGTCTGGTGCTCTGAAACCACACACACGCACACGGTCAAAAAACAAACAATCAAAACAATATGCAATTGTCATTGAGAAGCTACACAAAATAGGACATTTACAAGGAACAATGGGCAGTCTTACCGGTCGTCCATACAGGCTCTCAAAGTAGAGCAGACACTTCTGCAGGGTGACCTTCTCCACAGCCATCTGAGCCGGAGTCATCTCCTGCAGGAACACACCAGTGGTAATACAGTCAGACACCAGGCCGGAACCAAACAATAATACACCACACCAGAGTTACACTGACAGAATAACACCCACAGCTAATCAAGAGTAGCCTAATCTTGGTATGAGAATAGGTCCTTTCATAGTACATTTCCATCGTATTACCTGGTAATTCACTATGGCGTTTTACCTTGATGTTATCTGGCAGTCCCTCCTCCTCTCGTTTCTCCATCAGTCTCTTGATCAAGCTATCGACGGTCTCCTCCAGGGAGGGTTTGTTGTTACTGTTCTGGTAGTGCTCCATCGCCCCCTGGGGGTCACTGGTGGACCTGCATGGCCCTGTGTTCCCCCCTCTCTGCTGCTCTCTGATCCCCTCTGCACACTGTTTCAGCTTCAGCTCTACACAGACACAGAGGTTCCATTTGATAATATAGAACACCCATACAAATATCAATATAGATTCAGAATTCAGAATGTCCCTCCTCCAGAAAGAGAAAATATCAAAATGGCATAAATAATGAACATGAACAACATTATACAGCCACCAGATGGTGTGTCTTGGTGTTACATTCTTTCGCCTCAGCAGCTACTCACACAGGTGTTTCTAAACGCATCTGATTGCACCTCGTCAAGGACTCACCTTTGAGCTGCTTTCGAGACTTGGTGAGGTCCCTCATCAGTCTAGACACCTCAGGATGGGCAGTCCTATCATTGTGTGCTGGCTGTCACAGAAAAACAACACACACCTCATGAATATATTACACATAGAAAAAAAGTATGTTGATCATACTGTCTCTGGCAATCTATATCCTATCGTTGTTATCAGTCTATAAACACTAGGTGGCGCCACACTAAATTAATGCACTATACTGGATGAAGAAGTACAGCCCTGGAAAAGACAGACATGTAATAGTTGAAAACATCCAGTAGGTGAAGTCTTGTCCTTGAATCGGATTACAGTTTTTCTCAATCGCCTACATGCAATTTCTGGACCTGTGTTGAACGTATCTATAGCAAAACAGCAAATGCTTAAATACATCAAATGCTTAAATACATTTAGAGAACTTCTGATCATTGTTTGCCTGAGCACCTGATTTGCATCTTTTAGACCACCTTTTGCAAAACTTTCAATCATCAGTGGGGGAAAAAACTGTGTTAAGTGTTCTGTTCACAGAATATAACACATTGTTTTCTGTTCACAGAATATAACACATTGTTTTCTGTTCACAGAATATAACACATTGTTTTCTGTTCACATAATATAACACATTGTTTTCTCTTCATATAATATAACACATTGTTTTCTGTTCACAGAATATAACACAGTTTTCTGTTCACAGAATATAATACATTGTTTTCATCAGAAGAGAAATGTGTGTAATTATGTTCACTGTCTCTGCAAACAATATCAGGAATAATATTTTATTTGATGTATATGACATTGCTTGGTGAAATATGCATAAAGGGAGAGTAATTGCCCATAATTCTGCACCTTTATAGCTTAACCTTTTGAAAATCGACAACATTGTTCCAAAAAATTTAATTCAGTTTCCAGACCAACAACTTCCTCCTAAGGCTGTGTGCAGCTGGCTATTGGGCTGAGTTGACGCTTTAGAAAAGAAAACTGAAGTAAAGTCTGGTTCTCACCCCCAGACAGCTGAGACAGAGACACAGAGACACAGAGACACAGAGAGAGAGACACAGAGAGACACAGAGAGACACAGAGAGAGAGAGAGAGAGAGAGAGAGAGAGAGAGAGAGAGAACCAGGTTTGAACCAGTCTAAACTGGCCTGGCATAGAGGGAAAGGAGATATAACTGTCTGTGGCTTTGATTATTTGACTCAGCAGGAGGATATACATTCCTTTGTCTTTAGGAGACAGTCTGTACTAAAACCCTCATCAGTCAAACCATGGATTAATTCAGAAACTAAAAGGTTGGGCTCTGGGCTATAATGGGGTTGTAAATAATGTTTCATGGTTTTACTGTCTCACCCTGTACTGTTGTTCTTGCTCAAAGTGCTCCTCGAAGCGTCTGATCCTCTTCTTCAGGTTCTGGATGTGTCTGTTGAGCATCGTGACCGATTGGACCTTGTTAGCACCCTCTGCTGGTTCAGTCCTCACTGTGTAGTGAGCCCTGGGGAGGGAGGGAGAGCTAGGATGGTAAGTTCCCATGATTATCCATCAGGGAAAGGAAAGGGGGATACTAGTCAGTACAACTGAATGCATTCTGCATTTAACCCAACCCCTCTGAATCAGAGAGGTGATTATTATATACTGTACAAACACATCCAGCAACACCACACACACACAAAGTGCACATAACACACAACACTTGGACACAGTCTCATACATCCTGATGTGTTGTGAGCAGGGTGGGGAGGGGGCTGTTTCAGGGTCCGTGTTGAAGCGTTGGCCCTGGCTGAGGTTGTGGCTGCGGGGGGACGGTACGGGACAGTCACCCGCTGCGAGGCGCTGGAGAAGAGGACTGTGACCAGGGGTCATCAGACACTCACTGCTACTCCCATCAGAGAGAGACACGGACGGCCTTTGGACTGGACTGGCTTCTGACAGAGAGGAGAGGGAGGAGGGAGAGAGACAACAGGGGTCAAAGTACAGAAATTAAGTGAAAACTAACAGGTTTGAAATGATAAAAAAGCTAGCCGTGTAATTGTGCACCTGTCCTACTATTCCAACACAACTGCATTTCACTTTGGTCCTTTGTAGCTCAGTTGATTTTACCTTTATTTAACTAGGCAAGTCAGTTAAGAATAAATTCTTATTTACAATGATGGCCTACACTGGCCAAACCCGGACTACACTGGGCCAATTGTGCGCCACCCTATGGGACTCCCAATCACGGCCGGTTGTGATACAGCCTGGAATAGGACCAGGGTGTCTGTAGTGACGCCTCTAGCACTGAGATGCAATGCCTTAGACCGCTGCGCCACTTGGGAGCCAAAGTGATAGAGTTGATAGAGCATGTTGTCAAGGGTAGTGGGTTCGATTTCTAGGAACACCCATACGTAAAATGTATGCATGCATGACTGTAAGTCGCTTTGGATAAAAGTGTCTGCTAAATGGCATATATTATATTATACACTGAGTGTACAAAACATTAGGAACTCTTGTTCTTTCCATGACCAGGTGAAAGCTATGATCCCTTATTGATGTCACATGTTAAATCCACCCCAAGCAGTGTAGATGAAGGGACGGAGACAGGATTATTAAGCCCTAAGACAAGTGAGACATGGATTGTGTATGTGTGCCATTCAGAGGGTGAATGGGCAAGACATAAGATTGAAGTGCCTTTGAACAGGGTATGGTAGTAGGTGCCTGGCACACCGGTTTTAGCGCGTCAAGAACTGCGACGCTGCTGGGTTTTTCACGCTCAACAGTTTCCCATGTGTATCAAGAATTGTCCACCACCGAAAGTGTGGGAAGCATTGGAGTCAACGTTGGTCCAGAATTCCTGTACAACTCAATATTAGGAAGGTGTTCTTAATGTTTTGTACACTCAGTGTATATTACTTCATATCCAGAACATAGTCCAAATATATCAGCCCGTATACACGCACAATGGCTCGTATTCACAAAGCGTCTCAGAGTAGGAGTGCTGGTCTAGGATCAGCCACCCCCCCTTTATTCATTATGATTTAAAAAACAAAACTGATCATAGACGAACACTCTTTCACGCTTTGTGAATATGGGCCAATGCTCCTACTGTATCTATAGCATCCTGCTGCATCGTGACTTGACTAGCAAGCATGAGACACACCCACCCAAAGCGAATACTGATACAGCTTATATCATCCATAAGGCTGATGCTAACCATAACACTAACGAAGAGACGCAATTGATTCACTTAAACAAGCACTATATATATCATATTGTACAAGATATCACACAGTACAAGAATAACAAAGACGATCACAAGGAGATGAGGGTTGATCAATGAAAAGGAGGGAGAGGGAAGGTGCTGTTCTCCTACCTGTCAGTGAGGTGCTGATGATTTCCTGTTCCTGCTTTGGGAGGGAGTGGAGATTTGGGGTTAGGCTCTGGTAGACCTTGGTACAAGAGGGGTGTTCTAGGTTCTCCTGGGGGGTTCCGGGGGGCGAGGGGCACAGCTCAGCCTCCAGGGCTTGCTGCTTGAGGGAGGGGCTCTGGAAACAGAAGCAAAACATGTCTTCAGAATGAGGGGTCTGGGGGAGGGTGCTGATTCACTGTCTGGGGTTAAGAGGTTGGAGAAGGTGGCTAGCGAAAGCCTAATGCTGGCCCTGGGCTTGTCCTGAGGGGAAGTGATCCTGTGTTGTGTCCGTGTGCCTCACACCTCCGTTATCAAAGAGACGGGACGTCTGCGGTCACGTAATGGGGCTCGTCTCAGTTCTGCTCTCTCCTAGGTTTCCTCAGACCTGGAGCCACATGTGATTCCAGTTGTTAGATCCCTGTATGTGTGACAGCGTTCTCCGGTTCCTCAGAACGGTGAGATCCCTTCGGGAAAAGGCGTTCCGTGATTTCTCGCGTAGTATCACTGTGTGTTCTCCTTATCAGTCCTCGGTTCCCTGATTCAATGTGTTTTCCCTGTTTTTCCGGTCTGTCTGCTTTCCCAGGGATCCTTCTGCTGCTCCTGCGCTTCTCCACATGGATTATTCATAGCGCCAGGGAAACGTCGGGAAAACCACGCATGTGGGAATATGATGTGTGTGTGTGTGTGTGGGGGGGGGGCGTCACCGTGGTAACGTTTTGAGGCTGAGCATTCTAATTGGAGAACAGGGAGGCTGACGTTGTTAGCTCAGCAGCAGTGGTGAGTCGACATGGATTGTTCTGTCAGCAGCAGTACTATGATAAAATGGCTTTTTATGCATAAACATGGTCTAGGCTGGGGAATAGAGGGAAAAGGGGGTTCATTCAATTTCGTTTGACATCATGATTTGGTTATGTTCTAGCCCCTGCCTCTCGCTGTGTGCGTCAGAGAGGAGAAAGAGGAGAGGGAGGGGGCTGTTACACACGCACGCACACATACGCACACACACAAACGCTAACACACACTAACCTGTATGGACACACACTAGCCATAAGCCAATGCAAAAGTATTCTACTTGAGAAATAATATACTGTAGTATGAATAAAAAATACCCATATCTATAATTAACTCACCATCTAACTGAAATGAACAATTATATTCTGAGCCATTCAAAAATACCCATACATCAACATGTTTTTGTTGTTGTATTTGACCGATATGCATGTCAGTCTTCTCATCGTAAATGATAAGATGTAGCTTGATATACTGTCTCATGTCATAAATTAAATACTATGTTGACTTTCAGAGGATATAGTTACCTTCTCAGAGTCAGACAGTTTTATTCCCTCGGTCATCTGTAATCGGGTCATGCTGAAAATTAAACATTTTACATTGAAAGAAAATAGTAAATAAATAAAAATGTTATATGATTGCATTTGTTACAGGTCAGAATGAGGACATTAATCTAATCTAATCTTTAATGGGATATCATAATATCTGACTATCATAAGAGGTTTTGACGAAGGATGCGTTTACACAGGCAGACAATTTAGATATTTTTTTCACTAATTGGTCTTTTGACCAATCAGATCAGCTTTGAAAAAGGTCTGATGTGAAAAGATCTGATGTGATTGGTCAAAAGAACAATTAGTGGAAAAAAATACAGCCAAATGCAGCCAAAGAGCCCTGGGTGATAAAAAACACATCATGCTTTTCAATTAATGGTGATGGCTACAATTTAAATCAATGAAGAATCTAGTTCCATACAATAACAATTAGTTAAATCAATGAAGCATTTAGCTGCATTTAGCAGCAGTACATTATAGGCAGCGCTGTGCCACCCTGCCAAGTGCTGGGTAAGTGTGTGTTACACGTGACTAGATATGACTGCCATTATTTGGACTGGAATCATACCCGAGTCATGACTGTAGGCACTGCTGTGTTCTGGTAACCTACTTCTGAGCTCAGCTAGTGGAAAGAATCTGAGCTGCAGGACACTAATGCTGAATTCAAAACAACATACAGAGAAAAAGGCATAGCCACAGATTTGTCTGGCTGGTCCTAATTTAGAACTCCTGTTTCTACACAATTATGTCTGACCTAGCTACAATTGTTGTAGCCTTGTCATTAGTTTTTATTGGTTATTGCTTTTGAAGCGCTTTGAGATTTTGTCTGTAATGAAAAGCGCTATAGAAGTTGAATACATTATTATGTGTCCTTTGATTCTTAACATCAGTTAATACCTATTTAGTTAAGTGGGCAAATAATATATTAATAATGAGGGATAATGCTTCAGAAACTGAATACATTATTTACGGTTGTCTTGTAGAATTGCTAGTTTGGTAGCTAGGTCCATCATTTGGAATCTTGGTCCTAAGTTTGCTGTACCTACTATGACATCATACAGGTTTTCTCTTATGCATGTCAATGGATGTGTCGATGTAATCGGGGGAAAAAAAGTGTTAAACTTGTGTCGACTTCGACAGTCCAGGTATGGAGATCATGGGTTTCTGTGGACTCTTCAGGTGCCAAGAACATGGGTTTTTGTGGACTCTTCAGGTGCCAAGATCATAGGTTTCTGTGGACTCTTCAGGTGCCAAGATCATGGGTTTCTGTGGACTCTTCAGTTTCCATAAGTCACAGGAGAGTCATAAGAATAGGAAGACAAATCAGAGCAAAAGGGAAATGGAGAAGAGGACACATTCATGTCCACTGCAAAGACAAACTGGAGGAAGCAATTCCTTGAAGACATTGATGCACATTTGATGGTCCAGAAGAGATAGGACCGGTTGAGAGAGCTGCTGATATCACAGGTGGCTGGAGGCACCTGGTGTGTGACCCTGCACCTGCAGAAAGATGGACCTGGATGCCTGTCTTCCTCAGGCTTCAGGAACCTCATGAGGGACTTAACAAAATAAATCCAGGCATCAGACTGAAAAGGCCTCGGAGTCTGTTGTGGGCTGAGGGGTGTGAGGTCCTCCACCCCTGGGGATGCCTGCCCACCTACCTTCAGGACATTGCCCAAGCAAGACCCTGCCCACCTCCTGCTGTGGGCAATCAGGCTGATCTTAAGAGCGAGGAGCCATGGTCACATGGTGAAAGCAGATCAGTGTTGGATCCCAGACCTGTTGGAGGATGTACCTGTCATTTAGGGGCCTACCTTCCACTGCCCTCATCTCATCCAACAAAACTATTACCCCCATCATTCAGGGGTCTGCCATCATCTCACCCAACAAAACTGTTACCCCCATCGTTCAGGGGTCTGCCCTCATCTCACCCAACAAAGATGTTACCCCTATCATTCAGGGGTCTGCCCTCATCTCACCCAACAAAGCTGAGGGATAGAGTAGAGGGATCAGTACAGCTGCCACTTCTTTCTCTCCTCACCATCACAGAACCACTAACACTAGCAGCAGAGATACCACCGTTCTGTAGCTGTTGCTTCTGGCCTTCATCTATTTGTATTTTTTAAATCATCTGTTTGTTTTAAACATGATTGTGAAAAAGTGGTTCAGTTAAGGCTTCTTTTGAAGCACACCATTGAAATGTGATAGTACATTTTTTTATACCATATGAGTCATTACAGCCAATCACTAGAGAAGACTTGTCTCGATTTGATTGGACAATAGGCTTAGTGATGTCTGTGAATCAGCAAGTAAACAAATGCTAGCAGACAGCAGTGAGAGAATATGTGCCTTATTCCCTAAATCATTACCAAAATAACTTACTCCTACTTACTCTACTGTATTGGCCACTCCCTCAGCCCTTGCATGTGATTGATATTACTATGAAAGTAATATCTCTTTTGACACAAATATAATTGGGTCTTCCCTTAAAGCCTTGTACCTGTCTTTGTGCTGGTCTTGGTTCTGGGTGTCCTGAGCATGCCAGCTCACTGCTACACACCTGGAGCGCTCAGAGCTGGAGGGGTCATGATCCTAAAACCCAATATGTCTTTATCAATAGACTGTATACACAGACACATCAAATGAAACATACTGTACCATTTTGTACTCTGAGAATATTGACATAAATTATTGCTGCAATTTACCCATTGTGACCAATTCATATGGTCGCTTCTGCTCATTAGCTAGTTTTTTCTTTCTATAGACTACTTCATATGGAGCCGTGTTGCACGTCATAATGACAAGGTGGTTTAGAAATAGCTCTGGATGTGTGAAGATGTTAACATCTAGGCTATCACTGAATAATATACAGGGGTAAATACATGTATACACTTAAAGTGTGTTGAGCTGAGGGTGAATAACCAAACGTTTGTTTTGCATTGGGGAGAGAGAGAGAGAGAGAGAGAGAGAGAGAGAGAGAGAGAGAGAGAGAGAGAGAGAGAGAGAGAGAGAGAGAGAGAGAGAGAGAGAGAGAGAGAGAGAGAGAGAGAGAGAGAGAGAGAGAGAGAGAGAGAGAGAGAGAGAGAGAGAGAGAGAGAGAGAGAGAGAGAGAGAGAGAGAGAGAGAGAGAGAGAGAGAGAGAGAGAGAGGAGAGAGAGAGAGAGAGAGAGAGAGAGAGAGAGGAGAGAGAGAGAGAGAGAGAGAGAGAGAGAGAGAGAGAGAGGAGAGAGAGAGAGAGAGAGACACACACACACCTGGTAATAGTCTTCATAACTGTGGTCCACGAGTCCACAGATGGCTAAAGGGGTTGTGCCCTTATCCTTCTCTTCTTCCTCTTCCTCCTTTATGCTAGAGGAGGTGGCTGGGTCTTCCTCCTGTTGTGACCTTGTCCTGCTCAGGAAGAAATATCCAAGCTGAAGTGCATTCCTCAATACTTTTACAAACAGCCTGTCTACTATAACGACTTGAGCAGGCAGGTTAAGGTGGATCACCTTGATCTTCTCAATAAGGACATCACAATGAAGCATTAATGAATGAATAAACTGTAAAGTAAGTGAACAGATGCAGGAGTCATATGGGGCAGACTGACTAACCAACATCATTTTCAACACCCCAGGGACTCTGGGACAGAGAGGGGTAAGTTCAGGAGGTATGCAGGACGGGCCTCAGCACCACAGAGACCCACCTTCCCCTGGGACATCCAGGATCCTCCTCCTCCTGTTGGCTAGGCTCCCCAGCTGATCCAGGATCTTCCTCCTCCTGTTGGCTAGGCTCCCTAGCTGATCCAGGATCCTCCTCCTCCTGTTGGCTAGGCTCCCGAGCTGATCCAGGATCCTCCTCCTCCTGTTGGCTAGGCTCCCCAGCTGATCCAGGATCTTCCTCCTCCTGTTGGCTAGGCTCCCCAGCTGATCCAGGATCCTCCTCCTCCTGTTGGCTAGGCTCCCCAGCTGATCCAGGATCCTCCTCCTCCTGTTGGCTAGGCTCCCCAGCTGATCCAGGATCTTCCTCCTCCTGTTGGCTAGGCTCCCCAGCTGATCCAGGATCCTCCTCCTCCTCCTCCTGTTGGCTAGGCTCCCCAGCTGGTCCAGGATGAGCGGAGCAGGTGAGAACACAGCCAGGCTCTCCATCCACAACATCCTCCAACAGGTCTGGGATCAGGTGGTGTGTGTGGATGGTGCGTTCCGAGCCAATGTCCAAGGTCTCAGGACTACACAGAGGGGGATCATACAAGTGCAATGTTAAAGTTACGAGTGATATTTGTGTTTAGTTGGAAGACATAATGCTTATTATTGTTCCCTTTTCTTCCAATAGTAGCCAAAATAATATACATTGTGCAAATTTGAGTAACAGGTTCAAGCACGGACAACAGTATTCTGAAGATCCACTTTAATTAGGCTAAATTAAAACATACACCAAGAGAATGTAACCAAAGTGGTCTAACTCTTATGCACAGGGTTAGCAGCAGGTGGTGTACATGTACAGTACATTAAGCTGTCTCACGCTATAGAAGTAACTACTTCTGAGTTCCTAGGTCGAGCCATGTGGTAACCAGCATCTTAATTAGCATTGGTTGGAATGTGGGGTTGGTTGTCACATTCAACTCTATTATAAAAATAATTGCTACTGCTACGACACAACAAATCCCAAGGTCCTTATGCTATAAAGAGCTCCCTTCCTTTTATTTTTTAACTAGGCAAGTCAGTTAAGAACAAATTCTTACTTACAATGATGGCCTACACCAGCCAAACTCAGACAGCGCTGGGCCAATTGTGCACTGCCCTATGTGACTCCCAATCATGGCTGGTTGTGATACAGTCTGGATTTGAACTAGGTTATCTGTAGTGACACCTCTAGCACTGAGATGCAGTGTCTTAGACTACTGTGCCACTCGGGAGCCACCCATTTCTTATTTTTCTGTCACGCACCCACACACTCACACATGCATGTGCAAACACGCACACACACAGACAAATTTACTCAAAATGTCATATCTTATTATAAAGGCATAAAATGCTGAATTTTGTTAGAAATATGGATAGATCAAAGAAAGGCTATTTCTAAGACTGTATACTATATTGCTTCTTTTCCTGTTACGACAGGAAGAAGCTACTAGCAAATACTGTGACAACCAACTCCATACTGTGTGATAACCAACGCCATACTGTGTGACAACCAACCCCATACTGTGTGACAACCAACCCCAGTCTCCCCTACTTATTTTACTAAGTGTGACAACCAACCCCATACTGTGTGACAAACAACCCCGGTTTCCCCTACCTACAGTCATGGCCAAAAGTTTTGAGAATGACACAAGTATTGGTCTCCACAAAGTTTGCTGCCTTAGTGTTGATGATGGCAATTTGCATATACTCCAGAATGTCATGAAGAGTGATCAGATGAATTGCAATTAATTGCAAAGTCCCTCTTTGCCATAAAAATGAACTTAATCCCCAAAAAACATTTCCACTGCATTTCAGCCCTGCCACACAAGGACCAGCTGCCATCATGTCAGTGATTGTCTCGTTAACACAGATGTGAGTGTTGACGAGGACAAGGCTGGAGATCACTCTGTCATGCTGATTGAGTCAGAATAACAGACTGGAAGCTTTAAAAGGAGGGTGGTACTTGAAATCATTGTTCTCTGTCAACCATGGTTACCTGCAAGGAAACACGTGCCGTCATCATTGCTTTGCACAAAAAGGGCTTCACAGGCAAGGATATTGCTGCTGGTAAGATTGCACCTAAATCAACCATTTATCAGATCATCAAGAACTTAAAGGAGAGAGGTTCAATTGTTGTGAAGAAGGCGTCAGGGCACCCAAGAAAGTCCAGCAAGCGCCAGGACCATCTCCTAAAGTTGATTCAGCTGCGGGATCGGGGCACCACCAGTGGAGAGCTTGCTCAGGAATGGCAGCAGGCAGGTGTGAGTGCATCTGCACGCACAGTGAGGCAAAGACTTTTGGAGGATGGCCTGGTGTCAACAAGGGCAGCAAAGAAGCCACTTCTCTCCAGGAAAATTATCAGGGACAGACTGATATTCTGCAAAAGGTACAGGATTGGACTGCTGAGGACTGGGCTAGAGCTATTTTCTCTGATGAATCCTCTTTCCGATTGTTTGGGCCATCCGGAAAACACCTTGTCCGGAGAAGACAAGGTGAGCGCTACCATCAGTCCTGTGTCATGCTAACAGTAAAGCATCCTCAGACCATTCATGCGTCAGCCAAGGGAGTGGGCTCACTCACAATGTTGCCTAAGAACACAGCCATGAATAAAGAATGGTACCAACACATCCTCCGAGAGCAACTTCTCCCAACCACCCAAGAACAGTTTGGTGACGACCAATGCCTTTTCCAGCATGATGGAGCACCTTGCCAAAAGGCAAAAGTGATAACTAAGTGGCTCGGGGAACAAAACATCGACATGTTGGGTCCATGGCCAGGAAACTCCCCAGACTTTAATCCCATTGAGAACTTGTGGTCGATCCTCAAGAGGCGGGTGGACAAACAAAAACACACAACTTCTGACAAACTCCAAGCATTGATTATGCAAGAATGGCCTGCCATCAGTCAGGATGTGGCCCAGAAGTTAATTGACAGCATGCCAGGGCGGATTGCAGAGGTCTTGAAAAAGAAGGGTCAACACTGCAAATATTGACTCTTTGCATAAACTGAATGTCATTGTCAATGAAAGCCTTTGACACTTATGGAATACTTGTAATTATACTTCAGTGTATCATAGTAACTACTGACATAAAGATCTAAGAACACTGAAGCAGCAAACTTTGTGGAAACCAATACTTGTGTCATTCTCAAAACCTTTGGCCACGACTGTATTTTACTAAGTGTGACAACCAACCCCGGTCTCCCCTACTTATTTTACTAAGTGTGACAACCAACCCCGGTCTCCCCTATTTATTTTAATAAGTGTGACAACCAACCCCGGTCTCCCCACTTATTTTACTAAGTGTGACAACCAACCCCATACTGTGTGACAACCAACCCCGGTCTCCCCTACTTATTTTACGAAGTGTGACAACCAACCCCAGTGACTAGAAATGCTACTAGTAAGTCTAGAAAGCATCCTACAACATTTTTCAAGAACAGTCATCTAGCCTAATCTAAGGCTAACAAATACATTTTTAGGATGTATGTAACATTGCAATTTTCTGATTATAAAAAAATATTCAGTCCTTATTCGCAAGGCACTGTAGCTCTATTAGTTTTTCTGCGATGCTGGAGCAGAAAAGACAGTAGAATATTTGGGACACTCAACCAATTCAAACCAACTAACTATCCAACCAGCCGAGTACATCTGATGTACAGCCCCCTTAACCCAGCCACACAGAGCACATGCGCACACACTTAGGATGGCCCACTCGCCACAGAGCGCATTTAGCAATTGGATATGCTGCTCAGGGTAAACCATTATAAGCTGTGAAACCCAAGTGGAAGTAGGTCAGAGGCTGTCAAAGAGAGAGAGAAAGCACTGCCTCTTAACCAGACCCTCAGTCAGAATCCCCCGCTGAGTACCACCCACAGTGCAATGTAACAAGGGACAGAAGGGATTTAATAATATCTGGTCTGTGTAGAGGGATTCTCCTACAGATCTTTGAAAGATATAGATATGATTCAGACTACATACTGAACAGCCAGAGAGGAAGAGTTCACATATCTACACTCTGTGCACAATTATTAGGCAAATTGTATTCCTCAGTATTATTGTTGAACAAACACAATGCTCTAAGTCAATCCAAAATGTTATTGAACCTCAAACCTCCTGAATGTTTAACAAAGGAAAAGTGAGTTTTGTCTTTCACAGCAGAATATATAAGTGTGCAGAATTATTAGGCAACTATTAGTGTGCAGAATTATTAGGCAACTAAATTACAAAAATAATTTCTAACGAATAAGTAACACAAAATGAGAATTAAATAACATTTTTGGCCTTTCAAAAATATTCAGTGACCAATATAGCCACCCTTCTTTTCAATAACTGCCATGAGCCTTCCATCCATGGAGTCTGTCAGTTTCTTGATCTGTTCAAGATCAACTTTCGCTGAAGCAGCAACCACAGCCTCCCAAATGCTGTTCAAAGAGGTGTATTGTCTTCCCTCAATGTAAATCTCACGTTTGAGAAGGGCCCACAAGTTCTCAATAGGATTTAAGTCAGATGAGGAAGGGGGCCAGGTCATTATTTGGGTAGCCAAGCAGTGGAGTACTTGGATGCATGTGATGGAGCATTGTCCTGCATAAAGACGTTTGTGTGTTTCTTACCTGTTGGCAAATGAGAGTAGGAAACAGTAAAGTTGATATCACAGAAGATTTCACAGATGCCTCATTACACTACTTGTAAATAGATCAAACGTGGCAAATAAGATATCAACATGAGATCCTTTATATTAAGGGCTGAGATCCCCAACCAGCCCAGAGAGGGTGGCAGGTCGCAGTGGTCTGGGAACACGGACAGCTACCTACACCTGCCATGTCCACACACACACACACCACAAGCACACACACCACACGCACACGCACAAGGAGGGTGAACCCTTTGCCCCACAGAGAGTGTGTTGCCCCTACCATGTGTCAAGTGAGCATCTAGGCCAGGGGTTGGCAACAGGCGGCCCCCCAGTGATTTTCTGGGGGGGTGGGGGGGAGGGGTTAGGTAAAAAAAGACTAACATCACCAGGAATTCAGCAAATAAAAAAAAAATCATTTAGGAAATCTGTTCCCAAGCATTCCCGTAAATAAAAAGAGACGTGATCGTGTCTCAATGTAATCAAGGTATTTAATTATTGTTATTCTCAAATACAATCTCTTTTTGGACTTAGTTGTGGTACATTTTCAGTGTTCACATTATTATAATTATGTTCCGGCCCTCCGACCATCCTCTCCGACAGGAATCGGTCCACGGCTGAATCTAGTTTCTTACCCCTGCTCTAGGCTATCTGGCAAGGGATTGAGGCCATTGCTGACACTGGGAGTTCTAGTATGGTCCAGTTACCCCCTGATACACATGATTTCCTAAACACACACAACTTTAATTAACCTTATTACATTTCCAGAAAGACATGCATGAGAGGACCAGCTGTTCCGGATGACTGAGCGATCTCGCTCTCCGTAGAAGATGTGAGTAAAAACTTTAAACAGGTTAACATTCACAAGGACACGAGGCCAGACGGATTACCAGGATGCATACTCAGAGCATGCACTGACCAGATGGCAAGTGTCTTCACTGACATTTTCAACCTCTCCCTGACTATGTCTGTAATACCTACATGTTTCAAGCACACCACCATAGTCCCTGTACCCAAGAACACCAAGGTAACCTGTCTAAATGACTATCACCCCGTAGCACTCACATTTGTAGCCATGAAATGCTTTGAAAAGCTGGTCATGGCTCATATCAACACCATCATCGCAGAAACCCTAGGCCCACTCCAATTCACATACCGCCCCATCAGATCCACAGATGACGCAATCTCTATTGCACTCCACACTGCCCTCTCCCACCCGGACAAGAGGAACACCTATGTGAGAATGCTGTCCATTGATTATAGTTCAGCGTTCAACACCATAGTGCCCTCCAAGATCATCACTAAGCTCAGGACCCTGGGATTGAACACCTCCCTCTGCAACTGGATCCTGACGGGCCGCCCCCAGGTGGTGAGGGTAGGCAACAACACATCCGCCAAGCTAACCTTTAACAATGGGGCACCTCACGGGTGTGTGCTTAGTCCCCTCCTGTACTCCCTGTTCTCCCACGATTGTATGGCAAAAGAGCTGATCGTGGACTACAGGAAACGGAGGGCCGAGCACGCCCCCATCCCCTTCGAGCATTTAACACAAAATCTGGGGAGGGGCCAACTGAGTATAAGACTGTATCATCTGCATATAAATGGATGAGAGAGCTTCCTGCTGCCTGAGCTATGTTGTTGATGTAAATTGAGAACCATGAGCCTCCTAAGTTGGTGCTACCCCAGAGAGTGCTGTTAAGGCTACTGTAGACCTTCATTGCAAAACAATGTTTTAATAAATTATTTGGTGACATTGATTTTTATGTACTGTATCTCAATTGACCTCCTGAGTGGTGCAGTGGTCTAAGGCACTGCATCTCAGTTCAAGAGGTGTCACTACAGTCCCTGGTTCAAATCCATGCTGTATCACATCCGGCTGTAATTGGAAGTCCCATAGGGTGGCGCACAATTGGCTGGGGAAGGCCGTCATTGTAAATAAGAATTTGTTCTTAACTGACTTGCCTAGTTAAATAAAGGTTACATTTTATTATAATAATTATACCCCTGCACATAGACCTGGTACTGGTACCCCGTGTATACAGCCAAGTTATCATTGTTACTCATTGTTATTTTTTATTTCTAATTTTCTCTCTCTGCATTCTTGGGAAGGGCCCGTAAGTAAGCAAATGTGATAAATACATTTGATTTGATTTAAGGAATGTATAAAATATCCTTGATGACTGGGAATAAACAAAATATATGGATAGTACTTTTCAGAACAGAACTGTGAGTCTAACATGATTTCAGCAAATACTTTCAGACATTTGAACCTTCGCTGGTATAGTACATTGAATTGTACATACCGGTTGTCTAAATTACGCTTGCTTTGATTTACAACAGGAATAATAGAGCCTTACAAGGAACAATGTGAAGAGCAAAGCTTCCATCAGATCATATCATTACAAGGCCTCAGTCAGAGGGCACTGAACTGTGGTACTCCTCTGTATCCACTCACAATGTATGTCAACAAGAGAGAGTTGGAGTGAGAGAGAGAGAGGGATTGAGAGAGAGAGAGCGAGAGAGGGGAGTGAGTGAGTGAGTGAGTGAGAGAGAGAGAGAGAGAGAGAGAGAGAGAGAGAGAGAGAGAGAGAGAGAGAGAGAGAGAGAGAGAGAGAGAGAGAGATTCTTTCTCATACACACACAAACACACAGCAAGGGTCCCACTCTCTTTCCTACTAGCTCTTACGCTGCTCTCACACACAAGCATGCATGCACAAAATCGCTCATAGCTAATAATAACATAGGAGTCACATGCAGAGCAATGGGGAAAGAAATAAAAAATACAGTCAATGAAACTTTCTCACTGCATCCAAAATACTTTTGCTGTCCTATCAATGTAAGAGGGGAATTGTGAAACTACAGTCTGCTACAGATCCAAATATGTCCATTATCTTTCTCACTGGAGTGAGAAAGGTTCATTGACCATATCATTAATATCTTTCCTCATGGTTCTGCATGTGTCCTTCTCCCTCTGGAAGTGTGAATATGTTTTCAGCTACTTGACACCTCTCCTGTGTGGCGAAGATGTCTTTCGAAGAGACCAATGTTAACCAGGACAAAAATGTGTTGTGGCACAGAAGGATGTCTCACTAAAACTGAATAACGGTCATCTGGTAAAGACATTATATTTCAATGTATCTAAGCAAAAGAGGAAACAGTATAATTAAGATTGACTGTAAGCAGTTCCTTCCCACTTGGCACACCATGTCCTTTCAACATGGAAGTTTGGGTAATATTTGGTTGAGACGTTGACATTAATGAGATCACCAAATCAAAAATACAGAAAGAAGAAGTTTGTTGAATTCCCAATGTGTTATCACTATGCTTTCAACCATCTAAAAGCACAACCAAATTCCAATGGAAAAACAACATCTGATTTTGGGTTTAGTTGTCATCTAAATGTGTTATCTGCACTTTCAACTATAATTTTTTTTTACCTGTGAATACAATGTCAGATATTTACTAATTATACAATTATTCAACAACTTAATGTGTTATCACTGTGCTTCATCAAATAGCAGAGCCAAATGACCTGGATTGTAGTTGAGATTACATTAAAAGTACATTGTACGATGCAGTTCAAGATTCTGCACAGATTATTATAGCAATTGTGAAAATCTCGACAGACCTGCGACCTTTACAAGCTATCTTGAACATGAATGCTTTCTATGATTACATAAGAAGACATTTATAGTTACAGTAACCTCAAAATATGGCCATGATGTTACTCATTTTATGGTTGAATAAATACTGTTACATTAGTATGTAAGATAGCCTTAACTTTAGGCTATTTCCTGTATTAGTGGCTCCCAAGTGGCGCAGTGGTCTAAGGCACTGCATCTCAGTGCTAGAGGCATTACTACAGACACCCTGGTTTGAATCCAGGCTGTATCACAACCGGCTGTGATTGGGAGTCCTATAGGGCAGCGCACAATTGGCCTAGCGTCGTCTGAGTTTGGCTGGTGTAGGCCGTCATTGTAAATAAGAATTTATTCTTAACTGAATTGCCTAGTTAAATAAAGGTTACATTAAAAAAAATGTTATTGATTTGTAATTTCATCTGAGTCACTGGCTTAATTAATGGGGGCGGCAGGTAGCCTAGCGCTTAAGAGCATTTGGCCAGTAACTGAAAGTTGCTGGTTCGACTCCCCAAGCCCAGGTGAAGAATCTGTTGACGTGCCCTTGAGCAAAGAACTTAACCCTAATTGCTCCTGTAAGACACTCTGGATAAGAGCATCTGCTAAATGACTTAAATGTTAATCCTATTCTTTAACTTTTATTTTTGGTTTAGTTAGAGACATGAATCCAACATTTAATTTCTTAACTTGTCGACAAGTTAATAGGCAATTGACTGACATCTCATTCCAAAACCTTTATGTTTTCCAGGTTTAGTGTCCTGAGACTGTCCCGAGAGAATTCTCGGTTTCCCCAGCTTGGTAGTGCCAGTACCGGTTCCTAGTCCGGTGGCGCCAATGCGTGTACCCAGAGCGGTAGCGCTAGTGCCGGAGCAGTCTGCTCCACCGGTGCCCAGTCCGGGACCGGTCGTCAGCCCCGCTCCAGTGCCGGAGCATTCCGCTCCACCGGTGCCCAGTCCGAAACCGGTTGTCAGCCCCGCTCCAGTGCCGGAGCATTCCGCTCCACCGGTGCCCAGTCCGGGAAAGGGCGTAGCTGCCTCTAATTGGAGACCAATTCCAAAAGAAACATAGAGAATTCCAGAGAGGTCTCTGGACCTGGAAAACATAAAGGTTTCCAGAGACCTCTCTGAACATAAAACCTTACAGTACTCCCCCCCCAAAGGTGTGGACTCCCGGCCACAAGAATAGTAACACCCACAGGGGAGGGGTTCAGGGACGGGAACAGGTGTTGGTGTGGGATCTGGACCTGGTGCCGGATTGCCTCTAATTGGGGAGCCTATTTATGTTCAGCTTCCCACCTGTGTTTGTGGGTTTTTGTGTGAGTGTTCTTTTTTGTTTTCACACTGGTTCATGGTCGTTGTCTCTCCTTTGTTTGGTTTTGGGATTACTATACTGGAATAAAGGAATGTTTTCGCACTACAGCTCTGCGCCTCGGGTCCTGTCTCATAGCGATCGTGACACAGTTGACACTATGCATTCAGGCAGGTACCGTTCTCCTTCTCTCGCCAAACCCAAATTAGTCTGTCAGACTGCCAGATGGTAAAGCGTGATTCATCACTCCAGAGAACGCATTTCCACTGCTCCAGAGTCCAATGGCGGCAAGCTTTACACCACACATTTCTTGTTGGAAAGGTGGCATCCTATGACGGTGCCACGTTGAAAGTCACTGAGTTTTTCAGTAAGGCCATTCTACTGTCAATGTTTGTCTATGGAGATTGCATGGCGGTGTGCTCAATGTTATACACCTGTCAGCAGCAGGTGTGGCTGAAATAGCAGAATTTGCACATTTTTGTTTTCATGAATTTCCTACCTAAGAAGAAATCGCTCAGTTCTGCCTCCAGAACAAGACTTGTGACAATAAACATCAACCTGCGCCACATATAGCAGGGCAGCATGCTATGTGGTTCACTTGTTGAAATGTCTCTGTAAATGTATAGACCTTCATGCGCACTTCTGGACAATTGTCTGTGCCTGGCTACAAAAATTAGATCTACTTACAGTTTTGGAACTGCACAAAGTCAGGGCTCTACAGTGCAACCATTTCACTCGTATATGCACCTAAATATTTAGTTGTGCGACCTGGAATTTAAATTTAGTAGCACCAGTGCAGCCAGAAAAATTAAGGATTCTAGCTTTATTACCTCAAATATGTTTACTTGTACAAAAAAAGTGGAACATGCTCCTTGTAGAAAATGAGTTTTTGAGTTTTTGTGGCCACAAAGCCAGATTGCTGATCAGACATCATAACATGCTTGGTAACAACATCCAGGGAACCAAAGCCTAACATCCACACACGCACGCACGCACGCACAAGGTCAGGAGTTGCCTTGGTTTCTACAGGCACTGCACTAATAAAGTTATCAAAATAATCATGAAATGATATAATGTACATAACTGAACTGGGTCCTCATAAATGTAATCATACAACGGCTCGTAAGCAAGAATTTCACGGAATAATCTACACCCGTTGTATTCGGCGCATTTGACAAAGAAAAACTTTAATTTGTTTTAACGTCATAAAAGGATGATACAAAAAATAGAACTGCTTCGTAGTGTGCATTCAGGTCAGGTCAAAGTTCAGAAATTCTTGTTTACAGTTATTGCTAATAACAATGTTTTACATTCAGCTGACAAGTGACAGGTAAATGATGTAAGCAGAGAAAGTATACGTTCTAAGAGGTGTGGCACAGCTTGTAAAGATGTGTGACTGAATTATCCAAAACACTGAACAGAGAATGTGGCATGATTGTTCCATACATTGCTGCATAAATGCACATACTGTACCTACTGTACATACTGTACACACTGTACATACTGCACGGCCATTTAGAAAGGAATGTCATACATACTGTATGTTGGCCTTGTATAGACATTCAAAACATACATAACATTTTGTTGTTGCTTTACACTTTCATATTTTTCCATCTCTCTAATGGAATACAGTTTCTCTTTCAGAGACTTCCAGGTGATACTATGCAGGGGACTGTACCTGTTCAGGTTGGATGGCGTCGATGCCTTTGTGGGTGTGTTGGTCGTAAGACCCCCTGTCTCTGACGTGGCGCTGTCTTCGTCAAACCTTCCCACACTGTTACTCTCCCTTGACCGAGAGGTGCTGGGAGGACCCCCCAGTCTCTCCTGCAACTGGGACAATGATACATTACTCCCTGAAATGTCCTCTTACCGTACATGACACAACACTATAAGATTCTTGATTACTATGCTATCAAACAGAATATTGGAGATGTTTGGTTTGTTCTATATAACCACCAAAGGCATGTGACTTATATGGGGAATTTCCAACCAAGACTTCCCCCACACCAGTGTGTTGCAGGTGTTTATGTTTATGTTAGATGTGTGTTTTTAGTGTTGATATTGATATTATCTGTTGTTGTAAAGTAAACAGAGTTCACTAGGGTGGGATGACGAGTCATGAAACCCATCACCTTTCTTCACATGCTTCAGAGGAAGCAGGATATCCTGTCATTTCTTAAAGATAACAGCATTTGAAGGGTTAAGGTCTGAGGACATTATGAACCTCTGTTAGCCTATGCTCAGACGCCAAGGAGAGATGTACAGTACAAATCACTGTAATGCCTCACCTCAAAATGGGAGAAGGCTGCGAAGGGTGTGGGTGGTGAAGGGGTGTCCTGGCTAGGAGGGGGGTGTGGAAGGTCCGGGGGACAGATAAAGACAACTGATTGATGTCTCAGGAGATGGAGCAACAGGGCATTACACACAATCTGCTCTTCCAGCATCCTAGGCCCTGATGGAACACTGTACAGGGAGAGGGAGACCAAAATGTGTTCAGTAAAATGCTGTGCTGATCAGAGGAAATCAAGACTGAGTTTTAACAGTGATTGTATACCATTTACAACTATTTCATTCCCACCATTACTGTAAAATGAGATGTTCTTCTCTATGCAATTCAATATCAATGGTGAAAACCAGAGCCAGGCCTAGGCTTTTGGCCACCCTCTTGACGGTGGAGATAAAAAAATAAAATAAAGTTGTAAAGTACATTTCTTGCAATTCTACACATTTTGCCATGGGGAGTAGAGAAAATGTTGTAGCTTTAAAGCAAACTTTCTGCAATTCCACAAATGATGCCATGGTGCAGAGACATTTTTTTTCTTCATGTAATTCTACCCATTTTACCATGTGGTGGAGAGGACTTTTTTGTAGTTTTAAAGCTAATTTCCTGTAATTCTACACATTTACCAAGATGTGTGCCATGTTAATGATATCGGAGTGAGAGTGACTAACAAAATCAATGGGGGCCCCCTGAAGGTCAGGGCCGCTGGGCACATGCCCCGCATGCCCGGTCAGTATTTGGCCATAATTACTACTCTGAACAAAAATATAAACGCAACATGTAAAGTATTGGTCCCATGTTTCATAAGCTGAAATAAAATATCCCAAAAATATTCCATACGCTCAAAATGCGCATTTCTCTCAAATTTGGTGGCGTTGGGTTTATGGTATAGGCAGGCATAAGCTACAGACAATGAACACAATTGCATTTCATCGATGGCAATTTTAATGTAGAGATACCATGATGAGATCTTGAGGCTCATTGTTGTGCCATTCATCCGCCGCTATCACCTCATGTTTTAGCATGATAATGCACAGCCCCATGTCGCAAGGATCTGTACACAATTCCTGGAAGCTGAAAATGTCCCAGTTCATTCATGGCCTGCATACTCACCAGACATGTCACCCATTGAGCATGTTTGGGATGCTCTGGATCAACGTGTACGACAGCGTGTTCCAGTTCCCGCCAAAATCAAGCAACTTCGCACAGCCATTGAAGAGAAGTGGGACAACATTCCACAGGCCACAATCAACAGCCTGATCAACTCTATGAAGGAGATGTGTTGCGCTGCATGAGGCGCCAGATACTGACTGGTTTTCTGACCCACACCCCTACTTTAAAAAAAAAACGTATCTGTGAGCATGGCTAATTAAGTGACTGTCAGTGACTGACATAACAAGAGAAAAACTGCCGATGCACAACAAATTTTCCAAATTTCACCTTGTGTATTCTACTACTCTAACTCTCACCAGTAAATGGGGCCCCCTAGCGGCCAGGGGCCTTAGCGACCGCTTATGTCGCTTATGCCTGGAGCCGGCACTGCTAAAAACTTCATAACTGTAAACAACACATGGGAAGGAACCTAGGTAAGCGTCATGTGAATCTACTTAATGGTTCCCCCTAGTGAAATTCAACATGTAGTGCAGTTTGCCATGGAAAGTAAATTAGTGTTGGGTAAAAATAAGTGGAAAATGAAAATCAACACAGTTCAGACTAAGAAATTCTAAAAGCAATGTGGATTATCTTGCAAAAACAAATATATTTTACATTTATTGAACCCTTCAAACTAATGCATTGACCAGGTTCTAAAGTTTTCACCGTGAGCTTTCAAATACAAAAAAACGAATCCTTTCAACAGCCTCCACTTGCCCTACGTTTCAGAGATATGATTAGCTCATCCAACCTTTCTAGAAGGAAGGAATTTGAATGCCAGCAAGGAACATTCCAGCAGCTTACCACCCTGCATCCCACTGCTGGATTGCTTCTGAAGCTAACCAGGGTCATTCCTAGTCAGTCACTTGATGGGAGAACAGATGCTGCTGGAAGTGGTGTTAGAGGACCAGTAGGGGGCTCTCTTCCCTTTGGTCTTAAGATCAATGCCCCAGGGCAGTGATGGACACATAATCATCACGCTCATTCCTAATTGGCATACAGTGCCTTCGGGAAGTATTCAGACCACTTAACTTTTTCCACATTTTATTACGTTAAAAATGTATTAAATATATTTTTTCCGCCATCAATCTACACACAATGCCCCATAATAAAAAAGCAAAAACAGTTTTTTAGACATTTTTGCTAATTTATATAAAAAAAAAAAAAAACGGAAATATCACATTTACATAAGTATTCAGACCCTTTACTCAGTACTTTGTTGAAGCACCTTTGGCAGTGATTACAGCCTTGAGTCTTCTTGGGTATGACGCTACAAGATTGGTACACCTGTATTTGGGGAGTTTCTCTCATTCCTCTCTGCAGATCCTCTCAAGCTCTGTCTGTTTGGATGGGGAGAGTTGCTGCACAGCTATTTTCATGTCTCTCCAGAGATGTTCGATTGGGTTCATCAAGGATCTCTCTGTACTTTGCTCTATCATATTTGCCTCAATCCTGACTAGTCTCCCAGACGTGACGCTTGGCATTCAGGCCAAAGAGTTTAATCTTGGTTTCATCAGACCAGAGAATCTTGTTTTATCATGGTCTGAGAGTCTTTAGGTACACTTTGGCAAACTCCAAGTGGGCTGTCATGTGCCTTTATCTGAGGAGTGGTTTCCGTCTGGCCACTCTGCCATAAAGGCCAAATTGGTGAAGTGCTGCAGAGATCGTTGTCCTTTTGGAAGGTTCTCCCATCTCCACAGACAAACTCTAGAGCTCTGTCACAGTGACCATCGGGTTCTTGGTCAAGGCCCTTCTCCCCCGATTGCTCAGTTTGGCTGGGCGGCCAGCTCTAGGAAGAGTCTTGGTGGTTCCAAACTTCTTCCATTTAAGAATGATGGAGGCAACTGTGTTCTTGGAGATCTTCAATGCTGCAGAAATCTTTTTGGTACCCTTCCCCAGATCTGTGCCTTACACAATCCTGTCTCGGAGCTCTTCGACATCATGGCTTGGTTTTTGCTCTGACACACACTGTCAACTGTGGGAACTTATATAGACAGGTGTGTGCCTTTCCACGTCATGTCCAATCAATTCATTTTTTACCACAGGTGGACTCCAATCAAGTTGTAGAAACATCTCAAGGATGATCAATGGAAACAGGATGCACCTGAGCTCAATTTCGAGTCTCATAGCAAAGGGTCTGAATGCATATGTAAATAAGGTACTTCTGTTTTTTATTTTTAATACATTTGCAAAGATTTCTAAAAACCTGTTTTTGCTTTGTCATTATGAGTTATTGTATTCTTTGGGTGTCTAGAAAAGTGCTACTTTTAAGAAAGTATTCATACCCCTTGACTTATTCCACATTGTGTTGTGTTACAGACTGAATTCAAAATGGATGAAAAATTCATACCCATCTACACACAATACCCCATAATGACAAAGGGAAAACATGTTTTTAGATTTTTTGCAAATGTATTGAAAATGAAAAACAGAAATATCTCATTGCATAAGAATGCAATAGCTTATAGAAGCACTTTTGCCATCGGTTACAGATGTCTTTCTGGGTAAGTCTCTAAGAGCTTTGCACAACTGGATTGTAATATATTTGCACATTATTCTTTAAAACATTCTTCAAGCTCTGTCAAATTGATTGTTGATCATTGCTAGACAACCATTTTTCAGGTCTTGCCATAGATTTTCAAGTAGATTTAAGTCAAAACTGTAACTCAGCCACTGTCTTCTTGGTAAGCAACTCCAGTGTAGATTTGGCCTTGTGTTTTAGGTTATTGTCCTGCTGAAAGGTGAATTAATCTCCCATCTCCCAGTGTCTGGTGGCAAGCAGACTTTTCACTCTGTCAATTAGGTTAGTATTGTGGAGTAACTACAATGATGTTGATCCATCCTTCTCTTATCACAGCAATTAAACTTTGTAACTTTTTTAAAGTCACCAATGGACTCATGGTGAAATCCCTAAGCAGTTTCCTTACTCTTCGGCAACTGAGTTAAGAAGGACACCTGTGTCTTTGTAGTGATTGGGTGTGTTGATACTCCATCCAAAGTGTAATTAATAACTTCACCATGCTCAAAGGGACATTCAATGTCTGCTTTTTTATGTTTTACCCATCTACCAATAAGTGCTCTTCTTTGCGAGACATTGGAAAACCTCCCTGGTCTTTGTGGTTAAATCTGTGTTTGAAATTCACTGCTCAACTGAGGGACCTTACAGATCATTGTACGTGTGGGGTACAGAGATGAGGTAGTCATTCAAAAATCAAGTTAAACACTTATTTTGTCCATGCAACTTATTATGTGTTTACTCCTGAACTTATTCAGGCTTGTCATAACAAAGGGGTTGAATACATTTCAGTTTTTCATTGTTCATTTGTAAAAAATAAAATAATAATAATTATATGGAATTGTGTGTAAGCCAATGACAAAATATATTTTAAATTCAGGCTTTAACACAACAAAATGTGGAAAACGTCAAGGGGTGTGAATACTTTCTGAAGGCACTGTATATACAGTACGTCCAATCAATCAATTTACCTGGAAACATTTTCTCTTTTTACATGTTTTTGTTTTTCTTAGAATATTTTGCAGTTACCATCTGACATCTGTGTGTGTCTTTTTTGGGGAGCACAAGTCCAGCAGAACCGTAGGGGAGAGTGGGGTAAGTTGAGCCAAAGGGTTAGTTGAGTGACCCCTTGTTTCTAGGAAACCATCCACAAAATAAATCATGTGACCAAATATTAAGGAAGAGGTCATCATTTCAGGGAGTCTGTGAAGGAAGAAACCACATGGAAAAAGTGCTAAACAACTTAGGTCCAAAAAAAGGATTTTCACAAAGTCAATTAATTTATTCTTATAGGTTTCAAGATGCTTGTATCTAAACCAAAGTAAATAGTTTTAAGATGGTTTTATACATCAGTTGGGGTCTCTATAAGATACAATATGAGGTCCTAAACCTAGCATGAAAGTGCATCCTTGTAGCTGTGTGGGTAATATAGTCCAAATATTTGCCTTGACATCATCATGCCCGTGTATACAAACGTAAAACAAGCAGACATATAGCCCCCCTTGAGGTTCTTGAGAGCAGCCAAGGAAGTGAGAGAAGATAATTAGTCCATTCAAGAAGCAGCAAGGGATGAATTCAAACCAGGTTGTCTGTAGTGACGCCTATAGCACTGAGATACAGTGTCTTAGACCACTGCACCACTTGGGAGCTGACCATTTTCCTTGACTTAGTAGCCTTAAATGCTGAGCACTTTCCTACTAATTGGCACATTGAAACAACATCCCTGTCCCAGACAACTGGTCAAGAAAGGGAAGGGAAACATAGAGATCTAAATCCGAATGTAGGCAAACATTTAAGAGATACAAGATACCACATATACAAGATACCACATATACAAGATACCACAATCCATTAATTAAACATTAACCTACAAGCACCATCACCCCACTGTCACAGGACACCATCACCCACTTACCCCAAGGCAGCTCTACTTACCCTGTCCCTATGCTCAACTTACCCCATACCCGGGGTAAGATATACCAAGAGACCACTTTTTTTTTTAGAAAAGCTACGTTTTCAAAACTGTTTTATTTACACAAATTCTGATTATCTCAACATACTGATATCCATATATATCTCCCCTACTGTATGGCACAAGTTTAGAATAAACGACAGAAGAGAATGTGAAACATTGGGGTATATAGAGTTTGTTTGTGCCGAGCCAAAGCAGGTACAGGTCATGACTATACTGTCATGCCAGTTACATAACAGATGTATAGACCACAAGAGACTGGAACGTGTGACAGCTGCTGCCTTTTGGCAAATGGCCTTGAACGTGCAAAATTACGGTAGCAGGTGTTTGGGTCTCTGTTTAAGGTTGTTGGTCTTCCAGTAGGACAACAACCCAAGCACACATAATAAGCACTCAGGAATGGTTCACGAATAAACACCAGGATTTTCTGGAATGGCCAGAGATGAGTCCAGACCTGAATACCATCATAAACCTATTACAAGATCCGAAAACAGCAGTTGGTGGAAGGCACCACTAAAACATTGAAGAATTTGCGCAGTTTGCAGTTAAAGAGAGGGCCAAATTTCCATTAGAAAGGCGCAGCAAGGTGATGGCTACAATAAGCTTTTTTTACAATTATCTTTGCCAAAGCCTGTTTAACCAAGCATTAGCTCGGGGGCCAATAATTTTGTCCATGACATTATTACATTTTTTCTTCATAAAAATTGTAAACGTAAAGCGTTCTTCAATGTTGACATTCCAATAACAAACAACGTGTGAAGACCAAAAGTATTTTTCAATTTCAACTTATTTTAGAAGAAATAGGGAATTACTACAGAAAAGTGCAATGGTGCCAATACATTTGTCCGCAACTGTAAATAAGTCTTATCACTGTGTCAGGGCAGATGCATGGCAGGACAAGACAGGAAAATTCTGTCGGCCACTGCCTGTCCTGCTTCATCTCCCCACACCACACCCATTTCCTCAACTCCGTCAACTCCCCTCCACCCCTTCCAGCTCCAAATTGTGCAGCTGTTCTGATATGTCTTTTTTACTATTGGATTATGTGTGTATTGTTATTGTAGTGCTAGATATTGCTACACTGTTGGAGCTAGAAACATAAGCATTTTGCTGCCCCTGAGATAAACATTTGCAAAACTGTGTACGCGACCAATAAACTTTGATTTCATATGAACTGTGAGGATTGGAACTGGCAGTCATGTTTAATTGTTATACTCTAATGTTAACCTGAACTAGGACTACAGTTGTGTAAGTTACTAACCAATTGAATACAGTGGAACAATGTTTTAGTCTATTTTAATAAGACAACTAGCTATTATGACTGATAATTTCCCCCTTGTAATGTATGCCCAAGTTCTATGCCCTGAATATGTCTCTGGGGTGATCTATGATGTGATGAATAGGGTTGCTATTGGCAATGACTCACTGGAATATACAGGGTCCAAAGACTGTGGCCAGGTTCTCCATGGGCATGTGATTTGATTGGCTGTGAGAGGCCACCCTTGACAGGAAGTGGAGGAGGTAAGACAGGATGCTGTGGTTGTCGACAGGTAGGCTGCTGAGTTTCTCTTTCAGAGCTGCGTTCAACTCTGCCTCATTCTTACATTCTAGAGAAAATAAAGAAAATCTTGAAATTGAACATTAGCAAAACTTCATATCAAAATTCAATACCTGATAGCATCAACATCAATAGCATCATTCTGTAGAACATCTAGGCTTAATCTTTGGAAATACCAATTATACCCCATTAAAGTATTTACTTAGAGGTTGAACCGCACGTAAAAAAGTGGTCCATATTGCTGAGATATGCCCTTATTTTAAGCGCTTCTAAAATCCCCTATAGGAAAAATGAGTGACGGAAAAACAATTGGAACCATTTTCCTGTTTGACCTCTAGGTTTTATGGGTATTATGACACCTCCATCCTGGGGCTCTATGGCTTCCATCCTTTTAAAAAGTGTCGGACTCGACAACAGTTGTAATGGCGTCTTTTTGTAGGCACTAATGGAGGCTAACTCCGCCATGGCTCGTTGGCCAAAGCCTATGGGGAAATGAACAGGGTTTTTGGAGGGTTTTTGGACAAATGCCCAAAATAAGGTATGTGGTAAACACAGTGTTAGGAGATCTTATACGTTTTGTTTTATTAGATCATCTTCATCAGCTAACGTCATGTTTTGTGAATTGTGAAGCATTTATGTAATCAACACAAGCACATAAAGGCTTCATAATTCATAAAGTTTATGTTAACTGTCTGATAGAACAAAACATATAAAATCTCCTAAGGTTGTGTCAGCATTTATCCCAAAACCCTATTCTTTGTCCATTCAATTCACCCATTGGAATGGCTGAAAGAACCAGAGGTAGAAAAGCTAACACATCTACATTTTTTAGGACTACAAGCTGGCAACCTCTATTGGATCGCTGCGAGTGGTTTCCCCAAATTCTGGGGCGGGCCCTAGCGAAGGGTCAATTGCCATACCTATGAGGCTGAGAACCAGGTCCTTGCGCTGAGGCTCTGGTATTATGGGGCTGGGCAGCTCCCTGAAGAAGAGCTTGAGCAGGGAGGCCACAGTGGAAACATCCCCCTCCACCTCAAGATCCATCCTCTCTCCCCTGTCCCACCTCAGCCTCAGCTGCCTGGTCCTCGCCACAGAGCCAGACAGACGGAACAGACCCCTCTGCTGCACACCTGGAGTAAGGACAGGGGATGGACTGTAAACAAAGTTGTGTGTGTGTGTGTGTGTGTGTGTGTGTGTGTGTGTGTGTGTGTGTGTGTGTGTGTGTGTGTGTGTGTGTGTGATGCTTTACCATTTCTGTCCAGGAAATCCACCATGTATCGCAGCATGTGGGGCACTCCACAAACAAGTTGTCCATCTTTCCTCAGCCTCTCAAGGGTTACCCCAAAGACAGGACTGGTGTCAGGGCCTGGGTCTGGAACAGTCAGCTCAGGGCTGATCTTCGCATTGTGCTTCCGAATTCTCACAGCAGAAGAGTCACTCTGCATCAAAAAACACCAAAACTTTAAGCTGTAGGCATTTATGTCCTTCTCATCATTATTTCCTGAGGCTTAGGATAAGAGGCAACTGGATGGATTAATCAACACAGTATACCAGTCAGGTATCCCAAAGGCCTATCCATAGTTGAAAATCCTTATTTTGACTTTTGGGTAAATCCATTTGAATTCAATCACTTTTTGATAAACGTTAAAAGATAAACGTTTGAAATGTATAGAATTTAAAAGCTTGCAAACAGGGTTGTCAAACAATTATTAAACTATTTGCAAACGCGTGAACTTTTGTTTTGTGCCCGCCAGTCGTTGAGAAACAACATGCTCTTGAATACAGGGTGGGTGTCGTGTTTTGGCTGATAAATTTACTAAAATGGGAATCAAATAGACATTTCTACTTTCAAATGGTACCACAAAGATGGTTGGAGGGCCACACATAATAGAATGTTGATTTTAATGGGAATATCTGTTGTTTTAAATGATACTGTCAATCCTCCATAGCAAACCTATTGAAATCATAGAAATATAGATAATAGAATAAACATGACAATTTAAGTTGACATTCGACGGTGGGTGGACCAGCTGCCATCTTTGCGATAGTAATTAGAAATAAAAATGTCAATTCAATTTCAATGGTGCTCCAGCTAAATTGCAGTAGTCTGAAGGGATAAGTCCATTCTATGAGTTATATTTCTATTCAAGAGCACCCTGTATTCAAGAGCATGTTGTGTCTCAACCAATGGCAGGCACAATTCAAAAACCTCATATGATGTAAAGTAATGTCTATGCAAGTTTACACGTTTTTAGATAATTTACGTTAAATATCCACTATGCAGAAACATTTCCTGTTTCTAAAATTCTAATAGTTCGCCTATTTCAGTTTATGTGACAAAACAAGCAAGTATAGTGTAGAGAATCATTGTACCATTTAAACCGCTGTGAAATATATTTTCCATAACCAAAAATATTGTATTTTCAGCTGTTTGAAGTTGGTGTACAAAACCGAAAATAAAAGATGCAAAAACAAAAAGTAAGAAAAGAAAGCAGAAATAGCGTACATAAAACAGATCTACAGCTTCTTAGACTTGCTTTCAATGAGAATTACATATCTATAACTCACATTTCTAGGTGAATTTGATCAAGTAGTTAAATAAAGGTTAAATAAAATAAAAAATAAAGTAGCCCAAAAAGCTACATATTGCAGCTTTAAGGTTTAAAAAAAAGAAGGTATTTCATCATTCAATAAATATTAAAATAGTTTGACAACCTTGTTTGTAAACTTTAGATGATATCAAACTCAGCCGTTTATATTTTGCAGTGATGAAGACATGGATGTCTCATGTTATGTTGGTGTATGTAAAATGGAACTTTGAGCGCCTTTATCTCCTGAATGTTTTGGCATTCTGGTCCCAAAAGTCACTTTCTGACCACTTCTTCCATATGCAAGCGTGTAAAATCAAAATGCTGTCAAAAAGTGATTGAACTCAAAAGACGTTCTAAAGCGTAATTCTAAAGCGTAATCTCTGGGTCACTGCTCAATTTGCCCTTATTTAACATTAAGCCTACACAATCAGGACTTTTAGTGAGGATTTCCACAATTAAGTGACAAACTGAGGAACAAAGTGTCTGCTCAAATGGGACAATTGTTGAAGTTATGTAAAGTATCCTGTAAAACAGCTGATAAACCGCACCTACTGATGATGAAGCTTGGCTGATGCATTCACTGACAATTCCGTTGTCGCGTCCCTGTCTTTTATTATCTAACAAGCTATATTCAATACTGAATTGCACTGTAGGGCTTGTAAAATAAGAAATTACTCAAACTTACACAGAGAGATATCGAGGCGCTTGCTCCCATCTCAAGTCAACAAACAGCAACGCTCCATTTCTACGCGTCGTTTTAATTATTGGAAAGGCTCTTCCTCCCGATATCTATCGGAAAGATATTTGAGGGAAATAACCGATGTTTTTCCATCGCCCACACACGTGTATATATACAGAAATTAAGAAATATACCCAGCTTTACACTGACAGCCAAGGAAATAAGACATATTTTTACTGTAGGCCTTGGCTAGCTAATTAGTATTCTCTGTTTACATGTTTGTGTCATGTGACAAGTACTGTAACTATGGAGATTCTTTGGAGGGTGCATTCATTTTCCCGCCCCAGTCAGAAGGCGGTTAATTTCCTCCTAACTGAAACATGGTAGTGGCATAGCCCTGCATGTGCATACTACCTGTTTTTAATTTTCTGTTACAAAGTAGCCAGATATACACTGAGCAAAAATATAAACGCTACATGTAAAGTGTTAGTCCGATGTTATATGAGCTGAAATAAAAGATCCCAGATTTTTTTCCCCATATGCACAAAAAGTGTATTTGTGCACAAATCTGTTTACATCTGGATTAGTGATAATTTCTCCTTTGCCAAAATAATCCATCCACCTGACAAGTGTTGCATATGAAGAAGCTGATTAAACAGTGTGATCATTACACAGGTTTACCTTGTGCTGGAGACAATAAAAGGCCACTCTAAAATGTGCAGTTTTGTCACACAACACAATGCCACAGATGTCTCAAGTTTTGAGGGAGCGTGTAATTGGCTGCTGACTGCAGGAATGTGGTTGCCAGAGAATTTTATGTTAATTTCTCTCCCATAAACCACCTTGGCAGTACGTCCAACCCGGCCTCACAACCGCAGAACACGTGTATGGCGTCATGTGGGCGAGAGGTTTGCTGATGTCAACGTTGTGAACAGTGCCCCATGGTGGCGGTGCGGTTATGGTATGGGCAGGCATAAGCTACAAACAACAAACACAATTGCATTTTATCGATGGAAATTTGAATGCACAGAGATACAGTGACAAGATCCTGAGGTACGTTGTCGTGCCATTCATCCGCCGTCATCACCTCATGTTGCATAATGCACGGCCCCATGTCGCAAGGATCTGTAAACAATACCTGGAAGCTGAAAATGTCCCATTTCTTCCATGGCCTGCATACTCACTAGACATGTCACCTGTTGTTTGGGATGCTCTGGATCAACCTGTGTTCCAGTTCCCAAAATATCCAGCAACTTCACACAGCCATTGAAGAGGAGTGGGACAACATTGCACAGGCCACAATCAACAGCTCTATGCAAAGGAGATGTGTCATGCTGCATGAGGCAAATGGTGGTCACATCAGATAATGACTGGTTTTCTGATCCACGCCCCTACCTTTTTTTTATGTATCTGTGACCATCAGACAGTGGTGTAAAGTACTTAAGTAAAAATACTTTAAAGTACTATTTAAGTAGGTTAAGTAGTACGTTTTTTGGGGTATATGTACTTTACTTTGATATTTATGACAATATTTATGATATTTAAACTCAACTACATTCCTAAAGTAAATAATGTACTTTTTACTCCATACATTTTCCCTGACACCTAAAAGTACTTGTTACATTTAGAATGCTCAAGCAGGACAGAATTATGGCACCTATCAATATAACGCTTTGTCATTCCTACTGCCTCTGATCTGGCGGACTCACAAAACATAAATACTGTGTTTGTACAGTAAATGGTATTGGAGTGTGCTCCCGTCTGTCTGTAATTAAAAATATGAATATCGTGCCGTCTGGTTTGCTTAATTTAAGGAATAGCATTTACTTTTACTTTGTACTTTTACTCAAGTATGACAATTGAGTACTTTTTATACCACTGTACTTAAGTACATTTAAAACCAGAAACTTTGACCTTTACTCAAGTAGTATTTTACTGGGTAACTTTCACTTGTCATTTTCTGTTAAGGTATCTTTACTCTTACTCAAGTATGACAATTGGGCATTTACTTTTACTCAAGTATGACAATTGAGCATTTACTTTTACTTTGTACTTTTACTCAAGTATGACAATTGAGTACTTTTTCCACCACTGCCAACAGATGCATATCTGTATTCCCAGTCATGTAGAAATCCATAGATTAATGAATTTATTTAAATTGACTGATTTCCTTACATGAACTGTAACGCAGTAAAATCTTTGAAATTGTTGCATGTGGCATTTATATGTTTGTTCAGTATAGTTCCACTGAGATGAAAACTAGATGCTACGTTTTTTTGTGGGAGGATGGTGTACTGCCAAATTGCATCCAACTTTCAAAGGAGTATATTGAGTTAACAGAACATTTGCACACTCACCAGTATACCACCAAAATGTTCACCACATGCTGAAGTCTTCAGTGAATCATATTTTATGTTAGACAGCATTAACACACATCCAGAGTCACAATATTGAATTAAATTTTATTGGCACTGTTGAAAATAACAAAACAGAAAAAAGAAATATTGCAAACATAAATACTGTAACACTGACATATTAAAAAAAGAAGCAGGCAAAGTGGTTCAACATATATTAAAAAAAAAAAAACAGCTCTACTGTTTCTAGCCTTTTTGGATCGCAGATATTTTGTATTTTATTTTAAACCCTGTAAATACTTCTACAAAGACACTTGACTGAGAATAAAACATTATATATTGTGGTACATTTTACATACAAAAACTGATCTTCAAGTGACTAACAAAGTGGGAATCACAATCATTCTATTCTTTAAAAATGTAAAATCATAACTACAAAATATAGTGCCATTAAAAAACAAAAACCGGGCCATGCCACAAAGAACCAGCATGCATTAGTTAGAGGAACTGGACTTTATTCCTGTAGTCTCTAGTATTTGCACAGCATATTCTTCAGCAGGTTCTTAGTCAGGTCAAGACAAAGTTCAGTACCTCCCTAACTCAAACAAACACGTTTTGACTTTAAAAGTAAAATACAGCACAATGCCAATGAATTTAAAAAACAAGATATCTATCCTTTAAAAACAAGGCTTGAATTCATCAGGCATAACGTGTTGACAGGCATCCACCATCCTGGTGCTTTGGTAAGATAGAAACTAACAGTTTGTTCGGCTAGAATTAATAAGAGTACATTAATGTACATTCCCTCGTTTTTTTCAAATCCCTGTATTTTTTCCCTCCAGGAAATACCTTGTAAATTCTTTGTAATTGGAATTTTGAATGGTTATACATTTCCATATGTTGAGTAATTTGAACAGTCTTTTGTGTGTTTTCAACCAACATCTCCACAGACTACTGTTGGTTTGTATTTCTCCACAGGGTCACCAGAGGAAAAAATATTTTCCATTTGAGCCCAGTAAAGATCTGGAAATTGTAAAAACAGCATTCATTCTAAGTAAACATAATATATTGTATTCATTTGTTTAAAAAACATTTTGTTGAATAGCCTCTTAAAATGAGGCCGTAATAAAAATGTTCAACATAGGCATCTTTCAAAATTCTGTAGTATAATGTAGGAAGTCTTAAAAACATTAAAGATGTATAAAAAATGCCTACTCTACTTCAGTACTCTTCTCAGGTATGTGAAATCTGGCACTAGGAAAAATTCTCAACAATCTCTTGAAGGGTATAACATTTATAAGCAAAAATTACTGGCAGCACCGGAGAGCAAGGTCGTTCAGGCTACAGAGGCAACTTTGTCACAGTTGCTGGTGTACTGAATGTCAGACCTGTCGTTATCAGCCTTCTTTTTGTCCCACCAGGGCAGAGCACAGAGAAAGAGTGTGACCCCACCCAGGAGCACAGAGCCTCCACTGAAGTAGAAGGCCAGGTCATAGGACTGGGTATAGTCAAAGAACCAGCCTGAAACAGGAAGAGGAGAAAAAACAAGAATTTCATTAGAATCTCTCAACAAAGTATGAGTCAGCTAAAGACTAGCTAAAGGCAAACATCTTGAGTTAAACATTCTCACATTAAGATGACATAATCAGTAAAAATGTTTTGACACATGGCAGAGTGAATCTCTGTAAAAGCCTGAATATGAACCTGTACCATCACTAAACTAACAACTGTAAATCAGGACCACACACACACTCCGCAATGTCAGAAGTGGGAGCTTTCTTACCAACAACAGGGGGCCCGAGCACAATCCCGAATCCACCAAAAAACATGAGGATCCCATGGGCTTGGGTCAGTTTGTCCAGGCCCACGATCTTGGTGGTGATGTATGACGTTAGGGACCAGTTCCCAGAGAAGAAGCCCACCACAGCTGAGAGGACCTGCAGGCCTATGTAGCTTTTGGAGATGGGGATGAGGAGGAGGGCTGTCCCGGTGCCCAGCAGGGTGAAGGCGTACAGGAACACACTGTTTATCCACCTCACATCTGCTAGTATGCCCAGGGTCAGCTTGCCCACACCGGCAGTGACTGCTACAATTGAGACCAGGGGGATGATGCGGACCTCATCGACGAGGCCTTCACTCTGGGCAACGTCCTCCATGAAGAGGACCGGAGGGAAGGCTCCCAGGCTGAACAGGAAGATGGCGATGCAGAGGGCCATGAAGTTTCTGTCGCGCAGGAAGTTAGCCGTGGAGTGCATGTACTTTGAGTAGGCCTGACGATTCTTCTTGATCATTTTCACAATGGCTGAACCTGCCATGAAGCCGCCTTTTTTGTCAGTTGTGGTGATGTCTTTGGCGTCGATGATGCTCAGGAGGTCCTTGACCGTCAAGGTTCTCTCACCGGTGCTCTGTGTAGTCTTGAGGTCGTCAGCAGGCAGGTTCTCAAAGGGCTGCTCCTCTGTGTGCTCCAGAGCAGCCTTTTGTTTGAGGTAGTAGCCAGGCATGTTCAGAGGCCTCATCAAGCCGGCACATGCCATGAGGTTGAGGGCCAAGGCCCCGATGATCAGCAGGCAGCCGTCCAGGTCAAAGAGAAGAATTAGCTCATTCTGAGCTGTGGCATAGACGAACCCTCCCACACTTGTGCCTAAATGAGAGAAAGGAATGATTTAGTGTTGGTATTCCAAGAATAAGTCATTAATTTAATAAATGCTTTGCTTAGTGGCACATATTTGCCTAAAGCTACCCTCCCTGTTCTCCATTGATACAGCTGGATATTCCCTAAGGCAATTACATTTCAGATTTGAACGGGTTTTCCTCAAGGGGAGAAAAGCAGAATGCCCCAGAACTGTGTTGTATTATCAGTGTTCTTCTTGTCACCAGTCCACTTCCCTAACCACAAGGACACACTGTTTTTAGACTAGAATGTTTACCTTGGCTTTCCAAGAATTCCATCT
Organism: Thymallus thymallus; assembly: GCA_023634145.1. Taxonomy (NCBI): domain Eukaryota; kingdom Metazoa; phylum Chordata; class Actinopteri; order Salmoniformes; family Salmonidae; genus Thymallus; species Thymallus thymallus. The sequence continues at coordinate 13,874,986 of CM042389.1, read as the reverse complement.
TCTGAAACAAGAAAGAACTGAGCATGGAGACTTGGTGTGAACCCAGTGAGCGCAGAGGGGGGCTGAAGTACCTGTGGTGACTATGCCGAGGGCGAGGCCACGTCTCTTGTCAAAGTACTGACAGGTGATGGTCAATGTTGCAGCATAGACAAGACCGCAGCCAAGACCTGTGGACAACAAAGGAAATGTTATTAGCACATTGTAGAGGAGCATTTAGCTACAGTACCTTATTAACCATGTTGAAGAATATATTTCATGTTCTGAACAAAGCCTTGCACAGTAAACTGTGTGACTGTGTAAGGCCATCTTGGTCATGTAATTCGCCATGTTTAAAATCTGTTGCTCTCTGATAAAGTTGTCACATATTATTCACCCCAAGAGACTCTGGTAATTTGATCCGCAAAGGATGACTATAGCGGAAGGAAAAAAAAAGAAGAGGAAACGGAAACTGAGCCGCACAGTCTGAAAATAGACGACTTTCTTCAAATATGCATGGCCTCTCTCTCAGGTCAATGCCACAGGCAGTGTTGACAGTGGCAGTCTATTGGGCTCTATCCCCTCAGCATGGAACAGCTGTCACTGGGTGTTAGATAAGTGGCTGTAATGGGGCCATTGAAATATTGTGCGGCACCAGAGGCATCGGACTGCCTTGTTTTTATATCTCTCTGAATAAATCCTACATACAGCGGGTGAAATAAGTATTGAACACGTCACCATTTTTCTCAGTAAATATATTTCCAAAGGTGCTATTGACATGAAATGTTCACCAGATGTTGGTAACAACCCAAGTAATCCATACATACAAAGCAAACAAAACAAATAAGTTCAAAAATTAAGTTGTGTAATAATGTGAAATGACACAGGGAAAACATATTGAACACACTTACTGATATTTATTTAATACTTTGTACAAAAGCCTTTGTTGGTAATGACAGCTTCAAGACGCTTCCTGTATGGAGAAACTAGTCGCATGCATTGCTCTGGTGTGATTTTGGCCCATTCTTCCACACAAACAGTCTTCAAATCTTGAAGGTTCCGTGGGCCTCTTCTATGAATCTTGATCTTCAGTTCTTTCCATAGATTTTCAATGGGATTTAAGTCAGGTGATTGGCTGGGCCATTCTAGCAGCTTTATTTTCTTTCTTTGAAACCAATTGAGAGTTTCCTTGGCTGTGTGTTTGAGATCATTGTCTTGCTGAAATGTCCACCCTCGTTTCAACTTCATCATCCTGGTAGATGGCAGCAGAGTTTTGACAAGAATGTCTCGGTATATTTGCCCAATCATCCTTCCTTCAATTATGTGAAGTTTGCCAGTACCATTTGCTGAAAAGCAGCCCCACACCATGATGTTCCCACCTCCAAACACTGTTGGTATGGTGTTTTTAGGGTGATGTGCAGTGCCATTTCTCCTCCAAACATGGTGTGTATTATGACATCCAAACAGTTCAATTTTGCTCTCATCTGACCACACATCTGACCACACTTCCGTATTATGGCTCCAATTTCACTGGCTTTTCACAATGTTGTGCAGCAAACTTCAACATGTTTTTTTTCAGCAATGGAGTCTTGCGTGGTGAGCGTGCATACAGGCCATGGTGGTGGAGTGCATTACTTACTGTTTTCTTTGAGACAACAGTACCTGCTAATTGCAGGTCTTTTCGAAGCTCTCCACAAGTGGTCCTTGGCTCTTGGACAACTCTTCTGATTATTCTTTTCACTCCTCTGTCAGAAATCTTGCGAGGAGCACCTGGTCGAGGCAAATTTACGGTGAAATGATTGTATTTCCACTTCCGTATTATGGCTCCAACAGTGCTCACTGGAACATTCAGAAGCTTAGAAATGCGCCTATAACCAATGCCATCATTATGTTTTGCAACAATTAGGTTGCGAAGGTCTTGAGACAGCTCTTTGCTTTTACCCATCATGAGATGTGTCTTGTGTGACACCTTGGCAATGAGACCTTTTTGTAGGCCATCAGTTGGGACTGAACCAGCTGATATTGATTTGCACTGACAGGGGGCTGGATTGCTTTTTAATTACTGATAGTTTTCAGCTGTTGTCTTGGCTTTCCATGCCTTTTTGCACCTCCCTTTCTTCATGTGTTCAATACTTTTTCCCTGTGTCATTTCACATTATTACAAAGCTTAATTTCTGAACTTATTTGTATGTATGGATTACTTGGGTTGTTACCAACATCTGGTTAAGATTTCATGTCAATAGCACCTTTGGAAATATATTTACTGAGAAAAATGGTGACGTGTTCAATACTTATTTCACCCGCTGTATACCCTCATTCAGCACCAGAGGAGGCTGGTGGGAGGAGCTGTAAGAGGACAGGCTTTTTGTAATGGCTGGAATGGGATTAATGGAACAGTATCAAACATATGGAAACCACTCTGTTCCATGTATTCCATTCCAGCCATTACAATGAGCCTGTGATACTTGATACTTCTTTATGTATCAATTGTTATGTCTGAGGAAGTTGTGTCTTATCTATCAGTAAAAGACTGGTTATTGTGTAATATGTGTATGTAATGGTGAGTTAAAAACACTGTTCACTCTCAACGGTACACGAGCAACTTCCTATAATTTACTCACACTGACAAGGCTAATCCTATATCTAATAGTGGGCCATACAAACAGCAGACTTGCTTCAGCAGTAAAAGACCACCACAAAGTTCTCACTTACCGACAACGATCCCGTAAGAGAAGATGAGGAACTGGACGTTTGGGGCGAAGGCACTGAGCATCAGGCCCCCTGCCACCATGACCCCACTGAAGATGGTCACAGGGCGCGCCCCAAAGTTATCCACACAGGCACTGCAGACCGGACCTGGGGGAGAACACAGGACAGAGATGAAGTGTGAATTAATTGTGTGTGTGGGAGAGTTGAGTGTACGTTGCTGAATAAGCACAGAGAGTTAGGGAGGAGCAAACACTTGATATGACACAAACAACAGAGACAAAATATGGAATTAATATGGCGCTTTGACATTATTGACATTCTTTTCACCTTATAATTATGACTTTTTTTTTCCATCGTTCCCTATTTAGGACAGTGTTCATCTGTGCACTTTAGCCTCTGCCATAGGCGTGTTGTTGGCTAGGTTTGTGTCCCGAGGCCTAAAAGCTGCACTAGCTAATTATTAGACACCTGAGCAGAGGTTAAGGGTAAGAGAAAAGGACAGCGTTTGATGCTCATGCGTCATCATCCTCACAGCATAATGAATTTAAAAGCACACAGAGTTACAGAAATATAGCTATTTATGGCAAATGGGATGACTTATATCCTGATTGATGTGCCTTTTAGGGGGACAGTAAAAAGGTCTGGCTGTGTATTTCAAACGAGGGAAATACAGGTCTGGTTAGGACAAATTGGATCCTTCAGTGGACAGATGTGAGGACTTGGGCCAAGTATTGGAAGAAGGTATCATCTCACTAACCCATAACCTGCTGCCAATGTATTAAAAGACTGCTATGTTTCCCTAGCGTCCTGCAAAGTCAAATGCAGCCCAATTTGATTAGCTTCCAAAGCTATACACTACACTGTTTGTATAGGTCCATGTGTCTTATGCACATTCAATTGACAACTTGTTTCAGCAGTCAAACTCTACTTGCTGCACTGGCACATATTGAATTCCTGACCAGACCACTGACAACCCGAGGGTGTCCTGTGGAACCCTATCTCCCCCTCCCTTCCATTTCACCTCCAAATAAACATTAAAACAGTCCATGGTTTAAGGCTGCATAGCCCAGCCCCACACGTGTACTGGGAGCCATCCGTTTAGTCATGACTTTTCACTGACCTCTTTGGAAAGGTGACAACATGAAGGGAGGCTTAGCCTGGCGGTAAACCAAGACCATGATCTACTATCTCTGATCCTGTTTTGCCAAAATAACTCGAACCAACTTTAACACAGCTTGCTTGCAGCCATGCAGTGAACTGAGTCTTCATGTGTCCCTGGTCTTTCCAAACAACTGAAACTGTAAAAAGCTTTCTCAACCTCTTGATTTTTCTATATTTCTGCCTAATACCGATGCTACATAGGCTGTGTTCTACCAGAGAAGTTGTTTATTGCCTTCAGTTGCTCTTTAAATTATACAACAGCAACAGGAGATGCATACCAGGTGAGACTAATTTCAAGACAATGTAGCTGCAACTGTAAAGTGCATTGATAAGTAAATTCAGGTGTAACCACTGGCATGCTGTTTAGCATATAAATTCAAAGCCATGCCAAGCAAATAAACATGGAATTCTTGAACAAATGTTCAGATGCTGAGTTGAATACATTTCTATTACAAAAAAAATAAAAATCAACAAACTATTTTATAACATACAAAATCTATAAAACACATACAACGATGGTGGCATTATAGGTAAAGTCACAGACCAAGTGGCATTATAAGTAAAGTCACAGACTAGTGAGCTCTGACAGTATTCCCCATCTTTGGATGAGCGCATTAGCCTATACCCATACAGTATCTAAATAAATAAACAAAGGTGTTTGGAGAATACTTACTGGCTATGAGTCCCACTCCAGAAACCAGGGAGCCAACCCAGGCTGTCACACCTTTCCCCTCCTGGAAGGCGTGGAGCCACTGCGGGTACAGGACGCCCACAGACTGGGGGGAGCCGTAGGCCAGGAACTGGGCCACGAAGCAGGCCACAACAATGACCCATCCCCAACCTCCATCCAGCACATTATTTGAGCTCTGAAGAGTCATGCTGTCAACAGGGAGGGTTCCTGGGGAAAACATGAAAAAAAAGCTAAAACTGTTAAAAGCACAGGTGGAATGGACAAGCAATGAAACCATTACCAAATGCATGAGAATACAGACAAAATAAATCCCAAGTTTGGAGACATGAATAATGATTAACGAAGTGATAAATGTCCTAAGTTACTTTCTAAAGTCGTAGATAAATGCCAAATGCCCACTCATGTCTTGATGTTGATGCTGCTCTTGCCTGGTCTAATAGGCAGGTCACCTGTTTAAAACAGAGTGAAACCTTCTCATCCTGCGCTGCCCATTTTGTGCCCTCACACAGACCACACCTTGAAGGAGGGGAGTTTGGCGTCTGGACTGCCTACCTTGTACTTTAACCTGCCTTTTGCCCCTCTCCCCTCAGTTCTGGCACGAATCACTGAAAGTTTAGAGGCGGACCCTTTCCAGTGCTAAAAACCACTGTTCATGAGTAACGTTAATTTGTGCCAGAAAGCAATTAGAGCTATCGGTGCACTACTGCAGCGTCCTCTCCATCACTCTTAGTTTTTAAAAGTTATGCATCTATCAATTTGCAGGTAGGCTAAACACCATTATATGAAGGAACACCGTGCCATCTACACATACACAAAAGTATGTGGATACCACTTCAAATTAGTGGATTTGGCTATTTCAGACACACCTGTTGCTGACAGGTGTATAAAATCGAGCACACCACCATGCAATCTCCATAGACAAACATTGTCAGTAGAATGGCCTTACTGAAGAGCTCAGTGACTTTAAACGTGGCACCGTCATAGGATGCCACCTTTCCAACAAGACAGTCAAATTTCTGCCCTGCTAGAGCTGCCCCGGTCAACTGTAAGTATTGTTATTGTGAAGTGGAAACGTCTAGGAGCAACAAGAACTCAGCCGCGAAGTGGTAGGCCACAAGATCATAGAACGGGACCGCTGAAGTGTATAGCGCATAAAAATCGTCTGTCCTTCGTTACAACACTCACTACTGAGTTCCAAACTACCTCTGGAAGCAACGTCAGTACAATAACTGTTCGTCGGGAGCTTCTTGAAATGGGTTTCCATGGCTGAGCAGCAAAGTGTCGGCTGGAGTGGTGTAAAGCTCACCGACATTGGACTCTGGAGCAGTGGAAACGTGTTCTCTGGAGTGATCACACTTCACCATCTGGTAGTCTGACGGATGAATCTGGCTTTGGCGGATGCCAGGAGAACGCCACTTACCCCAATGCATAGTGCCAACTGTAAATTTCGGTGGAGAAGGAATAATTGTCTGGGGCTGTTTTTCACTAAGGGGCCCCTTAGTTCCAGTGAAGGGAAATCTTAACGCTACAGCATACAATAACATGATAGACAATTCTGTGCTTCCAACTTTGTGGCAACAGTTTGGGGAAGGCCCTTTCCTGTTTTAGCACAACAATGCCCCTGTGCACAAAGGGAGGTGTATACAGAAATGGTTTGTCGAGATTGGTGTGGAAGAACTTGACTGGCCTGCACAGAGCCCTGATCTCAACTCGAACACATTTGGGATGAATTGGAATGAGGACTGCAAAGCCAGGCCTAATCACCCAACATCAGTGCCTGAAGTAACTAATGCGCTTGTGGCTGAAATTCTAGTGGAAAGCCTTCCCAGAAGAGTGGAGGCTGTTATAGCATCAAAGGGTTGGACTAACCCCATGTTAATGCCCATGATTTTGGAATGAGATGTTCGACGATCGGGTGTCCACATACTTTTGGTCATGTAGTCTAGCTACCTATTTCTTTATGAAACAATATGGGCTTTATCAGCATCTGCAACAAAGGAACTACACTGATAGGCAAATCGTTGGCACAATCACCCATTACACAAAGCCAACAAAATATATAATGATTTATGTAGCCATAGGCCTGCTATGCTATAAGGTTGTGATATAGTAGCCTATTGTTATTTTATTAACACGAGGAAATACATGCGACTTACCTCAACATCAACAACAGGAAACTGCATGATAAGTGTGCGTTCGCCTACAGGGAGTTGCCATGAAGGATGATCTCCCTATAATAACTATTTGTATAGAATCGAAATGGAATAAAAAATATAAAAAATAAACAGACATCACCCGCAGATGCCGAGCTTCCGCAAGGCTATATTTGAGGTGTGAGCAGACCCGGGTGCCAGCAGCAGCTACGCGTACAGTATCCGTTTTATACCGCTTGTTTGGCGGAGAACAAACCGGTTCAAAGCTGTTTTTGCTGGTCGTGCTTTACACGTCCGCTACCTACATTGAATAAACTCTGCTTCCTTTTCACCACGCGCGACTGTGTGAAGCTAGAGAGCGCACAATGCGCACTGCACCCCACTGTCACAGACTACTGTGACACTGAATAGGCCTATCAATTCGATAATAATACATATTATTCATCATGCTTATAGTGGTGGTTTCAATATGTTTTGCTACAGTGGTCATAGGTGGGATGGGAGACATGCCAACTTTTCTTCGACTGCATGCAAATGCTATCGATTTGCCTATCAATTACAAAAGTTAGAATTTGTAATTGGCCTATCTGATGATCAGATAGCACTTCAAAGTATTTCAAGTGAAATCAGATTGAATGACCCCTACCTGTAATTCACATTAAGACCACACGATTTATGAATGTGTTTCTGCCTGTCATTTAAACAATCACTAGCCCAGTTAGCGCTAGTTTATGCTAACATATTAGCTAGCAACTTTAATAGCAGTAAATGCTAGACAGCTAGCTAGTTAGCACAAGCTGTTAGGAGTGCTAGCTAGCAACTACCAGATCGTCTGAGGTAAAATACATTAAAAAGATAACGCAACTTAATTGCAGTTGTAAATGTTACCTAATGAATACACTACAGGTCAAACGTTTTAAAACATTTACTAATTCAAGGACTTTCTTTATTTTTACTATTTTCTACATTGTAGAACAATAGTGAAGACATCAACACAATGAAATAACACATATGAATCATGTAGTAACCAAAAAAGTGTATATTTTAATTTGACATTCTTCAAATAGATACCCTTTGCCTTGATGACAGCTTTGCACACTCTTGGCATTCTCTCAACCAGCTTAACCTGGAATGCTTTTATATATTATATTATATTAAATTGTATTATATTATATTCCAATGAATCTTTTTTTAATGAATTAAAAACAACTATTGAAAACCTTTTGATCCTGAATGTCATTATAAAGACTGTTGGGATTTAAAATCTTGCAGTATTCAAATAATATTTAGTGCAATTGTACATAATGGATTGTATGCAAAAGGAACAACAAAGAACAAAGAAAGTTAATGTGCAGGTGAGTTAAAAAGCGTAAACTGTAGCCATCATAGTGCGGTTATTAATGGTGACATGTGCAACACCATTTCCCCCCCATATTTTATATGGTTACCCTGGTACTTAAAAAAAATGACCCCTTTTCTAAAAACAACATTTCATGAAATAACAAAAAAAGTGTAAACTGTAGCCATTTTTTCCCTTTATAGTTTATTCTCCTAAGCATGACCTTCATTCAAATACTACTTTTCCAAATGTTTTTTTTGTGTGTCAGCAATTAGACATTGTTCTTAGGGGGATTGTTACTCCCTAGTACCCTACTCTAAACTAAAAGTACTGGGTTCCTCTGGAGTTTAGAAAATATAGATATTTTGCCGGTGATTCTTGGCGTGTGAAGTCTGAGCAATACTTGCCGGGAATATTGTTATATTCCGTATGGTCCAGTCAGAAACTATTATTTGATGGCAAAAATAGCCTAACAATGAGGGAGTTCTATTAACATGAGCCGCGGTGCACCAGCCTATGGCCCTTGACATGAACAGGCAAAAGTGGTCATGTTGACAACAGGGCAGCATGGTGCTTCGTCCAAAATCTCTTTTACATAAATTATATGTTCAAATTTTCTTACTAGTTTTAATTGGGAAGGCAGATAAGGAGTTTTTATAAAAAGAAATCAGGCGTGTTAGTGAAAACACAGAATCCTACTCATTAGGCTGCTTAATCTAGCCTGGCTCACGCCCGGGAGGCAGCCCGATTCCAAACCCATGCAAACTCCTCCCACTGGGGTATGAATCCCCTCATTAGCAACACGCATTTATATGTGGATCTGAATCCTGATCCTCTATATGCGGCCTCTGTCTGGACGCTCAGTTGTTACCATGACAACCACCCCAAAAAATTAAAGGAAGTGTGACAGGAAATGAGCATTGCGTCAATGTGCTCCTTCAGAAGCTACATTAGTGTGAATGTGCAAATCTGATATGGGTCACGTGTAAAACCAGTGGTGGAAAAAGTACCCAATATTTATACTTGAGTAAAAGTAAAGATAAGTTAATAGAAAATTACTCAAGTAAAAGTGAATATACTTAAGTATCAAAGGTAAATGTAATTGATAAAATGTACTTAAGTATCAAAAGTAAAAGTATAAATAATTTACAATTCCTTATATTGAGCAAACCAGATGGCACCATTTTCTTGTTCTATAAATGTACAGATAGCCAGGGGCACACTCCAACACTCAGTCATAATTTACAAACAAAGCATTTGTGTTTAGTGAGTCGGCCAGATCAGAGGAAGTAGATGACCAGGTATGTTCTCTTGATAAGTGTGTGAAATGGAACATTTTCCTGTCCTGCTAAGCATTCAAAATTTAGTACTTTTAGGTGTCAGGGAAAATGTATGGAGTAAAAAGTACAGTATTTCCTTTAGGAATATAGTGAAGTAAAAGTCAAAAATAAAAATTGTAAAGTACAGATACCAAAAAAAACGACTTAAGTTGTACTTGAAAGTATTTTTTACTTCAGTACTTTACACCACTGTGTAAAACTGAGAGTGGACTGTATATAGAAAATAATTACTGGATATAGAAAGAAAATCAGATTTGGGTTCTTAGGGTGGCTGTGTAAACACAGCCTTAGATTGACATGCAGTGCACTGACCCACAGGTAATTTGAAATGCTTGAGGGGCGGCGAGAAAGGAATGTTGGCAATTAGCCACACAAAACATATTCAAGCAAGCATTCAAGACATGAAACCTAACAGTGGTATACTGAGTCAGCAAAATCCTGGTTCAACATAATGAGGGTAATTTAGTGATAACGCCTCATAACCAATAATGTGATTTATTCCTTATGCACACATTCAATAATCACAAATCAGCCAGATCTGTCATTTGTTTTACAGAAAGTTAGTTTCCAGCAACTATGTTACATTTGATTGATGATAATTATGTTTAATTGTGTCCTTCAACAGTAAATCTTTTCCTCAGCTCACCACAAATTGAATGCACAGTATTGCAACAATTGTACCACACCAGAAAAGGCCAGTGGAAGGCGTACAGCTCCATTCTGGGTTATAGAGCAACTGTATTTATCCAACATAGTTACAGTCCCGACTCCTGAGGGAGATATGCCTTTCCGTTCCGTTCTTTTGGATAAATAATTTTTATTATTTCTGCATCCTGGACTAAGGTAAGGACAGGCAAGGTTTTTTTCACACTGTAGTACCTAATGTTCCCAAGGAACTTTGATGCAGTTTCCCACATTCAAACTCTGAGGGGTCTTACGGGACGACATAGAATCCTTGAAAAGAGAGGGAACCACAGAGAGTAGAGTACAGTTAATTTCTCTGGCATTGCAATGAGATGTTACTTCTGACCAGGTTTCCTGAGACAGCTAACTGAGTTGACCTAATAAACTATACTTCAGCAAGTTCAATATAGCTTAAAAATACAGTCTTTATTTATTTTTTATATTCAGCAATGATCAAATAAAATCATGTTACACTCAATATTGATCTCTGACTAGCCTACAGTGCATTCGGAAAGTATTCAGACCCCTTCACCTTTTCCACATTTTGTTACGTTACAGTCTTATTCTGAAATGGATTAAATAAAACAAATGTCCTCATCAATCTACACACAATACCCCATAATGACAAAGGGAAAACAGGTTTTTAGAAAATGTTGCAAATGTATTAAAACCTAAAAAAACATAAATACGTTATTTACATAAGTATTCATACCCTTTGCTATGAGAATCGAAATTGAGCTCAGGTGCATCCTGTTTCCATTGATTGGACATGATTTGGAAAGGCACAAACCTGGGGAAGGGTACCAAAACATTTCTGCAGCATTGAAGGTCCCCAAGAACACAGTCTCTTCCTAGAGCTGGCCGCCAGGCCAAACTGAGCAATCAGAAGGGCCTTGGTTAGGGAGGTGACCAAGAACCCGATGGTCACACTAGCTCCAGAGTTCCTCTGTGGAGATGGGAGAACCTTCCAGAAGGACAACCATCTTTGCAGCACTCCACCAATCAGGCCTTTATGGTAGAGTGACCAGATGGAAGCCACTCCTCAGTAAAAGGCACATGAAAGCCTGCTTGGAGTTTGCCAAAAGGCACCTAAACGACTCTCAAGATTCTCTGGTCTGATGAAAACAAGATTGAACTCTTTGGCCTGAATACCAAGCGTCACGTCTGGAGGAAACCTGGCACCATCCCTACGTTGAAGCATGGTGGTGGCAGCATCATGCTGTGGGGATGTTTTTCAGCGGCAGGGACTGGGAGACTAGTCAGGATCAAGGGAAAGATAAAGGGAGCAAAGTACAGAGAGATCCTTGATGAAAACCTGCTCCAGGGCACTCAGGACCTCAGATTGGGGTGAAGGTTAACCTTCCAACAGGACAATGACCCTAAGCACACAGCCAAGACAATGCAGGAGTGGCTTCGAGACAATCTCTGAATGTCACTTTACCGCAACCTACATGTACAAACTACCTCGACTAACCTGTACATTGACTCAGTACCGGTACCCCCCTGTAACGTAACACAATGTGGAAAAATTCAAGGGGTTTGAATACCATATATAAGGACTTGATGTGAGGTATCAATGTTCGTTTGGTCGAAAAACCAGTCCAAACCGGCTATGGACAACTCCATTATGCTGCTGATATGACCCTCCAAAGGTCAAGGAGGAGTGGTGATTGATATTTCAGCAAATGTAGGCCTCATTTAGTTGGAAAACATACTTACACACTTTTCCCAGCAGCTCTGGGAAGATGACAAAGACTGACACCTTTAGAGAGGCTAAATGGTATCCTTTTCTCACAGCATCATCTGTCCAGATTCACACCAACGGAGACCTCAAGAGCAGCAACCAGCTGTTCAGTTCCATGAAACACATCAGGGTGAGCGGGTCTGTTGTTGAAAACACAGACATTCCCCGCAGGGTGAATAAACACCAGTTTGCTCTATAACCCAGAGTAACATCTAGTTTAGGGTGCTAAGGGATAACAGGGGAAGGCTATTTATCTAGTGGGATTACTTAACAGTTTGTGAAGTGCTTCTGGTATTGGGAATAACATAGTTCAGCGTTTGACTGAAGCCAGTGTATGATTGAATTGCCCATTGTCCTCTGCTTTTATTGTGCCACCAAGAAAACACTGGAATGTTAGAATCAAGGGTCTGTTTTCAGGACTCTTCGATGTAGCACCTATCAGGGAAATCAAAGGCTGAGACATTAAGGACATTACACACATATTCTCCTCAAATTAACACTGACACACACAGCACATTTACACCTTTGGAAATATAATTTCCAGTCAATTACTTTATTAGTGCCAGTTGTTCATTTTACATAGCAGAAGTTCAGCTCAGGGTTATGCCAAAAACAAGAGGGACTGGAACACAATTGTACGTAACAATGAATGCTTCAGATAAGCCACGGTTATGTGTATTCAATGCTGGTATTAAAATAAACAAATCTGGCAGAATGAGGGATATACAAAACATTAGGAACACCTGCACTTTCCATGACATAGCTTTCACCTGGTCAGTCTATGATCCATTATTGATGTCACCTATTAAATCCACTTCAATCTGTATAGATGAAGGGGTGGAGACATGTTAAAGGATGTTTAAGCCTTGAGACATGGCTTGTATACAGTATGTGTGCCATTCAGAGGCTGAAAGGGCAAGACAAAATATTTAAGGGCCCTTGAACGGGTTATGGTAGTAGGTGCCAGGCGTATCAGTTTGTGTCAAGAACTGCTGCTGGGTTTTTCATGCTCAACAGTTTCCCATGTGTATCAAGGATTGTCCACCATGCAAAGGACATCTAGCCAACTTGATACAACTGTGGGAAGCATTGACACCTTGCCCAGATGAATGGAGGCTGTTCTAAGGGCAAAAGGTGTGGGACTCAATATTAGGAAGGTTTCCTGAATATTTTGTATACAGGAAACAAACATAACGTGTGTTAATAGGACGTTGGGCCAACACGAGCCAGAACAGCTTCAATGGGTCTGGAACTGGAATTGGGTTGAGATTTGACGGCTGAGACAGCCATGGCATATGGTTTACTTTTCATTCTCATAAAACCATTCAGTGACCACTCGTGCCCTGGTGCCCTGTGAATGGAGGCATTTTCATCCTATGGGGGCATAGCCATGGTAGCCAAAATAATGGCATACCCACCATTTTTATACATGACCCTAAGCATGATGGGATGTTAATTGCTTAATTCAGGAGCCACACCTGTGTGGAAGCACATGCTTTCAATATACTTTGTATCCCTCATTTACTCAAGTGTTTCCTTTATTTTGGCAGTTACCTGTATACACTGTCACATAACAAACTCTAGTAAAACTGAAAACATGACAAAGTCAAGAGATACCACATATTGCAAAAAAAATCTAAGGGCAAAACAAAACACTCAAATCAGAATAATCTTCTAAAGAGCTTTTAATCATACATAGAAATGTAGTTCAACAGTACCATTCATTTAGAATGTTATAGCAGTATACTTAGTGTAAAGAGCATTATGTTTTTTTCTGATGAGGAATATCCATAGGGATAGCTTTTATAACTACACGAGAGCGAGAGAAACGAGTACATGACTACATATATTGTAACACCTCAGACTACATTTGAACCCCTCAAAAGGCAACATTTATCTGTGGTTTATGTACCAGTGTTAATCTTCCTTGTTGTGGTTCTTTTGACGAGCAGTGTGGCATTAAAATTATTTTAGGAAAAAAAACAAAAAAACATTTGCGCATCAATGCCCTATATTTGAGTTACTCCTAAAGTTGCACTTTCTTTTACAAAACATCTTACTGACTTAAGCAATTCTTACTGGGATGCAACTGCTTAAGTTGCTTTTACACAATGGGGTGGGGGGTGCACATTACTGCAGTTGAAATGTGGTATTGTAGACATGGAAGGGATCCAACACATCCTGCCCACAAACACCACTACAGACGCTGTTACCATACGTGCTGGTCGTCAGCGCCACAATAACAATTCCAATCGGCGACAGTTCTAAGCAAAAAACAAATGTACAAGACAAGGTGAACAGACATGGGCCTACAAAATCCCAGAAGCACTGTTAAAGTTAGTCAATTCATCATAGAACGTCCTGTGTTGCTTCAGGTCTTCTGCCGGATCATAGAAACTTGCTCTGTGGAGTTTCAACTCCCTGGTTGTCGAAGTAGCGTAGCATGAAATAGCACACATGTTAAGGCTGGGAGGGAGGATGCGCCGCATGCTGCGACATAGCTGCCGGAGAGGACATGGACTGGACCATCGGTTGGGCCGGCGGGGGGAGGGGGTGCAGAGGCTGTGCCCCTGAGTGAGTGTTGGGGGAGGGCGGTGGTGTTGGACGTTTGAATTTGTCGGGGCTGTTGCTTCTTCTCGGGGAGGGCCTCTGCTTCGAAGAAAAGAGGGAAGACAGATGGAGATGAGAAACATTCTCAGTTCAGTCATTTCTCATTCAAAATAACCCCTTCTCAAAAGCTTGTACCGTAAAACTTCAATTAAAGTGCATAGTCTCAAACAGCCACCTGTCCCTTTAAATAGCTGGGCAACGGCACACATTTCAGCAAATAAAAACACCTGTTTCAAATATATGCTGGGTCTAAATTAATTGTTAAATGAGGTTACCATTAATTATTTGAGGGTTAATGTTTGATTTGTTAGATTAAATAATTCAGTAGTGACTCAACTTTTTTTAAATCATCAGTTATCGCCAGTAAGAAACTTCTAGAGAATTGCTAGCTAACTTGCAAGCACAAAAACAGTCAACTTCAGGAGTACAGACCACTAGAAATCGGCTGACAGCCCTCTAGTGGCTAAAGTAAGAACTGCCAAAAATGCAGTCAGGAGAATAAGTATAATTCCTCTCAAAATAGAGGCATACTAAGACAAAAGAAACATGACAGTGTGTAAATGATACAATTTTTCATTTACTGCACTGTGTCATTAAAAAGTGAATGCCGGAATTTAATAAATAACTATGCAAATGAACAAAAGCTGTATGTGTTAAGGAAAGAGCAGCCCATCTCTAATAAGTGCCTGTTGTGTTCAGTTTAAAGCCAATAAACTCCCGGGCTATTAATTGAAGTTTTACCCTATTTGAAATCGAACACCATCAAATACTTTTCCGTAAACAGTGACCCTCTTGTGAGAGCATTGGAGAGTCATAAACAAATACTAAGCGCTGGCAAATAGGCTCAGGCTTTGATAAGTGTCCGGCTGGCTGGCCTGAAGCTACCCATCAACACCACTTAGTGCTGATGAGCTCTAGGGTCTCTGTAATGACGGCTGCCACCCAGAAACCAACATACTTCAGAGGCACACGCTGACATGCTCATCTCTGGAGCACTCAGTGTTATCATGGACACTAAAAAAAACCCCACTAAACTAGAGCGCTTGTCACTTTTCCTATGGACGATCAGTTCACACAGACTAATCTCTCTGAGCCCTGGACCAAGCTGAAACTGGTTTCAACCATAGGGTGTTCCTGGTACCTGATGAGAAGAGGAGGAACTCCTTTGACTTCTCCCAGCAGCCAGTCAGATACAGGGAAACAATGTTACTTAACTTGTCTCCATAACCACAGGGAATGGCTTCACTCTACAGAGACAATGTTGACATTGCGCCGGGAGGCGTCAGCAGCAGAAAGTCACTGATGTAATCACACAATGTTCTACTCAGTACTCCAACTCCAAACGTTTGTATATTTTAATGTCCATTTGCAATGGATAATCCATATTGTTCTAGCCTGCTCTGAGGTTTGTCTCTGCAGCAATGGAACAAATGATGGGACACAGTGACCCGGCTAGGGAGGGGTAACAGGAAAGTGAGAGGGAATGGAATGTCCTAAAGCCTGTGGTAATGAGAGGTTGAACGGCAGACACATACAGGTCTTTCTGGCACTGGGAGAGGATCTGCAGAGTTTAACACAGGCACTGGAAGGACACTTAAAGACAGGCAGGGAGGTCCCACAAGATTGTTACCACTGGGTGTGAGAAAAGGTCATCTTTGGGCATATAGGCTATGGAAGTGAAATATACTACACTGAACAAAAATATAAACGCAACATGTGAAGTGCCATGTTTTATTAGCTGAAATAAAAGATACCAGAAATGTTCATTACACACAAAAAGGTTATTTCTCAAATTGTGCACAAATTTGTTTACATAATCCATCCACCTGACAAGTGTGGCATATGAGGAAGCTGATTAAACAGCATTTTCATTACACAGGTGAAACTTGTGCTGGGGACAAAAGACCACTAAACGTGCAGTTTTGTCAACCAACTTAATGTCACAGATGTCTTGAGTGAGCGTGTAATTGGCATGCTGACTACAGGAAAGTCCAGTAGAGCCAGATAATTTAATGTTAATTTCTCTACCATAAGCCGCCTCCATAATTTTAGAGAATTTGGCAGTACGTCCAACTGGCCTCACAACTGCAGACCACGTGCATAGCGCTGTGTGGGCAAGCTGTTTGCGGATGTCAACGTTGTGAACAGAGTGCCCCATGGTGGCGGTGGAGTTATGGTATGGACAGGCATAAGCTAAGGACAACAAACACAATTGCATTTCATTGATGGACATTTTAAAGCACAAAAATACCTTCTAATCCTGAGGCCCATTGTGAGGCCCTTTTTTTTTTTTTAAGGCATCTGTGACCAACAGATGTACAGCGGGTGAAATAAGTATTGAACACGTCACCATTTCTCAGTAAATATATTTCCAAAGGTGCTATTGACATGAAATTTTCACCAGATGTTGGTAACAACCCAAGTAATCCATACATACAAAGAAACCAAAACAAATAAGTTTAGAAATTAAGTTGTGTAATAATGTGAAATGACACAGGGAAAAAGTATTGAACACATGAAGAAAGGGAGTTGCAAAAAGGCATGGAAAGCCAAGACAACAGCTGATTCAAAAGCAATCCAGCCCCCTGTCAGTGCAAATTAATAGCAGTTGGTTCAGTCCCAACTGATGGCCTACAAAAAGGTCTCATTGCCAAGGTGTCACACAAGACACATCTCATGATGGGTAAAAGCAAAGAGCTGTCTCAAGACCTTCGCAACCTAATTGTTGCAAAACATAATGATGGCATTGGTTATAGGCACATTTCTAAGCTTCTGAATGTTCCACTGAGCACTGTTGGGGCCATAATACGGAAGTGGAAAGAATCATTTCACCATAAAAAATATATATTAATAATAATAATAATAATAAGCTACATCTCAGCACGGATCAATGTACACTCCCATGATATCCAGTCGGGCATTTTGGGCTAGTGCCATCTGATAATGCCATCTGCGCCATTTTAGAGGATAACTGGTACTCCTCCATCTACACTTCAACCCCATTTATTTTCTTGGTGGTAAACCCATGAGAAATAATCTATGGTACTGAAGAAGATGAATGTATCCAAAGGCACCAAATAAACAGCAGTGGTGTTCACATTCCTGATAATTTCAGTAGGTGCAATTAACGGCTCAAAGCTAATTCCGAACACCCTAACCAAACACTAGGTCTATTCACTACAGAACACCCTTACTGGTCTGCTACAGTAGACACGTAACTTACAATCTGGTTCTATTTTCAAGATTTCAACGAGCAGCTTACAACAGAGAACAATAGGATGGCTCACGCTCTGCTTGGCTGCCCAAAAGTTACGCTTCCAGTGTAGCAGGTACAAAATAACTCCTGCTTTAGCGATGTCCCAGTGTAGTGCATATGTTAGGGGTTCGATTAAAATCACATAAGACACTTAACTAGCATTAAGTGTACTATTAAGTGCACTGTAAATTAAACCAAACTAATTCAGATGCCCATTGCTGGTCTGATAAGAGCCGAGCAGACTTACCGCTACAGCGTGGGAGGAGCTTCCGTGGACGTGCAGGGCGGGGGCATTGAAGTGAGCGATGGCGGCTCTGGACAGGGTGGCCGGGGGAGTGAACCCAACTGTGTGACTGCCATATGACAGACCTGGAAGAGAGGAGAAAACTTTATTTAGTTTACAATGTGTTTTACAGTGCATTCGGTAAGTATTCTAACCCCTTGACTTTTTCCACATTTTGTTACGTTACAGCCTTAGCTACACAAATTAAATGAGAAGTTATACAAATTGGACTACTTCACTGTCAGTTGTCCTAGTTTGGTTGAGTAGACAACAATCAGAATCGAAAAAGCCCATTAAAATCACTTAGAATTCAGTTGTTGCCATTCTAGGGTCAAGCACTAATCATAAAACATATTTAGAACTTTTATTATTCAGAATCATAAAATACCATCAAAATATTAAAATATTGTGATGATACTTTGGCCATATCACCCAGCCCTAGTTGCAGGATCTCTTTCTGCATAACAGGATGTGCTAGGAGGAAAACTCAAAGGAACTTGCTACCGGCAAAGGATGTCACCAAAAAAACAAATGTCTCCTTCCATTGGTATTAACTTTAAAAACTGTCAAGAAATGTCTGACATTTTCAGGGAAAACAATGTGGTTAGGGATATACAGTATTTAGACCCCATGACTTTTTCAACATTTTGTTACAGCCTTATTCTAAAATTCATAAAAATACATTTTCCTCAATCTACCTACACACAATACCCCATAAGGACGAAGTAAAAACAGGTTTAGACATGTTTGCTAATTAATTACAAATAAACTGAAAGATCACATTTACATACAGTTGAAGTAGGAAGTTTAGATACACTTAGGTTGAAGTCATAAAAACTAATTTGTCAACCACTCAACAGATTTCATGTTAACAGACTATAGTTTTGGCAAGTTGGTTATGAAATCTACTTTGTGCATGACAAGTAATTCTTTCAACAATTGTTTAGACAGATTATTTCACTATATCACAATACCAGTGGGTCAGAAGTTTACATAAACTAAGATGACTGTGCCTTTAAACAGCTTGGTAAATTCCAGAAAATTATGTAATGGCTTTAGAAGCTTCTCATAGGCTAATTTACATAATTTGAGTCAATTTGAGGTGTACTTGTGGATGTATTTCAAGGCCTACCTTCAAACTCAGAGCCTATTTGCTCGACATCATGGGAAAATCCAAAGAAATCAGCCAAGACCTCAGAAAACAAATTGTAGACCTCCACAAGTCTGGTTCATCCTTGGGAGCAATTTCCAAACGCCTGAAGGTACCACATTCATCTGTACAAACAATAGTACGCAAGTATAAACACCATGGGACCCCGCAACCGTCATACCGCTCAGGAAGGAGACACATTCTGTCTCCTAGAGATTAATGTACTTGGGTGCGAAAAGTGCAAATCAATCCCAGAACAGCAAAGGACCTTGTGAAGATGCTGGAGGAAACAGGTACAAAACTATCTATATCCACAGTAAAACAAGTCCTATATCGACACAACCGGAAAGGCCGCTCAGCAAGGAAGAAGCCACTGCTCCAAAACCGCCATAGAAAAAGCCAGACTACGGTTTGGAACTGCACATGGGGACAAAGATCGTACTTTTTGGAGAAATGTCCTCTGGTCTGACGAAACAAAAATAGAACCGTTTGGCCATAATGACCATCGTTATGTTTGAAGGAAAAAGGGGGGAGGCCAACCGTGAAGCACGGGGGTGACAGCATCATGTTGTGGGGGTGCTTTGATGCAGGAGGGACTGGTGCACTTCACTAAATAGATGGTATCATGAAGAAGAAAAATTATGTGAATATATTGAAGCAACATCTCAAGACATCAGGAAGTTAAAGCTTGGTCGCAAATGGGTCTTCCAAATGGACAATGACCCCAAGCATACTTCCAAAGTTGTGGCAAAATGGCTTAAGGACAACAAAGTCAAGGAATTGGAGAGGCCATCACAAAGCCCTGACCTCAATCCTATAGAAAATGTTTGTCCTACAAACCTGACTCAGTTACACCAGTTCTGTCAGGAGGAATGGGCCAAAATTCACTTAACTTATTGTGGGAAGCTTGTGGAAGGCTACCCGAAACGTTTGACCCAAGTTTAAATTGTTTAAGGCAATGCTCCCAAATACTAATTGAGTGTATGTAAACTTCTGACCCACTGGGAATGTGATGAAAGAAATAAAAGCTGAAATAAAATCACTCCTATTATTATGACATTTCACATTCTTAAAATAAAGTGGTGATCCTTACTGACAGGACATTTTTACTAGGATTAAATGTCAGGAATTGTGAAAAACTGAGTTTAAATGTATTTGGCTAAGGTGTACGTAAACTTCTGACTTCAACTGTAAGCATCCAGACCCTTTACTCAGTACTTTGTTGAAGCACCTTTGGCAGTGATTACAGCCTCAAGTCTTCTTGGGTATGACGCTACAAGCTTGGCACACCTGTATTTGGGGAGTTTCTCCCATTCTGCTCTGCAGATCCTCTCAAGTGCTGCTAGGTTGTATGGGGAGCATCGCTGCACAGCTATTTTCAAGTCTCTCCAGAGATGTTAGATCGAGTTCAAATCCAGGCTCTGGCTGGGTCACTCAAGGACATTCAGAGACTTGTCCCGAAGCTACACCTCGGCTGTGTGCTTAGGATCGTTGTCCTGTTGGAAAGTGAACCTTCTCCCCAGTCTGAGGTCCTGAGGTCAAGGATCTTTCAATACTTTGCTGTTCATCTTTCCCTCAATCCTGACCACCATGTTTCACTGTAGGGATGGTGCCAGGTTTCCTCCAGATGTGACGCTTGGCATTCAGGCCATAGAGTGCAATCTTGGTTTCATCAGACCAGAGAACCTGGTTTCTCATGGTCTGAGAGTGCTTTAGGTGCCTTTTAGAAAACTCCAAGCGGGCTGTCATGTGCCTTTTACTGAGGAGTGGCTTCTGTCTGGCCACTCTACCATAAAGGCCTGATTGGTGTAGTGCTGCAGAGATGGTTGTCCTTCTGGAAGGTTCCCCCATCTCCACAGAGGAACTCTGGAGCTCTGTCAGAGTGACAATTAAGCTTTTGGTCACCTCCCTGACCAAGGCCCTTCTCCCCCGATTGCTCAGTTTGGGCGGGCAGCCAGCTCTAGGAAGAGTCTTGGTGGTTCCAAACTTCTTCCATTTAAGAATGATGGAGGCCACTGTGTTCTTGAGGACCTTCAATACTGCAAAATGTTTTTGGTATCCTTTCCCAGATCTGTGCCTCGATACAATCCTGTCTCGGAGCTCTACGGACAATTCCTTCAAACTGACGGCTTGGTTTTTGCTCTGACATGCACTGTCAACTGTGGGACCTTATATAGACAGGTGTGTGCCTTTCCAAATCATGTCGAATCAATTTAATTTACCACAGGTGGATTCTAATCAAGTTATAGAAACAGGTAGTGTGTGTAGATTGAGAATGTGTTATTCATTTAATCCATTTTAGAATAAGACTGTACTGCAAAAAAATAAAAAATAAAAAAATAGATGAGGCCCTTTCTCTTCCTTCACCCAGTGACATAACAGATATTCATAAAACAGGGTGTAGTGGTTATGAGGTGTTGGACTTCCTGTAACTGTACCGTACCAGGTGATATGGGTCGGCTGGAGCTGGGGGAAGGAGTGTATGGGATGGGACTGGACACCGTCCGTGCTCGCAGGCCTTGAGCTGACATCTCATTGAAGTACCTGAGGGGGGAAAAGACCATAGAGAAGATAATTAATATGTCTAAATATCACTTGAGCAATGATTTGCTGTCTGAAACAGAAAGTACTAGATTGGAGTATGAAGCGTGACATTGAGGAAGTGAGTGTGGGGTACCTTATTGGATGAATGGTTAAGCATAACTGACAGTGGAGTAGAGCTGAAACATTGGTTAGAGATGGTGAAGTTGGAACAGAGTGTTTTGTGGGTTGTTGTTTCATGTCTACCTCTCGTCGTCCATCTCCAGACTGGACTCGCTCTCAGACAGCTGTCTACACAGGGCCTCGCGGCGCTCCATCTCTCTCTGCAGCTTCCTCTGCAGACGGATGTTCTCCTCACGCATGTGCCGTTCCTCCTCAATGTACTGGGCCCGCTTCTCTGTGTCTGGGAGGGAACGGACAAATAAAGTTGAATCATTACACAGCAACAAGTCATTACATAATGTATTTTTCTGAGAGAGCAAAGATGCAATGGTATTTTCAAAAAGTACTTGTCTATGATGCACACCACTTCAATAGTTGTTTTAGTTAGACCTTTTGTGTTTTCTTTTGGCTTTTTATTGAACTATTAAAGTAGCTATTGCACCTAAATATAATAGGTAAAGTCTGGTCTCTAATAAGAGGTTTATTTGGTATTTAAGTCCATGATTTTACCAGCTTCTTAGTATTTTGGTCCAAGAGCTGTAAACAGAATAGATTGAAATGACAGCTCCATCTAGTGGCCAAACATATAAAGAACTCATCTACCTAGGTCAGTGTTCCCTAACTCCAGCACCCCCAACAGCACACATGTTGCTGTTGCCCCGGACAAACTCACCCGATTAAACTAATTGAGGGCTTGATGATTAGTTGACAAGTTGAATCAGGTGTGCTTGTTCAGGGCCGGAACATAATTATAATCATGTGAACACTGAAAATGTACCAAAACTAAGTCCAAAAAGAGATTGTATTTGATACATTGCGACAATCATGTTTTTTCCTCTTTTTGTGGGAATAATTGGGAACGTATTTCCCAAATTAAACATTTTTAGCTGACATTATTATTTTTTGCTTAACTTGGGGGGGGCAAATTTTTTTAAAGATAACACGCTGGCCAGTTTTGGCCTGTTGCCGACCCCTGCCCTATGACAACAGGTTGCCTCCCGCAATGTAAACAATGTTCCATGCCGTTGCCCTAGGTCTAGGATTTCCGAGACACTGGCTGAACCGGTCAACTACTAAGACAGAGTTAGGTTTCAGTGAGAAAGTTAAATTGAGGTTAAGGATATTTGGGAAGAAATTACAGATCTGCGCAAAGATAATATTGAGGGATTGAAAAAGAGCTTGGTTGTGGTCTACTTGGAACCTGCAGTGGGAAATGTGAGTGCGTGTTTGTTCTGAGGGTGAAACTGCGTGTCCACATCTGTTTGAGTGATAATATTACCATTGTTCCCAAATTGAATTAAAGTGTATGGACCTTTCAAACATGCATCTGTAAGAAGAGGAGTACTCTACCGTGACCTACTACTACCACTGTTGTTCTAAGATCACGTGGTACGGCAACTCCACCGCCAACTCAATCACTAAGACACTGGCAGTACAGGAGCATCATGTGAAAAACTGGAAGACTGGCCAATAGTTTCTACCCTCAGACCGCTGAATAGCCACCACTAGCTGCTCCCCATCGACATTCATCACTGGTGCGGTTGTTAATATATAAAACATATTTTCACTTGGTCCCCACACCCGTTCATGGTCATGCTGACTGTAAATCTACAGCAAATCCATATAATAGCCTACAGTACCAAATCTACAGTATCTAGTTTTATGGATTCTACGTAAGCAGGTCACGTCATGATGAATTCACTGTTGACCATTGGCCTTTGAAACTCACGTTGCAGCTCGGTGGTGCGGAGGCTCTTCTTCAGCCTCTCCACCTCGTCCTTCAGGAAGCGGATATGCCGCATCATGTTCTCCGGAGAGTCAATCTCCATGGAAACATCCCTGGGGGAGGGTGGAGCAGACACAGGCTGGTCCAACTTCTCCTGGAGGATTCTGTCAAAGGCAAGTGAGTATTGTATGTTATTCCTACTGTCCTAATAAAGAGAATCACTAGAGAGCATACAACAGTGTGAAGGTTCATTTTGTTTACTTTCAACCATTCACATAATCCAGCACCTAGGTTTCTCTAGATCTGCACATACTTCTAAAGAATATATGGTTACTACAGAATAAAAGCCTACCTTTTCTCTGCCTCCAATTTGTCCATGCGCTTCCACAATCTATTGACAAGAGCCTCTTGTTCCTGCTCTAATGTGTTTTCGAGGTCAATCTTCTCACGCCTTAGCTGGAAAGAATGGAAACAGCAGAGATTCAGCTTGAGAACATCTTACCTTACAAAAGAAATGCGCACCCACACGAAAAATTCTACACTCCCATCATGGTAATGCACCTGCTCTTAAGTGGCAGTGCCGACATGTCCTCAGAAGAGACTGAGCTGCACAAAGACAATGGCTGTGTCTGAAATCGGTCTTGCCTACCACTTACTAAAACTGCGTACTGTGTACTAATTGTACTACATAATATTAAGAACATACTGTCTAGGAAAATCAAATGTAGTAAACAAAAAAAAAATGCATGTGTAACCACGCCAGCCCAGGACTGCCACATCTGGCTTCTTCACCTGCGGGATCGTCTGAGACCAGCAACCCGGACAGCTGATGAAACTGAGGAGTGTTTGTCTGTAATAAACATTCTGATTGCCTGGCTCCCCAAGAAAAATTGTTGCGCATATATATATATATATATATATTTTTTTTTTTACAGTATTGGCACTCTTTCAATTTCTTAAATAAATGTGAATATTTGTTGTTACCTTTTAAGTAAATACCTGCAATTAACTTGTGCAATACATTAGGAGATAAAGAAGATCACGTTCTTCATTTCACCGGTCACATCATTTTTCATTACAAGCTTACCGGTAGTCTGTCCCGTCACGTGGTGTTTGTTTACAAGCACAAAACGAAGAGAGACCCAGTCACTCACTGTTGTGCAGCATGCGCCAGGATCTAGTTACAGTATGGAATTCACAATTAAATGTTTGCCAGCTAGATGCCTTATAACTATTAAGTTAACTGTCTAAAATGTGCTTAATGCTCTGCAGTGGTTCATTTGGTTTGCTAATTAAGTGGTTAGCTTATTCCAAAATCAAGCTTTGCTTGGTATTTGTTTTGTGCATGCAGCAAACTGTGTAGCAACTGAGTTGGGATGTCTGTCCTGCAAATAGTTTAGGCCCTAGACTATTTAAAATGTTTGCAACGCGATTGTTAGCATTCTCTATGGGATTTTACATGTATTTGTTAGCATTGCTAACCTTTGGATTACAGAGGCTCAGTGGGGTTTGGAAATAGCACCCCTTGTGCTCAGTGACAGTATTACCAAATATCCCAGTATGGCACAAGGTCGGCATGAAGTTACGACAATCTGGATCCCTCCCAAGCATACTATTTAGAATGTACAGTTGAAGTTGGAGGTTTACATACAATTAGGTTGAAGTCATTAAAACTCATTTTTCAACCACTCCACAGATTTCATGTTAAACTATAGTTTTGGCAAGTCGGTTAGGACATCTACTTCGTGCATGACAAGTAATTCTTCCAACAATTGTTTACAGACAGATTATTTCACAATTCCAGTGGGTCAGAAGTTTACATACACTAAGTTGACTGTGCCTTTAAACAGCTTGGAAAATTCCAGAAAATGATGTCATGGCTTTAGAAGCTTCTGATAGGCTAATTGACATAATTTAAGTCAGTTGGAGGCATACCTGTGGATGTATTTCAAGGCCTACATTCAAATTCAGTGCCTCTTTGCTTGAGATCATGAAAAAAAAAAAAGAAGACATATTCAGCCAAGACCTCCACAAGTCTGGTTCATCCTTGAGAGCAATTTCCAAACGCCTGAAGGTACCACGTTAATCTGTACAAACAATAGTACGCAGACTATGGTTTGCAACTGCACATGGGGACAAATATCATACTTTTTGGAGAAATGTCCTCTGGTCTGATGAAACACAAATAGAACTGTTTGGCCATAATGACCATCGTTATGTTTGGGAGGAAAAAGGGGGATGCTTGCAAGCCGAAGAACACCATCCCAACCATGAAGCACGGGGGTGGCAGCATCATGTTGTGGGGGGTGCTTTGATGCAGGAGGATCTGGTGCACTTCACTAAATAGATGGTATCATGAAGAAGGAAAATTATGTGAATATATTGAAGCAACATCTCAAGACATCAGTCAGGAAGTTAAAGCTTGGTCGCAAATGGGTCTTCCAAATGGACAATGACCCCAAGCATACTTCCAAAGATGTGGCAAAATGGCTTAAGGACAACAAAGTAAAGGTATTGGAGTGGCCATCACAAAGCCCTGAATTCAATCCTATAGAAAATGTGTGGGCAGAACTGAAAAAGCATGTGCGAGCAAGGAGTCCTACACACCTGACTCAGTTACACCAGTTCTGTGGGAAGCTTGTGGAAGGCTACCCGAAACGTTTGACCCAAGTTAAACAATTTAAAGGCAATGCTACCAAATACTAATTGAGTGTATGTAAACTTCTGACCCACTGGGAATGTGATGAAAGAAATAAAAGCTGAAATAAATCACTCTACTATTATTCTGACATTTCACATTCTAAAAATAAAAGTGGTGATCCTAACTGACCTAAGACAGGGAATTTTTACTAGGATTAAATGTCAGGAATTGTGAAACCCTGAGTTTAAAAGTATTTGGCTAAGGTGTATGTAAACCTCTGACTTCAACTGTAAATATGGGTATTCAGACATTTCCAATATCATTTCGCATAGTGTCATTATGTCACTGTACCTGCTCCAAGGTGAGCTGCTTTGATATAGTGTCATTATGTCACTGTACCTGCTCCAAGGTGAGCTGCTTTGATATAGTGTCATTATGTCACTGTACCTGCTCCAAGGTGAGCTGCTTTGATATAGTGTCATTCTCCATTTTCTTGATCTTCTTCATCAGTTTGTTGACCTGGAACTCCTGCTCTTGCTCCAAGTGCTGTTCCAACTCAGCCTTCTCATGTTGTAACTGTGGGAAGAGAAATCAATGTGACTAATTAAAAGACTTGCATTAAAGCACCGTGGTTACATGTTGATAGGTCTTTTTTATAGAGGTGGTAACAGTTTAGTGCTGCTTGTCTCAAATTATTGTGATCTGGAGAAGAATGTGTTGTGAAATGGTGGCAGCTAGATATTGCCAAAAGCAACCAAAGTAACCACCTTTGGCCGTCTACCAATAAAAAGGGTGCGGCTCATAGATTGTTAAAAATGAGACGATTGTGTGACTAATATCTAACTAACACTGACTAATCATCAGGTCAAAACAAAACATACGACAGCTAAGAAAGAAAACAGGGGACTGAGCTATTTTAGTTGAGTGCTAGAGTCCATTTTGACAGTCTAACCTCACTACATTCATGTTCCTCTGTTCTCGGGACATAGACAGTTATAGAAACACCACAACAGACTGGAGTTGTGCAGCCAACATTCTCAGAGATGATCAACAGCTTCAGGCCACATCAAGTGCCAACATTCTCTTAAATTAGACTAAAACCTCTCTGGTATTTAACGTCTAAGCTTACCATCTTACTTACTGACAAGAGCTAATAGTTTTGTTTTAAAATAAAATGTGATTTATGTAGCCTCACAACAGTTTAGAAATGGGCAGTGTCACAGAGACCTGTGTCTGATGGTGGATACAGGACATCTAGGGTATAGGTGGCCCAGTCCTTATAGTAGTAGTGGCCTATACCACTGAAAATCCTAATACTATAAACCATTTACTGTTGAAGCCTGGGGTGTGGTGGAACAGGGTTTTCAGTACAAATTCACATTAGCGTTGTTCTAGACTGGTGCAGGCCACTTATGTGAAATGCCTTAGAAGGAATGTACAGAAAAAAGTATGTCAGACAAGGTCTCCATGTTCACAGAAGTGTCTCCTTACCACAGACTACCACAATTACCATTTCTATAGTGACACTTGATGTGTGTGTGGGGGGGGGGAGAAGACGTGCTAAGGTGCGTCAGTCGACACTAAAGTATAGGAGCAGAAGTGGGCCTGTTCCATGTTTGGGTACAGGACCAATAACAAGAGCCTCCACACTGTTTGACCTTTATCAAGGGTCTGGTAAAACACATGAGCGGTCCAGTGAGATTAATTTATTCTTCTTCACACATCAAACCATTAGTCAGTACTACAAAAATGTGGGATCTCAAGTGGCGCAGCGATCTAAGGCACTGCATCTCAGAGCTAGAGGCGTCACTACAGACACCCTGGTCCTATTCCAGGCTGTATCACAACCGGGTCCCAAAGGGCGGCGCACAATTGGCCCAGCATCGCCCGAGTTTGGCCTGTGTAGGCCGTCATTGTAAGTAAGAATTTGTTAACTGACTTGCCTAGTTAAATAAAATAAATAAATAAAAAAGATCAACAGTTCATACTGGTCATGGGGCAACACGTGGGTCAGTTGTAAAAGAGACCAAATAGCCTAACCCAGGAATAGGAGGAGTCAGTCAAGAGTAATTTAGAGTAGTGATTAAGTCGGTTGATAAAATAACTTAAGGCAAGAACCATTACTGCTGTTATGCGCTCCACCCCAAACACATATCCTTAGATTTTCGCTCTGCGACAAATACTTGGCATAAGTCAAGTGCCCCAGAGCCAGTTCTCTTCCAGTTGTCACTTACTTGCATGAGTTTTCTTGACAGTTCATTGGTGAGAAATTCCTCCTCTTTCTCATAGTTGACAGCAAGGGTCTCTTTCTCTTTCTGCAGGGCCTGGATTTTCTTGAACAGGGTGTTGCTAATGAACTCCTCCTCCTGCTCAGCCCTGGCTTGCTGCAGTCAGAGAGAAAGAGGGAACCGTGTACAGAAAAGATGAGTGCAGCAATCACAACAAGATGGCTCACAGAATACAACGTGTCTTAATAGTGTTAAGAGAGGTTTAAAAAAAAAATGTTGGAATGTGTAACAATGGAAACAACATATGAAGTGCTTTGTCTTTGCCAATCTAATGTCAACCTCTACCACACTGCTCTGCTGAGCTCACAGCTATCTCTGTGCTAAAATATGGTATTCCTATTGTTAAAGCTTTTTAATTGACACTGCAGTAGTATCTGTGCAAATACAAGGATTAACATGGCAGGTTTGCTGCATTCAAGGTCTGTGTGAGCTGGAGAGGAAGCAGCTAGTCCGCCCCCCATCAATGACTCAAGCAGTAGCCAATTGCAGTAACTGAAGGAGTGAATGATGTTGAGGAAGCTATTTTGTTTTACTGTCAGTCATAGTGAGGAAATAAGAGACAGAAAGGGTGGTGGTGGGGGGCACAAAACAGGGGAACAAGGATAAAAGGAAAGCAAAACCCTGCTCGGCATACCGATGCCGTGGACAGGCAGAGTAGGTGTTTTTGAACTAGTCTAATGTCGTTAGGTATCTACTATGCATGTCATGATTTATTATAAATTCAACAGATGTGTCAAGGGGTAGTTGTAACGTTAAAGTTAACCACAAAAATAACAACGGAAACACCAAGCCTCAGCAGTGGATTCAGTGAATAAAAAAACCTTGTTAGCTAATGTTCTACGTTCTCCATCTCGTAACAAGTTGACATGGCTAACATTATCTAGTTAGCGCGTTGGATACAAACGTCAACTTCTTGGTCACTACTGTTCAAATGTTTCGATTGGTGTTATAGAAAATTAACCTGGCATTGGCAAACTAGTTAGCAACACCAAAACATAACGGGCTAGCTAACGTTTAGGTTAGGTAATTAACCAACTAGTTACGCTAACTCTGAGCTAACGTTAAGTTAGCTAATGCTCGCTTCTTAACACAGCCATAGCTATGTTCGTTGCCTTTATTTCGCTACTAGTTAGTTACTTGACGTTGGTTTGATAACCTAGTTGCAATTTCATATGTTTAACGTGCGTGTCTAGATGCATTGTTTGAATGTAGCTCATGTTACCAAGCTAGTTAGGCTAACCAACAAAAAAACAACAGTTACTCACGATGGTGACGCTAGCTTTACGCAGGTCCCGATTCTCCTCCTGTAGCGCCTTGCACTTGAGTTTGAACGTCTCTAGCTCAATTTTAAGAACTTTGTTCTCCTGTTGTAGTGAGGCTAGTCGGTTCGTTAACTCCTCTAATCGGAACTGTGAAATGACTACTCCCGGCTTGCTCGAATTTGAGGCGGAGGATGACATCGGGGTGGCCGAGCTACTCCCTGCTCCGTCGGTGTCGCTCTCGCTTGCACTGTCCGCCATGGCTGTGTCAGTGTGCGACAGCGTGGGGGAGACGGCAGCTGCAGTGTTTGTAGTGCAGCAGCCTACGAACATACCGTGTGGTGTGACCAAAGACTGAACATGGAGCAAGATGTTTCGTCGGATGTATAATTCTGAAGCATCCGATTGGAATTTCCATTCCCCACCAAATCTTGCGAGGAGATTAAGCCTAGTGGCCGGCAGTGGGAGAGTGTGTCGCGATATGGAACTGGGCCGAGTGTCTGCTGATTTTCTCATCGAACAAAAGCCCGATTTCAATACAGTTTTCTGTTCCCAAAACAAAAATATGTTACGAACAGAGTACACTACGTTTTGTGGACGTGACCCATTGAAAAAATGCGTTGTTTACAAGAAGTGCAAGGGCGAATTGAGTTACTGCACAATTCACAGAGAAGTCGTTCCCTAAAGGAAATATGCAAATACATGTTAAAACATGCAAATACATGTTAAAACGCGCCAATAGGATTTCACTAGCTAGCTCGTGCGACACAGATGAACTATCTTGGCTAGATATACATATCTTTGGTGTGACCTTGCTCCGTGTTTCAACCACACGCATCTTAAAATAGCGTCACCTTGTGGAGATAGCTCTGTCCTATTTTGTGCCAATGCTCATTGATGCCATAGGATACCGAAAAGTATAGAAAGAAAAGTACAAGTGTAGTATATTGCAATTAAGTGGAAAATATTACTGGGGGAAACCAAAACAACAGTATTCTAACGAAAATGCACAATGCATGAACAATATGTTTCTGCAGTGTGGTTTCATTGAATATGACCCCTTATACAGCGGGTGAAATAAGTATTGAGGCAAATTTATGGTGAAATTATTGTCTTTCCACTTCCGTATTATGGCCCCAACAGTGCTCACTGGAACATTCAGAAGCTTAGAAATGCGCCTATAACCAATGCCATCATTATGTTTTGCAACAATTAGGTTGCGAATGTCTTGAGACAGCTCTTTGCTTTTACCCATCATGAGATGTGTCTTGTGTGACACCTTGGCAATGAGACCTTTTTGTAGGCCATCAGTTGGGACTGAACCAGCTGATATTAATTTGCACTGACAGGGGGCTGGATTGCTTTTTAATTACTGATAGTTTTCAGCTGTTGTCTTGGCTTTCCATGCCTTTTTGCACCTCCCTTTCTTCATGTGTTCAATACTTTTTCCCTGTGTCATTTCACATTATTACACATAACTTAATTTCTGAACTTATTTGTTTTGGTTTCTTTGTATGTATGGATTACTTGGGTTGTTACCAACATCTGGTGAAACCTTCATGTCAATAGCACCTTTGGAAATATATTTACTGAGAAAAATGGTGACGTGTTCAATACTTATTTCACCCACTGTATCTCCTTACCAGTCATGCCTGGGCCAACATTTTAAATCAACTCCTAGTCCCGATTCTCCAACGTTCTCCCAAAGTGTGCACTGCCACTCTCGCATGCATTTAACAATGGTGGAAACTCCCTTGATGGCTTCTTGGGTTTTGTAGATCTGAAAAGACTAGAGAACCCACTCCAACTAGCTAAGGCTATGATAGTTTATGAGAAAGACGTATTCATCTCTGGCTTAGCTACTGATTTTTGATATTTCTCTGCATTTAGGCTAACTTCTTTAAAAGGATAATGAATGTGTTTAAAACAGGTTTTTACTGTGGTGTTGTATTAAAGGGGCTTAGAAAGATCCTTTATAGAATATTTAATTTCTTGAAAATGTTATTTTGTTATTATTGATGTACTACCTCTTATTTTGTCTGGCTAATTGTTCAATCATACATTACATCACAGATATCTGCCAACCTCTTTTATCCCTTAGCCTAAACATTTCACAATCCATTGGAATTTCTTACAAACATAAGAGATTCAACATCACATAAACAAACACAAAGATAAAACAGAAACAAATGATTGCAAAATCAATGCATTTTTATTTTGTTATTTTGTTTTTAAATTGAAACATTGTGGTGGCTTCATTGCTGCTATAGCCTCTAAAAGAAGACCTTGAAAAACCAAAGTGCTAGAATAGTTACATTTCAATGGCTTCACTCTGTTAGTAAGAATTGTACATCGAAAAATTAGCTCAAACAAAATTGATCAAATTAGCCTTTACCCCCTGATTGACATGTAGGATAGGAGATATGATACAATACCCTAAATTACTTCACTTGTCAAAAAAATAAAATAAGTCCTTTACATGGTTGTCATGTCCACAGCATAAACATCACCATCACACTAAGTCTGAGCCTTCACACCAGAATAACATCACACTTGAACTACATGGGTCTCTAGTCAAACCAATACAAAGAGAATATCTAATGCAAATTAATCGCCAATGAGCTATCAAATGAATGCTAGTTAGACACTGCATACACATTCTCAAGCCTAGAAAGATCACACCATTTCAGAGTTCAACACAATGAATTTTATGTTAAATAATCGTTTTGACCATTCAGTGATTTTGTCATACATTTTCTATTAAGAGCTACAATCAAATAATGTATTATGTGTCTTTATGTGGGTAGATTAAATTTAAGGAAATACTTCACCAAAACCCAAAAGAAAATTACACATTTTCTTTAAAACCACAGCAGCCTTTATAAAACCAAATGACACACTGCTAAAATGATTACAAACAGTCTTACAGCGTACAGAGACCTCTACACCTTATAGCCAATACACAGAATACAGTTATAATTTTACAGCGAGCCAGTCTACTAGCATATACTGTACATTCAGATAACTTCTTTCTCATAGCATTTATGCTAATGTCTGCAGAAGCTGCCGTTCAGTTTTACATAGACAAACGGTAGGCTACATTAAACCCTCAAGAAGCTATAGAACACATTTTCTTCATACTGTTCCTCGTTCCCAACACAATAAATGCTTTTATGTTTTTTTTTTTTATTTCAAATATAAAACTGGTGGCAAATGTAAGGGCTATATGTGTACACAGATAAAGGGTTTTAATTCTCATTTTAATACAGTGTTTGCAAACTTGTAAAAATTGTACTTAAAATAATGTGAACGGCATGCATGAAAATATGAGTACTCTGCTTTTGCAGAATTAGATACATCCCCTTTTTAGGAATTACTGAAATTCGCAGAAGATTTTCTAGAAATTTCCTCTGTTAAAATCTAACCAGCTTTTTTTCATATACAAACATTATACCTGCTATAATAATTAATTTTACAAGAATGTGTGAAGTTACACTCAAATCTTCCTTAAAAGTGGAACCATTTTGATAATAATGTTGAAAGCACTTGTAAAGTTCTCTCCTCTATATTATCATCCTGTAACTTTTATTTTTTTTTTTTTTTTTATTGTACACATTGTAATTTATTTACAGGAAAAAGCATTGTGTTATTTCAGTTTTAAAAAGGAAAACAAAACCCACAGCAATTTACAACCTGACATTTATGGGTCCAAGAAAAAACTATAAGGCGATTGTTGGAGGTGGATCAGAAGTGTTCCTCTAGTTTTTGTGTAATTTTGTTGATTTCTTTTCTCCTACTACAAGAATTGAGCTTATGTGCCATCTTTGGTCACAGGTAAGTATATGCTCAGTTGCACCTGTAGTTTTTCTGTGATGAGTCCTTTTTGTTGTCACCACAATGCTCCTCAAAAGCTCTCACGACACCAATGGCACGTTACGAGTCACAAACAGGAAGCAGAATTCTCCTGGTCCATAGACCACAGGAAATGAGAGCCATACAATTAGAATTCAGATTCCATGGTGAGAACCTTCCAGGTCCCTCAATTGACAGGGAGTGAGTTTTTCATGCTCATATTGAAATCAGACGGGTCAAGTCCTGGCTGAAATTTCTTGAGTTTTTCAGTTTGTAACTTTCTGCCCTGGAAACAGATGAGAAGAATTCCTGTACACCTGAAAATTAAGAAAAGATTACAACATATCAGATATTGGCAGCATTTTGGGCAGCTGTTGAGTTTGAAAGAAGGGAGCCATTATAGAGGACATAGCCTATGCATTCACTAATGCTTATGAGTCCCTTCGTTTTACTAATTCAGTTGACTGTCTTTTACAAGTTCCATTTTGCAAGCCACCCACAAATCTACGGGAGCAATCACTCGACGACGCTAGAGAGCATCAAGAGGTCTGTGGGCTACGGGTTGTCATGGTCACCCTGGTTGTCATGGAAACCACCAGTTAAGCCATAGTTCATTAGAGTGCAACTACTCTTTTTATTCAGGTTTGCTTAAACTGAATAATTCACTGATGCATATTGTTAACTGCACCTTACAGGGATGAACAGTAACCAATCAGATAGCCACCTCTCTTTGTAACGTAATTCCCACACAATGGTACTGTCTATGAGTTGGCCTGTGGGGGGATTTAGTGGACAAAGAGAGAGTTAGAGTGAGTGTCTGTGTGACAATATACGCTGAGGTGTGTTTCGAGCATCATCCATGTTCCCTTTGTGACTAGCCCCCCACCCACACAGCTGACAGAGGACAAAACACAGACAGAATCAAAAACAGACAAGAGTCAGACTTTCAGTTGGAAACATGAAGATCTGCTTGTGTGTGTAAAGTGTGTACCTGGTGGAGCACAGCTACCCCTATGATTGAAGCTTCTTTTCTCCTGACCTCCTCTCCTCCTTCTTCCTGCTTTTAGCTCCATCTCCTTGCTGCAACACACAAACACACACACACATATGAGTGAGGCAAAGCCAATCTCAGAACCCCATCCTGAGAGGCATCCTGGCAAGCAGTAACCCAACACAGCAACCTGAAACAGCAACCCGAGTGCAGCTAGACCAGAGATAAGCAACATGTGAGATGTAACAATAGCAACCTGAAACCATCAACCTGAAAGCAGTAAACCCTACCGCAGAAGCAAATGTTAGCATTACACACAGTTAGCAGGATAACATGAAGTGAAAGCACACACAATTCTAGAGGCATGAGTCCTAGAGGAAAATTCCTGGAAAAAAGAGAATATCCCAGAGGAGTTATATCACCACAAACAAAAAAAAGTGTCAGGGCAGAGTGCACCTGGTTCACGCCAGAACAATCTGTTCTCCAATTCAATGTGGGCCACAAACAATAGCGCAGGTTAGCATCATGAATATTGTTTTGGAGGCAGCTCTGCAGAGTGGTCACTAGCTGGCACAGCCACAAAGTCATAAAAAGCCATTTTGTTTTCCATACATTTTTACAATATAGCCAATTTGGACTGTGCAGCTGGCTTATCTACAGGGTAGTTGCTCAGTTCTGCTCCAGGACAAGACTCATGACAATAAAGGTCAACCTGCAGTAATAGCTGGGACAGCATCCTAGTCATTGAGCACCCATTGCACACACGCACACAGAGACACATAAACAGACAGACACTCAAACAGACACACACACACTGGTAGCATTAGCCGCAGCACTCCACGTCAAATCACAGCACCTCATACTGAGTTAAGGTCCAAAGGTTCTGACGCGCCTGTTTTCTGTTCAGGCTCAAAACCCTAGAACCCCTGGGGCAACCCTCTATGCAGTCTATTCCATTGTCATGCCAACCTCTAACTCCTCCTCCTCCAGTAAGAAAGGGCAGGGCCAGGGGTCTCCTCGGTCCCAACTCCCCCTGTCCCCGCCCTGGTCGTCAGGCGTGGGCGTGGACACCCGCCGGATGACCTTTCTGATGACCTGGGAAATGGGGTAGAGATAGTGATCATGGTCAAGAAGAGAGAGTATGACTGAGATACACGCACAAACACAAGGGGAGAGGGTTTAGGTCATTTAGAGGAGGTGGGTATGATAAATCAGAGGTGTGTTTTTAGGAAGACGGGTGAATCTGAGTGAAGACAGTGGCAGATAGTTACTTTTCTAGTGATGATGTTACCGTCTTCATCGGTAAACTGTTCTTCTGTCACTGATTCGCCCGGAATATTCTTTGCCTGTTCTCCCTGTAAGTGCTCATGGTTAGGACCACAATCAGAACTGGTCCAAATTCACCTCAGCCAGTGTAACAGCAAAACACTAACACACTTTGCACCACCAGCACCATCAAACTGCAAGCAAACCTCTAGAGGAAAGAGAATATCTTTGAATTCCCCAAGAGTTGTTGAGTCAAGCAATATCAAAATGAATGTGACGTTTCCATTAAAATGGCATCACAGAGGCAACAGTGAGAAACAAAATGCTCCTTGATTAAAGTCAAGCCATGAAAGCAGGTTACCAGGGCAGGACACACTAACACGCTCGCACACACACCATTCAAACACTGTACACACACCGTAGACAAACACACATTTCAGATGCTTCCTTTTTCTCCCACCACTTGATGTCAATTAAGCGAGCCACACCAGTCCACTGCACACCAGGAGGCAAAATCAGATTAACTATCTATCGCCAACCTAAACCAAACTGTCACCCAGTTTCAGCAGGGTACCTTAAGAATGACCCGGCGCCGAAACACCCTGGTGGTGACGGTCCGTTCCTCGTCAGAGCCGGACTCACTAAAACGCTGCTGAAGAATGTAGTTAAGCAACATTACAGACAGTGAGAAGGGGATGTAGAAAACACAAAATACATAATCCGTAGGTGGGAGAGGATATGTTTTGCGTCACCCAATCCCAAGGTTCTTCTAACATCTACAATAATAAACAATGGCACATCTTGAAAAAAGGATCCAGTTAAATTTACAGTTGATTTGAAAGTATAGACATCCACTTCATGTGTCACTGGACAAACAAAAC
Organism: Thymallus thymallus; assembly: GCA_023634145.1. NCBI lineage: Eukaryota > Metazoa > Chordata > Actinopteri > Salmoniformes > Salmonidae > Thymallus > Thymallus thymallus. The sequence goes on along the minus strand of CM042389.1, from coordinate 13,838,283 downwards.
AACAGTGATGCACTTGATGAGCAGTTTTCACTGTAGTACAAAAACATTTACAGTACAGTATCTTGCATAATCTTTGCAATTACCTGGACTTTCTTCTCAGTCACAAGTGTGCCTTCTTCCTTCCCATGTCCAGTTCTTCCATTGGCTGAATCCTGCGATACAGGACGTGACCCGTCCTGAGGTGGTAGCTCTGTGTGATCGCCATTGTGCCTAGACCTCCTTGGCTCCCCTCTAGAGGAAGAGGTGATGGAGTCACTGGAGTTCTCCTGGCTGTAGGTGGGATATTAGGATAATTTTTTTTTGAGACTTAGATTAAAACTCAGATTAATGGTTTAGGATTACGATACAGATTGAGGTCAACATTGATTAAGATAAAGATTGAGAATAGGATGGAGTTGGTATCAAATTGACTGATTGAATTGTGACTGCGGCAGAAAGACATGAGGCGAAGAAATTAAATCCCTTTTGTAGAGTTACATGAAAGTGTATACAGTGGGGAGAACAAGTATTTGATACACTGCCGATTTTGCAGGCTTTCCTACTTAAAAAGCATGTAGAGGTCTGTAATTCTTATCATAGGTACTCTTCAACAGTGAGAGACGGAATCTATAACAAAAATCCAGAAAATCACATTGTATGATTTTTTAATAATTAATTTGCATTTTATTGCATGACATAAGTATTTGATCACCTACCAACCAGTAAGAATTCCGGCTCTCACAGACCTGTTAGTTTTTCTTTAAGAAGCCCTCCTGTTCTCCACTCATTACCTGTATTAACTGCGCCTGTTTGAACTCGTTACCTGTATAAAAGACACCTGTCCACACACTCAATCAAACAGACTCCAACCTCTCCACAATGGCCAAGACCAGAGAGCTGTGTAAGGACATCAGGGATAAAATTGTAGACCTGCACAAGGCTGGGATGCGCTACAGGACAATAGGCAAGCAGCTTGGTGAGAAGGCAACAACTGTTGGCGCAATTATTAGAAAATGGAAGAAGTTCAAGATGACGGTCAATCTCCCTCGGTCTGGGGCACCATGCAAGATCTCACCTCGTGGGGCATCAATGATCATGAGGAAGGTGAGGGATCAGCCCAGAACTACACAGCAGGACCTGGTCAATGACCTGAAGAGAGCTGGGACCACAGTCTCAAAGAAAACCATTAGTAACACACTACGCCGTCATGGATTAAAATCCTGCAGCGCACGCAAGGTCCCCCTGCTCAAGCCAGCGCATGTCCAGGCCCGTCTGAAGTTTGCCAATGACCATCTGGATGATCCAGAGGAGGAACGGGAGAAGGTCATGTGGCTGATGAGACAAAAATAGAGCTTTTTGGTCTAAACTCCACTCGCCGTGTTTGGAGGAAGAAGAAGGATGAGTACAACCCCAAGTACACCATCCCAACCGTGAAGCATGGAGGTGGAAACATCATTCTTTTGGGATGCTTTTCTGCAAAGGGGACAGGACGACGGCACCGTATTGAGGGGAGGATGGATGGGGCCATGTATTGCGAGATCTTGGCCAACAACCTCCTTCCCTCAGTAAGAGCATTGAAGATGGGTCGTGGCTGGGTCTTCCACCATGACAACGACCCGAAACACACAGCCAGGGCAACTAAGGAGTGGCTCCGTAAGAAGCATCTCAAGGTCCTGGAGTGGCCTTGCCAGTCTCCAGACCTGAACCCAATAGAAAATCTTTGGAGGGAGCTGAAAGTCCGTATTGCCCAGCGACAGCCCCGAAACCTGAAGGATCTGTATGGAGGAGTGGGCCAAAATCCCTGCTGCAGTGTGTGCAAACCTGGTCAAGAACTACAGGAAACGTATGATCTCTGTAATTGCAAACAAAGGTTTCTGTACCAAATATTAAGTTCTGCTTTTCTGATGTATCAAATACTTATGTCATGCAATAAAATGCAAATTAATTACTTAAAAATCATACAATGTGATTTTCTGGATTTTTATTTTATATTCCGTCACTCACAGTTGAAGAGTACCTATGATAAGAATTACAGACCTCTACATGCTTTTTAAGTAGGAAAGCCTGCAAAATCGGCAGTGTATCAAATACTTGTTCTCCCCACTGTATATCCTTAATCCTGTGATGCAATAATTTTGTTTTGTGTACCTATTTTCCTGGCGGTCTAGCAGGTCTGAGCTCACACTGCGGCCGGGTGTGGGCGGCTCCACGTTGACGCTGGACGTGTCACTGTGCCAACCTGGAACTGAACACACGTCTTTTTCTGTCTGTTGCACCTGACTAAGAATCTCCTGAACCCTGGCCTCCGTCATTTCCTCGCCGTCCTCCTCTGAGCCTTCCTCCAAATTAATATCCTCCAACAGCGACTTTAACTTATCGTCTGTCATCTCATCTTCGTCTCCATCCTCTTCCTCGGTGGAACCAGACACACCCTGCTCCCCCAACGCCTCAGCCCAGGCCTGGGGGGAGAGGTATGCACCCCCTTCTTCCACCACCTCAGCCCCATTCTCTCCCCCCTCCACCACCATCTTACCTTCCTCCACCCCCACTATAGCCCCCTCTTCCGCCACCTCAGCCCCATTATTTGCTTCTACCACTTTATCTCCCTCTTCTGCCATCTCACCTTCCTCTACCCCTTCCTCACCACCTCCCTTTACAACCTCCTCAGCCTCCTCCTCCTCAGCCCCCTCCTCAGCTTCCTCTGATGCCCCTGTCTGTCTGCTGTCCTCCTGCTGTTGGAGGCTTATGTCCACTTCCTTTTTCACTTTGTCCATCAGTAGCTGGTCACCTTCAGCCATTCCTGTGTTGGTGGCAGCGGTGGTATCTAAGTGAAGGGTGGGAATGGACAGGGACAGCTCACAGGGCCTAGGGGGGGTCCTAGTGGAGGTGTCAAGGTCCACACTAGGCTCCATGTGGTCAGTCCAGGGCTCAGACTGGGTGAGAATGAGGGTAGGAGGGTCTGGGTGGAACTGGACAGGGGTGGGGTCGATGGTGAGGGTAGGGGGTTCAGAGTGGAGCTCCGTGAAGGGAGGGTCAGAGTGCAGTTGGGCTGGGGACTGCAGCTCCACTAGGATGCTGTGATAATCTGTTGGGAGATGATATACGCACATGGAAGCACTTGACACAAGAAATCCCACATAAACCACACACCACATGGACTGAGTGACATGGACAGATGCACAGAGACGGACAATAGAGCATGCAACAAAACACCCTCTATTTGAGGTGACACTCAGAGGGGACACTGGTGTCACAATTCACCAGCACGATATGCAGCACTTTTGATTCACTTGAGAGCCATCTTAGAGAAACTCAAGGTAAAATTGTGATAAAACAAATTATATTTACACTGACAAAAACGATCAATACTTATGTCCATCACAGCTTTTAACAGTTTTATGACAAGTTTGTTTTCTTCTGTTAAAGGGATGGATTCATATGCAGCCTTTGAGATGAGATAAGAAAACATAAATAAATTATCTATGTGTGGCATGCTAGGAATACTATTTTGCACATTTGCAATGAGTGGGTTTTATTAGTTAAGATTTCATGCTCACACAGAAAAGATAACAGAAGATAGGAGAGGGTGAGGGGGCCTAGATTAATATTTCTAGGGTAGAGGGGTCGATGCGAACCGAAGGGAGAGGAGCAGAAGGTACGGGAGACACACAGGGACACTGACACACAGGGACACTGACACACAGGGACACTGACACACAGGAAAGAGGGACAGGGAACGGATGGGAGGGTGAGGAAGGGCCAGGACTAGAGCAGCGAGACCCTGCAGCTGATATTAGGGGGAGGATGGCAAAGGAGATGGGGTGGGATGAAGGGGGAAATGAGGGACCAGCATGGGGTCACATCGGGAGACAGCTGGGGGATGTGAGTAGAGGAGAGGGCTGTGGCGTCCCCAGTAGGTTTAGACTTGCTGACTGAGGAGGAGATGAGGGAATTAGCTGCGTTATTGGAGTAGAGGACAGGTGTGTGGGTTGTCTGGGTTCCCCAGTGGGGTTGAAGACTTGAAGACTGGGGGATGAGAAGGAGACATGGAAGAGGAGAGGTAGCTGGATCAGGTAGGGGATGGGCGTAAAGGTGTGAGGTCCATGAGTAAGACAGAGGACCCATAACTTAGGGATCAGCTGGGCGATAATGGACGATGTGGGGGTGTGGACTTAGTAAAGCAGTGGGGTATGGAGGTCTGCAAGACCAAGGGGGAATCAGGCTTTAGGGAACAACAAAGCATGCTACAGGTGAGGATACAAGACGATTAAAGAGAATCAAAGACATACAACAAATCTAACAAAACACAAAAACATGTTAGCAAGACAAGACAATGAGAGGACAGAGAGATGATTCTGAGAGATTAGGAGGCATGTAAGGGGAATAGCAGAGATGATAGCACAAGACTCTTAATAAGCGGTTAAGAGCTGTTATAAGCGGTAATAAGCTGCCCTGGAGGTTGGGCTGTGGCGATGGATGAGAGCATGAGGGGAGGAAGGTAGTCTGGTTTCACAGAGGAGGAAGCTCTGTAATTCTATCCAGGGAGGGCTCAGAGGAACTGGAGGTACTGTAGACTAGAGAACTAAACAGGTCTAGAGGTATAGATGAGTACAGACTCGAGTCTATGGCTACTCCATGCATTAGGGAACAAAGGGTTTATAAATTAGTGTCCTGTTGAAGGTACAAGGTGGTCAGGTAAAAGCGTTGTGTTACAGCATGCAACTGGTTAGCATCATGGATTGTTTTAGTGTTTGTCATCAATTAGTCTTTGGTGCACAAAGACTCATTTTAGAGGGCTTAAATAATATCAAAGTTCTGATCGGGTCATGTCAATCAAGACCTCTCTAGAAAGGTTTGGGTTTTAACATGCTACGTTCATCATCAGGGTTGGTGTCAATTTAATAGTAACCCAGTCATTTCAGAAAGTGAATTGTAATCAATTTCCTGAATTGACTAGGTTAAAAGTGAACCCATGGTACTCTGCATGCTAACATTTCCTCACACTAATTTGAGTGAATGTCAGAAAATGGGTAGACTAAAATAAAGCCATAAAACTAAGGGTCAGACATCCCCCTATCTAAGATAGGGTCCTGTAGTTGCTATAAGCAAATTGCATTCAATCATATAGACAGGCAATTTGTTCTTATTTTTGCTACAGTTGTAAGGCAAAAATTATAGAGGTGGCAGCAGAGGTAAGAGGTCAGCTAGATGGAGCTAAACTTTACCATCAGCCTGATCCAGGTAAACAGCGTTATCATCGGCAAAACATCTCGTGCCTGAAATGTTACCATAGTCAAATATCGGCCCCTCCAGTAAAGTCACAATATCCATCCGATTGACTTTGGTCAGCACTCCAGTTAAGGCATCCGCTGTAAGAAAAACAGACAACCAAAAGTCACTCAAACAAAGACAAGACACAAAGACAAGACACTGTTGTACAATACGGCAGTTGTTTGTCCAATATGCACTGGTCCTTAATGTCCTCCAGATGTTTTCATTGTCATAACTCTTGCGAGATAATTAATATAAATAGTTTACTATCACACTGCAGTGTGTGAAGGTGAAAATATGATTTCTGTTGTCCTCTTCTCTTGTACAAGGAACAGAAGCCAAATTACCTTTCCATGAACTGAGCATAATGTCCTTAATAGTTCTTAAAGACTGTTGGAGCATGACATGGGTAGGTGACTTCATATGCAGCTGAAAGACAGCTGCACTAGTAATCTTAATAAACATAGAGGCCATTCTGCTATTACATAAGTAATCTCATAATGTAATTCACTGTCAAATCTTCACAGACAGAGAGAGAGAGTTCAGAACTGCTTAGTTTATGCCGCTCTGTCATTGCTTGTCCAAATATTTATATATTCCATTCCTTTACTTTAGATTTGTGTGTATTGCTGTGAATTTGCTAGATATTACTTGTTAGATATTACTGCACTGCTAGAGCTGGAAACACAAGCATTTCGCTACACCCGCAATAACATCTGCTAAACATGTGTATGTGACCAATAAAGTTTGATTTGATTTTGATTTGAGAAGGAGCAAGGGATGAAAGAGTTAAAGCCCAATCATACAAGTGCAATAGAGAGACGTGATAGAAGAACTGTTAATAGAAAGCTACAGAGGGTGTAAATACTTTTGGGAGATAGAGGGTCACTCACTCGTTGCGTTTTTACCGTCCCGGCTGACCCATTTCTTTAGCAGCATGAAGCTCTGCGCTGTCAGGGAGTTGGGGTTCTCCACTCGGATGTGGTTGATCTCGTCGACAGAAAAGTCCATTTCTCGAGCCAGCTCTGCAAACGCATCAAAAAAATACATTACATCACATCAGTTCAAGACATCCATTTCTATATCATACAGGCTTACTGGACACACACAAGTATGCAGAGCTGCAGTGCAGGAAGTGTCACTCTGAAGAGGGCTCATCACAATAATATCTGTGTTGGTTTCTTGAGAGAGAGGAAAGCAGGATGGCCATGAAGCTAGATGGCACTGAGACCAGGGAGCACCATTTCCTTACCAGTCCAGCTAAGTCCCAGGTGGTCAGCCACAATTGCCATCCGCAGGTCTGTTCGCTCACAGGGACTCTGAGGACCTGAAGGGCAGAGAACATCTATTAATCAACACGGTCCAGTATCTTTTCTACTGACTGAAATAGGAGTACAGAGGACTCTTTCCTTTTCTGGCCAAGCATGGTATTTTCCAAATTATATAAATTCATACTGTATGTTTGCAGCCTATCCTCTGGGTTTGATATAGACATGTTTAATCAACAGGTTTACTGTGAATGTAAATTGTATTATTCAATGGCTTGGTTAGGCTGACAACCCTTCAGATTTAGTTTCCAGAATGGCAAGAAAAGGCAGACTAGACCCTATATGACGGACTACAGTATGTTATTTGGACAGAGATGCTCTGTGAATGTTTGTGAATACGTATCCTCAAAGCAGGCAGTAATTGTCATAAGAACTATACAAACAAAATAAAGTAAAAACGGTGTCAAAAGAGTCATGTACTCGTAGGAGCTCTAGTATACTCACAGTTCTTAATGGGACTACACAGTAAACATGCGTACAACCTTTGTGTTTTTGCTAAGGCTAATTAGCTCAGTGACACAACTTGACCATGAAATAGAATAAACTAGAACTGCTGTTTTCAGTAGCCACCCTGCACAGACAGACAGATAGACAGACTCAGTAGCCGTCAACAGGAGACTGGCTGTGCCAGTGCACCAGTCACTACTCTGGCATGCTGAAGTATCTGACAACTAAGGGGTTGGGGGGAGAAGGAGGAGAGTCTGACAAGGACAAGTGCAGTACACAGTACATAGATGACGATGACAGAATGACGGCTACTATTTGAAGAGAATAAACACGCCACAGGCAATCAATCACAACGACTTCATGCAACTAAGGTTTTAACAAGTGTGAAAGTTTTACAAACTAGGCTTGATCTCCGCGACGGGGGGCGCCCGAGGCCCCGCAACCTGACTGCCCTCCTTCCCACCAGTCCGCCTACTCCTCCTGCTCCTTTCACTGCCGGAGGCCCTGTCGACCTTTGCCCTTACGGACAAGGCCCCGGCCTCAGCTCTCGAGCCTCTACCAGACCTCGACGAGCGGGAGGGCTGAGAGGGGGCCGACAGAGAGGTGCTCCTGGAGGTGCTGTCTTCCTCGGACTGTTCTCCCTGTGTCTTTTTCTCTTCATCTGACAGGCGGTCAGCCAGCTTTAGCGTCTCCCCGCTAATGCCCTTAAAGTACTCGATGGTGCGTTTACAAACCTCGCTGGCGTTTTCCTTACTCGTCTCATCTGCCGAGCTAACCTGAGACCTGTTTTTAATGGAGAACCTGGAGGGTAACTGTATGGTAGACTGAGCTGTTACCTGCGCTGATATTGGGGAGCTGGTTGTGCTGATCTTTTTAATATCTTTGATTGGGATTCTAGACCTGGGCTCTACTTTGGCAATGACAGGCTCTGCTCTTCTCCTGACTTCAGCCTTGACAACCTGTCTGGGTTTTTGCTTCCCTATTGCTGTGCCTTGTGTACGGAAAGACCACCCTGGCGCTTTGACAGGCAGCCTAGACCTTTGCTGCTTCGTCTCAGCTTCCATTATGGCTTCACTTTGTCTTAGTTCAGCCTGAACACTGCTTTCTTCTGCTCTCTCTACAGAGTCACTACAGAACAAAGCTTCAATCCTACTGGCTTTCTGAAGTGTCGGTTCAGAAGACGACTGCAAATTAAACACTACGCTGCCACACTGTATATAGTTAGCCTGTACGCTTGAGGACTCAAGGTTATTGTTGTTATTGCAGTTCTCTGCAGGGTAATCTCTTCTTTCTGACATGTTTAGGTCTGTGTATCCGCTAGACTGACTCTCAACTGACTGGTTTTCCAAGTTAATGTACTCTGCCATCTGACTTTCTGACATCTCTGCCTTACATTCTGTGAGATCCCCAGAGTCTTTTTTCACTGTAATGGAGATGGCTATTCCCATCTTAATGGGGGTGCGTAATTTGGGGTCAACTTTAGAGGCCGTAATCGTGCATGAGGATGTGGTCTCTGCTACAGTGACGCCTGAAGGAGCATCGCTACAGCCAGTGCCAGTCTGTGCAGGGCTGCACTTTGCTGATGTGCTGCTGTCTGTGGCAGTCTCTACCTTCACCCCTTCCCCTCTATCCCCTGTTTTTGACTGAGAGGTAACTACCCCCGGACTCTTGCCCCCTCTCCCCTTGTCCCCTGATTTCCCATCAGAGGAATGCTCACCAATCTGGAAAAATTGAAGCCTCTCTTCAACAAAGTCCCGCTTGCTCATGTCAATTGCACCACTGCGCGTCATCTCAAACATCTTCCCCTCGTGGAAGGGGAAAGGGTTAGGCTCGCTAGTCGGTGTGCTCTCGTCAGTCGGGGTTCTAGCAGGGGTAGTGTCTGGAGTGGTGGCTTGCGACTTGTCATCCACAGACAAACCGAAAGGCTTGGGATCTTCTTCTTTCGCTATGGCATCAAAAACTCCTTCTCCCCCTTTGCTTGACCAGGGGTCAAAGTCTAAGCCTTTCGTGGCGACAGTTTTGAAGGTAGAGTTTAACTCCTCTTCGAGTTGATAGCCAAAGAAGTTATCTGCAAAGCCTTGTTTATCGCCCTGTCTATCTGGATGTCTTCCCTCAAGAGTGTAGTCTTTTTCATCTCCGGTATTTTGGTCTGAGTTTGATTTCCCATTATCCCCTCCATCCTCACTTGGTGTTTTCTCCTCCTCTATGACTTCAAGCTTTGATTGACTAAAGGAACGATCACATGTCTTGCCGTCATTGGACAGGCTGGATGTCTTAGGGTCTTGTTCACTCAACCCGTCATCCTCATCTTGAAGGTCATAGCCATCGAGAGAGTCTATTTCAGTAGCATCTGTGTCATGAGAGAACTCAGTTGTGGCTATGGAGCAGTCTGTGATTGACTGGTCATTGCCATTTTGCTCCAAGTCTTCTTCCTCTGCTTTTACAATGCCATTAGTGCCTGACTCCTTGTTGTTTACGTTCCTCTCAGGCTTTTTGGGTTTCAGACGCTTCTCTCCTTCCTCCTTCTCCTTTATCATGAAGGTGTACTTTTTGTTGGGGATAGGATGGAAGATAGACTCATCATCGCTAGAGTCGCTGTCGTCTGCTCCAGGGGGAACTGGAGAGGGAGGCTGAACCCTGATGATGGGCTCTGCAAGGAGGTGCTGATCATGCTCCTCTTGGAGGTTCACCTCCATCATCTCTGTCTCAGCCTCTGAGGAGGCACAAGACCCCCTCTTCTCAGGGTCCGAATGCTCTGCCTCTAAAGGCGGAGGTGGGGGAAACTCAATGTAAGCGACTTGTTTCTTTTTGGGTCGTTTCAATGTTTCCTGGTTTCTGTAGGAGGGTTCTGATGAAGCAGGCTCGGTTTTCTCCAGCAGAGACTCCCTGTAGATGAAGGTCTTTCCTTCGTCTTCCTCAGACTCCTCTGCTATTGGACTGGGCATGCCAGGCATATATCCAATCACGGAATCTGTCTTTCTGGAGGCAAGGCTCACCTCCTCAGAGCTTGGTGTCTCAGGAGTAACAGGACTTTTGCCAGAGCTGTCCATGAAAGTAACTTGCTCTAGAGTGTCATCCTCTGGGCTGCCTTGAGAAGATAGTGGCTGTTTTTGTTTGACGGTATAAAATGCTCCCCGTGTCTCGTGCACCGTTCGGCTTTCGTGACTCACTATCTTTTGGTATGTTCCCAGCAGCCCAGTTGTTTCTTTTTCGTATTGCTTGCCCACTTGGATGCTAACATAAACAGGCAACGGTTTGATGTCTTTGAAACCCTCAGTGACAACTACAGGGGTTACGTTTTCCAAGTACTCTACTTGGTCACTATCTATACCATTACATACTACTGTTGACTGACTACTATCAAAAGAATCTGAGGATTTTTCTACTGATGAGTCGTTTGTAGATTTGTTGGCTTCAGAGCCACTGTGTAACCGATTTCTAGCTAAAGTAGGTATTTGTGTTCCTGCCCTTTCACACAGTTTAACAGAGGTATCTAACTTTAATGATGTGGATTGATGATTCTCTGAAAAACTACACGGCATTCTAACAGGAATTAGCGATTCCGAGTTTTTTTTTTGACTACCGGTACGTACATCACTACTATTTGGGTTTTCTCGGACCGCAAGCTCTGTGTAAATTGTTTTCTTGGTTGTCTCTTCTTTACTTGTCATTCCTTCTCTAAATCCCTGCAGTTCTCTTTGTGAATTGCTGTCATTGCCATGCACATCTTGAACTAATGTGTGAGCTAGTTTTGACACTTGGGGTTTATAGTTTCCATTTCCATGACATTCCCAAGTTTTGAATGACTTTTTTTCCACCTGTTCATTTACGTTTGTGTCGGGTTTAGGAGATGAGCATATATACCTATTTGCACTGGGGCTTGGTCCACTAGATCCTCTAACCTCGCTTTCTAGAACTTTCCTGGTACTTCCTGGACTGTCTGTTGATTTGGGGATATTTGAGCCAGCAAAGACTTGATACACAGGCAGCGTACTTTCCTGGAGTTTTCTTACAGGGGGATTTGATGTTTGTCCCCATTGTGGACCCTTATCTTGCTTCTGAGCCTCTTGTTCAAATTTTAGCCTAACAGCGCTGACTTTGGAGGATGACATTTGAAATGGTTTAGAGGCGTCACATGCATTGCCCTGTGAAGTGCCATCCCCTGGTTTTCTATTGTCATCATTATACTGTAGCAGCACTCTCCTCTCTGGGCTGCTCGGTAAACTAGCACATTTTCTATCATTGGAGCCAAACCTGTCTCTGAAACGGTCTCTACATTCCTCACCAATGCCCCCATTCCTATAGGTTGATCTTTCAGGACTGCTGTTCGTAGAGCTAGGCCCAGATCGTGTTTCCCTAAAGTCTGACCTGCGGGACTTCTTCTCAGGGGATGAGAGCTCATCGTTCATTTTCTCTGTCTTATCACGAAAAAACTGAGAGACTTCGCTAAGCTTTTCCTCTGCTTCCTTAACAGTTCTGTCTATTCTGTCTTCATATATTAGCTTTTCTCTATTCTGGCTCTGTCTGTCATCAGTGATACGCATCCAAACAGAGTGCTTTGGGCTACCAGGTTCTGAGGAATACTGCAATAGTGTTAGTTTGTCAAAGTTATCGTCTACATTGGAAATATGACCTGATTTGTCAGTGTTTGATGACCTCAAAATATATTCTTGCCTTGATCCATTAGACCGTCCTTGACTATAACTACTCCTATCTGGGGAGTGAAAACGAGACCTGTCCCTCAAATACTCCTCGGTGTCAGAGTGAGAAGAGTCTGGTTTCTCAGAGAGAAGCATTTTGTCTGCAAAGTTGTAGGACTCCCCTCGGAGTTCTGATGATTCATCATCATTATATTCCACTGAGTGCTGGCTGAGAAGCTTCAGGGCTTTGTACGAGTCATCTGCCATGAGCTGTGCAGAGCTTGGACGACTGTCGTCTTCCTGTGACATGGGCGTGTTTACTCTGGAAGACTCTAGGTAACAGGGGAGCGATTCTTCAGGCTCCTCCTCTCCCTGTTGTGACAGTCCACTGTTCCCTTGGTAGAAGTACATCTCCTTCTCTGGGTCATTTTTTGTTTCCCGGATGATGACCTCAGTTGGTTCAGTTTTGTTGCCCTTTTCAATGTGAACCTCGATTATTCTTTCAACTTTGGGCTTTGAGTTTATATCCCTCTGCGATGTGTCATCATTGACGGCCCTGTGCTCAAATAGTCCAGCAAGTTCTCTGGAGGGATCCCTGCCTGACTGGAAAGCTTTCATGATATCATGCACTGACATTGATTCTTCCATCCTCTCTGATGTATTCTCTTTACTCTGGGGTTTGTGGTACACCATTCGGGTGGTAGTGGTGATGTGGGTCTCTTCCTTCACCCGCATGCTCTTGCCCATTGAGTCATCGTCCGGGCTGATTTTCATCTGAAATGATTTAGTTTGGTCCACATTGGATGCATTCAGCCCTTTGGGTTCAGCATCAATGTATCTAACCGCCCTTGTATCCTCCATCATTGGTTGCTTGTTATCTTCAGGAGACTCATAGCTCCTAATAACATGAACAACCTCAGTCCTTGTCTCAGTGATTACCGGTGGAATATCCTGGAAAAGTGCCTTGGGTCCCATGCCTTCCGCACTCTGTGGGGCAGAGGGCGTCCTTTCACTCCTCGTCTCAAAGCCACTGTCTGAGAGGGGGCTCTTGTCCTGGTCATGTGAGATGTCATCTGGAGATTCTAACATGGTATCAGGCCCAAATAGCACATCTGCTAGTTTACAGAGCTCCTTTTCTGAGGCAGAGGATCGCATGTTTGCGGGTGGCATTTTCAGCTTGTGCTCAGGTTTAAGCATTCGTTTTTGTTTCTCCTCTCCTTCCCTTCTAACCTCATCGGATCTATGCTTTGCATCTGCAGTTTTTGAGATGGAGCCACTGCCAATGTCATTTGTCAAGTAGTCTACTACCTTCAATAGATTAAAATCTCTGTCTGGTATAGTCTTAGTTTTGATTTGAGGAACCACTGTCTCATATCTTGGTGGATAACTCCAGTTGCTTGGCTGGGGATCCACTGGTGCTTGTTTAGAGCCCTGCGCCTCAACTGTTGTATCCATTTTAATGGCTGTCTTGCTATCCTTGACCGTATCCTTGGTCAGTATCTCACTAACTTTGACCAGGTCCTGTTTCACTTTCTCTACAATTCTGCAAGGCTCCTCGTCCTCTATTTTAGCCTCTTTGGGCGAGTCAGACTGGAAACCTTTGGAGGCTGAACTTGGTTCTGTTTGCAAGATGTTAGACATCCGTATCAAGTCCTCTTTCATTTCTGCCACGTCCTTCAGTATCTCTTGGCTGGAGGATAGTGGGGATGAGGTGGTGTATTTCAGGGCAGCCGGGGACATGAATAAGGGGGATTTGACAGGTGACAGAGTTTTGGAAAAGGAAGACTGGGCTTGAGAGTTTGTCTCACCAGGCATAGTTTTTCGAGAGGACAAGAGGGCAGCAGCTGGCGTTGACACCTCAGGGAGCTTTTTAAATTGGGGCTCTGGCAACACATTTATAACCGAATACACTGGGACAGTCATGGTGCCAGATGTGACAGTGGTGCTAGAGTTCGGTGGGGACCTTAGAGAGGCATATAGGGAACTAGAGGCTGAGGATCTTATGGATTGGTAAGAGGATGACGCTGAGGAGGACATGGACTTCAGAGTGCCATATCCAGAGGCAGAGCAGGAATTGAAAGTCTTTTCAACCTCGTCAAAGGCTGCATTTACGCTTGTCGTTGCTGCATTGGTGGTTGCCTGTATCCTCTCCTGTAAGCTGCTGGAGAGTAGGGACGTGGGAGAGGAGGAGCGGTACTTTGTAGGGGATACTGTTCCATTGATCAGAGCTGCAGCACTAGAAGGAGTGTTGGATTTAATTGGTGAGGAAAGGGAGGAAAATAGACATAAGGGGTCTGCATTGGACCGGGCAGAGGAGAGGCCAGGAACAGTTTTTATAGGAGAGGACAATGCTGTGGCGCCAGTGCCCACCATGACACCCTTGAATGGCAAAGTTGAACTGTACATGTTCAGTGAGGATTTGGGGGAAGCAGGTGGGCTCATGGCGATTGATGACCTCTCTAGCAGACACCCTCCACCAGTGGTGATAGGCGAGGTTCTAGAAGACAATGCTGCCAATCCCTTGATGGAAACGGGGTCTGGAGTGCTTCTGACTGGCGATGACAGGAGACTGGGGGTGGCCTGAACTGGATACTGGGTCTGCTGAAGTACAGTCTTAATTGGGGATGAAATGGTCCTGTACGACCTGATGGGGGAAGCTACGTCGCTGACTGACTTGATGGAATGGGCCGGTGAGCCGCCTATGTTGGACTTGATGGGGGACGCTGAGGTGATGGACCACACAGACTTCAGTGGAGAGGCATTGGGCGTGTTGGACGATGAACTGGAGTGGGAACCGAACCCAGACTTGGCTTGCTCAGGGACGGAGACAGGAACAGCCGACCACGCCTGATAAGATCTCGTTGAAAAGACAGGTTTGTAAGCGTAGCCAGTAGGCTGTGTTCTCTGCGAGCTCCGATCAGTTGTTTCTTGAATAACCAAACCAAAGATTGAACATAAATTCAACAAAAAATAATTGAAATAATAAAACAGAAAAACCAGAGAGAGAAAGTTGGAGTCAGTAGGCCAATACTAATCAAAGCAGTAAGAATAATACAATTGTGAATTTATGCAACGTCAATTACTATCCAAAAAAAGATGGGATGAAAAGTGATTGTTCGAGGTCAATGATCTGTCATAAATAGAAAAGATACAAGATAACACACGGTGAAGCATATGAAGCAACAAAATGCTTGAGATAGCTAACAGTGGAGAAGAACATATTAGAACCGTACCAAGACAACAACACAACCATTCTTATTGACCTTCGAAGTGCTTTGTCTGTTTGCCTTTTTGCTACAGTGCCTTTTATATGCTTGGTGCACCTCATGATCATATGTTTCAATGCCAAAAATGACCCCACAATATTTTTAGTAGATTATTGGTGCAATAATTGTCTCAAGGGTTAATTTATTGATTGGTTCACACAAAATGAAAGAAGGCCCTAAACAATCACAAAGCCCATAAGAGTGAGGTGTTCTTCAAAATAATGAAAAATATACAAGAGAATAATTTAATTTGACACAAGGTTCAAAATCTATTTAAAAATAATAAATTAACATTTGGATGTTGCAATGCCAGTAGTTTTCCCACAAATGTGATGAGACAACAAAAAACAGGAAAATATATTTCACAAAATGGAGAGGGTCTGCAAAGTATAAGACACAGTAAACCATGCACGATATGTAGTGGATGAATATTAATCATGACGTGTATGATGACAGTATGCAAAGTGCTCATAATTCTACACTATGGATGTATGGATATATCATAAAGGCAATATCTTACACTGCATATGAAGTTGTACAACGTTATTGATATTTTGCATCAATTGAGGATTTATGAAGGTAAAAATGTTAAACTCACTCGCTGCAGGGTCGGTCAGATAGCTGTAGCGCTTACGCAAAGCTAAGGAGGCAAAGGTATGACGTCGGTCTGGTTTTTCAGTCTGCAACAACAAAAACAACAAAAGATGTTTTAACATAAAATATAGATTGGATTTAAAGGCCAAAAAAGTATCTTCTCTTTTTTCACACTACTGCCAGAATTTCTCCCATTTTGTGGTTTTTAAATAAAATCAAGATGATGCATTTAAATTTTTTGAAGTCCATGTTGTTGAGATAGTAGACACTGCAGGTGATTGTGTTGTAAGTCACCTATGGCTGATTACAAAAATATCCATGCTTTCCTCTGATTGGATAGATTAAGTGTGACAATGGTAGGGTGATTTAAAGTGCATTTATCTATCTAATTTTGAAGAAACACATGCAATATGTGATTATTAGATTTGGAGAACTCTGGTGAGATGTCCACACGCTCACAAGCTGACACTGAGAATGCAGCTGATCTCTAAAATAAATTATCTAAAGAGGACTCACGCCATTAGTTATGGATGAATGTTCTTTCAAGATCATGAGACTTAATGTAAATGAAGAAAAACACTCTTAGATAGAGCTATACAACATTAAACATTCTTGTCATCTTCTGCAGACTAGGTTATATTGAGTTTTCCTCATGCAACAAATAACTCATTGGTCTTGTATAGGTGTTAACAAAACATTTGCAGAAGATGTCTGAAACCACAACTAAGCTGGAGTACTATGCACTATGGAGCGGTTTATCCTCTTCTATCTGCCATTCCATGTACTGTATGTCACTCTATCTGAAAATAGTGTGGAGTGATGGTGTTTTCTACTAGCCTACCTAGTGAACACATATGGAAAGAAAGATATGGAAAATAAGCTGGGGTGTGGTACACAAATTGCTCCACTTGGGATGAGGACAATAATAATGAAACCCTTTGAATTGAACTGTCATTCATGCATTACACAAAGCCACTTGACTTCTAACCAATGATATACAGTACCAGTCAAAAGTTTGGACACCTACTCATTCAAGGGTTTATCTTTATTTGTACTATTTTCTACATTGTAGAATAATAGTGAAGACATGAAAGCTATGAAATAACACATATGGAATCATGTAGTAACCAAGATAAGTGTCAAAAACATCAAGCGCTATGATGAAAGCTCTCATGAGGACCGCCACAGGAAAGGAAGACCCAGAGTTACCTCTGCTGCTGCGGAGGATAAGTTCATTAGAGTTACCAGCCTCAGAAAATGCAGCCCAAATAAATGCTTAAAGTAACAGACACATCTCAACATTGCTTGGGCTAAGAAACACGAGCAATGGACATTAGGCCGGTGGAAATCTGTCCTTTGGTCTGATGCGTCAAAATGTGAGATTTTTGGTTCCAACCGCAGTGTGAGACGCAGAGTAGGTGAATGGATGATCTCCGCATATGTAGTTCCCACCGTGAAGTATGGAGGAGGTGTGATGGTGTGGGGGTGCTTTGCTGTTGACACTGTCAGTGATTTACTTAGAATTCAAGCCACGATTAACCAGCATGGCTACCACAGCATTCTGTATTACTTGTTTTTCAATAGGACAATGACCCAACACACCTCCAGGCTGTGTAAGAGCTATTTGACCAAGAAGGAGAGTGATGGAGTGCTGCATCAGATGACCTGGCCTCCACAATCACCCGACCTCAACCCAATTGAGATGGTTTGGGATGAGTTGGACTACAGAGTGAAGGAAAAGCAGCCAACAAGGGCTGTCATCAAGGCAAAGGGTGGCTACTTTGAAGAATCTCAAATTTGTTTAATACTTTTTTTGGCTACTACATGATTCCATATATGTTATTTCATAGTTCTGATGTCTTCACTTTTAGTCTACAATGTAGAAAATGTTAAAACTAAAGAAAAACCCTTGAATGAGTAGGTGTGTCCAAACTTTTGACTGGTACTGTAGATTCATATGTGCTGCAAAAGCCTCTATATATCATCAATCAAATCACCACACATTCATATACACTATCGATGCTAGCGTTCACAATAATAAAGCAATGGAAAAAAACACAAAGCAGTCCATGTGATGAACAATCATGTATTTACCTCATCATCAGGATCAGACTCCATCATGTCCTGTTTGATCCCAAGATGCATTGCAGAGAAGGGGAAAGATGACACAATGACAGCGGGTGGTTTATAATGGGTGCGGTAGGAAATAAACATTGGGAAATGAAAATGGAGTGGCTGAGGGCAGCAAACCATATGGGCTTGGAAAAAGCCATAGAATTAAATAGTCCACAGCCCACCAAGGAACCAGAAAATCTTCAAAAAGCAATTCAGAGTTTTTGAACACCACATAGAGAAATGCCACCATAATGTAGGCCTATTACTCTCCAACATTTTGAACGAGGCAAATTAGTAATATAATGTGTATGACTGAATGTGTGTTTTGTGGGAGAATATAATTGGCATTGGCAATAAAAGACACAAGCAGTAGGCATTCTAACCAAACGGAAGTCAACCTCTCCACTCTGGCATCGCTGCTGTTACTGTACTCGCTCATTCAATTCATTTACATGAGGATGAAATGATATGGCCCAGAGAAGATATCATTCAAATATCCACCTACCTTCTTATGAGTTGGCAGTGTGATATTCAAATTGCATATGGCAGTCTGTGGAAGACCTTTAGTGGTTTTCGGCTCTTTTAAGAATGAGAGTCGGCCACATGGTTCTTGGCCCATGTCTCTGACCTAAGGAGCAACAACACATGTCGAATAAAAACATTAATTGATTCTATACAAGATATACAATAGAGTAGATTAGGTCTATTCAATTCCGGTCCTGGAGGGTTTTTCGTTTCTACCTGGTAGTTAACTGCACTCATGTGGTGTCCCAGGTCTGAATCAGTCCCTGATTAGAAGGAGAGGATTAAAACCTGAAGTGTTTCGGCCCTCCAGGACCGACATTGAACAGCCCTAGAGTAGACAGACATTCTTTTTTTTGGTGCTTAAAAATGTAATGTGCTAAAAATGGAAATGAGCATTAGAGCTTACAACATGTCAGCATGTTTGAAGGACAATCAAACTCTGGCATACCTCTATAATAGAAAAGTATGACCTTATTACATATAAGAGGAGGATGAAAACGTGACACTACCTTCACATTGAAAGGAAGCCGGTTCTCTTTGAAAGAGAAGAAGTTGAAGATCAGCTGCTGTCCACTCTTGATAAGAGGAGATAAGTTGCCATAGCAATCCAAATGTATAGGCTTGCCCTCCAAGACCTGTAAAATCATTTTCAACAAGAGCATGTACATTCAGATAAACCATGTACAGTTGAAGTCAGACGTTTACATACACCTTAGTCAAATATATTTATACTCAGTTTTTCACAATTCCTGACATTTAATCCTAGTACAAATTCCCTGTCTTAGATCAGTTAGGATCACCACTTTATTTTAAGAATGTGAAATGTCAGAATAATAGTAGAGAGTGATTTATTTCAGATTTTATTTCTTTCATCACATTCCCAGTGGGTCAGAAGTTTACATACACTCAATTATTATTTGGTAGCATTGCCTTTAAATTGTTTAACTTGGGTCAAACGTTTCGCGTAGCCTTCCACAAGCTTCCCACAATAAGTTGGGTAAATTTTGGCCCATTCCCGAAACGTTTGTGTCATGTATGTGACCTGTGTCAACATATTTTGTGTATGTGTGCAGACGAGTGTGTTGGTGCAAGTCAGACTAACCTCGATGTCTTTGCTCCTGGCCACCTCTTCAAAGTTCTCCTGTTGTTCCAGAGTCTTGTCCACCTTGTCGTCCGTCATGCAGAAGCAGCGGAGACGTGACTCCACAGGATCATTCATCTTGGCAAACACCACAAACTTGGCCAGGTACGGCACACAGATCAGCTCCCGGTATAGCTGAGAGGCCAGACCGACCGTCTCAGGAATCTGGTGACAGTCTGCAAGCCAGAACCTGGAGGTAAGGAAGAAACAGAAGGGATGAGTAAAGCTTAATATGTATGTTGAAGCCAACCAGTGTATTTTTGGCAAGAGCTTGGTTGATGGGGCCATGAACATTATAATGCATACAAAAGCTTCACAAAGCTTTGTTGATAATCCACGGACTTGCCAATGAGCGGGTGGCTACACTTTCAATACAGAGGGCGAATTATAGCTTACTCTTGGAGTAAGAATAATTGGTTCTTACTACATCAAATGGCATGTAATGTTTAGAGTGATAGTATATACAGTTGAAGTTGGAAGATTACATACATCTTAGCCAAATACATTTAAACTCAGTTTTTCACAATTCCTGACATTTAATCCTAGTAAAAATTCCCTGTTTTAGGCCGCTTTATTTTAAGAATGTGAAATGTCAGAATAATAGTAGGGAGAATGATTTATTTCAGCTTTAATCACATTCCCAGTGGGTCAGAAGTTTACATACACTCAATTAGTATTTGGTAGCATTGCCTTCCACAAGCTTCCCACAATAAGTTTGGTGAATTCTGGCCCATTCCTCCTGGCAGAACTAGTTTTAATGACTTCAACCTAAGTGTATGTAAACTTCCGACTTCAACTGTAACTCTGAGCTGAAATGTTCACCTCCATTCTAAGCTTTAAAATATCTTCCCCAGCTCGCACAAAAATAGTTCCTGCATATTTCAAATCTCCACGTTGATCAAATCAGAGGACATTCTGCAGCCTAGCAACCCTCTCAATGAAGGTCTAAGGTCTAAATCATATCAGCTTGGTCTGACATTGAAAAGTGCTGAGGCACATTACTAAAAGAATCTACTGACTAAAGCCTGGTAATATCAGGCTTTACACTGCCACATGCTTCCAATCCAGTCAGGACTCACAGGACCTTATTTACAGTAACCCCAAATTCTCTCGCTGTGGCCACTTAGTTAGGACTTGTTAGCAAGGTAAATCAATGCCTGGGTAGCATGTTAACCGGTTGGGAGCATTTGAGAAAGCATGGCCTTACCTGGCCGAGACGTTTGTGGTGAAGGAAACACAGTCTGTGACGAAGGACAGCGGAGTGGTCCCTGTAATGTCCTCCCACTGGGCAGGAGATGTTCCACCTGGATGGAAAACGAGAAAAGACAAATCCTCATCCCTGGTTAGCCTCTCTTCCACCTACTGCAAACCCTCCCATCATGCCTCCAAGTAGGAGTGAACCTTGTTGAAGGTCTGAACCAATTTCAATGCAGGTATGATCTCTGCCACAGAGGTTGATCAAAACATGGACTTGCCTGTGATGCTGCAGAGGAGGCGCAGGCAGGGGGTGGAGTCCCCCCTGGGTCCACTGGGATGGCCCTCTGCCGATCGGGGCGGTACAGGGATCGTCATGGTAATGGGTTTGTGGAACTTCCTCCTCCTGGGCTCCACGGTAACGATAGGGCTGAAGGTGGCCCTGTTGCCGAGGAGATTCCTCACCATGTCATCTGGGACGGGCTGAGCCTGAGGGGGGGTGTGTGAAAGAGGTGAATCAATGCTCTCTCATTTGTTCAAATTAACAAAATACATGTAGTACTGAGAAAAGCCATTATCTTTTACAAGAATGTCATGGTAAAAAAATCTCAATAGAGTGAAAGTATCCAACTCATCATGAATCAAAAGCATGCTTAGCCAAAACGTTGGAAAATGAGGTCAAAGCTTAAAGCTTAACACAAAATAGAGACTAATGGAGTCCCTAAAGAGTACAGCTAACTGATTGACTTGGTATTCAGACCTGCAGGCCAACGCGTATCTTCTTGGTGAGCGCCCCCTGTGGGAAGGAGGCCTGTACCATGGGCACGGTCAGGCTGGTCAGAGTCCCACCCTCTGGACCCATGTGGTTACTCTCCTGCTTGATCCTGGACACCACCGCAAAGTATTGGGGGAAGTCCCTGGTGATGATCCGACAGATCCGCTTCTTCTCCAGGTCAGCATTGCTGTCCAGTTCTGTTGGAGAACACATTAACAAACATAGATGGATGAAGGATCCTCAATATGTTATGTATGTGTGAATGACGAAGGAATGATTGGATGTGTCAGAGAGGGTATTCAATTACATTAGCAATGTTGACCTGTGTGTAACGTACCTTCGTCCATCCCGTTGAGAATGTCTGTGATGTCACTTGGATGGCAGTCGTACTGGTGTTCCTTCCATGTGTCACCATTGTCGCTCCTGAGCACGATCAGCTCCCTCTCCTTCCCCCTCATGGAGCCGAAATGAGGAATCTCCACGATAACAGGTCTAGAATGGAGCGGAGCACCCAGAGCTAGTTCAGAGCCCACTTAGAGCCAAAATGGTGGATCTTCACATTCAAAGAGCAAAAATTCAAATGAAGGGAAAACCTACCCCAGAAACTGGGCTCCTGCGGGGCCGACTTCCACCAGCCGGCTGACCAGGCCCTCTCCCTCCACCATGGGCGGGGGGTAGGCCAGCTTGTGCCTCTTGGCCAGGCGGCAGGTGATGCGGGTGGGAGCCGTGCACTTCCGGGGCGGGATGATGATACGCATGCCGTTGCTTCGACTTCCTCTCATGGACCCCCCACGGGCATCCACCATGAAGCTGACCAGGAATCTGCCGGCGCAGAAATACAAATATTAGACCAGGAAGGGGGAAGCGGGAAAAGAGAGAGGTCATAACCACTGACACGTAAGACGGACAAATCCCATGCTGTGACCACCTTACACCCAAACACTCCAAAAAGAGAGTGAGAGTAGAAAGAAAATACTAGAGCGAGAGAGAGAGAGAGAGACACAAAGAGAGGATATGGTGCTTCGAATTCTCAAACTTGGCAGGTCTCACCTCTGACACTTAACAATGTCTTAAAATAACATTTAAGACACTGAATCCGTAAAGAACTAAGAGGTGAGGTAATAGACGGTAAAGGTGAGTTTCCTGCCAAGATCAATCGCTCTGAAGCAGTGATTAGTGACTGATATTACACACCTTCACAAATGTTTCACCCCAGGTAGAAACTAAATTAATTCACAAATAAAATAATGTGTTTAATACATGACGTGTTACATTCTAGTAAATAAATGCAGTTTGGGCATCCCATGAATTGTGGAAACTGGCACCAGTAGTAGTATACTATTAGTAGAGCCAACAAGGGAATGTTATATTGAAATGCCTCATATAGTATGCCAGCTGTTAAGGTGCAATAAAGCCATAAAACCTTACCTAAGATAAATGCACTGTAATAAACATACCCTACATGGCTAATCTGGCTCAGTTGTTACAGGAATAGTCTCTAACCTAATACCATGTACAGTACAGTGGTGTATTTGACTGTGAACATAGTACTGTATGTTTGCCTAAGCTTGCATCGTCTATGTGTTCACTCGGCAGGCCTGCTCATAGATTTTTCGAGGGGCTTTATCCATATATGCACTGTCAGATGGCACCTTAGTGAGTAAATCCCAAACACATCACTGGTACTACAGCTACACAGTGCAAATGAGAGACCAGACCGCACAGATGACACGAGCACAGCGAGGAAAGAGGAAGTAGAGGAAACTGTGACATCATGGTGACATCACCAGACACAATCATCACCTGGAGTCATACTGAGGGAGCGGGGAGGACAAGCTGCAAAATAAAGACCAAAACAATGCAGGAGGCAAAAAACTAGATTTAGTAATAGAGCAGAATCAATGTTGTTTTTCCAGGTTCTGACGCATTTCGTCATGTAAGGCAAAGAAAAGGATAAATGGATGGAAAAATGGAAGTCATTGAAAGGGGCAGAAATGAATAAACGCTTGTGACATGACAGATAACAGAAAAAGGATTGTGTAACAAAAAGCACAAGACAGATTCCTGCACATACACTTCATCATTTGCACTTCACATGAAATTCTAAGCAAACACTGCGGGGTTCATTTGAATGACCAAAGTTCACTTTTACAACAGCATTTGGCCTAGCTTGTATTCAAATTAAAGCAACCAGAAGGGAATACGTCATTTTTTCACTCAACCCCAGTACATGAGCCCTGACAAAACCCCAAATACGGTCACTTCCATCTGTACTGAGTCCAGGTCAGGACATTGGACAGTCAAGTACATTTCCAATAAGACTAAATCATGTAGTGTACAGTGCAAGTCCATTATGTATGTGAGGGTGACTTCCCTCAAACTATTCAACACTGCGGCTAAGCAAATAAAAATGTCACAACAGACTGCAGAAAGGAAAACCTCATAACAGTATTTCACTGCAGACAACGGCTAGCTGGGTCTTTCTTGGGCTGATCAAATGGAGTACGTAGTGTAACATTCTCCTGTGTCTGGAATAGCTGTAGTCTGGCATGGCTAGAGCTAGCTGTGGCTTGGTGTCATACTGGCTGGCAGAGGCCTCGTTCTTACCCTGAGTGAATGGGGCTGGACACAGTGTTGCTGTGATCTATGGTGTCTGGGGTCCAGCTGTAGCGTCTCAGACACTCTGCATCGTAGTCCCGGGTTACAGCCAGGTGCTGTGAAAGAGCACATGCAGGAGGAGGTTCAACGGGTGAGTTATGAAGGAGGCTTAATGGTTTACGACCTAACCTGACGGTGACACTCACTGATCTACAGACAGACAGAAGAGGTGATACCTTTTGTGACCGTCTACATTCCTAACACACAATATGAGAATATGACCCCTTACCCCTACAGACAAGTGATCTAACAGGACTCATACAAACATGTTTTTGTCATCTAAAACATTCAACATCACTTCAATGAAACATGCTGAATATGATTAACCATTTGAACCACAAAAAGTGGCAAATGTCCAACTGAAACAATAATTTGTTTGTATAAAAATGAATCATGGGAATTTACAGTGATCAGAAGTCGCATGGGAAAATAAACAACTATTTAGCTCACCGAGATGAGGACCAATGAATGGAATGAGAATTTTAGAGCTCAAACAAACAAACAAACACAAATGGAACCTGAGAAATGGTCATAGAGCGAGAGCAGAGCGAGGAAACCATCTATTGACATCATCATATACCTTATTGAGAGGGTCAACCAAGTAGGAAAGGTCTTTACAGACACTATGAACCTTTAGAGGGCAGATGAGAAATCACAAATGGGGCTTGAAGAGCCTTGAGATTTTTCTACCAGTCCCTACCCACTGGGCACAGATGTCAATTCAATGTCTATTCCACGTTGGTTCAACGTAATTTCATTGAAATGACGTGGAAACAACTTTGATTCAACCAATGTGTGCCCAGTGGGCAGTCATTGGCTAACAACTCATACATTGAGAAGAGGTTGCAGTGGATTTTACCACAAGATTTTGTCTTTAGCAAAGAGTGGCCTCTTAAGGTTTCATAAAGACAACCTTATTTCTGATAAGTAGATATGACAGTGCCACAAACATCACAAAACACCAAGAATGAAACGTGATCATCATATGAAACAGATCAACTACAGAGCGTTATATGATGCCTCAAGCCGTGGAAAAAGCACAGGACACGTTGCTTTAATCAGTTTTTACAACCAAGTTGGAGGAAACAAATGTTTTACTATTTGAGAAAACAAGATTTTACACACATTCCAATACAAGGCTCCTCTTTGACCCAAAATCTTTGCTTACATTGCAAGAGAGGTAGTGGAAGTTATGCATATGTTTGCCTTCTAAAGTCATGAGTCCTGGGAATTGGTTTTGTCGAACATGATGTCAGTGAAGTTGCAAGTATTATTTACAGTACATCAGGTCAAATGTTTTTGTTTTAGATCACCAAAACAGGACACATCAGGACACTGCATGGTGGTTTTCCAAGGCAGGTGGAAACCTTCAGTGGCCACAGGGAAGTTTGAATCAGCTCTAACATGAAATGTCCTACATGGACTCAGCACTACAAGTACCCAACATAAACTAAACTAACAAAAAAGCCCAAAATAGGCACTTGGAAATAAACTGAGACCATGATCCAGTGGGAGGCCAAATCCATCATTGACCCCATCTCAGAGTTCACATAAAAATGTTAAATGTTTCACGCAATACCCTTAAACAGAGAAAGGAGAAGAGAGGCGGAAGAGACACACAGAGACACCGAGAGAGAATAAAGGGGTAAAGGAATGTCAGGAGGACGTACCGTGTCCTTGGTCGGGGCGAGGATCTCCTCGATCATCATGCTGTCTCGTGCGTAAGAGCTGCGGTTGAGGGTGTTGGACCTATCCGAACTGAAGGAGCGGAGGCTGGGGTGTTTAAATGTTACCACGCAACACAGCGGGTGACAATAAACAGCAGGCCCAAACCAGAAGAAAAGCAAAAGTAAAACAAATTCATTACTACATGCAACCTCCAGGGAACTGAATCGCACTGTACAATGTACGGTATATAGTACAGAGCAAGATTAGAGTCCCACAGCTGGGGATATAGATAGGAAGGAGTTATTCAGAGATGGAAATGAGAGTGAGGTCAGTCAGTTTTTACACACACAGAGAGAGAGAGAGAGAGAGAGAGAGAGAGAGAGAGAGAGAGAGAGAGAGAGAGAGAGAGAGAGAGAGAGAGAGAGAGAGAGAGAGAGAGAGAGAGAGAGAGAGAGAGAGAGAGAGATAAAGGAGTTGTAGGTGTGTCTGTGTATCACGAACACGGATGTCAAATAAGAGTCTGACTAGATGTTTCAGAGAGGACACTGGATGAAGAACCACATCTACTAACATACAATAAGGTGGTAACTATACACTACATAAAGTATGGAACTAACTCAATTCAATAACTAAAACATCTGGATTCATTATGGTTATTAAATAAAGATTTAGTTATAACGGTCCTTAAAAATAATCTCAAACTACTTTGAAGTATCCCTTTTTTTATTCAGTTAAAGTAATGCAGCTCATTCAATTAAACATTAGTTTTAGGATGGGCAAAGTTCTGTGTCTCTAAATTCTCAGATGACTCGGATCGGCAGTTAGGACAGCAGGCAGCCTAGCAGTTAGAGCGTTGGGCCAGTAACCGAAATGTCGTTGGTTCAAATTTCTGAGCCGACAAGGTGAGCAAGGCACTCAACCCTAATTGTTCCAGAGTAGCTGTTGATAATGGCAGACCCTGGCAGTGACCCCATTATCTGAGTGTGTCCCAGGGAGAGTGGGATATGTAAAAAAAAGAAAATAAGAAAATCCCATTTACAATTGACACATGCATATTAAAACACACTTGCATGTGTGAAATAGGACAAATATAAGCTGTGTTAGTTTGGGTGCTACCGAGATGATGGTCCTCTCCATCGTACTGCTTTCTGCCGTGCTGTGATGTGTTCCTGGTGTTGCAGACATACTGACTGAATGCAGTAGGCTGCTACCCTTTGGCATTTTCTCAAACTCGTCTTACTTGACTGTTTTAAAAGGTCCAATACAGCCGTTTTTATCCAACTATCAAATCATTTCTGGTTAACAATGAAGTACCTTAATGCGATTGTTTTTAATTAAAGTAACAGTAACAAAAATAGCTTCTTAGCAAAGAGCAAATTCTCAAGCAAGAATTTTGATAGGAATGTCTGGGAGTGGTCTGAGTGGGGGGAAAAAATGTCAGAGTGGTCTGGGTGTTAAAAAAAAGTCTGAGTTGGGAGGGGGAAATTGAAAACTAGATGTCATTGACAGAGGTTTGGAACTCTCTTTCTTATTAGTCTATTAACTAATTTACCGCCTGGTGATGTCACCAGACAGGCCAAAAACGTGTCCGACCAAAACAGGAAGACATTTCAGGTGGTCTTTTCAAACAACTCTTACACTAAATGTGCATTATCATAATTTTCACAATTTCACAGTATTAGTGTGGAAGTATACAGTTCCAGTCAAAGGTTTGGACACACCTACTCATTGTTTTTTCTTTATTTGTAAAATGTTCTACATTGTAGAATAATAGTGAAGACATGGATGATCTCCGCATGTGTAGTTCCCACCGTGAAGTATGGAGGAGGAGGTGTGATGGTGTGGGGGTGCTTTGCTGGTGACACTGTCTGTGATTTATTTAGAATTCAAGGCGCACTTAACCAGCATGGCTACCACAGAATTCTGCAGCGATACACCATCCCATCTGGTTTGCACTTAGTGGGACTATCATTTGTTTTTCAACAGGACAACCCAAAACACACCTCCAGGTTGTGTAAGGGCTATTTGACCAAGAAGGAGAGTGATGGTACTGCATCAGATGACCTGGCCACCACAATCACCAGACCTTAACCCAATTGAGATAGTTTGGGATGATTTGGACCACAGACTGAAGGAAAAGCAGCCAACAAGTGTGCAGCATATGTGGGAACTCCTTCAAGACTGTTGGAAAATAATTCCAGGTGAAGCTGGTTGAGAGAATGCAAAGAGTGTGCAAAGCTGTCATCAAGGCAAATTGTGGCTACTTTGAAGAATCTCAAATATAAAATATATTTGGATTTGTTTAAAACTTTTTTGGTTACTACATGATTCCATATGTGTTATTTCATAGTTTTGATGTCTTCACTATTATTCTACAATGTAGGAAATAGTAAAAATAAATAAAAACCCTTGAATGAGTAGGTGTGTCCAAACTTTTGACTGGTACTGTATATAAAACACAGGAAAACACGTTTTTGACTGCACTGGGCTTTTAAACAATGTAGCACTACACTGTTTGTGAGTATACACACACACATTTGTAGAGATGTTCTTTCAGAATAAATGTGTGTATAACCGAGTGTGGAGCTGCACTGTATTGTGTATGCCCATGCGCATGAACTGTGTGTGTGTGTAGAGAGAGGGAGAGAAAAAACGCAGAGCTCAGCGTGTTTGATTGAGCATGCTATTCAGCACAGAGAGAAGCCCTTTATTCAGCACTGCAGCTGAAGTTTCTAAGCAACTCCACTCGGCCTGAATGGTCTGGCATCCCAAACCTGCTTTGCCTACTCTCTCTCTGTGCTGTGTTTGCTCTTCACAGCTCTCCTTCCTCCCTCTTTATCTCTTTCCTCCTCTCCCCCAATCTTTCTCTTGCCAATTCAATTCCATTTTGTTTTATTTGTGCAGAGTTGTTTTACGATTACATTTTCACGGGTGCACTTAGCGGGAGTCTTCTCTCCTTTCCTTCACTCCCTTCCTCCCTACTCCCTCCTTCCGGCTTCTTTCTGTACCATTTCATGCCTCTCAGTGGCTTTGATCAATCTGCCTCTGTCCCTCACCCCTTCTCTCTTTGCTATTCTAAACACTGCCATGCCTATTTCTCACTGCTTTCTCTCACCATCTCTCTTTCACTCTTACTCTCTCTCCACATAGCCTACATTTTAAGATGAGGAACTGTTATTTGATCTGGAAAGAAAGTTAATCCAAGGTAAAGTGTGTGTGTGTGCGCGTGCGTGCGCGCGTCTGTCATTGGACGTCAGACAGGTCAATGCGTGATTTTTAGACCACATGAGGTTTCCATCTCTGCATACCAGAATGGGTAATTTTATAGGTCATTTTAAATGATTATAATATCTCCAATCCCTTTGTAAGCAATACCGCAGTACTGTTTGATTGATACTGATTGAAAATGGACTGAAACATATTGATCCCTGGAAGTTACATAAAGTGGCACCTTCAAAGAAATTATAAAGGGGAGGTTGTCACCTTGAACCACACCATACAAAAAGTTGGGTTAAACAACTCTAACCAAAGCACCTGCCGTTATTAAGACGTAACACAAAACCGTCACATTTTATTTCTCATGTACTCTATTCATAACTTGTGTTAAATATTACTTGGTTTATTTGCAAATGATGAGGGGTTTTATAATGACTGATGAAAAAAATAAGGCAATGAAAAATATTAGTGAGCTCAAAATAAGTTTCCCAAATAAAGTCACCAATAAACTCAAGAGAAAGTATACCACAAAGACTGACTATGGTTCATGGAGTCACAATGCACAGAGGATGGGTCAGATGGAGTCACAATGCACAGAGGATGGGTCAGATGGAGTCACAATGCACAGAGGATGGGTCAGATGGAGTCACAATGCACAGAGGATGGGTCAGATGGAGTAACAATGCACAGAGGATGGGTCAGATGGAGTCACAATGCACAGAGGATGGGTCAGATGGAGTCACAATGCACAGAGGATGGGTCAGATGGAGTCACAATGCACAGAGGATGGGTCAGGGGAGGGAAATATGTTGTGTGAAATGTGCTTTCTGCTCTTACCTGATCCTAGGGCTACAGCGAGAAACAGACAGAGTGCAAGAAATAAAAAAAGGAAAAGAAAAGTAGAAGAGAGTGGTGAAGAGAAAAGCATTTGGAAAACGTCCAAGCAGAGGTGTTTTTATTTTCATGTGACACTGATGCTCTGCTTTTGCATGGGATATGCTCCAAGCCTGGGCTTATAGTCTTTCTTTCTTTCTTTCTTTCTTTCTGTGTCTGTATATATATATATATGTGTGTGTGTAGACTAGAGTGTGTGGCCCAGTCCGAGAGCAAACCATGCAAGGCCGATGTCATTAACAAAAAGGTAAGGGGAAAAGAAAGCAGCTGCTTGGCACCATACATTAACCAAACAATACATTAACCAATCAATGCATGAACCAATCAATACAATATTTACTGAATTAAAAAAGCATAACATTTCCAGCACTGCAAAGATGTCAGCAATATATTTTTTTACCACACATATTCAACAAGTTTACTTTGCAATTCAAATAATAGCAGAATGATACAAGTGTACCATAGCACAGTATGCTGGATAGTACATGGTGACATAGTTTATAGATGCAATACCTAATCAGAGAAAGTACTTGATTTAAACATCTTCACTAACTTTTACTGACTAAGCAGCCATCACTAAATTTGTCACATGGCTTTGGGAATTGGTGGCATGCACTTCTGAAAGCTTCTCTAGTGATGATAAAAGTGAAACAGCCTTATTCAAACACCCGGACTTGATTCATCAAACCAGGAAGAGCTGAAATGAGTTCAAGCTTCATATAGAAATTATGTGATAAACATCTCACACCATCCATTATAGCCTAAAAGCTAATCTAACACCTCTTTCTTGATGTGTAAAACAGTGGTTTTGCTTTTGGGCTGTTTTCTTCTCTCGATAGTGTGCTGCTTCCTGACACGCTGTTGTTTTTAGTCAGTCGACCATCCATATGCATTTGCCAGCTGTCAGGGGCACCACAATAGATGGCCAATGATGTGCTGTGGGTTACACAATACTCATCTAATGTGATGATGTATTTTCACCCAAGCTTGCCAGTTTTCCACTGGGCACTCAACTCTTAGCCTACAGCTGGTTATCCTCTCTTTAAATACTGTAGTGGACAAAAACGAATACATATCTGACCAACGGCAATATGTATACGTGTAGGCATCAGTGACATTGATCAATAGTCATTCTATGGCCTGTCAAACTGCTGAATCATGCTGAACTAAGTGTTAATAACATATTTATTACATCTTCATAACATATGTTTCTAAATAGATATATATATTATTGATCCATGAGGGGAAATTTCTTCTCTATGAAGGACACTTAGATTACCACAACTTCTTACAATTTCACTTCCCCCATACAGTATCATCAACATATCAGCACATCTTAAACCTGTGTGTATTGGATAAACAAACACACTGGCAATGCCACACATGACATCACGATCAAGAGCATATCATGTCATAATAAGCTCACGTACCTTGCTGAGCGTACTCCTATACTGAACCCCATGTAGCCCTCCTGCGGGAGAGAGTCGTCTCCCAGCTCTTTGAGGTCCTGGGGCCTTAGATATTTGTCAGTGTCGCCGGTCATTGCATCCTCACCTGGTGGAAAAGTCCCCCATCATTACTTCAAAGGCAATCCGGGCAAGAAGAGTGTTGCAGTACTCCTAGAAAAACCTTACCACCACTTCATTATAACAGGCCTTGGATAATTTATCAGTGTCAGTCACTCTGATAACTGGTGGACCAGTGTACTAGGCCCAGTTGGTAGGCTACTCATTGGGCTATAGTAAAGCTAAATAGCAGCATCAACACTCATTGATCTAGGCTACTTGAAATGAACGACATGGTAATAAATCCGTTACAATCTATTCATAGGCTAATGAAGTCCACTAGCTTGGAGATAGACAAAAGCTACTTGCAGCATAGCTCTCCTGTCCAGTAAAACCAAACGCAGATTGTATTGACACTCAAGCCAAAAAGCGTAGAGTGTAATTAAACGCTGGCAGAACTCAAGCAGCAAGAGCACCTTGATTATCAAGGCGGAAAAAAACAACAATCCTTGCCGCGACAATGTATCCCCTTTTCCCCTTCTGTCCGACCCAGCCTGCAACACTTCACTCTTCCACCGCAGCCCCTCCCCCGGCAGTCCTAGTACCTCAGATAATGCCGCACTCTTGCTCGGATGGGCTACAATGTCGCTACAGCTCTTTGCTACATTGCAACACTGGTTCCTCAAAACACGCTCCCTTTCACACAGTGACTGTACAACGTCAAAAGTGAGTATTTTGTTCAAAACCAATGCAGTACGATGCAATCGATTGTCTTCTCCCTCTCCCAGCTCGCTCTCCCTCACACACGGCTCTCTCCCGCCTCAGTTACCCTGTAGCCTGCAATCGTTGGACTACGTGCGAAACGGCTTTATGCACCAATTCCTAGTGTTACCTACATTCGACAGCACTTCTCCATTAAATATAGCCTTTATGACTTACATAGAAACACAGCCATGTCCGTGACCACTCTTATTATATTCCCGTGTTTGTCTTTATATTACAATTATCTGCAGAACATTTAACTTCCACCAATAAATCCAGAGAGAGGTAGAAAATAAAATCCCATCCAGTCATGTGGTTGCGGCTGAAAGAACCCGAAATTGAACTGTCCCGTTCGTCTGTCCTTCCAACCAGGGACTGTTCGAAAGCCTACTGTAGCTTCTGCAGCTGTTGCTAGTACTGGGGCGGACTGCACCTCTGCCGCTGTCGTTTCGTCTCCTGCTGCAAACAAAGTTCAAACTATGCGGAGTTTTCCGGGTAGAGCACATCCCTGAGCGAAAAAGTAAAAGTGGAAGCCATTTAAATTCGCGACAAATGTTGCTTTGCTAGTCGGCTCAGCGAAAGCTCATCTCATTGGATTTGGAGAGAAAGTCCACCAGTCCGGATAGCATCTCCGTCAATGCAGGCTGTATGGCACCGAAAGCACAATAATGTTGGTGGTTCGTCTGTTGCGCATTAATCTGATGGTCTATTCCAGAATGTAAACAAATACTTCTTTTAGGACACAGGATAAACAGTTTGGGTAGACTGAAGGGAAAAAGAGTCTTTGAATGACACACTCAGTTTTTTTTCCCTGAGGAGGGGGGTGGATCAAAGTTTCCCCCAAAACTGATAATTGGTGCATCTTGTTTCTCAAAGACAGTATCCTACATATACGTCACTAAGCCATTACTCCTCTAAATCAATATATTTATGTAGTTTGGGTGTTAGGGAGGATAAGGCTAAAATCATGACAAGTGATCTCTTTTAGACAGGGTGATCTAAGGAATGCATAGTGGGATCAGCATGCCAATGCACTCTGACTACAGCAGGACAGGAGTGACCTGTCATGGCCAATTGGATTGCCCTCCATATGGAGACGGCACACACTGTATTACTGGTGTAATGTAACGCCATTATTCAGTAAGACTGTTTTCAGCATACATTTTACATGACATGTTTAATCATTTAGCAGACAATCTTATCCAGAGCCATTCACAGTAGTGAGTGCATACATTTTTGTGCTCTTAAGCACTGGTCCCACATAGGACTCAAACCTACAGCCCTGGCATTGCAAGTTTCATGCTCTACCAACTGAGCCACACAGGACCATAGCCAACTTGGTCAATCTTACACCTAAGGCCATTTAGCAACATAGTAAACTGTGAGGATAACCTCAACAGCTGACATAAGGTAAACTATTTGTTACCAATTTGATTATAGCATTACAGTATTGTATTAGAGGCCATTACAATGTGGAAAGCATTGAACACTGAGAGCAGTAAACATTGCAGTGTGTGTTTATCAGCCCCCACCTCTGGTCAGTCGCCAGGTGAGTGTGTGGAACTTATTGAGTCCAGCAGTATCATCTGACACAGAAACTCCACACCCCTTTCTACAGATACCTAAGCACCACTCCATGGACAAATGTGTCCATTTTACAGTAAATGTCTGTTAATTGCTTCCAAAACACTGGGTGACAACTGAAATGCACTGCAAAAAAGTGAAATCTAAGCAAGACTAAATATTTTATATTGTCTTATTAAGGTAAAATATATATAAAAAATATCTTGAAATAAGGATTTAAAAAATGCTATATTAACTACCAATGACGTTAGATGGTAAGAAATAAATTAAAATTATCACTCGCCTAGATTTCACTTTTTTCCAGTCCATTTCAGTTGTCACCCAATGTTTTGGAAGGAATTAATGACATTACGTTTTTCCTAACAACTATTGATTCATTGGTATTCATCCACCCAGCATAAGAGCGCAATTTGAGATTGGTAACCTGTAGCAACACTTGTCCCACACACTTTACTAGTAATGTATAGTAACTTATTACTGTATTTTTACCCAAGATATTGAAATACCATGTAACTACCATGCATGGTATTTTGGCAACAAAGTTAAATGCCCCATAATGAATGTGGGAAACTCATCAGCTTTACTACAGTAGGACACCCATCTTCTGAAAACATCAGCAACCCTACGTCTTCAAAGAGTCTCTTCAATAACCCCACAAAAAAAGGCTTTTGTGAACTGACACACACCTTTTTCCCCTTTACTAGCGCTGACATTGCTGATAGCTACTTTATTGAAGGAAAATGTACTTACTATGACTGTGATATGTGGTTGTCCCGCCTAGCTATCTTAAGATGCACGAACTGTAAGAGCGTCTGCTAAATTACAAAAAAAATGTAAAAGGAAGTCCTGTCCCTCAAAGCACAAATTGCTCTAGGGCTCGAATACTTAGCTGCATGCAATGTAACCAGAATGACTGTGGATAAGTCACACCAAACATACAGTATCTTATCGCAAGCAAAATAAAAGTCCAAAAGCTCAAACACAAACGTAATTTGTGTCCGGGGCTTACTTTCTCTGCTGATTTACATTTTGGTGACATCAACTACTGATACGTAGATTAAACAAGACACTCAGAGAAAGGTGCATTTCAGTATAGGAAGCAGAGAGAAAGAGGTGGGTTCTGGCTTGCCAGGCAAACTCCTAGCAACAGCGGACAGTCAGTGAAGCAGTGTATCAGCAATGATGGCGAGATGGTTAGCTTTCCAAAAGGTGAGGCGCAGGTGAAGGAACAGGGTTACGTGAAAAGAGTGAAACAAAAACAAAACTACTGCGTAGAAAAATGGGGCAAATACCTTCGTCAACATCTGAAATACAGTCCTCATTGAGAATTTCCGGCACATTAGCCTTAGCTGTGTGATTTGAATACATACAGTAGATGGGATATTAATAAGGTATCAAACGGCAACACTTTCACTAACATGAGATGCAGCCGCGCATACTATGTGAATCACATGCCTTGAATACACAAAACACAGGTCAACCCCAACCGGTCATCTCACTGTCAGCTTATGGGATAATGCATGGCTTAGGTTATAAGGGAAGTTTTGATACAGTCATATCATCACTTATACTCATACCTTCATCGTCGGACATGTCCAGAAACTCGTTCATGGTCTCTGGGATGTTCATTTTGTGTTTTTCTGTCGCAGTCTGTTGATAAAAGAGAAAAGAGTCCGACATGAATAATGCAGATGAATGCTCCTGGCCTCTGATTGGCCCCGGGTGTCACTATTATTAAATCCCTCCTGACACGTCGACAGATCTATTTGAGGAGCAACAGGAGATTCAACCTGGGCTTTTCAACAGTTAAGCATGTGAGAGAGCATTCCTGGAATCACATGCAGTTACTCTTGTATACTGTTTCAAGTACTAATTTGAGATACGCATACAGTAACTCATCCAGTGATCTCAAGGTTTGAGTTGTACACAATGTGCACACCTCATGTTAGGATTCGGCCCCACGTCATCGGAGGAATCAACTAAGGTTTATTCACTTACTGTGTACTTTTAGATCACCACACACAGATAAACACACAAGGTTAGTGAACTCCAAGCACATGGTCAGATGACTGTAACAAATACTGTACATAGAGACAGACCACTAGTCTGGATTGGCATGTTTTTTTCATCCACTAGGAATGCAAATCGACCATTTGCTGTGCCTCACCATAACACACACACAGAGATCAGCACACTATGTACTGCAAGCTGTCTCAAGTATGGTAACCGGCCTAGTGTTTGGGTGATCAACACCTGCTACCTGTACAGCAATGGAACACAAATGTGATTTGATTTGTAACACTGGGGCTAGGCCCCACTGGTCCACATAAAAACAGATAGACAAGTATGCAAACCAAGAGACAAACAAACCTACAGAAACCTAAATATACAGACAAAGATAGACAGACAGACAAAGAGACATATATGGCATGGTGTCTTACCACAGAGGACAGATTCTCATCAGTCATCGGCCTGAGAGTGTCGACCACTGAGATGTAACCAAGGCGACAGGCGATGGACAAGGCTGTGCTCCCGTTCTGTGAACAGGGGGAGAAGAAATGGAGCTGTAAATGATAGGAGGTTGTAATACAGTTGAAGTCGGAAGTTTACATACACTTAGGTTGAAGTCATTCAAACTCATTTTCCAACCACACCACAGATTTCATGTTAACAAACTATAGTTTTGGCAAGTGGGTTAGGACATCTACTTAGTGCATGACACAAGTAATTCTTCCAACAATTGTTTACAGACAGATTATTTCACTTATAATTCACTATAATCACAATTCCAGTGGGTCAGAAGTTTACATACACTAAGTTGACTGTGCCTTTAAACAGCTTGGAAAAGTTTGTGGACCCAACTTATTGTGGGAAACCTGTGGAAGGCTACGCGAAACGTTTGACCCAAGTTAAACAATTTAAAGGCACTGCAACCAA